>OZ012738.1:524281344-524881344 GCA_963859935.3 Lathyrus sativus
TTTGTCACCCTCTATAGATCACGTTATCTATAATATTAGTATCCATGGTTGTATTATCTACAATATTTCTAAAAGTAATACTATTACGATAGCCCCAGATGTTGTGGATGGTTTCAGCCACTAACATTTTCAAAACATCCACTTTCCGTCCTTTTCCTTTTGTCATGTTACTGATCCAAATCAGCTCTGCCTCCCATGGTTGAGGTTCATGATATATGTTAAACCATTGAAGCACTTTCTTCCATATGTGTCTTGTCCCTTGACAGCAGAAAAACAGATGATTCATCGTCTCTTCCTCGGTTTGACATAAACTGCATTCGTTGTCTTTAATCATGCCAAAACGTTTTACCCTATCCTTGGTTGCAAGTTTCCCATGACATGCTTGCCATAAACAAAACACTGCTCTCGGCGGGCTCTTATTGAATCTTATCAAGTTTCTCCAAGGCACCCTTGTGCCATCATCAATCAGCACCTTGTAAAATACCGACGCCTTAAACTTTTGAGTGTTCAGAAGCTGATCCCATTCATTCTGTATTAAATCCATGGTATCTCTTTGTTTCAAAATACTGCGTATGATCCAAGAGTTGTGAGTATTGGTTGCATAATTCATCACATGTTTTCCCTTTAGGTAATGAATATGGACCCATTTCACCCATAGAGAATCAGTTTTGCTGCAAAGATTCCATAAACATTTCAATAGTAGTACATTGTTCCAAACCTGTAGGTTTAACAAGTTCATCCCACCTTGTACAGCAGGGCAGCAAGTCTGTTTCCATGCCACATGGCACTTTCTGCTCACCGTATCCTTACCGGTCCAGATGAAACTGTGACAGATGGAGTCTATCTTCCTGATCACAGATTTGGGCATGGGAAGGCAATGCAGCCAGTATTGTACCATTGCAGAAGCTATACTTTTCACCAATTGAATTCTTCCGGCATAGCTTAGAAGTTTAGATGACCAATGATGAATTCTAGCCACTATTGTAAGAACACAGATTGTTTCTTAGTAATATCTCTATGTTTTGATGATAACTCTTATGAAATTTTGTATTAAAGAATTATATACTCTAAAATTTGTTCATGAATATTTGCTGCAGATGTTAAAGTATATATATATATATATATATATATATATATATATATATATATATATATATATATATATATATATATATATATATATATATATATATATATATATATATATATATATATATATATATATATATATATATATATATATATATATATATATATATATATATATATATATATATATATATATATATAAAAGAGCCAATTAATCTGAACATGGAACTATGGAAGGCTCTGAAGATTCAAAATCATCTTATAGAAGAATCTAAATGTTGTCTGCAGAAGGATCTGAAGCAGAAGCTACAGAAGAATCTGAAGCAGAAGCTACAAAAGAATCTGAAGCAGAAGCTACAGAAGAATCTGAAGCAGAAGCTGCAGAAGGATCTAAAGCAGAAGACTCTAAAAGATCTGAAGACTCTAAAGCATTGAAGATCTTTGTATGAGAGTTAAGAAGCACAGTTTTTTCAAAAGACTGTGAGAGTACTACATGCTGCATGTACTGAGGATCTGATTCATAAAACTATGCTCTGATAGAACTACACGCTGAAGCACACTTGCTGCATTACTCTGATTCAGCAAACCCTGATGGGCATCCAAGACTCTGATCACGCAGACTCTGATGTTTATTTTGCTGAAGTAAAATACTTTTTGAAGAAGAATTAAAAGTTATATCCGTTGATTTGGCTCAACGTCTCTTTCCTCTTTCATGCTTGACACTAGAACACAGACCAAAAGCATTTCTCGTGCATTCTACTTCCAGGAAAGGTCATGTGATGTGAAGACAAAAAGGTTCAGGCCTTTTCAGTACACAACCTCCAACGTCAAGACTTTGTGGACTACTGTGCATATAAAAGCAAATTTTCCTCATCTTCTTCAGTTGACGAATCTTTGATAGAAACTCTTACAAGCTCTCATAAAATATTCTTATTCTCTTTGTTGAGTTTATTCTTTTGTTCTTAACATTAAGTGAAAAATCACTCTTGCGATAAAGCTTGTTAGAAGCATTCAAACACTTGTATTTATCTTACATTTCATTGTAATAGTTCCTTGAGAAGATCCAGTTGGGATCAGTAGTTCTTGAGAAGACTAAGAACAGTTGCTCTTAGTGATTGCTATTGTAATCAGTTGATTAATAGTGGATTAAGTCCTTGTTTGAGAAAGGCAAATCACTCTTGATAGGGTGGACTGGAGTAGTTAAGTTTAACGAACTAGGATAAAAATATTTGTGTTTTTATTGCTAGAAGTTTTTATAAATACTTATTCAACCCCCCTTCTAAGTATTTTCTCACCTTCAACTATTTTATCCACCAAGGGCATAAAATGGTTGATGGTTAATTTCCTGCCAGATAGAGGTATTCCTAGGTATTTGAAAGGAAGCGTTCCTTCTTGGAAACCCGACAGCTCTTTCAAGATCCTTCTCTTCTCATTGTCCAGACCTCCAAAATATATCCTGCATTTGTTAGGGCTCATTATCAAACCCGTGGAATTAGAGAAATCCCTGAAAGTTCGTAGAATCATTTGTAATGATGTCGTCGCCTCTGCAAAATAACAGCACATCATCTGCAAAAGTGAGGTTGGTGATTTTCAGCTTTTCACATTTGGCATGGTAGTTGAAATTATGATCTCTTTGCATTTTCACCAACATTCTGTTCATATACTCCATTATGAGGACAAAAAGCATAGGTGATAAAGGATCACCCTGTCGAACTCCCCTTTTGGCCTGTAGGATATCAATGTATTCCCCCATGATGTTAAATCTGTATGAAACAGTGATGATGCCTAGCATAATCCATTGGATGAATTTGTTAAGGAATCCCATTTCCTTCATGATGCACTCTAAAGCCTTCCAATTAACCATATCATATGCTTTTTGTAGATCTAATTGCATCATGATTCTAGGTGTGCCTCCTTTCCTAGTGTAGCCCTTAAGCAATTCAGCAGCAAGCATGATGTGATTATGGATGTTCTGACCTGGCACGAAGGCTACTTGATTTTGGTTTACCACACTAGGTATGATAGATCCTAGTCTGTCTGTCAGAATCTTGGAAATAATTTTATAGAAAGTGGTGCAGACAACTATAGGTCTGCAATATTTGATTTCACAAGCATTATGGCCTTTTGGAATCAAGGATACTACAACACTGTTAAAAGCTTTGTATATTTTACCTGTTTCAAAGTATTCCCTAACATCTGCTATCACATCAGCTTTTATAGTTGACCAGCTGGTTTTGAAAAAATTTGCTCCATACCCATCCAGCCCTGGAGCTTTGAGGTCTCTAATTCCTTTAAGGGCTTTGGTAATTTTGTTTTCTGATATGGGTCTGGTGAGGTACTCCCTTTGGTCCATGGAAAGTTGTTTTCCTATCCTCATGGCCTCAATGTCAATATGGCTAATGTTCTCAGCATCTTTGCCCATTAGGTTGCTGTAGAACTTAATCACTTCATCTTCAATGTCTGTTTTGGTTGTTATCTGACTGCCATCACTCTTCTTCAAGTTGGTAAGGCAGTTGGAGTGATGTCTACCTCTGATAGCAGCATAGAAATATTGATTGTTGCCATCTCCCTTCCTAATCCAGTCAATCTTTGCTCTTTGATGCAGAATCTTCCATTCCATTTCGTTCAGGGATATCACTTCTTCAGTCAGATCTTTTGCTTTCCCAATCAAGTTGTTGTCCATTCTGTCATTCCTCAGCTTTTCTTGTGTTTCTTTCAGGGTATTTCTAGCAGATACCAACTTGGTTTTAACATCAGATAGAAGGTTTGCTGAAGTATTTTAACTCATGCTTCAATCTTTTGAGTTTGTGCCAAAGAACAAACATTGGACTACCCCTAATATGGTCATCCCAATTCTTCTTTACCAAAGTGTCATAACCTGGCAGTTCAATAATGCAATTGCTAAATTTAAACTATCTGGAGGGTTTCCTAAAGCATGGCATGATCAGAGATATTAGGTGGGAGGATTCTTAGAGTAGTCTTCATATTGGTGAGGAACCAATCAGTATTGCCCAAGACTCTATCAATTCTTGAGTAAATGGGACCAGCTATTTGTTTATTGGACCATGTGAAATGATCCCCAATGCTATCCATTTCACTTAAACCTGTATTCTCCATCATTTTTGTCAGGTCTACATACTCCCTTTCAGTCACTAGATTCCCTCCTATTTTGTCTTGGGATTCAGTTACATTGTTGAAATCTCCAATAACACACCAAGGCCCTTGGATGCTACCATATATGTGTTTTATTTCTGCCCACAAGGTTTTCCTTTGGTTTAGTTGGTTATGAGCATATACAGCAGTTAGCCAGTGCTTGAATTCTCCACAATTATCATAGATGCCACAGTGGATACATTAGCTGTTACTTCGTATGAACTTCACATTCACCCTGTTACTATCCCAGTGAATCCAGATTCTACAATTTATATGGTCTTTGTAATTGTCAATGTGATTATCATACATCACCAGTTTCTCTCTAATGGTCTTGGCTTTAGCTTCTTTAACTTTGGTTTCAATCAAAATAATAATAGCAGGCTTTAGCTCTTGGAGACGGGACCGAATCTCACGAATTTTGCCTACTTTATTGAGTCCCCTTATGTTCCATGAGACTAACATGGTTCAGGGTTTGTGGTCACTTGATGGTCATTCAAAACCTCAAGTGCTTCAAAACCATTGTTACAGTTGATGTTGTTGGTTGTATCAGTCACTATATTTTTACCTTTATCTCGTACAAACTTTCGCGCTCTTGTCCAAGAGTCTCTTCCTGCTCTTGTTGTCTCCTCTCTTTCTGGTGGTTTTACAGGCGTTATGTTTGCGGAAGTTTCTGGTGGCTTGAGTTTTGGTATCCATTGTTCTTTCTTCCCTCGATCTTCACATTTATTCCCCATTTTTTGACATGTTTCACATAATGTTGGTCTCCATTCATAATTCACAGGTTGCATTATTATATCACCTTCAACATTTCTAATGGCTATTTCATCAATCAGAGGTTGTGTAATGTCTATCTCAATCAGTAGTCTTGCATATATACACGAAGCTTATTTGCAATGCATTCATCAGTCACCAACGGTTTGCCAATAGCACTTTCAATTTTGCTGAGACTTTTTGCCCCCCATAGATGCAGGGGAAGTTGGGGGAGTTTGACCCAAATTGGTAAAGTTCTTAGCAGATCCTTCTTTAAGTTGAAACTAGTTTGCCATTCCTTCAATATCATGGACATGTTTCGAATTGTGTATGGGTTTTTCATCATGACTGCTTCCTTGTCTTCCTGGGAGTTAAATCTGGGCAGAAAATAGTCGTCATCGTGGTAATATAAATCTGGCATCTTCACGAAATTCCACATTCTCTGCATAAAGTTCTTCACCGTATTCATACTCAGGTTGTCCCCCACAACAAGAAGATATAAGTTTTATTTAAATATAATTGATCTATTTTACAACATAACCCAAAAAAATGCTACAAGTAAAAATTTCAATTTTATTTATTTCAAATTGTCAGACTGTGTGTGAATTATTTTCTCTACATTAAACAATTATTTGGGAGAGAAATTTAACCCAAAAACATTGCATAAACACACAAATAAAAAGACAAAATATTAAATATTAAAAATAGTTAAAGGAGTTTAATTTCTTTAGAGATTGTATTAAAAATTATAAAAATAAAATAAAATCAACCTATTAGATATATGCATTAAAGAAGTGAATTTAATTTAATTATTTTGATAATACACTGAGTATAATCGTCTCTAATAAATGTTCTGATTAAATATCTAAAATATAAACACTCTTTCACTTTCATATTCACAAAAATGTAAATTTAATTTTTTTAGAGACGACACTAAAAATTATGAAAAAAATCAACCTATTAGACCTTATTCTCCTAAATATGATCGTCTATTATATGACTCTTTAAAAATTCTGAAAAAAAAAATAAGTACTAGATATATGTATAAAAAAGTAAATTAAAATTTTTTTTTTGAGAATACACTAAACATTTTTCTCCTAAATGTAATTGTCTTTAATAAATATAATCTATAAAATATTAAAAAAATAAAATAAAAACTTATCATATTAAATACTATGTGCATAAAAGTGATTTTTTTTATAGAATGCATTACGAATATCTCCAATAAAAGTAATTTATAAAAACTAAAAAAATATAAGAATTCTATATATTATTTCTATATTCTAAACATATATTTTTCTTTTATGAATAATATACTGTCTTTTCTATAAAAAAAATATTTTAATTATATCATAAATTTCAATACAAGAAAAATGCATTACGCATGTCATAGCCTAATAAATTTAAAAGACTAAATAATAAATTTTGTTAAACAAATGATAAGCATAAAATATTTAATTAAATTAAAAATTTTAAAAGTTAATTAAACCTAAAATTAACGTAATACATGACAATACAGTTATTTTTTATTAGTTAAAAAATATATTATTAATAAAATTTAAAGATAAATACTCCTTCATTCTCTATTATAACATTGCATAATCTCACAAATAAAGAAGGTTAAGTACTAAAAAAAATTAAATAAATTCAATTTCTTTAGAGATTTTACTGAAATTTATAAATAAATAAAAAATCAACGTATTAGATATATGCATTAAAAAAGTGAATTTAATTTAATTATTTTTAATAATGCACTGAATATAATTATCTCTAATAAATACACCTATAAATATCTAAAACATAAAAACTCTATCACTTTTATATTCATAAAAATCTAAATTTAATTTTTAGATATAGCTCTAACAATTGTAAAAAAAAAAGCAGTATATTAGAACTTATTCTCTTAAATATAATCGTCTATAAGATAATTTTCTTAATAATTATGAAAAAAAATCAATATATTAAATATATGTATAAAAAAATAAACTTAATTTTTTTTATGAGAATGTATTAAACATTATTCTCCTAAACATGATTGTCTTTAATAAATATAATGTAAAAAATATAGAAATTCATCATATCAAACACTACGGACATAAAAGTGAATTTAATTTAATTTATTTATAGAATGCATTAAACATTTTCTCCTAAATACGACTAACTCCAATAAACTAAAAAATATTACAATTATATATATTATTTATATATTTTAAGCATATATTTTTATTTTAGGAATAATACACCATCTTTTTTATAAAAAATATTTTAATTATATTATAAACTTCAATACAAAAAAATTTAATGTACACCGGCACATTGCACATGTCATAGCCTAATAAATTTAAAAGACTAAATTATAAAATTTGTTAAATAATCAACATAAAATCTTCAATTAAGTTACAAAATTTTAAAAATTAATTAAACCTAAAATTAACGTAATACATTTTTTATTAGTTAAACAACATATATTTTTTTATAAAATTTAAAGATAAATACTCTTTCCAATTTTTTTTATAGATTCATTAAATAATCGATATATTTAATAGATGTATTTATTGAAAAAATATTGTTTTCAATATAGTGAATTCTTTGGTACAAAGGTTTTGGTTGAACATCAAAATTAGAAAACATGTTAGCATGCTTATGTTACTTAATGGGTATTTAGTGTCTTAGGTTGGTTGGATAGCTGAATCGTTTTATCGTCATGTTTTGTATCTTTTTTGGTATGGTAATATATTTTTGTTCTTTTCAAAACAAACAAAAATCAATGTATTTAATATGTATATATTTTAAATATATTATTTATTTAATAAATTTAAAAATATCAAAATTTAGCTATAAGAAAGAGTGCAAATTACATATTAAAAAAATTAGAAAAAAAATTGGAATTTCAGCCTTATTTATACATTTTTAATGTGTATCATTATTTGAGTAAAATATTTCAAAACAGGAAATGTATGATGTTAAATCCAAACATTCGAAGAATATGCTATATTATTTTAGTTTGAATAGAAAAAAGTAAATTATTTTAGTGATAGATATCAGGTTTAATTTTCAGATAAGTTTAAGTCAAAGAAAAAAGTCTCTATTTCCCATAAAACACAATTTTATAAGATAAGGGCACACATGTGGATACATGTGTGTTTAGTCAAACAAATAATAACGTTAATTATTCTTAAAAAAAACATAAATTTATTCGCCAATCTTATTGCAATACAATAACAAAATACAATTAAAATAACTATTATAACCTAAGAATACACACGTGGATACAGGTGGGTTTTATATATAACAAAAAAACAAATAAGACTAATACTAGTATTGGAGAAAATCTCAAAAAAAATAAAAAATAAAAAATATTTTAAAACAAACAAAAATTCAGTTCCTTCTATTTATTGTTTCAATTGTTCAATGTTTTTATGCGATAGGTATTGAATTGAATGTTCGCCACGTTTTTGTGTTTAACCTATAAAATGCAGAGTTAGTGCGATTCTTGTATTCTCAATCTTGCTCATTCTTCTAGCGAATCAACAACACTTCACTCCTCGTTACTCTCACTCAATTCATCACTATGAATGCTCTTGCTGCAACAAACCGCAATTTCCAACGTGCCGCTAGGATTCTCGGTTTGGATTCCAAACTTGAGAAGAGTCTTCTCATTCCCTTCAGAGAGATCAAGGTTTTTATCATCTTTTTAATCCTCTGTTTTAGCCTATGTTTTAATTTGCGTGTTTTTCTCTCTCTGCATCGTAAAAATATGATTTTTTATTTATTTTAATTTGCGTTTTGTGGAAAGGGATTTTTACTTTCTCTGTTGTTGTGTGTGATTTGTAGGTTGAATGCACGATCCCGAAAGATGATGGAACTCTGGTCTCTTACGTCGGTTTTAGGATCCAACACGACAATGCTCGTGGTCCTATGAAGGGAGGGATTCGTTATCATCCTGAGGTTCTCATTTTTTCTTCTAATACATTTTTTTTTTTAATTTTATGTGCTTTTTGATTTGATAAAACTCTGATTTATTAGATATTTTTCATTTAAAAATTGTGTTTGGGGTGTCATGCATGTGTTTTCTGATCAATTCTTTTAAGTTTTTTTTTTAATGTGGTTACTTTTTTATGATACTTGTCTTGTTTTGTAATCATGCAAAATTGTGATTTTTTTTTGCACTGGTTTTGATATTAGGTGATATTTGGTTATTTCTTGTGTGCACTGGTTTTCTGTTATATAAATGTACTGTGTCAGTATGCTACTTCTGTTGTGGTAATGTATTAGCATAAACCTATTTCAAATTTAAGCTTGCATATTTTGCTATTCTGAATCTATTCACAAGGAACAATATGTCTGCCATTACGATTGTACAACTGGTTGTAGATAGCTTTGGAAGTTTAATATTTTTGACTGCAATTACTGTTGGAAGCCGTTGAAATTCTGGCCACCTATTACGGTATTCTGAATCTAATCATGAGATTATGAGATCATGTAGATATTCCTTTCCATTTATTGTTTTCTGGAATATGATAATGCAATGCAATTTGTTGTCAGTGCTTTAAATTGCATTTACCCGATCTTTGAAATTGCAAGCTGATATGGTTGAACCTGATGAAGTGAATGCTATTGGTTAACAATCTAATACTCTATTATACTTTGGAATATTAAATTGTCAATTTTTTTGTGCCAGGTTGAACCTGACGAAGTGAATGCTCTAGCTCAGCTCATGACATGGAAGACAGCTGTAGCTGACATTCCGTACGGAGGTGCTAAGGGTGGTATTGGTTGCAACCCGAGGGATCTAAGCGTCAGTGAGTTAGAACGTCTAACTCGGGTTTTCACCCAAAAGATTCACGATCTCATTGGTGCTCAACGAGATGTTCCTGCTCCTGATATGGGAACCAACGCTCAGGTATTGTTCTTTCTATGATACTAGCATCCAACAATTTTACAATTTTGTATTTCCTTTTCATTGATCTGTTTTTTATTTTTCGCAGACCATGGCATGGATTTTGGATGAGTATTCAAAGTTTCACGGACACTCACCTGCTGTTGTGACCGGAAAGCCTATTGTAAGTATTATATACGAGTGTTTCATCGGAGACATCAAAGCCCCTTGTTCTTGTGGATATTAGTAATTGTGAATTTGGCTTTAAATTAATGTTTTTGCCTCTAGGATCTTGGAGGTTCTTTGGGAAGAGAGGCGGCCACAGGTCTTGGAGTCATTTTTGCTACAGAGGCCTGGTTAGCTGATAATGGAAGGTCAATTTCTGATCACACATTTGTCATCCAGGTATTTATTCACCACCATGTCAAAATGATATAGTATGTAATAGACATCAATTTCATTTTTATTTGATTTTTACGACGATTTATTCAGGGCTTTGGAAATGTGGGAACTTGGGCTGCAAAGTCTATCTTTGATAGAGGTGGTAAGGTGGTCGCTGTTAGTGACATCACCGGTGCCATAAAAAATCCCAACGGAATTGATATCACTGCTCTTCTGAAACACAAGGAAGGCAATGGAAACTTGACCGAGTTCCAAGGAGCTGATGTCATGGATGCAGATGAAGTGCTCACCCATGAATGTGATATTCTTATCCCATGCGCCTTGGGTGGGGTTATAAGCAAGTATGTTTATCTATGTCACCTAAACTCAAATCAACAACATATAATTAACCTTAGTTTTATATTAAATTTACGCTCTAACATTTTGCTTTTCAAGACCTACAACTTAATATTGGTATGTCTTATTGAAGGGAAAACGCTGCTGATATTAAAGCTAAACTGGTCGTAGAAGCTGCAAATCACCCCACTGACCCCGAAGCTCATGAGGTAATGTTACTTTTGCAGCGGTGTTGTTTCTTATTACATATATGTTCAGAACTTAAATTATATAATGGAATTCATTTTTCCAGATCTTGTCTAAGAGAGGAGTCACCATAATACCTGATATTTATGCTAATGCTGGTGGAGTGACCGTGAGCTACTTTGAATGGGTTCAGGTAAATAGGAAATACAACATAACACTCAAGTTTCTCCCCCTTATAATATAATGTAGAGTCTCACTCTGGCTATATGTTGTTTGCAGAACATTCAAGGTTTTATGTGGGATGAAGAAAAAGTGAACCGGGAGCTGAAGAGATACATGAGCAGGGCTTTCTTGGACATCAAGGCAATGTGCAAAATCCATGAATGTGATCTAAGAATGGGAGCCTTTACTTTGGCAGTGAACCGCGTCGCCCGGGCAACACTTTTGAGGGGCTGGGAAGCTTAAGAAGTGATTCAATAGATTTTGCTCCTTTTGTTTAGTCATATCAGATACACCATTGCTTGCTACTGCAAAAGTAGAATTTGTCTTAGTTTTTTACCTTTCAACTAGGTCTTTGGTATCTTAGTGCTAGTCGGCTAATTGAGATAGTTATGTGAGACTTTCTAATAAATATTAAGCTTAAATGCAATTTTCCCCCAAGTTTTTCAATTTTTTTAATTTTAGTCCCTCATGTTTTAACTTACTTTTAATTGCTTGGTTTTAGCACCTCAAGCTTGTCCCCTATAGCATTTGATAGTTCCTCTAAGTGTAGACTAAACTTTGCCTATGTGTCATAAAAAAATGGTTGATATGAAAAAGAAAAAAACAACTTTCCTATGAGATGTATGAGTAGTTTCTAAACTAATAGGTATGTACTCAAGCCTGAGTTTTGGTTTATCTCTCAAAGGAATAATTCCACCCAACAGCACAGCAACAATAGATAATAAAGTGCGGAAAATATAAATACAACAATATACAAAATACAACACAAAAATATACAAACCCACAAACAAGCAACAAACGCTAGGATTGACTCGCATAGGGGATGGGAAAGTCCCCAGCAGAGTCGCTAGTTGTCGCATCGCTGCGAAAAAAAGGACCGGCAAAGACAGAAGAGTCGCCACTGTTCATTATTTATCCCAAAGAGAGGGAAAGGAAACGATCGAAGAAAACCTAACAAAAAGGGAAAAAGACAAGGTCATCGCAACCAAATCTTGGGTTCGGGAGTCGGTTACGCAAGGGGAAGGTATGAGCACCCCTCACGTCCGTTGTACTCAACGGGATCCACGCTTGCCGTCTAATTTATGGGTGAAAAAACTATCTAAAGGCTACTGCTAAACAGGGGTGAAGAGAAAGAACAGACTCGATAGGACATCGTCGTCCTATGCCTACGTATTCCCTCGTGTAATGGGAAAGTCAGAGTCAACGTAGTTCGGAAAACTACGGGTGATGGGGGGAGGTTGCTCGCCAAGACATCGCGTCTTGTGCCTACGTATCATCATCTGATATGAGAAATCAGAGCAACCGTAGTTCGGGAAACTACGGGTCAAAGGTGTTTTGACGAGTGACTATAAATCTCCATTCCAGCAGTTAGGGACGACGCATGTTTGCGGTAGAACGGAAAAGTAACGTACTCTGAGGTAAGGATGTAAAACTAAATGAGAGTGTTCACCAAGACATCGTCGTCTTGTGCCTACGTATTCTCATCTAATATGAGAAATCAGAGCAGCCGTTGTTCGGCTAACTACGAGAAAACGGATCTCGATCGCACGAGTACAAGAGAAAAGGGGTCTCGATCGCACGGATGCGAGAGAAAAGAGGTCTCAATCGTACGGAGACGAGAGAAAAGGGTCCTAGGCCTGGAACGCCTAAACGGAAGGGAACCAGATCGAATTGGGAACACACACGTTAAATCCTAAGACGTAGGAGCGAGTGTGCCGCATATTGCCCAAAAGTCATACGCTAAACACTCTAGACGAGAGAGAAGAGGTTCCCCACTCATCATTTCCTACGTATCTAACGCTTATAACTCACAACACTCATTGGGGTTACAAGTTTGAAATTAAGGTCCAAAAGGGTTAATGAATCGAATCGGGACCAATGTGACGCTAAACCGTCGTAGCTCGATTATGTGGGAAGTCGAACTATAGGAGGTCGCGTATTGATATTTGTGCTACGGACAAGATAGAGAAACGATATTGAGGATCATTCTCCAATTTAATTGTGTCGCATGGACCAAAAACAGTGGGATCTCATCTTAATCGCAAACATAATGTCGATTAATCGAAGGTAGCCTATCGCGATCCCAAAGTAAAGAAAATGACCCAAATGGTCATTTTCCATAGATTTGAAACCGGGAAGGTTATCGACTTCGATAATCCGACGCTTACGGATACAAGACTTCATCGATCGAGGAAATTCAAAATAAAATTGAAAAGAAGAAGAAATGAGGAGAAAAAGGAGGTAGTCTCGGATCCAACATTATTCATCAATAATTTGACTGGTAACGGATTACGGAAGTCTCGTCATCGACCAAAAAAGCGGTGAAAATAACCAAAGATGGATAAACGGTCGAAAATAGAAAGGAGAAAGAAAGTGGGTCTCGGATTTGTCGTTTCCATCAATAATTTGACGTATAACAACTTAGAGGTCTCATCATCGACCAAAATCGAGGAAATAAATCCTTAAAGGTAAATAAAATTGTTAAAATCTAACTTCTAAGAAAATGTTACCAACTTCTAATAGAAGCTGATTAGAAATATATACAAAACTTCTAGAAAGATTGAATTAGAAAAATAATATATATAAATCTAAATTCAAAAAAAAAACTGTTATAAATTAATTAAACTAGTATACATACTGAACTGTCTTTAAAAAAACTAATATAAAAGAAAAACTTTAAAACCAAATATATTGCATTTCTAAAAAAAAGAAAAGATCTGATCAGGGGGGGTATATTGAAAACACGGTGGGTGTAGCCCAAACCAAACAACACAAATGAATTAAAAAACAGCAAAAAAGGGGTGGATTTGCGGTCAACGTTTATTGTCATCAGCAATGAAATCCAAGCACAACAGAGTCTCCATCAAACAAAAATCCCTCCATCGATCTCACTCTCTCTCGCCTCTATTTTCATTTTCTTTCTGGGTAATGATCTTTGGAGAGTTTGTTTTCTGTGATATTGGAAGAAGATGAAGGTTTCGGAAATGGGTTGTGAATGGGTTGAAAGATGGGTCGAATGGGTTTTGTGGGTTGTATGGAGTTTTGCTGCGGGATTCGGTTTGTTAATGGTGAAGATGGTGGATTAGGTTTGAAGAGATTCGCGGATGTGGGTTTGTCGGTTTGAGGTTATTTGGAAGTTGTTGTGGTTTGTAATGGTTGTTGGTAATGGCGAAATGAAACAGATGGGTTTCATTCTGGTGCGTGGGGTTTTGGGGAGATCGAAAAATGGGGATGAACAGTAGAAGCTGCGCTGGGTTTCTAGGGTTGAGAGGAAGGAGAGAATGAACAGGAGACTATATACTCAGGAATTCGACACGTGGCAAGGCTGGTTTTTGTTAATCCTGAATTAATTAACTGATAGTGAATAACGCTGCACTAAATGATATTCTAATAACTAATCTAATATAATTACTAAAACCTAATTAATACCAATTAACCTAAATACTAATATTCTAACTAGTTAATTAAAAAAACTAATTAAATCTACTCCTAATCAAATAACTTAATTAATTAGTCTAAACTAAAAATCTATTTTAAACTAATCAAATTCTAATTAAAACTATTTTTTCTAAAAATCAATTAAAGTCCTATTTTTAAAAACAAATACTTTCTAATAAATCTATTTTCTAAAACTACTACTTCCTAATTAGAATAAAAACTAATTCTAATTATAATAAATTCCAAACTCTAATTCTATTTCTAATAAAGTTCTAAAAAACTATAAAAAGAAAATTAAAGCAGGAAATAGAAATAAAAGTCACGAAAAAGCAGCGAAATAAACGGAAAAAGGGGTCGAACACAGAAATGCGACAAAATTACCAGCACAACCTGAACCACTAAGAAGAGAACAACTTCGCTCGATCTGGACATGGAACTCATCATTTGAACTGGTTTGAATCGTCTAAAATGCGAGCAAAGCGGCTGTAATCCCGATAAATCACTCCTGATGATAACATGAACTATATGCGGTAAATGATCGACCTAAATGATATGCAGATGAAATGCGAAGCAAAAGCCAGTCGAGGTAGAAAAAAGGGGTTGGCAAATTTTGGGGTGCAACAGCTGCCCTTATTCAAACGACTTGGACCTGAAGGGATGAAAAGCGAACGGTTTTCAACATTCAAGATAAAAGGTGATTGAATACAAAAGAACCCAGAAATTTGCCAACTGCAAAAATTAGTAAACTGCATAATGGTCC
The DNA here is from genome assembly GCA_963859935.3 of Lathyrus sativus. NCBI lineage: Eukaryota > Viridiplantae > Streptophyta > Magnoliopsida > Fabales > Fabaceae > Lathyrus > Lathyrus sativus. The sequence goes on from OZ012738.1 coordinate 524,296,560, forward strand.
ACCAGAGTGGAAGTAAAATCACTAGAGAAATGTAACTGATAGTTGCAGAAAAGTAGGCTAACTCACCATCAATTAAAAAGTAACGACACGAAGTCGGTAAGAACATCTGCTAACACGCAGGCATCTGTTAAACAAACCAGGCAACGAACCCGAAGGCCGACTCAACACGAAGTTGAGAACATCTGCTAATCCAAGCAGACATCCATTAATTAAAACAGGCATCGAACCCGAAGGCCGACTCAACACGAAGTTGAGAACATCTGCTAATCCAAGCAGGCATCCGTTAATTAAAATAGGCATCGAACCCGAAGGCCGGCTCAACACGAAGTTGAGAAGAGAATTCGTCGATTTACAAACTGAAAGAAGAAATCCGCTGAGGAAGAACAAACTCGAATAAGTAAACTCTGTTGGGGAGATAATGAATAGATGAACACATCTGTCAAAGGTTCTTGCCGGGGTCTGGATACCACACAGGCTCAAGAAAAACATCAATATACGCCGGAGTCTGGATACCACACAGGCTCAAGGGAATATACCAATAACTCTGTCGGGGTCTGGATACCACACAGGGTCAAGAGAATATATTGTTATCTGCTGGAGATACATCTGAAAACAAGAGGTAACAACCTAACTTATGCTTCGTATGCATATGTTTGAATATGGCGTAATGATCCATATGAAATGGAAATGCTACGCGTTTGGGAAGATGCTATGCACAATGCAAATGCAAAGGAACCACTCCAGCAAAATAAATGTTGAAGAGAAGAAGCCAACTCCGCTGGGGATGACTGGGTGCCAAGTACGATTGGACTTATGCTGGAGGAAAACAAACCCTAGATGGCCTTCCAGAATACAACTCTTCTAGGGAACAAAGCAAACTGCTGGGAATGACTCCACTCTTCCGGGGATTCCACTCTGCTGGAGATTAATTTCAATCTGCTAGGGATTAAGAATAAGATTCATAAAAATCAACCTCTGCTTGAGGAATTGAGTCAGTATCATAGACTCTATGGGGAACTATACTGGATTTGACCCATGGCTGGGGAATAGTCTCATATCTACTTGTTGCGGATATGTGCACACCACTTCCAGGGAAACTCAATCTCAACCTGCTGGGGAGAAACTAGTCATAATCTACTAGGGAGAAACTAGTCTCAGCCTGCCGAGGATAAATGCAACTCAACCTGCTGGGGACAAGTGCACCTTAACCTGTTGGGGAGAGCCTCCTGATCTGACATCTTCGCCTGTGGGGATACATAATCTCTGCTGTGGAGAAGTGAGGTCAATCGAGCCTCGTATCGGGGAATGTGATAATATGTGAGCCCCTGGGAATGTTTGTTAGGCTTCTGGTTTAAGGATGGGACCAGGTTTATGGTGATTGGGATTTTTATGGTTACCAACAAAAATGGATTTTAAAGGGGAAATACTAGACGAGAACTAGTATTCGAGGGTATACTACCAGACGAGAACTGGTGGCAAAAAGGTTAAGTTGTCATACGAGAACTGACTTTGTGGTTTGGTATCAGACGGAAACTGATTTTTGGTTTGAGTATCAGATGGGAAATGATTTTGTGGTTTGCTAGACGAGAACTGGACTTTGAAATTGTGTTTGCCATACGAGAACTGGTTTAAAAACGAGCTAAAGAATGGGTGACCAGATGGGAACTGGTTTAAAAGTTGACATGTATCAGATGGGAACTGGTATTTAATGAAGGGTTGACCAGAGGAGAACTGGTTTAAAGGTTTTCCAGACGAGAACTGGGCTTTGGAAATGTATTTTAGGTTGCAAGGTTCTGACAGGTAATAGGTTCAGACTGTGGGAGGATGATCCAATGACAGGAAGGCCTTTTCAGAAGGTTCAGGTTATTTGTTGAGGATGACACAATTCCCCGACACTCAACTTTTGCTGACGGAAATGCACTCGCTTGAGTAACTTGCCCCAGTGTGGTTCAACTTGCCCTGGTCTGATCTTTGGGAAAGTTCACCTTGAAAAAAAATGGCTTTTTGTCATACCCTAAATTTGCCCGCCAATTTTTTTTTACTTAATTTCATACCATTTAAGACACGTGTCCGCCCCCGATTAGGTGTTTCTCAAATCTCGACTATTTTTGCCCAATAGGAGCAAGACACGTGGCCTAAGGGTATTTTCGTAAATTTCAATCCTTTTTAATTTATCTTTTCCCTTGTAAATATCAACTTTGTATATTATTCTTGTTTTAACATTTATTTAATTTAAATATTTTATTTTATTATTTAAAAAAAAAAAAAAGGAATAGAGTTTGTATAGATTTAATTTTTGAATAGAATTTTATTTAATAAGTTTCTAGAATTATATAGTTTTTAGATATTAAAGTTATTTTAGAGATATTTTAGGATCTTAGATTTAAGTTAGTTTTTAGAATTATTTTAGGATCTTAAATTCAAGTTAGTAATTTTAGAGATATTTTAGGACTTTAAATTCAAGTTAGTAATTTTAGAGATATTTTAGGTTTGTAGAATTATTTATTTTTTTTAGTTTAAATAAAGATTTTAAATTTGTTTTCTTTAAATAGCTTTTTTCTAATTGTTTACATTTTTTTAAAAAATAGATTTTTATTAGGATTTTATTTTAATTTAGTATTTTTATTATTAGAAGTTAAATAGGGTTTTATTTTATTTTATTTATTTATTTTATTAGAACTTTTGTAAATAGTTTTATTTTAAATAGAGTTTTTTTTATAGATTTAGTTTAAATGATTTGTTTGGGAGTAATTAATTTTAATTATTAATTAGATTGTTATTATTATTATTATCAAAATTATTTTCTTTTATTATTATTTAATTAGGATTTATTAGGGTTAGATTATTTAATTAATTATTTTTCTTTTTCAGAGTTTATTAGTTAATTAGGATTAATATTAATTAGTTAGGGCATTATTATTTATCGGTTGATTAAATTTTAGTTATTATTAGCAGGTAATTAGTTCATTAATCTAATTGCCAAGCCCTCCAGCTGCCACGTGGCAGCCCTATATAGGGGAGTGCTCTATTCATCATCTCCCAGATTGAGACAACCCTAGCCATTTCCAACAGCCTCAAACCCTAGCCGCAGACACACAGAGACCCTAAACGGCTGCCCTCATCTCTTGCAACCCAACTCTTCTTGAAACACTGATCAACAAATTTTCTACATACCCTCCATGTTCTTCACCATTATCAACCTTCAACATTTTCTTCCAACTTCCGTTCAACTCTTCACCGGAATCAACCCATACGAAATCCACCACAAAACAGCACTTCAATACCTCCCACCGTCACTGTTTTCGTAACCCAAACTCAAACATCTCCAACACCGTGAAAAAACCAGTTGAATCCATTTGTTCTTCAAACAGATTTTCCAATCATAAACATTTCCAGAAAACGGACCCCCAGTTTCTCTTCCTTCATCATCAAACTATCACTAACTCAGAACCAATTTCCATTAACATTCTTCAAGCTCACATTCAACACCTTCAACGTAAAACCTCTTCTTCAACCGAACAAAACCCCCAAACAACATCCAACACCTCCACTGTCGCAACCTCAACCCATTTTTTCGCTCAACCAAACTTTTTCCATCGTTTTCGCCAACCATCCACCTTGAATCTCCCATCTCAAACCATTTTCGCGAAACCCACTCTCCGCAAATCCACCATCGAACTCACCGCCGTAAACCCACTGTAAAGCCATAACGAAACCTAAATCAAACCCCAAATCAATGGATCGAGAGATGGACAGAACGAGATTGAGAGAAAGGTTGAGATTAACAACGAAACTGAAAGGAGTGAGATTGAGTTGAAAGGAGTGAGAATGAGCGATGCAGAGAAGATGTTATTTTTCTTTTATTTTTTTCCTTTTTTTTTATTTTAATTTTATTTGGATCTGTTGGGCTTCAAACCCACCACCACTCTTAACACACTTCCCCTTCTTTTTTTTATTATCAACCCTTTTCTTTCCTTTTTTTTTAATATGTAATTTATATTTTATAATATTATTTTGTGAATATTTTGTAAATACATTATTATAGTTATTATGTAAAAACGTATTATTATATTTTTAATATCTTATTATGTAAATAAGTTATTTATGTTATAGTTTCATTTTCTTTAAAGAACTTTATATATATCATATTTTTAGAATCCTTATTTTAATTTCTCGTTTATAATATCAAAGCTTACAGTTTTTATTTTTTTATTTTTAGAGTTAGATTTCATTTCTTATTTGTTATTGGGCATTTTGTCCCATTTTCATTCGTTCTGGTCGATGACGACATTTCCATCGTTTAACCGTCAAAATATTGACGTGAAACAAAGGATCCGAGACCACTTCTTTTCTCTCCTTTTTTCTTATTCCGATTCGATTTTATTTTTGACTTATGGATCGATGAAGTCTTTTTATCCGCAAGCGTCAGATTTTCGAAGTCGATAACCTTCACGATTTCAAATCTATAGGGGATGACCATTTGGGTCGTCTTCCTTACTTTGGGATCGCGATAAGCTACTTTCGATTAATTGACATTTTGTTTGTGGTTAAGACGAAATCCCATTCTTTTGTGTCCCGATTCCATACACTAACCAATATAAAACTACTTTAATTTCTGTCAAATATTAACTGCTTTATTTTTCAGTCATTATATTCTTGTACATATTATATTTTATGTATATTATTATTATCCTGTAAATATTCAATAACTTGTACATTCTTTTAAAACACTTAATAAATATCAAACCATAAAATCCTAATTGGTGAACTATTTATTTATCTGTATCCTATATATATCTATCTCTGTTTTCATCTCTTTGCAGGTTCTCAAAAACATCTTCAATAAAAGAATCGAGTTATATTCGTATTAAACTAAAGAGAGGGGATTGAGTGTAGTCTTCTTTCCCTCCGAGTGTCGAGATACTCACTGTAGTGTGGGTGGTTTCGATACTCGTCTTTCAATACGAAGACGCTTGTATTCTCCGCACTCATCCACATTCTTCTCTTCTAAAAAACCTCGGTCACACCGAGTCCATTTTTCAAACCATTTTCTTCCCAAAACCTCGGTCCCATACCGAGTCCATTTTCAAATCCTTTCAATAAGAAATTCAATTTCTCTTTGTATTGAACTAAAGAGAGAGGATTTAGTGTAGACTTCTTCCTCTCCGAGTGTCGAGATGCTCACTGTAGTGTGGATGGTTTCGATACTCGTCTTTCAATACGAAGACGCTTCCACCTTCCTCTCCTAAAAACCTCGGCTCCGTACCGAGTACATTTTCAAACCTCGGTCCTTGTACCGAGTGCATTTTCAAAACACTCTCGATAATAAACCGAGTTCTCTTTTTATTGAATTAAAAAGATAGGATTAATTGTAGTCTTCTTCCTCTCCAAGTATCGAGATGCTCATTGTAGTGTGGGTGGTCTTGATACTCGTCTTTCAATACGAAGACGCGACTTTATCCACCACCTTCTCTTTCCACAACTTCCTCCCGCAACCTTTCTCACCTAAAACCTCGGCCCCGTACCGAGTGCATTTTCAAACCCTTTTCTTCACAACAAAACTTGAATGGTCGTGGAGTGGTTAGGCGTAGGCCTTCTCCTATCCCGAGTGCTGACGTTTACCGTAGGATTCTCTGTCGCAAAGCACTTACCATTCAAAGCCAAAAACGTCTTTAATAAGAGAACGAAGTTCTCTTTGTGTTGAATTAAAGAGAGAGGATTAAGTGTAGTCTTCTTCCTCTCCGAGTGTCAGGATACTCACTGTAGCGTGTGTGGTCTTGATACTCGTCTTTCAATACAAAGACGTTATGTTCGCCACACCTTTTTATAACAAAAACTTTGAGATAAAGAATTGGGTACTACCCGTAGGGGTTACTATCTGAGGACTTATCTCGCCCCTAAAAACAATCTCACAAATCAAATGTGACATTTTGCCTCGCATGGCGAAAACCTAATCATTTCAAAAAGGATATGTTACGTCTGTTCTACCGCAAACAGGTAACGTATAAGTCTCCTCACATGGGAGCGGCAAAACACCTAAACTGCTAGAATGCGCATGATAGCATCATCCACAAAACATCAACAAACCGTAGGCCGAACTACGGCTGCTCTGATTCTTTACTTCTTTTGAGTAAAGATATGTAGGCACAAGGGCCACAATCCTTGCCGAGCACATTCCCCCCATATATCTGTAGTTCTCCGAACTACGTCGACTCTGACTTTCTCATATCTTTTGAGAATACGTAGTCCTAGGACCGCGAAGTCCTACCGAGTATGTTCTTTCTCTTTTCTTCCCTGTTCTCTCTTTCCTCCTAACCTCTCATTTTCCTATTTCAATCCTTTTTCTCCCCCCCTTTGGAACACTCTTTTATAGCATAATGTTTAAGTAAATAAATTCACACATCGACAAATAAATGGTTCCCATCGAGTACGATGGATGCGAGGGGTGCTAATACCTTCCCCTCGCATAACCGGCATCCGAACCCGTTCTTGGTTGCGAGACCATCTTATCCATTTCTTCCTTTAGGTTTTCTCGATATTTCCCTTTCCCCTCATGGGATAAATGAAGTTCGGCGGCGACTCTTCTGTCTATCCTTTTCGCCTCCCCGTCGTTGCACGATGCATTTTTCGAGTAGTGACAACTGGCGACTCTGCTGGGGACTCCTAGCGAGCCAAACCTAGTTTGCTTATCGCATATGTGATTTATTTGCTTTTGTTTGTTTGTGTTGTGTTCTTGCTAACCTGTTGGGTTTATTTGGGATTGGTTTGTGAGAATAAAGCTCTCTACCCGAGCTTTCGAGTATACACTAAGTTAGGAGGTGGATTCTTTTTGATTTGCGAGACTTAGGTCTCATTGAGTTGGATTGAATTCCACCGCTCAGACGAGACCCCTTTGGGATGATTATGTCTTACGTGTAGTCGTAATGGCGTTTTTATTTCCAACGTGGGAGTTTGTGACTCTGAGGACCTTTGTAGAACCTTATTCCAAAGGTTGCTAAGACATAACTATGTGTTCATCCTTTGAAATGATTACCGTCTTACGAGTAGTTGTTATGATGGAAAACTTTTGAGGGTTAGTGCATGGGACTTTGTTTAAAAACCTTTGGGATACCCTCTTATAAACCAATATATAACCCACCCGATGGGAGAGATACTTTTTGTGTTGTTTTGCAGGACCTATGACTTTGATCTCGCTATTGTTATTTTATTATGTGCTCATTACATTACATTTGCATAAACATCTCTGCATCATTTCTTGCATTCCTTACAACCCAACCTTACACGCCGCTTACCCTTTCAGAGAGAGTAAAGCAAGCTGACTTCACGACATCGGTATAACACAAGGAATAATCAGAAAAGAGTCATGGATCAGATAGAGCAAGACCAGGCTACTATGAGGAGCGAGATGCTAGGCATGAAGACGCAGATGAATCAACTCATGGAGGTGATTCAGAACATGGCAAGGAGTCAAGAAGAGATGAGGCAAGCAGCAGAGAGGAGTGCTAATCAGACTTTGGCCGGTGCAATTCCCAACGCAAGTGGTGCAGTTCCAATTCCTACCGAGGCCACCCCAACCCCTGTTGGGGCAATTCCTACTTCTGCAGGTGCAGTACCTATCAACATCGTCCATCCACCAGTCGGTACAACTCATCCTCATGGTACCAAGATTCCAACACAAGTCCAGTACGATGATCATGAAGGTTTCTATGAGAATTCAGGTGAAGCATATGGACCACAGACCGCTGAATTAGAGAAAAAGTTTAATGCTTTACAAGAGATGGTGAAGACATTGCAAGGCCCCGATGTTTTGGGACTAGATGCTGCTGAAATATGTCTTGTACCCGGAGTTAAGATACCTCCAAAGTTTGTAATCCCAACCTTCGAGAAATACAAGGGTAACAGTTGTCTTAGGACCCATATAAGGTCTTACTGCAGAAAGATGGCCGCATATTCCGATGACGAGAAGTTGTTAATCCATTTTTTTCAAGATAGTTTGACAGAGGCTTCTCTGGAATGGTACATGCATCTTGAACGATCCAATGTGAAAAGCTGGAAGGAGTTAGCAGACGCTTTTGTGAAACATTATCAGTACAATACTAACATGGCTCCAAATCGGATGCAACTCTAGAATTTGACCCAGAAACCGAACGAGTCTTTTAAAGACTTTGCTCAGAGGTGGAGGGGAGTAGCTGCAAGAGTACAACCCCCGTTGATGGAGAAAGAGCTGACAGACCTCTTCATGGGCACGCTGCAAGGACCGATCCTTGAGCGTCTAGCGTCTACAACCTCTACAGTGTTTTCTGAACTTGTCACGACTGGAGAAAGATTAGAGAGTTTTGTGAAGGCAGGAAAGATTCATAATGCTGGCGAATCTTCAAATGGGATCAAGAAGCCCTATCAGGGTTTCGTTAAGAAGAAAGAAGGCGAAACTAGTGTTGTGTTCACAGATAGAGGAAGAACTCATCAAGGTTATCACCATGTTGCTGCCGTCGCTCCACAACAACCGTTGTCCATTCCAGCAAGTCAACCCGCGTTTCAACTAAATAGGCAACAACAATCCTATCAACCAAGACAAAATCAGTACCAGGGTCCACAAAGATCGAGGAGACCAGAAAGAAGATTCGATCCAATTCTGTCAACTTACGCCAGATTACTACCATTCTTGTTAAAAGGAGGCCTTGTTCAGCTTAGGGAAATGAGGGATCCTCGGGAGGTTCTTCCTTTTGGATTTGATGTCAATGCCAAATGTGAATTCCATTCTGGCTCCCCAGGCCATGACATTGAAAATTGCAAGGCTCTGAAGCACATTGTACAAGATCTCCTCGATTCAAAGGCGATAAACTTTACCCGAAACACCCTAAACATCAAAACCAATCCAATGCCGACTCATCACTCAACAAATATGATCGAAGAATCCTATGGTCATCTCCAAAATCCATTGGTCCAGATCGACAGACGTCCTCAACATTAGCAGTCCTTAGACGCTTTTATCATTTGCATTTGTAGTTTATTTTTTGTCAATTGCTACTTGTTGTTTAAACATTTTTGTTTTGAATGGTAACATTAATGAAATGATTATGCATTTTCCAAATTAATCATGTCGCATTCGCTCATTATTTCCACTTATCACAAGCACAGACACATACACCTTTTTATCCACTCCACTTTATCATTGTTGTTTTAGCAAAAATTGGAGGGAGGATGACGAAAACGAAATACCCACAATTGCAAACCATATGCTTTCAGATAAAATCTTGCCGATGATGTGCATGAATTGTTTCAAACCCCCTAAACACCGGAGATATAAGGAGTTAATCCCTAGTCAACCACTTCGAGCCTAGAAATAAGAGTTTCCTTCGGATGTTCAAACCCTTACACTCAACCTGGGGCAGGATAGTGTTCAGTTAATCCAATCCCGCATTCAAATCAACAAAGCAAAATTCTAAAGACAAGACGGTTGTTCATCAATGGCCTGTGACGTGGCAGTCACAATCTTCCAACAAAATAAAAAAAAATCAAAGTCCTGCTAAGTCAAACACCTCAAAAGGGGACTTAGGCAAAAATCAAGGCAATCCCGATGGATCTGACAAATGAAATCAGTCCATGCAAAAGTTAGGGATCATAAAGAAATCAAAAGAGGTTCTCAAACCCTCAGAAAAAAATAAAATAAGATTCAGTGGTCACCCAAAAGGGGCACTGACTTCCATCAAACATCAAAATAAGGTGACTGCCACGTCGAGCAAACCTTGAACTATCAAGCTTACACCGTCAAGACAAATAGGTGCAGAATTAATTGAACATAGGACTGGAGATCATCAAGAAGAAGGGGTGGGTACAAATCATACTTTGAGCCTAATATCCTTTATTTTATAACCGTGAACCAGACCACGTTACAACCCTCGGAAGACCTAAGTGAGGGGATGTTTATTATGAAAGTATACTATCGCAAGGTTGCGTAAACTGACTCCTCACAATTTTACTAATCATCAGTGTTGGTGTCAATATCCATGTTGTATCTTTCACGCCAATCAAGTTAGCACAATGTTTGGACTAACGGTCCATTCGTCTCACTATCACGACATTCAATAAATGACAATTCTTTCTAAACTTACATGAACTTTGCATTAAGATTACCATTCGCGAACAAACAATTTTATTTGCAAGTCAGTAGTTGGCATCGAGGAAATTCCAACAGAGAGCAATCAAATAGGACTGGATCATTCAGTAGTCTGGATCAGAATCAAGCATGCCTTGTAGCCTTGTGGATCTAGGGCATTGACATCCCACGAAATTGGAATCAATCAGTCTGCGGCTAATCCCCAAGCATCAGTTGATCATGGGACAAATCATTCAATAAGCGGTTGATCAAAAGTGAATCATACCAATCAGGGGCTGGCCATCCAGAGTTTCTTTGACTTGAGGATAGATCCCTCCAATGTTCAATCAGGATAAGTCAAGTCGCTTCAACGCTCTTTCAAAAGCAAACTACTCCAAAGAGTATATTGAAGCCAACCACCAAGAGTCGGTTAAACAAACGATGAATCCTTTCGTGGTACAAACTCTGGGGCAAGCCATCTTGAGGTCATCTCATGGCAAGCTACTCAAGAAAGTTCAACCTCATCAGCAACTATTGAGTTCAAAACGAGTATCGGGGAATCGTACCGTCACCTCACCCAATAACCTTAACCTTCCGACAGGGCCTTGCTGTCATTGGATTCGTCATCCCACAGCCTAAACCTATCACCTATCAAAACAAACCAAACCTCCAAAGTCCAGTTCTTGTCTGGCAAACCTTTATACCAGTCCCATCTGGTCAACCCTCAGCTAAATACCAGTCCTATCTGGTCAACCCTTTGCTGAATACCAATTCTCGTTCAGTATATGTCAGCTTTTAAACCAGCTCCCATCTGGTCACCCTTCCTTTAGCCTTCTGTTTAACCAGTCCTCGTTTGGCAAACACAATTTCAAAGTCCAGTCCTCGTCTGGCAAACCACAAAGTCAGTTCCCGTCTAACACCAAACCTAGAAGTCAGTTCTCGTCTGACAACTTAACCTTTTGCCACCAGTTCTTGTCTGGTAAACCTCATCCCTAAGTCCAGCTCCCATCTGGAAAACCACAAAATCAGCCCTCCTTTGACAGCTTAACCATTTCGCCAACCAGTCCCATCTGGTTTACCCTCCGAATACCAGCCTTCATCTGGTACTTCCAACCCCGAAGTCCAATCTACATTGGCAACCACCAAAGTCTGCCACGTCATCACCTGCATTCCCAATCACCTGCCTGCATCCATCATTATCATATGCATCATACGCATCGCATTCGAATTTATAAGCATCTTACATCATATGCCTATTCCTAATCATATCATACTCCCCCAACTCTTGCATCTCTGCGTGTTAGCATTTACATTTGCATTTCCATTTATGGAACATTATCTTCATCAAGCATTCACATATGCGAGGTCAGATCCAAGATTAATCTCAAAGATTTCCAAGATCATATTCAACCCAATCAGGGGCATTTCCGCAAGACCGTGGGCATTCTCCCACAGAGTTGTGAAAATTCAAGAGCTTCAATGCAATCATCAGCCCAGTCAGGGGCATTATTTGCAAAAACTGTGGGTCCTCCCACAAAAGTTCAGGATTATCAAAGCAAAATTCAGCCTAGCCAGGGACAGTCTCCGTAGGGCCATGGGTGTTCCCCCACGGAGTTGTGCAACCTTTGGTTGGATCAATTCTAGAGCTTCAAAGCGACCATCAGCCCAGTCAGGGGCATTATCTGCAAAAAGTTTGGGTCTATCGAAAGCAGTTTCAGCCTGATCAGGGGCACATCATTCAGTAACATGAGCGTTCCTCATGGGAGTTATTATCATCATTCTCTATGGTAATAGCTTACTAGCATATTTTCCATTATCCTTTTGATAATGGATCCCATTCATCCTTTTGGTGTTAGGGTTAATCTTATTTCCGCTCCATCATCCTTTTGGTGATGGGTCTAGCATCCTTTTGATGTCATGACTAGCGTATTTTCCATTATCCTTTTGGTAATGGATTCCCTTCATCCTTTTGGTGTTAGGGTTGATCTTGTTTCCGTTCTATCATCTTTTTGATGATGGGTCTGACATCCTTTTGGTGGCATGACTAGCGTACTTTTCCATTATCCTTTTGGTAATGGATTCCCTACATCATTTTGGTGTTAGGGTTGCTTTCGTTTCCGCTCCATCATCCTTTTGGTGATGGGTCTGATATCCTTTTGATGTCATGACTAGCGTATTCTTCCATTATCCTTTTGGTAAAGGATCCCCTACATCCTTTTGGTGTTAAGGATGATTTTGTGTCGCTCCATCATCCTTTTGGTGATGGGTCTAACATCCTTTTGGTGTTATGACTAGCGTCTCCGCTCCATCATCCTTTTGGTGATGGGTCTGGCGTCCTTTTGGTGTCATGACTAGCGTGTTTTCCATTATCCTTTTGGTAATGGACTTCTTACATCCTTTTGGTGTCGGGTTTGCCTTGTTTCGCTCCATCATCCTTTTGGTGATGGGTCTGACATCCTTTTTGGTGTCATGACTAGCGTTTGCTCTCCACTATCCTTTTGGTAGTGGATCCCTTACATCCTTTTGATGTACGAGTAGTGTGTGTGAGTGTACTATCATCCTTTTATTGATAGGCTTGTCATTCTTTTGGTGTCAAGTTTTCTCCATTAACATCCTTTTGGTGTTAGCAACCTTTGTAAGATATCCAGTATTTCATTCCCGAGCTTTTTATTCCTTTTTAGACAAATTTAGGATATTCTTTGTATCTAATTGACTTCTACCTTGAAAAATGAACGCTGCAGCAATTCATCTTACTCAGTCTAAGCCAATTAGATAGGGGCATCTGTCATACCCTAAATTTGCCCGCCAATTTTTGTAAATATTTTCGCGTTTTATTTTACATTTTTTTACTTAATTTCATACCATTTAAGACACGTGTCCGCCCCCGATTGGGTGTTTCTCAAATCTCGACTTTTTTTTGCCCAATAAGAGCAAGACACGTGTCCTAAGGGTATTTTTGTAAATTTCAATCCTTTTTAATTTATCTTTTCCCTTGTAAATATCAACTTTGTATATTATTCTTGTTTTAACATTTATTTAATTTAAATAGTTTGTTTTATTATTTTTTAAAAAATAGGAATAGAGTTTGTATAGATTTAATTTTTGAATAGAATTTTATTTAATAAGTTTCTAGAATTATATAGTTTTTAGATATTAAAGTTATTTTAGAGATATTTTAGAATCTTAGATTTAAGTTAGTTTTTAGAATTATTTTAGGATCTTAAATTCAAGTTAGTAATTTTAGAGATATTTTAGGACTTTAAATTCAAGTTAGTAATTTTAGAGATATTTTAGGTTTGTAGAATTATTTATTTTTTTTAGTTTAAATAAAGATTTTAAATTTGTTTTCTTTAAATAGCTTTTTTCTAATTGTTTACATTTTTTTAAAAAATAGATTTTTATTAGGATTTTATTTTAATTTAGTATTTTTATTATTAGAAGTTAAATAGGGTTTTATTTTATTTTATTTATTTATTTTATTAAAACTTTTGTAAATAGTTTTATTTTAAATAGAGTTTTTTTTATAGATTTAGTTTAAATGATTTGTTTAGGAGTAATTAATTTTAATTATTAATTAGATTATTATTATTATTATCAGAATTATTTTCTTTTATTATTATTTAATTAGGATTTAATAGGGTTAGATTATTTAATTAATTATTTTTCTTTTTCAGAATTTATTAGTTAATTAGGATTAATATTAATTAGTTAGTGCACTATTCATCATCTCCCAGATTGAGACAACTCTAGCCGTTTCCAACAGCCTCAAACCCTAGCCGCAGACACACAGAGAAACCCTAAACGGCTGCCCTCATCTCTTGCAACCCAACTCTTCTTGAAACACTGATCAACAAATTTTCTACATACCCTCCATGTTCTTCACCATTATCAACCTTCAACATTTTCTTCCAACTTTCGTTCAACTCTTCACCGGAATCAACCCATACGAAATCCACCGCAAAACAGCACTTCAATACCTCCCACCGTCACTGTTTTCGCAACCCAAACTCAAACATCTCCAACACCGTGAAAAAACCAGTTGAATCCATTTGTTCTTCAAACAGATTTTCCAATCATAAACATTTCCAGAAAACGGACCCCCAGTTTCTCCTCCTTCATCATCAAACTATCACTAACTCAGAACCAATTTCCATTAACATTCTTCAAGCTCACATTCAACACCTTCAACGTAAAACCCCTTCTTCAACCGAACAAAACCCCCAAACAACAACCGCATCGCAACACCCAACACCTCCACTGTCGCAACCTCAACCCATTTTTTCGCTCAACCAAACTTTTTCCATCGTTTTCGCCAACAATCCACCTTGAATCTCCCATCTCAAACCATTTTTGCGAAACCCACTCTCCGCAAATCCACCATCGAACTCACCGCCGTAAACCCACTGTAAAGCCACAACGAAACCTAAATCAAATCCCAAATCAGTGGATCGAGAGATGGACAGAACGAGATTGAGAGAAAGGTTGAGATTAACAACGAAACTGAAAGGAGTGAGATTGAGTTGAAAGGAGTGAGATTGATTTTGCGAGTGAACAGAGGGAGAATGAGCGATGCAGAGAAGATGTTATTTTTCTTTTATTTTTTTCCTTTTTTTTTATTTTAATTTTATTTGGATCTGTTGGGCTTCAAACCCACCACCACTCTTAACACATTTCCCCTTTTTTTTTTTATCAACCCTTTCCTTTCCTTTTTTTTTAATATGTAATTTATATTTTATAATATTATTTTGTGAATATTTTGTAAATACATTATTATAGTTATTATGTAAAAACATATTATTATATTTTTAATATCCTATTATGTAAATAAGTTATTTATGTTATAGTTTCATTTTCTTTAAAGAACTTTATATATATTATATTTTTAGAATCCTTATTTTAATTTCTAGTTTATAATATCAAAGCTTACAGTTTTTATTTTTTTATTTTTAGAGTTAGATTTCATTTCTTATTTGTTATTGGGCATTTTGTCCCATTTTCATTCGTTTTGGTCGATGACGATATTTCTATCGTTTAACCGTTAAATTATTGACGTGAAACAAAGGATCCGAGACCACTTCTTTTCTCTCCTTTTTTCTTATTCCGATTCGATTTTATTTTTGACTTATGGATCGATGAAGTCTTTTTATCCGCAAGCATCAGATTTTCGAAGTTGATAACCTTCACGATTTCAAATCTATAGGGGATGACCATTTGGGTCATCTTCCTTACTTTGGGATCGCGATAAGCTACTTTCGATTAATTGACATTTTGTTTGTGATTAAGACGAGATCCCATTCTTTTGTGTCCCGATTCCATACACTAACCAATATAAAACTGCTTTAATTTCTGTCAAATATTAACTGCTTTATTTTTCAGTCATTATATTCTTGTACATATTATATTTTCTGTATATTATTATTATCCTGTAAATATTCAATAACTTGTACATTCTTTTAAAACACTTAATAAATATCAAACCATAAAATCCTAATTGGTGGACTGTTTATTTATCTGTATCCTGTATATATCTATCTCTATTTTCATCTCTTTGCAGGTTCTCAAAAACATCTTCAATAAAAGAATCGAGTTATATTCGTATTGAACTAAAGAGAGGGGATTGAGTGTAGTCTTCTTTCCCTCCGAGTGTCGAGATACTCACTATAGTGTGGGTGATTTCGATACTCGTCTTTCAATACGAAGACGCTTGTATTCTCCGCACTCATCCACATCCTTCTCTTCTAAAAAACCTCGGTCACACCGAGTCCATTTTTCAAACCATTTTCTTCTTAAAACCTCGGTCCCGTACCGAGTCCATTTTCAAATCCTTTCAATAAGAAATTCAATTTCTCTTTGTATTGAACTAAAGAGAGAGGATTTAGTGTAGACTTCTTCCTCTCCGAGTGTCGAGATGCTCACTGTAGTGTGGGTGGTTTCGATACTCATCTTTCAATACGAAGACGCTTCCACCTTCCTCTCCTAAAAACCTCGACCTCGTACCGAGTACATTTTCAAACCTCAGTCCTTGTACCGAGTGCATTTTCAAAACACTCTCGATAATAAACCGAGTTCTCTTTTTATTAAATTAAAAAGAGAGGATTAATTGTAGTTTTCTTCCTTTCCAAGTGTCGAGATGCTCATTGTAGTGTGGGTGGTCTCGATACTCGTCATTCAATACGAAGACGCGACTTTATCCACCACCTTCTCTTTCCACAACTTCCTCCCGCAACCTTTCTCACCTAAAACCTCGGCCCCATACCGAGTGCATTTTCAAACCCTTTTCTTCACAACAAAACTTGAATGGTCGTGGAGTGGTTAGGCGTAGGCCTTCTCCTATCCCGGGTGCTGACGTTTACCGTAGGGTTCTCTGTCACAAAGCACTTACCATTCAAAGCCAAAAACGTCTTTAATAAGAGAACGAAGTTCTCTTTGTGTTGAATTAAAGAGAGAGGATTAAGTGTAGTCTTCTTCCTCTCTGAGTGTCAGGATACTCACTGTAGCGTGTGTGGTCTTGATACTCGTCTTTCAATACGAAGACGCTATGTTCGCCACACCTTTTTATAACAAAAACTTTGAAATAAAGAATTGGGTACTACCCGTAGGGGTTACTACCCGAGGACTTATCTCGCCCCTAAAAACAATCTCACAAATCAAATGTGACATTTTGCATCGCATGGCGAAAACCTAATCATTTCAAAAAGGATATGTTACGTCCGTTCTACCGCAAACAGGTAACGCATAAGTCTCCTTACATGGGAGCGGAAAAACACCTAAACTGCTAGAATGCGCATGATAACATCATCTACAAATCATCAAGAAACCGTAGGCCGAACTATGGCTGCTCTGATTCTTTATTTCTTTTGAGTAAAGATACGTAGGCACAAGGGCCACAATCCTTGCCGAGCACATTCCCCCCATATATCTGTAGTTCTCCGAACTAAGTCGACTATGACTTTCTCATATCTTTTGAGAATACGTAGTCCTAGGACCGCGAAGTCCTACCGAGTTTGTTCTTTCTCTTTTCTTCCCCGTTCTCTCTTTCCTCCTAACCTCTCATTTTCCTATTTCAATCCTTTTTCTCTCCCCCTTTGGAACACTCTTTTATAGCATAATGTTTAAGCAAATAAATTCACACGTCGATAAACAAATGGTTCCCATCAAGTACGATGGATGCGAGGGGTGCTAATACCTTCCCCTTGCATAACCGGCATCCGAACCCGTTCTTGGTTGCGAGACCATCTTATCCATTTCTTCCTTTAGGTTTTCTCGATATTTCCCTTTCCCCTCATGGGATAAATAAAGTTCGGTGGCGACTCTTCTGTCTATCCTTTTCGCCTCCCTGTTGTTGCACGATGCATTTTTCGAGTAGTGACACTTTCCATGAGACGACCTCGAGATGGCTTGCCCCAGAATTTGTATCATGAAAGGATTCATCCTTGATTAACTGACTCCCAGAGTAATTGGCTTCAAGTGGCTTGCCCCTGACTGAGCGTTGAAGGGACTTAACTTGACCTGACTGAATACTGGAGGATCTTCCCTCAAATCAATAGAATCTCCAGGTGGCCTGCCCCTGATTGGTAGAGTCTCGAGATTACTCACTTCTGATCAACCGGTTCTTGAATGATTTGCCCCATAATCAACCGATGCTTGGGGATTTGTCTCAGACTGACTAATTCCAAACTCACTGGACGTCAATGCCCCAGATCCAGACTGTTGAATGATCTAGTCCTGTTTGATTGCTCCCTGTTGGAATTTCCTCCATGTCAACTACTGACCTGCAATTAAAATTGTTTGTTCACGAACGGTAATTTTAATGCGGTGCTCATGCAGATTTTGAAAGAAATGTCTTTTATTAAGTGTCGTGATAGTGAGACGAATGGACTATTTAGTCCAAACGTTGTGCTAACTTGATTGGTGTGAAAGATATAGCAACGATAATGACACTGATGTTGATGAGTAGCAAATATGTGAGGAGTCAATTTACGTAACCTTGCGATAGTATGCTTTCAGAATAAGCCATGCCTCAATTAGGTCTTTCGAGGGTTGAATCGTGGTCTGCTTCACGGTTATTGAAACAAAGGGTATTAGGATCAAAGTATGATTTGTACCCACCCCTTCTCCGTGATGATCTCCAATCCTACGTTCATTTAACTTGGCACAAGCGCTCACCTTCAAAAGGTTTGTTGATTGGTAGAAGTGATGGTTAAGGAACCCACAAGGTTTTCGGAGTGACAGTTACCCCTTTTGTCTACTGTGTTTGTAGTCACACGACTTTGTTCTTGTTCGAGGATTTGTCTTTTGAGATCCTTTCTTTTCATTCTTTTAGTCCCTAATTTTTGCCTGGACTAATTTTTATTTCTGAAGTCCAGCGGGATGCCCCAATTTTGCATAAGTATTTGCTTTTCAGCTTTTCAACTTAGCTGACTTTCTTTTTTTTTTCTTTTTTTCTTCTTTGAAACAAGTCGTGTGACACTGGTTGTCTTGATTTCTCCGAAAGGGTTGTGACTGTCTCACTCCTGATTGATGAGGCTTAACTATTGTGGTTGATGAGGGATAACCTCTTGAGAGGGATAAGATATGATTGGTCCTCGAATTGGGACACTCCTCTATAAAATTTGAACGCTCGGTCAAGCTAACTGAAAACTACCCTACCCCAGGTTAAGATGTGAGGGTTTGAAAGTCCGAAAGAAACTTCTACTTCTAGGCTCTAAGTGGTTAACTAGGGACTAACTCCTTATCTCTCCGGTGTTCAGGGGATTTGAAACAATGCATGTACGTCATCAGCAGGATTTTATCCGAAAGCATACGATCAGCAACTATGGGTATTCAGTTTTTGTCATCCTCCCTCCATTCTTTGCTAAATCGCAGTGATAAAGTGGAGTGGATAAAAGGTGCCTGTGTCTGTGCTTTGTGATAAATGAGCGAATGCGACATGATTAATTTTCAGAAAAATGCATAATCACTTTATTAATATTACCATTCAAAACAACAATCTTCAAAAGCAAATAGCAACTAACAGGAAAGAAACTACAAATGCAAATGATAAGATTGTCCAAGGACTGCCAATGTTGAGGACATCTGCCTGTCTGGACCACTGGCTTTTGGAAATGACCCTTAGAATCTGCGAGCTTAAACAACTGAGAGGTTGACATGAACAACCAAACTTCCTTCTGGAAAATAAATGTACCCTTTGTCAATCAACTGCTGCACTTTGGCTTGGAAGGATTTGGAATCTTCGGTTGAATGCCCCATGGATCCTCCATGATATCCACACTGCACGTGGGGGTTATACCCAGGAGGGTAAGGTTCTGGCACAGGCTTAAGAGTCTTAGGCTCCACCAATGAGTTCTGAACCAAATGTGGCAGAAGCTGGTTATACGATATAGGGACTGGATGAAGAGGAGCATTCCTTCTTTCCAAGTTGTTGTTAGGCCTATTCTGATTCTGGCACTGATTCGGATAACCTCGGCCATGGGCTCGTTGATTTGCATGATGAGCAACCCAAGTTTTCTAATGTGGTGCCTTAGGCACAACCGTCTGTCCATAAGAATAACATGACACCAGAGGTAATGACTGCTGAGAAGATGAAAAACCAAAAGATTTCACCGGTTCACCCTGAGAAGAACCAACATCTACCATGAATGCATTGATCACACTTTCCTCTTCCTCTTGGGAGTTACTGAGGGATTCAGTTTCACTGGCATGACTGCTCGAGACATCCTGAATTTTTCCACTCTTAATGCCACTCTCAATGTGTTCTCCCGCTGTTACCAGGTCAGAGAAGTTTGGTGTAATTCCAAGAATCCTTTCAAAGTATGGGCTCTACAAGGAGTTCATGAACATATCTGCTAACTCTTGGTTTAGAAGCGGCAGTTGCACTTTGAAAGCAAATTCTCTCCATCTCTGAGCATACCTTCTAAAGGGTTCATTGTTCTCTAGAGACAAACTTTGCAAATACATGCGATTAGGAGCCATGTCAAGATTATATTCATACTGCTTCAGAAAAGCCTTAGCTAAGTCCAACCATGATCCGATCTGACTACTCTCTAACTGCATGTACCAACTCAAAGATGTCCCACTTAGACTGTCCTAGAAGCAGTGAATCATCAATTTATCGTTGTGTATAAACAAAGTCATTCTTCTGCAAAACATCACCAAATGTTGCCTCGGGCAACTATCTTCTTTATACTTCTCAAACCTTGGCGCCTTGAAATTCGGAGGTAATGTCAGGTCGGGTACCAGGCACATGTCTGAAGCATTGAGACCAAAAGAATCTTTAACTTCCAAGGCTTTGAGTTTTTCATCCAACACATGAAACCTTTTAGCATACTCAAGAGCTCTCGGGTCCTTAGTCTTCATCACGGGGACCTCTCTTTTGGAATTCAGCATAGAGAAAGCAACATCATGAGAATCTATAGTATCAGGAGAAGTGGGACGTTCACTTCGGACAACAAACTGTTCATGTAATTCTTGATCCTCAACAGAGGGCTGCACAGGCTGATCTTGAGTGAGGTTGTTCACTTACGGAGAGTCTTCATCGGGTAGAGAACCATACAGAGGGTTGGTCATCACATTAAAACCTGGCGGGGTATCAACATTCTGGAAGTTGTTCCTTGACATAGCTACCAACAGTTCTCAACTTGACTTCACTTCTTAACACTGCTTGATCCTACTTCAACCAATTTGTCGTCTTCCAACAGTCACCACTTGTTCAGAACGGGCACCAGGGAATCAACTTGCTGATCAAAAACAAAGGCAGGATGAGAGCTCTGGCTTGCTGAAGAATGATATGCAAAATGATGGAAAGATGCTTATGCAAATGCAATGCAAAATGCAACAAACACGGGATCACGGTCTCCACAAATTCTGAAAAACTGTTGTGCTGCTGACTGAAGAAGTTCAAAAGTCTGCTTTAAAGAGAAAACCAGAATACTGGGTTGGTTGGAGGTCAAAATTTCCTACATAACCCTCCTACTCACAGGTATGAACCTAATCTCTAATAAGGTTTGGCATCCTATGCAGTCGTCAGCGCCACAGACTCTCGAGAACCGATGATACGTTCATCATTTCTGGTTTGGCATCATGGCTAAATGAGGAGGCCTCACTTAGCTGACTCCCAAATGATCGGTCTCCAGAGTCGACAGTTTCCAGACCCAAATCCCCCTCCCGACCACTGTACAGGATAAGATGTCTTCAAAGAAAACCTCGTCTGAACGCGAATTTCGTGAGGACTAGTGCATGCTATCATACAGATCCATCACTACTTTCCACTCTAATGCTAAGTGTTGATGTTTTGATTGGCTGCATTTTATGGCAAAACATTGATGTATGTGTGAATGTCATGATTGATGTTATGACATACATAATGAGTGTACTGCAGGGTAAGTTTGGATAGATAAGAGCCAAGTATGTTGGATGTCATGCTGGATGTTATGACATCAAGTAGCTGACATCAGAGTGCATGTTTTATGTTCTGGTATATTGCATGAGGAAGCTCAGGCTATACTTCAGGAAACATTTTAGGAAGCTTAGTTATCTCAGGCGAAATGCCAGGCATTGCTGAGGATAACCTATGACCTAACTGTTAGTGCACAGCTTAATGAAAAGAGATCTTAACTAGGTTCAACCTAATTTCTGCACTAAAGCCCAAGATCTTTCTGCTGCTTATAAATAACAAAGTAGCAATCCTAATTGAAGACAGTTCTTGGCAGGGCTTTGGAGATACAGAGACTGAGAATTGTGTGGTGAAGAATTTTGTTGGTGTAACTTAATCTTCACGTGTGTTGTTGTGTGTTGGGGTTTTAAGAGTCTTTTGTGTGTGACTTTGTAAGTCACCCTTTGTATCTTTGGATGCATCATGGTAGACATGTTTAGGATGTTATGTGTTAAGTGTTAATTATTCACTCGAAGCTTTTAAGCAAGAGTGTATTGTTCTTGATTGAATTTGTTAAGCAAAATCAAGTATTGTGACTTTGAAGAGTGTCTTCTATAGTCTTCCTTTTTGTATTGGATTGTTATCACTGTTGTGATTTTGGGGAGTGAGAGGTGTCTCTTGTCCAGTGGGTTCTAGGTAGAAATTGCATTGGGTAGAGATTAAGTGAGGAGTTATAAACTGGGAGTTTAGCTCTGAATTAATTATGCTAATAGTGGATTTCCTTCCTGGCTTGGTAGCCCCCAAATGTAGGTGATGTTGCACTGAACTGGGTTAACAATTCATTGTGTTATTTATCTTTCAGCATTTACAATTCTACACAATTTAAATGGTTAGATAAATAGTTCTGTCAGTCTGCTGATGTTACAACTGATGTCATGACATTGTTAAATTTTAAAGGAATTTAAAATGGTCATATTTTGTCCTTGTTCTGTATTAGCAGGGATCAATGTCTTAACATCGCTTGGGACATCTGAAATCTGCATACCAGAATTTCAATTGGTATCAGAGCAGGCATCTTATCTGTTCTGGATGAGATCCTAGGACATACTTTCTGGTGTTTTGAACAAGGAGATGTGGTAGTTGATTTGCTAATCTTGCTAAATGTCTGAGTTGTTGCTTATGGAGTTAAGGGGGAGTTTGTGTTTACTCCTGTTTTTGAAAGATTCAGTGTATCTGCTGTTGTGCTCTCTGATATAGGAGCCTCTGTTATTTGTTGAATGTTCTTCTTGGATAGATCAGATCATATACTCAAGGAGGAGTAGCTTTTTCCTCTGTATGGTGTCCTATAAGATGTTCTGACATCTTGTTCAGGGCATGTTGAAGAGATTCTTTTGGTGGTTCCACTGCATATTTTTCTGATGGAAGAACTCTGATATCAACGTTTCTAAAAGCTCTAGTAATTCCAACTCGAGAGCAATGGAATGAAGAGAGTTGTTTGTTGATATATGTTATTGCTGACTTCATACTTGGAAGATTGTTTTTTTTTTCATGTACCTTGAAGTCAATTTGAAGAGAAGAGCTCTTTAAGGGAGATAATCTGGTTCTCATGCTGAATAAGGATTTAAGATTCATTGCTATTTGAGGTATTCTCAAATATTTAATGGATTATCCTTAGTTGATGATCAAGCTGTCTCATCAGTTGTAGTACAAGTATCAGGCTCTTGATCTGTTTGAGGATCGGAGGTTCAACTAGATGTTGAGACATTCCATCAGCAGAGATTGTGCAGAATTCTGTTGATTCAAGGAGTGAATCACTAGATCAAAGGAGATATAGCTGATGATCTTGGTACCATACACATGTGTGGTAGGATCTGTCTTTATTCTATTAAGGTTCTTGGCAAGAAACTAAGGCTAGAAGGTAGTGTTGATGGAAGTGAAGATGAAGACATTTTTCTTGGATCAGTTTATTGGAGTGCAGCAGATGTGTTCTAGTCTCTACTAGAAGCATCTAATATTTATCTAGAAAGTTTCCTGGAAAGAAACTTGTCAAGAATATGGTGTTGGTGATAGCACTGCTTAGGTCAGTTTATTTCTGATCTAAGTACATAGGAGCATGTGACCTTACTCATCTTGGAGGTCAAGAATAAGTGGCAGTTATCTCTGACTTTCTAAAGAAGTCTCTACTTAAGGAAAGCGGGATTCCTTCTATAAAGATCTCTTGTGACTAATCTTCTCTGAAGAATCAATCTTTGGCATGTTTGGTTTCTCTAAAGAGGAGTTTTCTGGAGCAAATGCATTTCGAAGGTAGCTATTGCAGAATAGAGGTTGTCTACTCAAACCTGATATCATTAATCAAGTCTGCGAGAACATGGAACTCTTTTTTTGTTATGTGGAGAAGGTTATTCTAAGTGGCAGAATGAAAGTCTGAACTCTCCAGCAGGATGTCTGATCATATGTTGTGACATCAAGCAGAAACTTTAGTTTGCAGGAGAAGTGAGAAGAAGTAGATGTTACAGGTCCAAGTCTTGGTGTATCTAAGATGCCTTTCTATGGAGCAAGTAGGATATGTAACTTGAAGATCAAGTTTGCTTGGTGGATCAGAAGATTTTCTAGAGCTCTAGAAGCAGCTGAGTAACCAAACAGTGGCATTTGGTTATTTAAAGAAGTGTGCTTAAAGAAAATTACTCTTGTGCGGAAGGGTAGTTGTTTGAAGACCAAAGAAGGTTTTGATTCTATTATATATTGGAGCCTGTGGTAGTAGCCCTAAGTTGCGTATGGAAGATTACCCACTTTTGGAGTTGTATTTGATCAAGCTGGTGGAGTTGTGTTCTCTGAAGATCTTCATTTGGATTACTAGCCAGTAGTAAGTCCAGTTGTGGGCATATCAAGAACCATTGGATGTTGTGTCTGTAATATGTGAAGGATGTCCTAACTGATGTTAGAACATCATTTGGTTTGTTGTGGAACTTGTGATTCACATCTTGACTAAAAAGTACTCTATCTTGTCATACGGGAGAATGATGAGGTAAAAAGACTATCTTGGAGTATGATGTGATGGGTGTACTAGTTGCTTGTGGTTCAAGCAGTAAGTGAATGCGCTCAGCAGGTGTGTTGAATAAAGAGTGAGCTCTTGAAGACATGAAGATGAGTCTTATGTTTTCCATTCATGTGCTTCTGGAAAAAGAGCACTAGTTATCCTTGATATGGGGAGTTATACTTCTAGGATTTTTTGCTGCAATAGTACAGTTATTGTTCAAGATTGTTTGTGGTTTCAAGCAGTTTGTGATTGTATGCCTCTATGAGGGTGGAATCTCAGACAAGATGTTGTGACATTATGTTACTGCTTTAGCTCATGGTGAACTTGACAGTGTATTTTTTTTGGTTTTGTCATTGGGTATCAATGGATTAAATCAAGTTTTTGGGCCTCTCTCCAAGTGTTTTATCTTGTAGTTGTATGATTAAGTGAAGATGAAGATAAAGACATCATCAGCTCTGATTTTGTGTATATGGAAGTCAAGGAAAACTTACCCTGACATTTTGGAGTTTTTTTTCTAAGCTGAATCTGAGTGAACTTACAGATAGTTGTCTATCCTGCAACTACTTCTGCTATTTGTTCTAGTGTGATTTATAAATCAAGGGGTGTAAAGTTGCATGTGTTACCTGTGGGAAGATGATGAAGTGACTCTTTATGTGTTTGGGTCCTCACTTTTAGGGGGAGTATTGATTATGCATGACAGGGGGAGCTGTGTACCTGTCTGATGTGCAGCTGCATTGCTGTAGCCTGTGCAAAGTTTGTTGTTTCTCAAGCAAGCTTGTGTTCTTGGACCACTGATGAGGTTGTAATGTCAAACAAGATGTCTTGACGTTGTGCTGGTTGGTGTACCTTTTTGTCTTAACAATGTGTTTATGGGCCTGGCTGATGGTTCGAACTAGGACTATGCTTACTTCTTATAAATGACCTAGGAAACAACATTGGTTATTGTCTGGGAGAATTTATTTTTCTCTGCAGAATATTTGTGTCTCAAATTGGGGATTTAAAATCAATTGTTACTAGTGGCAAGTAGTTAATTGATTATCCTTTAATTAGGGATGTCAAAAGTATCACTCCTGAAGGTGCAACTTCAGACAAGGCAAGAACTCAAGATTCAATGACTATGCCCATAGGGTAAAGCTATGTTTCTCATCATGAGGAAGCATGGTGTATGATGGTCATGGTGAAGAATCATTTTTTGATGGATCAGTGCAAAAGGGCAGCATAAGAGTGTATTTCTCGATTGATGGTCTGGCGTTTATGATGATCTGTTAAGCTGCTACTGGTGTGCCCCTCTGAGATTTTCATGTGTATAGATTAATGTGGAAATGATAAGTCATGTGGTTGGAACCAAGGTGGATGGCACAGATGAAGAAAGAGACAGTGATGGTGATGGCTCTGAGTCTGATGACTAGAGCTCTAATGATTTTGTTTGCCACACAAGGGGAGCAGTATGAAAAAATAATTTGTGAACAAATATTCTATGTTGATGTGTTTTAATAATCCTTTAAATCTGTGTTTCCAACCTTATTTAATCTATACTATCTGTTTAGTTATGATCTAATTTTGTGGCTAAAAAGGGGGAGAAGTAGTAGTAGAATCAGCAGGTTGTGCATGTTTGCACTGAGCAGCACTTAGCAGGTTTGCAGATGTGCAGATGTGGTGATACTATGCTGCTGTACTGAGTGTTTGACAGCTTTGCTGCTGTGCAGGTTCACTCTAAACATGGTTGCAGGTGTATATGTGTGAGCAGGATGATGATCCTGTGTGTGTGGCTGTTATTGTTAGGTGTGTGTGAGTTGGTGCTTATGCTTGGAAGTATGTGTGACTGCAGGTTGTGCAGGTTGTGTTTGGCTGATGCTATGTGCATCAGTTAAGGGGGAGAAACACAGGATGGTGTGACATCTGTAGTTTGGACTAGCAGGTGTTTTTTGCTGTGGAACAGGTGTGATTCAGGATGTCATCCTAGATGTCTTGACATCCATAATCCAGAACAGTCTGGATGATTCTGTGTGAACAGGTTGATCTTGAGTGGCTGGAAGCTGATATTGTAACACCCTTCTAACCCCACGGAATAATACATAATTAATCAGAGTAAATTAACATGCTTTCACAAAAGGGCGTCACACAATTTTACAAAATCTCAACATTCGCTTGTCATACTCATGTAACATTGAAATAGATAGTCATGCTATTAAATTTTCATCTTGCATGTAACAGCGGATTCAATTTATTTACATAAATCCCTTCACAGAATATTCATGTTCATCACATAATCATCAACACTTAGGCACCGAGTCCATTATCACATATTTCAAATACATTTAAAACACAACTTAGCATACACAATATATCTCTAAGGCATAAACCCAACGATCCCAGTGTTACATAACCAGAGCATGACCTGACCCAACATGATTAAATACTAAACAGCTGCACCAACAGCGAACTCGCAACTACTAGCAATACTACACCAAGATACCTGCACGATGTCATAAAGGACATCATTCCAACAGAAGGGTGAGAAATATTATCATAATAATCAATGCATACAATTATATGTATACACAAGTATATAATACATATAACCCATATTTTCTCACCCCAATTCATTTCCATTATCAGATGCATCACAACGTGCATATAAACAAACATAGACATTCATCAAGCATTTTCATCATGCATATTTCCATAAATCTCAACATCCCATATAAACATACACATGTTATGTTTTGTCCACCAATTCACTATTACACATTCACATTTCTCAATTACACAAGTAATGCACATACGCATATTCCACAATTCTAACCATACTTCATTATAACTCATCATATACTTTACAAAGCATACTTATATAAACAAATATGGACAATCATCAAGCATTTTCATCATGCACATATCCATAGTCCTCATCAATCCACATAACATATACATAAGCATTTTTGCATACAACAATCTTATATTCGCACTCTAAATTCAACAAGTCATGCACACACACATGCTTCATACAACAATCACAAATATGAACGCGCATCAAGCATATCCCTTCATGCATATTGCACAATTATCCAAAAACATCCCAGTCACAAGCATGCTTCATATATCAATGACATTTATGCTATGTGACTCAATCACAACTCAATGCAACTCAATGCTATGTGGTACCAACACTTGTTATCATTTTTCGGTTTTTACATTTAAACCGGGTCCACCCTTATAGACCGATAACAACAAAGCCCGTCCCCTAGGCTTCAAACCCACCCTTCTAGGTTTGGAACAAGCCACTAGTCTCCACGAAACTAGAAAACATTGCCTCTTGACTAAATGATGCATATGCAATCAACCAACAAAATGCACTTAAGACCGTTCCCGCATCTTAATCTCATGCATTCAAATAATTCATCCCTTCAAGAATTACAACATGATTGCACACACAACATATTCATAACAATTCAAGGCATTCACATTCAATACCATCATCACATTCATCAAAACAATGCACACATATCCCCGATATATTCCCATGCATTACATACAATTATTAAATAATGCACACATATCCATGATATGTTCCCATGCATTACATACAATTATTAAACAATGCACACATATCCACGATATGTTCCCATGCATTCTTCACATTTAATCACATGCACACAATATTCATTTATAACATCTATCAAGCAATGCACACATATTCACAATATGCTCTCATGCATTCTCAAGTAATTCATCATACAAGAATTACATTATGCTTACACGTATAACACATTTACCACGCAATGCACATATATTCACAATATATTCTCATGCATTGTTCACATATAATCGCATCCAATCAATATACATTCACAATATCGTGCCAAACAACGACGAATTCATCACAATAATCATGCATTTTAAACATGTTAATATAATGCATACAAATATTTGTCAAAAGAATGCAATTCATATTTGATCCATTCATCTAGGATTCACGCCCAAAGCCTACCCACAGTACAACATATCATAACATAAAACATGCCACTCAGCTAAGGGTTAAACACCATCAAGCTAAGCAAAACAACACGGATTGGAATCACAGAGGGAAGAAGACTCTGTCACGTTCGCTACCATTCGCCTGGCGAAGCCATTGGCGAATGCTCGCTGGGACCTTCGCCCGGCGAACTCGCCAACGAACAAAATTCAGTAGCTACTGACTTAATTCGCTACCCTTCGCTGATGTACTCGCCTGGCGAACCTTCGTCACTCACCTTCGCTTGGCGAACTTGCCAGCGAAGACCACTGGGAGTTTTTCTTGAATTATTCGCCAGCTATTCGCTGGGCTTGGCCCGGTGAAGCTTCGCCTTCATTCGCCTGGCGAGAGCCAGCGAACCTGCGATATCAGAATCCTCATTCTGTCCCAAAACTTCTACTCTCCAAAAAACGACTGATTCTCACCGAACCAGTTCCAGTAATCTTAATCCCACATCACCCGACTATTCTACGGCATTATTTCCAGTTTCTAACCGATTAAACTATGATTCTACCGATTAAATCCATTTTCCCCTAGTTTGAAAAATGGTGGAAACTCACAACAAAACCCAACCCACACATACATAATCATACACATGGATTAAATAACAATGTTTCTCACCCTTACCTTGGTTTAATCGAAGCTTGAAGCGGATCCTTGAGCTTTCCAAGCTTTTCCCTCTTCTCTTCTCTTTCTTTCTTTCTCTTCTCTTTCTTTCCCTTATGTTTTCTTTTCCATATATTTTCCTTTATATACTTTCCATTTGATTTTTCTTTCTATTATATTTCTTTTCTCATAATATCTACCAAATCCTTTCTCACAAAATATCTCATCTTGACATTAATTAGAAAATATCTGGTAAATCCACATTATTCTATCAAATATAATAAATCAGTTAAATCCCTTAACTCATATAATTTAAATAAATCCAATGATTCCTTTAAATCAAATAAACCACTTAAACCAATTAATTAGTACCAATAATTAATTACTGAAAATTGGGTTGTTACAACCCTCCCCCACTTTAGGAATTTTCGTCCTCGAAAATGTTACCTGATTCAAATAACTCTGGATACGATCCTCGCATCCCAATCTCCCAAATCTAACTCTCTCTCTCTCGAACTACCTCCATCAAAGGAATCCCTTTACCTCGAAGTTATCTCTTGTTCATCAACCTGAACTAGAAATGCCTCAGAAATCAAATCGCCTCTCTCTTGCACACCATCCATCTGAATCAATGTACCTTCTTAGCTTAGACACATGAACATATCATGCAATCTCCACAAGTGACAGCGGTAAAACAATCTATCATGCTATTTTCCCCAGGCTTCCCCTGCGCCACTCTGATACAGATTCACAAAACACAGGATATACTTCCGAGACCCCAAGCTCGACCAACACCAGTCACTATCGTAATTCTCAAAACACGTCCTGCAACTACAGATAGTTGAGTGAACTTACAGATAGTTGTCTCTCCTGCAACTACTTCTGCTATTTGTTCTAGTGTGATTTATAAATCAAGGGGTGTAAAGTTGCATGTGTTACCTGTGGGAAGATGATGAAGTGACTCTTTATGTGTTTGGGTCCTCACTTTTAGGGGGAGTATTGATTATGCATGACAGGGGGAGCTGTGTACCTGTCTGATGTGCAGCTGCATTGCTGTAGCCTGTGCAAAGTTTGTTGTTTCTCAAGCAAGCTTGTGTTCTTGGACCACTGATGAGGTTGTAATGTCAAACAAGATGTCTTGACGTTGTGCTGGTTGGTGTACCTTTTTGTCTTAACAATGTGTTTATGGGCCTGGCTGATGGTTCGAACTAGGACTATGCTTACTTCTTATAAATGACCTAGGAAACAACATTGGTTATTGTCTGGGAGAATTTATTTTTCTCTGCAGAATATTTGTGTCTCAAATTGGGGATTTAAAATCAATTGTTACTAGTGGCAAGTAGTTAATTGATTATCCTTTAATTAGGGATGTCAAAAGTATCACTCCTGAAGGTGCAACTTCAGACAAGGCAAGAACTCAAGATTCAATGACTATGCCCATAGGGTAAAGCTATGTTTCTCATCATGAGGAAGCATGGTGTATGATGGTCATGGTGAAGAATCATTTTTTGATGGATCAGTGCAAAAGGGCAGCATAAGAGTGTATTTCTCGATTGATGGTCTGGCGTTTATGATGATCTGTTAAGCTGCTACTGGTGTGCCCCTCTGAGATTTTCATGTGTATAGATTAATGTGGAAATGATAAGTCATGTGGTTGGAACCAAGGTGGATGGCACAGATGAAGAAAGAGACAGTGATGGTGATGGCTCTGAGTCTGATGACTAGAGCTCTAATGATTTTGTTTGCCACACAAGGGGAGCAGTATGAAAAAATAATTTGTGAACAAATATTCTATGTTGATGTGTTTTAATAATCCTTTAAATCTGTGTTTCCAACCTTATTTAATCTATACTATCTGTTTAGTTATGATCTAAATTTGTGGCTAAAAAGGGGGAGAAGTAGTAGTAGAATCAGCAGGTTGTGCATGTTTGCACTGAGCAGCACTTAGCAGGTTTGCAGATGTGCAGATGTGGTGATACTATGCTGCTGTACTGAGTGTTTGACAGCTTTGCTGCTGTGCAGGTTCACTCTAAACATGGTTGCAGGTGTATATGTGTGAGCAGGATGATGATCCTGTGTGTGTGGCTGTTATTGTTAGGTGTGTGTGAGTTGGTGCTTATGCTTGGAAGTATGTGTGACTGCAGGTTGTGCAGGTTGTGTTTGGCTGATGCTATGTGCATCAGTTAAGGGGGAGAAACACAGGATGGTGTGACATCTGTAGTTTGGACTAGCAGGTGTTTTTTGCTGTGGAACAGGTGTGATTCAGGATGTCATCCTAGATGTCTTGACATCCATAATCCAGAACAGTCTGGATGATTCTGTGTGAACAGGTTGATCTTGAGTGGCTGGAAGCTGATATTGTAACACCCTTCTAACCCCACGGAATAATACATAATTAATCAGAGTAAATTAACATGCTTTCACAAAAGGGCGTCACACAATTTTACAAAATCTCAACATTCGCTTGTCATACTCATGTAACATTGAAATAGATAGTCATGCTATTAAATTTTCATCTTGCATGTAACAGCGGATTCAATTTATTTACATAAATCCCTTCACAGAATATTCATGTTCATCACATAATCATCAACACTTAGGCACCGAGTCCATTATCACATATTTCAAATACATTTAAAACACAACTTAGCATACACAGTATATCTCTAAGGCATAAACCCAACGATCCCAGTGTTACATAACCAGAGCATGACCTGACCCAACATGATTAAATACTAAACAGCTGCACCAACAGCGAACTCGCAACTACTAGCAATACTACACCAAGATACCTGCACGATGTCATAAAGGACATCATTCCAACAGAAGGGTGAGAAATATTATCATAATAATCAATGCATACAATTATATGTATACACAAGTATATAATACATATAACCCATATTTTCTCACCCCAATTCATTTCCATTATCAGATGCATCACAACGTGCATATAAACAAACATAGACATTCATCAAGCATTTTCATCATGCATATTTCCATAAATCTCAACATCCCATATAAACATACACATGTTATGTTTTGTCCACCAATTCACTATTACACATTCACATTTCTCAATTACACAAGTAATGCACATACGCATATTCCACAATTCTCACCATACTTCATTATAACTCATCATATACTTTACAAAGCATACTTATATAAACAAATATGGACAATCATCAAGCATTTTCATCATGCACATATCCATAGTCCTCATCAATCCACATAACATATACATAAGCATTTTTGCATACAACAATCTTATATTCGCACTCTAAATTCAACAAGTCATGCACACACACATGCTTCATACAACAATCACAAATATGAACGCGCATCAAGCATATCCCTTCATGCATATTGCACAATTATCCAAAAACATCCCAGTCACAAGCATGCTTCATATATCAATGACATTTATGCTATGTGACTCAATCACAACTCAATGCAACTCAATGCTATGTGGTACCAACACTTGTTATCATTTTTCGGTTTTTACATTTAAACCGGGTCCACCCTTATAGACCGATAACAACAAAGCCCGTCCCCTAGGCTTCAAACCCACCCTTCTAGGTTTGGAACAAGCCACTAGTCTCCACGAAACTAGAAAACATTGCCTCTTGACTAAATGATGCATATGCAATCAACCAACAAAATGCACTTAAGACCGTTCCCGCATCTTAATCTCATGCATTCAAATAATTCATCCCTTCAAGAATTACAACATGATTGCACACACAACATATTCATAACAATTCAAGGCATTCACATTCAATACCATCATCACATTCATCAAAACAATGCACACATATCCCCGATATATTCCCATGCATTACATACAATTATTAAATAATGCACACATATCCATGATATGTTCCCATGCATTACATACAATTATTAAACAATGCACACATATCCACGATATGTTCCCATGCATTCTTCACATTTAATCACATGCACACAATATTCATTTATAACATCTATCAAGCAATGCACACATATTCACAATATGCTCTCATGCATTCTCAAGTAATTCATCATACAAGAATTACATTATGCTTACACGTATAACACATTTACCACGCAATGCACATATATTCACAATATATTCTCATGCATTGTTCACATATAATCGCATCCAATCAATATACATTCACAATATCGTGCCAAACAACGACGAATTCATCACAATAATCATGCATTTTAAACATGTTAATATAATGCATACAAATATTTGTCAAAAGAATGCAATTCATATTTGATCCATTCATCTAGGATTCACGCCCAAAGCCTACCCACAGTACAACATATCATAACATAAAACATGCCACTCAGCTAAGGGTTAAACACCATCAAGCTAAGCAAAACAACACGGATTGGAATCACAGAGGGAAGAAGACTCTGTCACGTTCGCTACCATTCGCCTGGCGAAGCCATTGGCGAATGCTCGCTGGGACCTTCGCCCGGCGAACTCGCCAACGAACAAAATTCAGTAGCTACTGACTTAATTCGCTACCCTTCGCTGATGTACTCGCCTGGAGAACCTTCGTCACTCACCTTCGCTTGGCGAACTTGCCAGCGAAGACCACTGGGAGTTTTTCTTGAATTATTCGCCAGCTATTCGCTGGGCTTGGCCCGGTGAAGCTTCGCCTTCATTCGCCTGGCGAGAGCCAGCGAACCTGCGATATCAGAATCCTCATTCTGTCCCAAAACTTCTACTCTCCAAAAAACGACTGATTCTCACCGAACCAGTTCCAGTAATCTTAATCCCACATCACCCGACTATTCTACGGCATTATTTCCAGTTTCTAACCGATTAAACTACGATTCTACCGATTAAATCCATTTTCCCCTAGTTTGAAAAATGGTGGAAACTCACAACAAAACCCAACCCACACATACATAATCATACACATGGATTAAATAACAATGTTTCTCACCCTTACCTTGGTTTAATCGAAGCTTGAAGCGGATCCTTGAGCTTTCCAAGCTTTTCCCTCTTCTCTTCTCTTTCTTTCTTTCTCTTCTCTTTCTTTCCCTTATGTTTTCTTTTCCATATATTTTCCTTTATATACTTTCCATTTGATTTTTCTTTCTATTATATTTCTTTTCTCATAATATCTACCAAATCCTTTCTCACAAAATATCTCATCTTGACATTAATTAGAAAATATCTGGTAAATCCACATTATTCTATCAAATATAATAAATCAGTTAAATCCCTTAACTCATATAATTTAAATAAATCCAATGATTCCTTTAAATCAAATAAACCACTTAAACCAATTAATTAGTACCAATAATTAATTACTGAAAATTGGGTTGTTACAACCCTCCCCCACTTTAGGAATTTTCGTCCTCGAAAATGTTACCTGATTCAAATAACTCTGGATACGATCCTCGCATCCCAATCTCCCAAATCTAACTCTCTCTCTCTCGAACTACCTCCATCAAAGGAATCCCTTTACCTCGAAGTTATCTCTTGTTCATCAACCTGAACTAGAAATGCCTCAGAAATCAAATCGCCTCTCTCTTGCACACCATCCATCTGAATCAATGTACCTTCTTAGCTTAGACACATGAACATATCATGCAATCTCCACAAGTGACAGCGGTAAAACAATCTATCATGCTATTTTCCCCAGGCTTCCCCTGCGCCACTCTGATACAGATTCACAAAACACAGGATATACTTCCGAGACCCCAAGCTCGACCAACACCAGTCACTATCGTAATTCTCAAAACACGTCCTTTCTTGGATCCTTTTGATCTTTTCAGTCGTCTCTGGCACAATCTTCGGCCTGAGTACAACACTCTCGCTGGACACACGTCTATCCAAAGGAGTCCTACACCTCTTACCAAACAAAGTCTCATACGATGCTATTCCGATACTAGAATAATAACAGTTATTGTAGGTAAACTCAATCAACGACAATTAACCATCTCCTGATCCATCTTGATCCAACACATAAGCTCTCAATAAATTCTCTACATATTGGATAGTCCTCTTTGTCTACCCATCCGTCCATGGATGCTAGACAGAGATTATCTTCAGCATGTCGCTCAAAGCGTCTGCAACTCTCTCAAAATCCCAATGAAAAACTCTGATTCCTATCTGACACAACATTCGACGGCACTTCGCACAACTTCACAACTTCATCGATACGCATCTCAGCTAGCTTCAACATAGAATGATTAATCCTCATTGGTAAGAAATAAGTTAATCTTGTCAATCTATCCATAACCACTCAAATCGAATCATACCCCTTCAAATTCTTCAGAAATCCCGGCACAAAATCCATGGAAATACTATTCCATCCCACTCAGGAATATTCAACAGTTGCATTCGACCCAACGGTCTCTGACGTTTATTCTCCGACATTCTAATAAGTCTAATCCAACATATACCAACTCAATCACTTCTCTCTTCGTCTGTGGTCATCAAGATAATTCCTCAAATTCGGTCACACCTTCCCAGTACCTGCATGGATACCCCATCTATTTCAATGTCCTTCTTCCAGTGTACTCTCATCCAACTCACACTATTCAGAACACATACTCCATCCTGACATATCATGATACCATTTCTATAAATCCTAAAATCACCTTCTCGACTTTTATCCCTTAAATTCAATCAATCTATTAACTCGAATTAGAGTTCCGACCTCCTCGAATCTCATCGAGAATACCAATAGTCAGTCTCATCATATAAAGCTCAATTCCATGAGAAGTCTCTTCACATATCACACTCATATTCCGAATTTACTCAATCAGTCCTAACTTCATTACCATCATCATCGGTACATACAGAGATTTCCAATGCAATAACTCAGTTACCACTTGGTCTCACTCGAATGGTAACTCAACCAAAACCATACTCTTTCAGAAGTCCCAATTATTTCCCCTACATCATATTCAACTTCTCAAATCAAAAAAATACCTTAAGATCTTAAGATCATTAACCATCTCAAATCTCAACTAAACAATTGAGGCTTCCAAACTCCGGTACAAACACACAACAACAACTAACTCTAAATCACTTGTCTGATAATTCCCTTATGTACTTTATGTTGCTTCAAAGCATAGCCAAAACTCGTTGATGTTGCACTTAACATATTTCCCAGTCATATTAACAAAGCATTACAACACAATGAATAGTTCCATCGGATTCGGAAAAACCAACACACGAGCTATTGACAACTTTCCAAAAACTCTCTGAACTTCTTCACAATGGCATATCACTACTTCATCTCCAATACTGATAACTCTAGTTCTCGATGTGAAACACGATCCTCTATACTCTTTGACACATCCAAACACCATCGATTACACAACCATTACCTACTCAATTAAGTATGGAGAACCCCATGTCAAACGGACACTTAGTTGTGAACTTATGGCGAAACACGAACCGTACTTACCACAACATCCAAACATATTTCATCAATAAATGCTTAATTCCATGTCACCACTTCACCATCACACAGGGCACTGTAATAGCTTCCAACGCTTCTAATTTTGCGTCATTCCGAGTTACGGTTCTCCCGTTGCAGCGACAATACGAAAACAACGTTTCCACTCTTAGAAGGTCATTAATCACACCTCCAACTCTTTAAATTTTTGAAGGTCTAATTATACCAACCTTGTATTCCACATCTAATTTCCTTTAGTAATCACCAGAAGTCACTATCCACCCTTAACATACTCGACCTCACAATCTGTTGCCGTAGCACATACCAGACGCAAGTCTCAAACCACTCAATCAATTTAATTCTTTGACTGTCCAAACAGACATAATTAATCGGCGAACCACCAACCTCCCACTTTCATTAGCACTCCAAATTCCCGTCAAAATTAACCACCTCATCACTGTCATGCGCCGACTCATCACAAAAATTGTTAAGCACTTGGCTTAACTCCAAACAATTCTCTGCTCACGCCATCTAAGCTTGCAAGACACGTCCATCCCATCCAACACAATCCCAACTACTATCAACAAGAGATTAAGAGTGATCAGTTCCTCAATTTGTCAATAGACAGCCGAAATCATAATGGGGCATAGACCATCTTTACCAAACTATAATAGCATTTAACTACACACTGAGCTACAACTCCACACTTGCAGCATTCTGAGGAATCACAAGCTTCTCCCCCACTTTAATCATTCCCACTTCTGCAGACAAATGTTAAACAACAAACATGTATCGACAGTGTTTTCACACACATGTCGCATACAAGGGAACAAATAACATTAGACAACATGGCCGGACGGACCGACCTGCTCTGATACCACTAATGTAACACCCTTCTAACCCCACGAAATAATACATAATTAATCAGAGTAAATTAACATGCTTTCACAAAAGGGCGTCACACAATTTTACAAAATCTCAACATTCGCTTGTCATACTCATGTAACATTGAAATAGATAGTCATGCTATTAAATTTTCATCTTGCATGTAACAGCGGATTCAATTTATTTACATAAATCCCTTCACAAAATATTCATGTTCATCACATAATCATCAACACTTAGGCACC
The DNA here is from genome assembly GCA_963859935.3 of Lathyrus sativus. NCBI lineage: Eukaryota > Viridiplantae > Streptophyta > Magnoliopsida > Fabales > Fabaceae > Lathyrus > Lathyrus sativus. Next base: position 524,334,233 of record OZ012738.1, read on the forward strand.
GAGGCCATTATCACATATTTCAAATACATTTAAAACACAACTTATCATACACAATATATCTCTAAGGCATAAACCCAACGATCCCAGTGTTACATAACCAGAGCATGACCTGACCCAACATGATTAAATACTAAACAGCTGCACCAACAGCGAACTCGCAACTACTAGCAGTACTACACCAAGATACCTGCACGATGTCATAAAGGACATCATTCCAGCAGAAGGGTGAGAAATATTATCATAATAATCAATGCATACAATTATATATATACACAAGTATATAATACATATAACCCACATTTTCTCACCCCAATTCATTTCCATTATCAGATGCATCACAACGTGCATATAAACAAACATAGACATTCATCAAGCATTTTCATCATGCATACTTCCATAAATCTCAACATCCCACATAAACATACACATGTTATGTTTTGTCCACCAATTCACTATTACACATTCACATTTCTCAATTACACAAGTAATGCACATACACATATTCCACAATTCTCACCATACTTCATTATAACTCATCATATACTTTACAAAGCATACTTATATAAAAAAATATGGACAATCATCAAGCATTTTCATCATGCACATATCCATAGTCCTCATCAATCCACATAACATATACATAAGAATTTTTGCATACAACAATATTATATTCACACTCTCAATTCAACAAGTCATGCACACACGCATGCTTCATACAACAATCACAAATATGAACGCGCATCAAGCATATCCCTTCATGCATATTTCACAATTATCCAAAAACATCCCAGTCAAAAGCATGCTTCGTATATCAATGACATTTATGCTATGTGACTCAATCACAACTCAATGCAACTCAATGCTATGTGGTACCAACACTTGTTATCATTTTTCGGTTTTTACATTTAAACCGGGTCCACCCTTCTAGACCGATAACAATAAAGCCCGTCCCCTAGGCTTCAAACCCACCCTTCTAGGTTTGGGACAAGCCACTAGTCTCCACGAAACTAGCAAACATTGCCTCTTGACTAAATGATGCATATGCAATCCACCAATAAAATGCACTTAAAACTGTTCTCGCATCTTAATCCCATGCATTTAAATAATTCATCCCTTCAAGAATTACAACATGATTGCACACACAACATATTCATAAAAATTCAAGGCATTCACATTTAATACCATCATCACATTCATCAAAACAATGCACACATATCCGCGATATATTCCCATGCATTACATACAATTATTAAACAATGCACACATATCCACGATATGTTCCCATGCATTACATACAATTGTTAAACAATGCACACATATCCACGATATGTTCCCATGCATTCTTCACATTTAATCACATGCACACAATATGCATTTATTACATCTATCAAGCAATGCACACATATTCACAATATGTTCTCATGCATTCTCAAGTAATTCATCATACAAGAATTACATTATGCTTACACGCATAACACATTTACCACGCAATGCACATATATTCACAATATATTCTCATGCATTATTCATATATAATCGCATCCAATCAATATACATTCACAATATCGTGCCAAGCGATGACGAATTCATCACAATAATCATGCATTTTAAACATGTTAATATAATGCATACAAATATTTGTCAAAAGAATGCAATTCATATTTGATCCATTCATCTAGGATTCACGCCCAAAGGCTACCCACAGTACAACATATCATAACATAAAACATGTCACTCAGCTAAGGGTTAAACACCATCAAGCTAAGCAAAACAACGCGGATTGGAATCACCAAGGAAAGAAGACTCTGTCACGTTCGCTACCATTCGCCTGGCGAAGCCATTGGCGAATGCTCACTGGGACCTTCTCCCGATGAACTCGCCAGCGAACAAAAGTCAGTAGCTACTGACTTAATTCGCTACCCTTCGCTGAAGTACTCGCCTGGCGAACCTTCGTCACTCACCTTCTCCTGGCGAACTTGCCAGCGAAGACCACTGGGAGTTTTTCTTGAATTATTCGCCAGTTATTCGCTGGGCTTTGCCCGGCGAAGCTTCGCCTTCACTCGCCCAGCAAACCTGCGATATCAGAACCCTCATTCTGTCCCAAAACTTCTACCCTCCAAAAATCGACCGATTCTCACTGAACCAGTTCCAGTAATCTTAATCCCACATCACCCGACTATTCTACAACATTATTTCCAGTTTCTAACCGATTAAACTACGATTCTACCGATTAAATCCATTTTTCCCTAGTTTGAAAAATGGTGGAAACTCACAACAAAACCCAACCCACACATACATAATCATACACATGGATTAAATAACAATGTTTCTCACCCTTACCTTAGTTTAATCGAAGCTTGAAGCGGATCCTTGAGCTTTCCAAGCTTTTCCCTCTTCTCTTCTCTTTCTTTCTTTCTCTTCTCTTTCTTTCCCTTATATTTTCTTTTCCATCTATTTTCCTTTATATACTTTCCATTTGATTTTTCTTTCTATTATATTTATTTTCTCATAATATCTACTGTCGCACCTCGAAAATTCACATTCGAAAATACGACCCTCGCGCGAAAGGCGCGAAAATGCGGTTCGACAGAGTCGCCACCGAACTTTATTTATCCCGAATAAGCGGGAGAGGAAAATATCGAGAAAACCTCTTAAAACGAAAAGGAAGGAACAGGGTTGTCGCAACCAAGTTCTGGGTTCGGGAGTCGGTTACGTGAGGGGAAGGTATTAGCACCCCTCACGTCCGTCGTACTCGACGGGAACCTCTTAAGGTAATTGTGGGGAGTGTTGTTTAGGTTTACTTGCTTTCTTCTCGTTATTAAAGGTAGAATTGGTAGGGTAAAAGGTTAAAGACGCTAGGGAGAGATGGTTGGTTAGAGAATAGGGTGCTCGCCAAGGATTGGGGCCCTTGTGCCTACGTATGCTCATTCAGACGAGAATGAGAAATCAGAGCGTCGTAGTTCGACTACGGGAAAAGGATAGGGGAAATGGAAGATGGAGGGGATTGTGCTCGCCAAGATCATCGCAATCTTGTGCCTACGTATCTTATATTCAAGAATGAATAAAGAATCAGAGCATCCGTAGTTCGTGGTAACAACCACGAAAGAGATACGGGAAATGGAGGGGAGGTAGCTCGCCAAGATCATCGCAATCTTGTGCCTACGTATCTTACATTCGGACGAGAATGAAGAATCAGAGCAGTCGTAGTTCATGGTAACAACCAAGAAAGGGATACGGGAAATGGAGGGGAGGTAGCTCGCCAAGATCATCACAATCTTGTGCCTACGTATCTTACATTCGGACGAGAATGAAGAATCAGAGCAGTCGTAGTTTGTGGTAACAACCACGAAAGATGAGGCTGAATAAGTTGGAAATTTGAGAAAAGAGACGAAAGAGTGACTGACAAGCAACCCAAGAGCGCGTCTTAAGAGCTTGTCACTCAAATATTCAAGGAATGCGAGATTCCAAGAACTCAGTTCTTTCGGGAATTGACTGAATAAGTTGAAGATAAAGAGTTGGATGTTTTGAAATCGAAAGAATGAACTAATAACAACTCAAGGGCGCACCTCGAGAGTTACTCATTTGAATACTCAAAGAATGCTAGATTCTGAGAATATCCCTCTTTCGTAAGTTTTAAAAATGTTTGTGAAAGGATCGAATCGAAGAATGGCATGTGAGGCCAAAGGAAGTTGGTTTGGAAGTAGTTCGACGACGTGTCGAGGATTTGATTGAAAATGGAACCGACTTGACGACGTGTCAAGGGTTAAGATTGTGAGAAACGATATTGGTCCCTAAGGGTGCCCCCAATATCGAAACTACGAGGGATTGTGAATGTGTGTGCGAAGTGTCAAAGGTTGCGAATGCGTACGAACACTCGACTTAGGATACGTTTGAAAATGTTTGAGTTTGAAAAAGGTTGAAAGGTTGAGTGAATAACAACTCAAGAGCGTGCCTCGAGAGCTATTCCCTCTAAAATTCAAGGAATGCTAGATTCCAAGAACCTTCTTCTTTCGGTCGAGAAAGATATTTTGAAGAGTTGTGGCACGAGAGGCGCGAATACGATATTGGATTCGAAGATGGGAGAAATGACAATTATTTGATAAATGAGACGTAGGTCTCACAACCAATTAATTGGGGTATCATCGAGATGCTAGATCTTGACGACACCTTTTTCATTTGGAAAATGTTTGGATGAGCAACAGAAACATCACACAGAATGCTAGATTCCTATGACATATCTTTGTCCAAAAGAGAAAGCTAAAACGAAAAGTCGAATGACACATTATTTAAGGTGTACACCTCAATAATAATCGTCCAAAAATCCAAGAAGTGCTAGACTTCAAAGATTTAATTTTCTTTGAAAAAGTACTCGAGGCGAGTCGAGGTTTGAATTTGAATTTTAAGCGTGTGCGCTAGCAAAGTGGACTAGTCTTCTAAGTGACCAATTAGGAGTAATTGATCAAATAGGTGTCACTGTAAGGAAGCCCAGAATTAAGCTTTAAAATGTTGTGTAGAGTGATCAAAGGTTGATGGCGATGCTTTGAAAGCACTCGACTTACATAGGTGAAAAGGGACTCGATAAATCGAGAGTTTTATTTCTTAAAAATGTTTTTGAGGTGTTAAAGCATAAGAAAAAAACTATAATATTATTACATTTGAGGGAGTTGGGATACATTATTATTGAATGGGAAGGAAAATAATAAACTAAATTGAGTATAATATATCAACCATATAGAAATATTAAGTGCTTCCAATATTGGGCTTAGAACCCAATCCATTTCACACTCACGCACAACATTGGCAAGGGTGAAATATAACACCGGCAATGATGGAATGTAACACGTAATACCCAGCATGTAAAATAAATTGAAAGAAAAAACGAGAAAGGAAAAGAACAAATGACTTTTGGCTTCTCAGCTTACCCATAAACGCTTTGATTCCTCTAATACTTTACCGCATGATTTCCAGCCTCTCAGTAGCACATTAATAACTATAAGCTTTCATAAAATTCTATGAACTAGATTAAATTTCAGATCTAATCAGCAAGCCAAAGAAACTAGCATGTTCTATATCACAGCAGCAACAATCTATTGACAGAACTATGAGGCCTCGAAATAACAAAATTGTAATCTACCGACTTCGCAACAGATTCAAAGTACATACACAATTCCCACTATTACCATAAAATTTATTGACAGAGCTTAAACCACAAAGCCACTTTGGCATAAAGCCATCCTACCCGAAGTGTTACGTTACGCTATCAGCATATACTCAAGTTAAAACGCTGTAGACGACATAAACGGTAGCAACAACCGCTGAATTAGGACGTTTATTATTGCTGTTTTGAAGTGGTGTCGACTTATTGATATTGTAACAAGAACTAAAAACATACAAGAACAAAAAAACATAATATGGCTAATATATATTGAATTTTAACAGAACAGCCTGAATATTAACGACGTCACGTCGGCTATTCGGCAAAGTTTTGTAACAACTCAAACGACCATAAAATGCCTTAAAAACAAATGTTAAATACATCGAACAGTAATACCAATCAAGCCTAGTCGGGCGCTGAATACTATCGAACCAAAGGATACAAAGATTTACCGACGTCGACTTCAAATTTTGTACTCGTGCGAACTGGGTTGTCATGACTTTGGACCCTGCTTGTCATGGCTGTCACTGAACTATTATTGCTGCTGAAAGTCATTCCTCATCTTCCCTTTCATTCTCGCACCATCAGCTGCGGTTGTTGAAGAGTAAATCGTGGCTATTGCTGCAACTGTTGTTGCTTATGACCGCACGCTCTTGCTGTTGTGGAACTACTGAGTTATATGAATCCGGTGTTGTCGTGTCGAAGTTGAAACGAACCAACATCGCTAATCACCTCTCACATCCATTCACTCTTCTCGCTTCGCCACTGTCTTCATGAATTTGTTTGTCGAAGATTAAACCACGTATAATCGAAACTCTTGAATACATAAAAAAACCGTGAAAGCCAATGTGTGTTGTTGATTGTTATCCGTATATAACTCTGGCTCATGGCTTTGAAGTCTCCAAAATGAAGTATTGTTCTCTCTTGCGTAAACATAGCCTTCAACACATGGTTAGCTGCAGTTATTGCTAGGTAGTGCTCAACTGTGATTTTGTGGTTTTTGAACCTGCACATAAATGGACACACAACCAAACAGGACAGCACAACCATACAAAAAACGAAAACAAAGAAGTAAAAATTAAGCTTAACATAACCCGTTCTCGCTCATCTCTGTCTCCATAAACCAACTCGCCGCAGTTGTCGCAAAAGTTGTTGAAGAGGTCGTGTGTTGTCGAGTCATCGCTGTGAGCTGAAAAGTTGTTGATGAGTTTAAGCATTGCTCTATACACCTTGACTTCATATTTCTGCTGTCGAAATTTGACAAAGTCGCAACCTGCACAGAATCTTACAGCACAAACAGAAGTAAAATAGACTCAGTGGAACACAACCCACGAAACTAGCATTAAGCTGAAGAAAAGTGTTGCTGCTATTTGATTGTTGCCGAACCCAGTTGTGCTTCCAGCCGCAAATATACGAGCATCCGACGAAATGAAAGCGTGATCGGAACTGGCTCAACTTTACAATAGCTTCCACCATACTCAAACCACTGTTGTCGCAGATTGACTCATGGATAACTGAGACCTGTTGTGAAACATGAGTTCAATATGTCGCTGAAAACACAAGCCCTGCTGGCGAGTTTCTCACATTGTACTCGAAAACGGAAGCAAACAGAGTCAAAGCCGCCACAACTTGTCAGAGTCGCAAACCATTGGAGCCTTCGTTGTTACCAGCTCGCCGCAGTTGTCGCAAAGTTGTTGTTGCGAGCTAAATCCACACATAGGTTAAACTATTGCTGAACCTGGTAACCCGCAAGCAGTTAATCTTTGTATCATTAATGTTATTGTCACTGCAAGCTTGGCCATAAGAGTCATCATTGTGGTGGTGGATTTATGAAAGCCCGATTTAGTGAAAGAGGAATGTTGTTCGGTGCGTGTCTGGGTTCTGTTGAGAAAGGAAGATGAACAATGGCATTTTTCTGTGAGGACGAGTGTCGGTCGCGTGGGTTTGATGATGATATTATTGGAGAAGGAGTTCGAAGGAGGTTAGAGAGGGTTTGGGTACCGGCGGCTGGGAGAAGAAACGAAGGTGAAGGGTTTGGTGAGGTTTATGGTGTTAACGAGAGGAGGAGGAAGAGTTTTAGAGCAGCGCTATTTAGGGTTTAATTCAGGGGTCGTGAACAGTGTTTTGATTTAGGGTTTTTCTTCAGAAAGAGGGCGGACGTTTAGGGTTTTCGGTGAACAGTGTTCCTCTCCCCTTCCTTAACCTGAAGACTTCCTCTCTCATATAGTATGCTTTGAATTCACCCTAACGGGCCTCACATGATGGGCCGTCCCCAATCCAACTTTCTTTTTTTCAAAATCTGATTCTCTTTTTCTAATCATCTTCAAATTAATTAACCATTAATAAAATAATAAACAACTATAAATAATAACAGTAATTACTAAATAGATATTAACAAATATAAAAAAAATTAAAAACCAATATTAATAAATACTAGTTAAATAAATGTTAACAAATATACATACAAAATGTTATTATCATTATTAGAATTTTTTTTACAAAAAGAAAAAGGTTAGGAAATTGAAATAAAATAATATTCACAAAAAAATCTTTAGGCCACGTGTCACATCTTAATTGGTCAAAAAGATAAAATTTCGAAAACGCCCAATTTTAGGTGGACACGTGTCTAAACGGCATCAAACAATAATGCGAAAATATTTACAAAAAGGGTAGGACAAATTTAGGGTATGACAGATGCCCCTATATAATAGGCTTAAACCTAGGAGAATGAACTGCATTAGCACTCATATTCCTGAGGTAGAAGTCAATTAGATATGAAGAAGACCCTGAATTTGTCCGAAAGAAAGAGAGATGCTAGAGAGTTGAAAAAATGCCGATAAATGTAAACCTCTGAATAAGCTGTAAGTAACTGGCAAACAGCCATCATCACCAAAAGGGATGAGGGAAAGAAACCGCCACCAAAAGGATGGCAAAGCAAAACACAATCAAAATATCGCGCAATCTGACATCGACGAAATGCCAGACCCACCATCAAAAGGATAACGGAGCGAAAACACAAACAAAACACCGTGCAATCTGACATCGACGAAATGCCAGACCTACCGCAAAAAGGATGGTAGAGCGAAAACATAAACAAAACATCGCGCAATCTGATATCAACGAAATACCAGACCCACCACCAAAAGGATGATGGAGCGAAAACACAAACAAAACATCACACAATCTGATATCGACGAAATACCAAACCTACCACCAAAAGGATGGTAGAGCGAAAACACAAACAAAACATCACACAATCTGACATCGACGAAATGCCAGACCTACCACCAAAAGGATGGTAGAGCGAAAACATAAACAAAACATCGCGCAATCTGATATCAACGAAATACCAGACCCACCACCAAAAGGATGATGGAGCGAAAACACAAACAAAACATCACACAATCTGATATCGACGAAATACCAAACCTACCACCAAAAGGATGGTAGAGCGAAAACACAAACAAAACATCACACAATCTGACATCGACGAAATGCCAGACCTACCACCAAAAGGATGGTAGAGCGAAAACATAAAAGAAATATCGCACAATCTGACATCGACGAAATACCAGACCTACCACCAAAAGGATGGTAGAGCGAAAACACAAACAAAACATCGCACAATCTGATATCGACGAAATACCAGACCTACCACCAAAAGGATGGTAGAGCGAAAACACAAACAAAACATCGCGTAATCTGACATCGACGAAATGCCAGACCTACCACCAAAAGGATGGTAGAGCGAAAACACAAACAAAACATCGCACAATCTGATATCGACGAAATACCAGACCTACCACCAAAAGGATGGTAGAGCGAAAACACAAACAAAACATCGCACAATCTGATATCGACGAAATACCAGACCTACCACCAAAAGGATGGTAGAGCGAAAACACAAACGAAACATCGCACAATCTGATATCGACGAAATACCAGACCTACCACCAAAAGGATGGTAGAGCGAAAACACAAACGAAATATCGCGCAATCTGATATCGACGAAATACCAGACCCACCACCAAAAGGATGGTAGAGCGAAAACACACACCAAAATATCGCACAATCTGATATCGACGAAATACCAGACCTACCACCAAAAGGATGGCAGAGCGAAACACAACACACAGGTCGCTATCACCAAAAGGATGATAGGACAACACAGATTTGAAGTTTACCAACACCAAAAGGATGCAGGCTAGGTTGAACTAACGAAGTTCGACTATCACCAAAAGGATGATAGGAAGGCAATTGACAACGGTCACACTTGCTGGGTACAATTTACTGGGGAACCCCCAAGAGGAAAATTGAATTGAAATAAATCAGCGGGGACGGCCACCGACTTGCTTGGATATCATCGTTTTGCTGAGATGGTTTCATGGTTACGCCCATGAATTCTGAAGAGGATGCCCCTGATTGGGCTGAGTTTGTCTTGAAATGTCTTGTCTTGCTCGACAAAAGGTTGAGCAACTTCGTGGAGAACACCCACGGTCTTGAATGGTATGCCCCTGGCTGGACTGAATGTTGATTTGACGATCTGATCGACCACAAGGTTGAAATATGTCATGGGAGACGCCCATGGTCTTTGAAGAATGCCCCTGACTGGGCTGAATCTTGCTTTGAATGTCTTTGAATTTTTGGGAGAAACGCCCAATTGCGGAAGATTGCCCCTGCCTGGGCTGGTGATTGCTTTGAAACTCTTGAAAATCGTGGGACAAACCCACCATCTTGCGGAAGATGCCCCTGACTGGGCCACCGATGGTCTTGGAAATCTTCGGGATTGATCCTGGACCTTGACTTGCATATGCTAATGCTGGATGTAAAATGATGTTCCATAACGAATGGAAGTGCAAATGCAAATGCTGACGAGCGGAGATGCAAGAGCTGGGGAAGTATGATATGATTGGGTATGCATATGATGCAAGATGCTTATGATAGCGAATGAGATGCGTATGATGCAGACAGGTGTTTGGAAATGCAGGTGGAGACGCCAGCGCGGTGGACTTTGAGTAGTTGCCAATGCATATTGGACTTCGGGTGGTGGGAGGGATTGACTCCCTCGACACGCAGTTTGTTGAAGACGTCACGATTGGAACAGAAGATGATGCTCTGGATGCCCCAAGTTTGGGTACTCGGTGATTTGTTGTCAATTTCCTTCAGAGAAGATTGCAACTTTGCTTGATGGTCAGGACGACCTGGTCCAGTCTGAACATGGGAATGGCCTGCCCCTGCTCGAGCTGTTGAATGATTTGCCCCAGCCTGTGGTCTCTGAAATAGTCTTGCTTCGTGTACGCCACTGAAAGTCAAGTTCCTCCTCGATCGCCTCTTGCTGGAGTGTCTTTGAATACCTAGCACTGATTTGCAATTAAAATTGTACATTCACAGATGGTAATATTAATGCAAAGTTTGGTGCAAGTTTTGAAAAATTGTCATTTATTGAGGTGTCGTGAAAGTGTGAGACGAATGGGCTGCTAGCCCAAACATAGTGATGTTTGATTGGTGCGAAAAGATATAGCAAGCAAAATGACACCAATATTGATGATTAACAATCATATGAGGAGTCAGGTTACGCAACCTTGCGATAGTATGCTTTCAGAATAAACCTCGTCTCAATTAGGACTTTCGAGGGCTGTAACGTGGTCTGGTTCACGTTTACGAAACAAAGGATATTAGGCTCAAAGTATGATTTGTACCCACCCCTTCTTCTTAATGATCTCCAGTCCTACGCTCAGTTAATTCTACACTTGTCTGGACGGTGTAGACTTGATGGTTCAAGGTTTGCTCGTCGTGGCAGTCACCTTATTTTGATGGATGCCAGTGCCCCTTTGACCTGGGTGGCCACTGAATCCTTTTTTTGTTTTTGTTGAGGATTTATGGGTCCTCTTTTGCTTTTGTTTTGATCCCTAACTTTTGCATGGATTGACTTTGCTTGTCAGGTCCATCGGGATTGCCTTGATTTTGCCTAAGTCCCCTCTAAGGTGTCAGACTTAGCAGGCTTTTGATGATTTTTTTTTTTGTGACTGCCATAGCATAGGTCATTGATGAACAACCGTCTTTTGGATTTTGCTTTGTTGATTCGAGTGCGGAGTTGGATTAACTGAACACTACCCTGCCCCAGGTTAAGTGTAAGGTTTGAATATCCGAATGAAACTGCTACTTCTAGGCTCGAAGTGGTTTACTAGGGATTAACTCCTTATATCTCCGGTGTTTGGGGAATTGAAGCAATGTTTGTACATCATTGACGAGATTCTATCTGAAAGCATACGGTTTGCAATTATGGGTATCTCGTTTTCATCATCCTCCCTCAAATCATGCTAAACAACAGTGAATAGAGTGGAGTAAATAAATGTGTCGGTGATAAGCGAAAATGAGTGAATACGACATAACTAATTCAAAACATGCATAAACGATACATTAATGAAAACCAAATACGAATGGCAATTGTTCAAAGCATACAATACTTAAATAAACAAAGACAAAACATAAGAACTGCGAATAATGAAATGGCAACATGACTGCCTTCTTCGGGGAATGAACTTGACTAGAATCGATCTGATGTTGGCACTAGTTGACTGGTGGCATCAGATTGTTGATGATATTTGGGGACTTCCCATTGAAGTTAATAGTATCCCTATCGATCATGTCTTGAATTATGTGCTTGAAAGCCCTGCATTCTTCAATGGTGTGACCTGGAGCGCCCTTATGAAACTCACAATGAGCATTTGCATCGTAATCGGCAGGAATGATGGTTGGAGGAGCTAAATCTCTCGGAACAACAGCTTTCTTCTCCATCAACTGAGCAAAGATTTTGGCATATGACATTGGTAGACGATCAAAGACTCTATCTGGTCTCCATGTTCTCTGCGGACGCTGTGGGCGAGCACCTTGTCGTTGTTGAGTAGCTTGCATCTGCTGTTGCTGAGGAGGATAATGATATCCTTGTTGGTTGTAGGCTTGCTGCTGAGGAGCCTGTTGTCGTGGCATCTGAGCTTGCGCTGCTTGAACAGCTGGCTGATAAGGCATTGGAGCATATTGCGCAGCAGCAACATATGGATACTGATAGTAGGGAACTTGATAAGGCATAAGAGGAGCTTGTTGAGAAGCTTGCCCTTTCTGCGAAAAGATGGCATTTGTCTCGCCCTCTTTCTTCTTGTATCCGTTGAAAGGCTTCTTGGCATTGGCCTGGTTGTTAGAACCTCCCGGGATCTTCCCACTCTTCAGCCCTTTTTCAATTCTCTCACCGACGATCACCAAGTCGGAGAATCCAGCGGAGACACTACCGATCAACTTCTCATAGTACTGGCCTTGTAAAGTACCCATGAAGATGTCAATCAGTTCACGGTCAACAAGAGGTGGATGCACCCTTGCGGCTAGCTCTCTCCATCGTTGCGCGTACTCCTTGAAGGATTCGTTGTCCTTCTGAGTCATACTCTGAAGCTGAGTACGATTTGGAGCAAGATCGGTGTTGTATTTGTACTGCTTGACAAATGCATCAGCTAGCTCGGCCCAAGTGCGCACACTATTACGCTCCAGCTGCATATACCATTCGAGTGATGCCCCAGACAAGCTGTCCTGGAAGCAATGGATCATGAGCTTCTCGTCTCTGGCATAGGCAGCCATCTTGCGACAGTACATCTTCAGATGAATGTTTGGGCAGCTGAGACCTTTGTACTTTGAAAATTCGGGCACCTTGAACTTTGGAGGAATGACAACATCAGGCACCAAGCACAATTCCAGAGCATTGAAAGAATTTGAGTTATGCCCCTCCATGGCGCGGAGTTTCTCGGCTAGATCTCGACACATCTTCATGGCTTCAGAATCCTGAGCAACAAGACTGGCAATGGGGATAGCAGCATGATAGTTCTGAACGTCATCATACTGATCCATCAGAGTATCTTCGATATGAGGAACTGGGATTTGCACAGCAGTAGGCTGGGCCTGCGGGATAACTCCAACGGTAACTCCAGGTGCTGGGATTGGCTGAGAAGTGTTTCCCTCGACTACGTTGTTGAAGTTCAGCGGCATCCCATGAGAATTTGGAATTGGAACCAAAGGGATGGCAGTAGACCCTTGTCCTTGACCATTGTTGACGACAGCAGCGGCTTCACGCTGTTCTTCCTCTCTCCTGGCTGCGAGGATGGCTTCGAGGATCTGGTCGATCTTTCCTTTCATCGAATCCAATTCTTCCCTGAAGGCAACTTGCTCCTGTTGAATCTGCTCCATAACTCGTCTGGTATTGGCTCTAGTTGCGTACTGGTGTCGAGGAATCAACTTGATTTACTGGAGAAGAAGGAACGGAGACATAAGATTCTGTTGAAGGACTGGAAATGCAAAATGCACAACATATGAAATGCAATGCGAATGATATGCAAGATGCAATGCAAGATACAAGATCCAGGATCACAGGATCACAATCAAACAACTCCTGAAGCTAGTAACTGTAACAGATAAGTAACCATAATTCCTGCTCAAAGAAAATTGACAGGTAAACCCTATATGGGAAGATCTAGAAACTCTACCCATAAACCCACTCACGGGATGGTTTCTATGTTTGGTTCCCAGGATCACGAACACTAGTCGTATTAGCGTCACGCAACAGGCTGGCTGTATTACGACGATAATGACGATAAGGTCTCTCCTGAGCGGGGTCCTCGTGCTAGGCGCACAAGGAGCGAGTCCTTGGAGACTAACACTACACGACCACCAACATCGGAACTGGTGCTAACAAAAGGTTCCCAGAATCACGGACCCTTCATTAATCAAGTCGTGCAACAGGCTAGCTGTGTTACAACGAGATCTACGAATAGGCCTCCTCTGGAGGAGCTTTCATGCTAGGCCCACAAGGAGCAAATCCTCGGAGACTAACACTACTCGACTACCAATTCTAAACTATGTGTTCTCTCTGCTTTTACCAAAGCTCGGGCGTAGAGCTTTACTCATGATGTCATCCCAAGAACCAACAGGCGACAAAGCACAAATAAAATCTACAAGAGAACAAATACAAGAAGAAAACAAATAAAAAACAAACACTCCTCACAAACCAAAAGATAGGCTCGACTCTCTCTTTGCAAGGAGCAAAATGTCCCCAGCAGAGTCGCCACCTGTCGCACCTCGAAAATTCACATTCGAAAATACGACCCTCGCGCGAAAGGCGCGAAAATGCGGTTCGACAGAGTCGCCACTGAACTTTATTTATCCCGAATAAACGGGAGAGGAAAATATCGAGAAAACCTCTTAAAACGAAAAGGAAGGAACAGGGTTGTCGCAACCAAGTTCCGGGTTCGGGAGTCGGTGTCATACCCCAAATTTGTCCTACCCCTTTGTAAATATTTTCGCATTTTTGTTTCATGCCATTCAGACACATGTCCACTCGCAATCGGTCGATTTTTTTTTTTAAAAAAAATTTTTTTGACCAAATCAAGCGTGACACGTGGCGTAGGGTTTTTTTTTGTGACCATTATTTTCTTTTTTTCAATTTCCTAACCTTTTTCTTTTTTTTTAAAAAAATATTTCTAATATTAATAAATATTTTGTATATATTTGTCAATTTTTATTTAATTAGCGTTTATTAACATTTATTGGTTGTTATTTTTGTTAATATCCATTTAGTAATTATTGTTAATATTTATATATTATTTAATTATATCCATGTTAATTTATATTAATTGCTTATTGTTTTAATAATGGATTAATTGTTTAAAAAAGAAGAGAAAAGAAGGTTGAGGGCACAAGTGGAGGGGGTGGAAGGCCCGTAATGCGGTCTGGTGGCCCATTAGGGTTTTATTTCCCCACTGCATTTAAAGAGACTTTTTTTTTCAGAATGGAAAAAGGGAGGAACACTGTTCATTTCCCCTTCCAAACCCTAATCAGCGCCGTTCTCCCCCAATCTACCCCAGAACTCTATCTCTCATCAACCCCTTTCGAAACCCTAAAGTCAATTTGGCCGTCCATTTTCACTTCTCCCTCAAACTCAGGCCGCCGAACAACCACCTTCCATTCTTAAACCTTTATCGCCGCCCAAACCCTATTCCTCATCCTCCTTCCGAAGCGAATTCCTAACCCACCTCAAACCAAAACCTAAATTCCAGTCCTCCGTTCTCTCTCACCAACATCAATACAACATCGCCTTATCTCGCGCATTTTCGATTTGGCGAAGTTGTTGATGACGCCGCGCCCCAGTTCATAGCAGCGGCGAAATAGTGATTTCATTTGTTTAACTTTGATTTTAATACAGGTGATGATGTTATGAAATTTCTCCTCGACCTGATTTACGGTCGCGATCCAGCAAGACTGTGAGCAGTGCATCACAACGCGACGACGAGTCGACTATCTCAGGATTGTAGTCATCCCAATATAGTTGAGCACTTTGTAGCAAAGAAAAACACTTCATGAAGGAATACTGTCTGTTGTCGATGGCTGTTTAGAGTGGAAGCTGCTACTTTTGAGCTTGCCGTGTTTCCGCCGCTACCTCAAACATCCAAACTGAGCCGTATTCAACAGGGAAGAACGCCATCTCAGCTAATGCATATCAAACTTGGGCACGGCAACCGAAAGTTTGACGCAAGGGTGGGTTGTTTTTTCTTTCTTTTTATCACGATTCCGATATTCAGTAGTTATGGTTGTGGTTGGTTGTTATCCATGGCATGTTGTTTCATGTTTTTATTGTTTGTTTGAAACCAGGCTGTCATGTTGTTTTTTTTTAATCTGCATTTTAATGGTTATCAAATTTGGTTGTTTGATTCACTTGGGAGGTGAATACAATGTCAGGGAGACGAAGAACCACTTTGATTGTTCATTCCTTAAACTCGGCTGTGATGTTTATTTTTTACGAAAATTTAACCGAACGGGTGTTTTGAGGTTGTTGCAGGATCTGTAGTTGCAGTTTAATGAATCAAGTTTATCACAATGGATGGAGGTCTTGTCGAGTCAAGAAGCGAATGTATTGCGTTAAATGTTTGCAGTATCAATTATGTTGCTTTATGTGTTTGTTATTGTTGTCTTTAACACTGATACTGACAAAAAGCACAAGGTTATGGACCACCGTTTTGGCCATTTCAAATTTGTAAAATTTGGGCTCTGTGTTTGCTTGGTTTGTTGTCTGTCATGTGCAGGTTTCTAAAAGTTGAAACTCAGGGTTTGGAACCAATACAGTCGTTGCAAACGAGTCTTCGACCTCACTCTTAAAACGTGCGTCAGTAGTTTGAATCCAAGTTGTTTGGCTTCAAGTCGACAGTTGATGTCCAACCCAATTCAATAGCATCAAATTTCACGGGCTTGACAATCTAGCACCGACAATATTCAACAACATCAACTACATGGCGACCGACACAAATTACTCTAACGCATACTCATGGTTGTGTATATTTAGCTCGTATAAGTTGGTGTCGGTAATCTCTGATCTACCATTTCTTTCTTTTATGTTCAGTGATCATTCGATTTTGGTTCAGATTTCATTGTATTTCATGTTCGTTGTATGTTGTCTTGTTACTATGCGTTTGAGTTTTTTCTGGTCTGTGCCGTGTTAATCTGAAGGATGTTGTATAAGTCGACTTTGAATGCAGTTCAAAAAGCACAGGTTTTAGTCCACAGCAGTTCTTCCAAGTAATGAGAGATTCGATATTTCGCAGCTTATTGCGACTTGAGCTTGCGGTCACGACATCTCCAGCGACAGAATAGCGTGACATTGAAGACTTGCGCAGCTCAGGCTTACATTAGACAACACATCGCAGCAGCTTGCGCACACAACCTGTTTCGATTGTCCGCAACACCAACTGTTTAACAAGCAACTCAGCGCGGCTACGTCATAGCTTTTACTTTCAGATCGGCGATGAATTTCGACACCGCGGTAACATTGCAGATATTGTTATTTCTCTGCCGAACCTAAATTTGTTTTTCGAAAGTTATATTGTATTGCTGAGGTTATTTTGAGTATTTTGAATGTTTTTATGTTAATCTACTGTTATGGAAATGTTCATAGGGATTGTTGGTGTGATTATTGTGCATCCTGTTGTTGCTTTGTATGTTTAAATTTAAACCACAATTTTCTGTACAAACTCTGCAACATGTTATGTTAAATATTTCTTCTCGTTTACTAGAAGTTTGTAGACAAATACTGTTGTTGTTGGCCTAAGATGTGGTTCAAGATAATGTTGTTTTCTTTGCTTTGAAGTTTGAACAAGTGGTTGTAGGGAAAGAACATCTGACGTTTGGGAGTGGATTTGGTTTCAACAGATCTGAATCCTTGACCCAGATCTAGCGGATCTGAGTGGCTACGTTTTTGGGCATGTTTGTTTTTTTTACTGCAATATATCTCATAGCCAATGAGATTAAGTTTTATTTTCTAAAACCATTTATTTAACTAAATATTATCTAAACCAAATCTTATACTATTTTTAAACATATTTGTAAAATATGAGTAAATATCTTCTCTAAATTCAATATATTTAATTATTCTTGTAAAACTATTAATTCAACTTATAGTTATTCAAATTACTTTTTTTTAAAAAGGGTCAATTTCGAAATTTAAACTCTTGAAGTCTAGCACTTCTCGAGTTTCCGAATAAACATTATTAAGGTGTACACCTTAAATAATGTATTGTTCTTTGTATTTATTAAGAAATTCAACTTTTATTTTTTTTGTACTAGTAAATAGCATGTTTTAAACAATTTAATAAATTACACTTTAGTATTTTTAAAAATTTACTTTTAACTTTTGATTAATTTATTGCTAAATTCAAATCAATTTATTTTAACTTACCATGACTTTATTTCTAAAATATGTTTTATTTAAATCCTGTTTCAATATATATTTTTCAATACTAAATTATTTCTCAATCAAGTCATGAAATTAAATTCTTGAAGTCTAGCACTTCTTGAATTTTTAGACAAGCATTATTGGGGTGTACACCTTGAATAATATGTCATTCAACTTTTCATTTTAGTACGCTATCATAAGAATCCAACAATTCTGTGTGATATTCCCGTTGTTCATTCAAACATTTTATGTATGAAAAATGTATCGTCAAGATCTAGTATCCTGATAATGCCCCGATTATTTAGTTATGGGACCGACGTCTCATTTATCAAATAATTGATATTTTCAAACTCAATCTCGCGTTCTCACTTCTCCTAAATCATTTTCAAATTCAAATTCATATCCTTACCTCATACATTCACAAATTATTTTCATACCCCTTTCGCTTCAAATCCTTTTTAAAATATTTTTCTCGATCAAACTTCGAAAGAAGGAGGTACTTGGGATCTAGCATTCCTAGTGTCTTCGAGTGAATAATTCTCGAGGCACACTCTTGAGCTGTTGTTCACTCAACCTTTCGACTCTTTCAAATTCAATCATTTTCTAACATTCTCCTAAGTCGAATGCTCGTCCACATTCGCGACCCATTTCATTCACAATTCCTCGTGGTCTCGATATTAGGAGCACCCTCAGGGACTAATATCGTTTCTCACAACCTTAACAGTTGACACGTCGTCAAGTCGGCTCTATCTTTCAATCAAATCTTCGACACGTCGTCGAACTACTTCAAAATAACTTCCTTTTGGCCTCGCATGCCATCTTTCGATTTGATCTTTTCGCATACGTTTTTTAAACTTACGAAAGAGAGATATTCTCAGAATCTAGCATCCTTTGAATATTCGAATGAGTAATTCTCGAGGCGTGCCCTTGAGTTGTTATTAGTTCATCCTTTCGATTTCAAAACATTCAACTCTTTATCTTCAATCTATTCAATTCCCGAAAGGACTGAGTTCTTGGAGTCTCGCATTCCTTGGATTTTTGAGTGACAAGCTCTTGAGACGCGCTCTTGGGTTGCTTGTCAGTCATCCTTTCGTCTCCTTCGCAAAACCTTCAACTCATTCAACCTCACCTTTTCGTGGTTGTTACCACGAACTACGGACGCTCTGATTCTTTATTCATTCTTGAATATAAGATACGTAGGCACAAGATTGCGATGATCTTGGCGAGCACACTTCTATCCATCTTCCGTTTTCCCCCCATCTTTTCCCGTAGTCGAACTACGACGCTCTGATTTCTCATTCTCATCCGAATGAGCATACGTAGGCACAAGGGCCCCAATCCTTGGCGAGCACCTTATCTTTTAACCACCCATCTCTCCTTTGCGTCTTTATCCTATTAACCTACCAATTCTACCTTTATCAACGAGAAGAAAACAAGCAAACCTAGATAACACTCCCCACAATTACCTTAAGAGGTTCCCGTCGAGTACGACGGACGTGAGGGGTGCTAATACCTTCCCCTCACGTAACCGACTCCCGAACCCGGAACTTGGTTGCGACAGCCCTGTTCCTATCCTTTCGTTTTAAGAGGTTTTCTCGATATTTTCCTCTCCCGTTTATTCGGGAAAAATAAAGTTCGGTGGCGACTCTGTCGAACCGCAATTTCCGCGCCTTTCGCGCGAGGGTCGTATTTTCGAATGTGATTTTTTCGAGGTGCGACAGTCGGTTACGTGAGGGGAAGGTATTAGCACCCCTCACGTCCGTCGTACTCGACGGGAACCTCTTAAGGTAATTGTGGGGAGTGTTGTTTAGGTTTACTTGCTTTCTTCTCGTTATTAAAGGTAGAATTGGTAGGGTAAAAGGTTAAAGACGCTAGGGAGAGATGGGTGGTTAGAGAATAGGGTGCTCGCCAAGGATTGGGGCCCTTGTGCCTACGTATGCTCATTCAGACGAGAATGAGAAATCAGAGCGTCGTAGTTCGACTACGGG
Source organism: Lathyrus sativus (assembly GCA_963859935.3). NCBI lineage: Eukaryota > Viridiplantae > Streptophyta > Magnoliopsida > Fabales > Fabaceae > Lathyrus > Lathyrus sativus. The sequence goes on from OZ012738.1 coordinate 524,354,136, forward strand.
AAAAGGATAGGGGAAATGGAAGATGGAGGGGATTGTGCTCGCCAAGATCATCGCAATCTTGTGCCTACGTATCTTATATTCAAGAATGAATAAAGAATCAGAGCGTCCGTAGTTCGTGGTAACAACCACGAAAGGGATACGGGAAATAGAGGGGAGGTAGCTCGCCAAGATCATCGCAATCTTGTGCCTACGTATCTTACATTCGGACGAGAATGAAGAATCAGAGCAGTCGTAGTTCGTGGTAACAACCACGAAAGGGATACGGGAAATGGAGGGGAGGTAGCTCGCCAAGATCATCGCAATCTTGTGCCTACGTATCTTACATTCGGACGAGAATGAAGAATCAGAGCAGTCGTAGTTCGTGGTAACAACCACGAAAGATGAGGCTGAATAAGTTGGAAATTTGAGAAAAGAGACGAAAGAGTGACTGACAAGCAACCCAAGAGCGCGTCTCAAGAGCTTGTCACTCAAAAATTCAAGGAATGTGAGATTCCAAGAACTCAGTTCTTTCGGGAATTGACTGAATAAGTTGAAGATAAAGAGTTGGATGTTTTGAAATCGAAAGAATGAACTAATAACAACTCAAGGGCGCACCTCGAGAGTTACTCATTCGAATACTCAAAGAATGCTAGATTCTGAGAATATCCCTCTTTCGTAAGTTTTAAAAATGTTTGTGAAAGGATCGAATCGAAGAATGGCATGTGAGGCCAAAGGAAGTTGGTTTGGAAGTAGTTCGACGACGTGTCGAGGATTTGATTGAAAATGGAACCGACTTGACGACGTGTCAAGGGTTAAGATTGTGAGAAACGATATTGGTCCCTAAGGGTGCCCCCAATATCGAAACTACGAGGGATTGTGAATGTGTGTGCGAAGTGTCAAAGGTTGTGAATGCGTACGAACACTCGACTTAGGATACGTTTGAAAATGTTTGAGTTTGAAAAAGGTCGAAAGGTTGAGTCAATAACAACTCAAGAGCGTGCCTCGAGAGCTATTCCCTCAAAAATTCAAGGAATGCTAGATTCCAAGAACCTTCTTCTTTCGGTCGAGAAAGATATTTTGAAGAGTTGTGGCACGAGAGGCGCGAATACGATATTGGATTCGAAGATGGGAGAAATGACAATTATTTGATAAATGAGACGTAGGTCTCACAACCAATTAATTGGGGTATCATCGAGATGCTAGATCTTGACGACACCTTTTTCATTTGGAAAATGTTTGGATGAGCAACAGAAACATCACACAGAATGCTAGATTCCTATGACATATCTTTGTCCAAAAGAGAAAGCTAAAACGAAAAGTCGAATGACACATTATTTAAGGTGTACACCTCAATAATAATCGTCCAAAAATCCAAGAAGTGCTAGACTTCAAAGATTTAATTTTCTTTGAAAAAGTACTCGAGGCGAGTCGAGGTTTGAATTTGAATTTTAAGCGTGTGCGCTAGCAAAGTGGACTAGTCTTCTAAGTGACCAATTAGGAGTAATTGATCAAATAGGTGTCACTGTAAGGAAGCCCAGGATTAAGCTTTAAAATGTTGTGTAGAGTGATCAAAGGTTGATGGCGATGCTTTGAAAGCACTCGACTTACATAGGTGAAAAGGGACTCGATAAATCGAGAGTTTTATTTCTTAAAAATGTTTTTGAGGTGTTAAAGCATAAGAAAAAAACTATAATATTATTACATTCGAGGGAGTTGGGATACATTATTATTGAATGGGAAGGAAAATAATAAACTAAATTGAGTATAATATATCAACCATATAGAAATATTAAGTGCTTCCAATATTGGGCTTAGAACCCAATCCATTTCACACTCACGCACAACATTGGCAAGGGTGAAATATAACACCGGCAATGATGGAATGTAACACGTAATACCCAGCATGTAAAATAAATTGAAAGAAAAAACGAGAAAGGAAAAGAACAAATGACTTTTGGCTTCTCAGCTTACCCATAAACGCTTTGATTCCTCTAATACTTTACCGCATGATTTCCAGCCTCTCAGTAGCACATTAATAACTATAAGCTTTCATAAAATTCTATGAACTAGATTAAATTTCAGATCTAATCAGCAAGCCAAAGAAACTAGCATGTTCTATATCACAGCAGCAACAATCTATTGACAGAACTATGAGGCCTCGAAATAACAAAACCGTAATCTACCGACTTCGCAACAGATTCAAAGTACATACACAATTCCCACTATTACCACAAAATTTATTGACAGAGCTTAAACCACAAAGCCACTTTGGCATAAAGCCATCCTACCCGAAGTGTTACGTTATGCTATCAGCATATACTCAAGTTAAAACGCTGTAGACGACATAAACGGTAGCAACAACCGCTGAATTAGGACGTTTCTTATTGTTGTTTTGAAGTGGTGTCGACTTATTGATATTGTAACAAGAACTAAAAACATACAAGAACAAAAAAACATAATATGCCTAATATATATTGAATTTTAACAGAACAGCCTGAATATTAACGACGTCACGTCGGCTATTCGGCAAAGTTTTGTAACAACTCAAACAACCATAAAATGCCTTAAAACAAATGTTAAATACATCGAACAGTAATACCAATCAAGCCTAGTCGGGCGCTGAATACTATCGAACCAAAGGATACAGAGATTTACCGACGTCGACTTCAAATTTTGTACTCGTGCGAACTGGGTTGTCATGACTTTGGACCCTGCTTGTCATGGCTGTCACTGAACTATTGTTGCTGCTGAAAGTCATTCCTCATCTTCCCTTTCATTCTCGCACCATCAGCTGCGGTTGTTGAAGAGTAAATCGTGGTTATTGCTGCAACTGTTGTTGCTTATGACCGCACGCTCTTGCTGTTGTGGAACTACTGAGTTATATGAATCCGGTGTTGTCGTGTCGAAGTTGAAACGAACCAACATCGCTAATCACCTCTCACATCCATTCACTCTTCTCGCTTCGCCACTGTCTTCATGAATTTGTTTGTCGAAGATTAAACCACGTATAATCGAAACTCTTGAATACATAAAAAAAACCGTGAAAGCCAACGTGTGTTGTTGATTGTTATCCGTATATAACTCTGGCTCATGGCTTTGAAGTCTCCAAAATGAAGTCTTGTTCTCTCTTGCGTAAACATAGCCTTCAACACATGGTTAGCTGCAGTTATTGCTAGGTAGTGCTCAACTGTGATTTTGTGGTTTTTGAACCTGCACATAAATGGACACACAACCAAACAGGACAGCACAACCATACAAAAAACGAAAACAAAGAAGTAAAAATTAAGCTTAACATAACCCGTTCTCGCTCATCTCTGTCTCCATAAACCAACTCGCCGCAGTTGTCGCAAAAGTTGTTGAAGAGGTCGTGTGTTGTCGAGTCATCGCTGTGAGCTGAAAAGTTGTTGATGAGTTTAAGCACTGCTCTATACACCTTGACTTCATATTTCTGCTGTCGAAATTTGACAAAGTCGCAACCTGCACAGAATCTTACAGCACAAACAGAAGTAAAATAGACTCAGTGGAACACAACCCACGAAACTAGCATTAAGCTGAAGAAAAGTGTTGCTGCTATTTGATTGTTGCCGAACCCAGTTGTGCTTCCAGCCGCAAATATACGAGCATCCGACGAAATGAAAGCGTGATCGGAACTGGCTCAACTTTACAATAGCTTCCACCATACTCAAACCACTGTTGTCGCAGATTGACTCATGGATAACCGAGACCTGTTGTGAAACATGAGTTCAATATGTCGCTGAAAACACAAGCCCTGCTGGCGAGTTTCTCACATTGTACTCGAAAACGGAAGCAAACAGAGTCAAAGCCGCCACAACTTGTCAGAGTCGCAAACCATTGGAGCCTTCGTTGTTACCAGCTCGCCGCAGTTGTCGCAAAGTTGTTGTTGCGAGCTAAATCCACACATAGGTTAAACTATTGCTGAACCTGGTAACCCGCAAGCAGTTAATCTTTGTATCATTAATGTTATTGTCACTGCAAGCTTGGCCATCAGAGTCATCGTTGTGGTGGTGGATTTATGAAAGCCCGATTTAGTGAAAGAGGAATGTTGTTCGGTGCGTGTCTGGGTTCTGTTGAGAAAGGAAGATGAACAATGGCATTTTTCTGTGAGGACGAGTGTCGGTCGCGTGGGTTTGATGATGATATTATTGGAGAAGGAGTTCGAAGGAGGTTAGAGAGGGTTTGGGTACCGGCGGCTGGGAGAAGAAACGAAGGTGAAGGGTTTGGTGAGGTTTATGGTGTTAACGAAAGGAGGAGGAAGAGTTTTAGAGCAGCGCTATTTAGGGTTTAATTCAGGGGTCGTGAACAGTGTTTTGATTTAGGGTTTTTCTTCAGAAAGAGGGCGGACGTTTAGGGTTTTTGGTGAACAGTGTTCCTCTCCCCTTCCTTAACCTGAAGACTTCCTCTCTCATATAGTATGCTTTGAATTCACCCTAACGGGCCTCACATGATGGGCCGTCCCCAATCCAACTTTCTTTTTTTCTTTTCAAAATCTGATTCTCTTTTTCTAATCATCTTCAAATTAATTAACCATTAATAAAATAATAAACAACTATAAATAATAACAGTAATTACTAAATAGATATTAACAAATATAAAAAAAATTAAAAACCAATATTAATAAATACTAGTTAAATAAATGTTAACAAATATACATACAAAATGTTATTATCATTATTAGAATTTTTTTTACAAAAAGAAAAAGGTTAGGAAATTGAAATAAAATAATATTCACAAAAAAATCTTTAGGCCACGTGTCACATCTTAATTGGTCAAAAAGATAAAATTTCGAAAACGCCAAATTTTAGGTGGACACGTGTCTAAACGGCATCAAACAATAATGCGAAAATATTTACAAAAAGGGTAGGACAAATTTAGGGTATGACATCTACCAAATCCTTTCTCACAAAATATCTCATCTTGACATTAATTAGAAAATATCTGGTAAATCCACATTATTCTACCAAATATAATAAATCAGTTAAATCCCTTAACTCATATAATTTAAATAAATCCAATGAGTCCTTTAAATCAAATAAACCACTTAAACCAATTAATTAGTACCAATAATTAATTACTGAAAATTGGGCTGTTACAGATATTGTTTGTGTGTGTAGATGACTCTGATATGGTACTACAGCATGTGTGTGTTGATTGGTAGTATTAGCTAGTAGCTTTCCTGCTTGATTAGATACATGTTACGAACTTTTCTGCTGCTTGTTCTCTAATATGATGACAGAGTGTTTTAGCCAAAAATTTGCCAAAAGGGGAGTTTGTAAATGTTTTCGATTGGCTGTATATTGTGGCAAAACATTGATGTATGTGTGAATGTTATGACTGATGTTATGGCATACATAATGAGTGTACTGCAGGGTAAGTTTTGATAGCTAAGAGCAAAGTATGTTGGATGTCATGTTGGATATTATGACATCAAGCAGCTGACATCAGGGCGCGTGTTTTAGGTTTTGGTATATTGCATGAGGAAGCTCAGGCTATACTTCAGGAAACATTTTAGGAAGCTTAGTTATCTCAGGCGAAATGTCAGGTATTGCTGAGGACAACCTATGACCTAACTGTTAGTGCGCAGCTTAATGAAAAGAGGTTTTAACTGGGTTAAACCTAATTTTTGCACTAAGGCCCAAGATCTTTCTGCTGCTTATAAATAACAAAGTAGCAATCCTAATTGAAGACAGTTCTTGGCAGGGCTTTGGAGATACAGAGACTGAGAATTGTATGGTGAAGAATTCGGTTGGTGTAACTTAATCTTCACGTCTGTTGTTGTGTGTTGGGGTTTTGAGAGTCTTTTGTGTGTGACTTTGTAAGTCACCCTTTGTATCTTTGGATGCATCTTGGTAGACATGTTTAGGTTGTTATGTGTTAAGTGTTAATTGTTCACTCGAAGCTTTTAAGCAAGAGTGTATTGTTCTTGATTGAAGCTGTTAAGCACAATCAAGTATTGTGACTTTGAAGAGTGTCTTCTATAGTCTTTCTTTTTGTATTGGATTGTTATCACTGTTGTGATTGTGGGGAGTGAGAGGTGTCTCTTGTCTAGTGGGTTCTAGGAAGAAATTGCATTGGGTAGAGATTAAGTGAGGAGTTGTAAACTAGGAGTTTAGCTCTAAATTAGTTCTGCTAATAGTGGATTTCCTTCCTGGCTTGGTAGCCCCCAGATGTAGGTGATGTTTCACTGAACTGGGTTAACAATTCATTGTGTTATTTATCTTTCAGCATTTATAATTCTTCACAATTTAAATGGTTAGATAAATAATTCTGTCAATCTGCTGATGTTACAACTGATGTCATGACATTGTTAATTTTTAAAGGAATTTAAAATGGTCATATTTTGTCCTTGTTCTGTATTAGCAGAGATCAATGTCTTAACATCGCTTGGGACATCTGAAATCTGCATACCAGAATTTCACTAGGTATGTACTCATGCATGAGTTTTGGCTTATCTCTCAAAGGAACAATCCCCCCCAATAGCACATCAACAACAGATAATAAAGTGCGGAAAATGTAAATACAGCAATATACAAAATACAACACAAAAATATACAAACCTACAAACAAGCAACAAACGCTAGGATTGACTCGCATAGGGGATGGGAAAGTCCCCAACAGAGTCGTCAGCTGTCGCATCACTACTAAAATGGATCGTCAAATATAAAAGAGTCGCCACCGTTCATTATTTATCCCAAAGAGAGGGAAAGGAAATGGTCGAAGAAAACCTGACGAAAAGGGGAAAAGACAAGGCCATCGCAACCAAATCTTGGGTTCGGGAGTCGGTTATGCAAAAGGGAAGGTATGAGCACCCCTCACGTCCGTTGTACTCAACGGGATCCACACTTATTGTCTAATCTATGGGTGAAAAAACTATCTAAAAGCTACTGCTAAACGGGGTTGAAGAGAAAGAACATACTCGATAGGACATCGCCGCCCTATGCCTACGTATTCCCTCGTGCAATGGGAAAGTCAGAGTCAACGTAGTTCGAGAAACTACGGGTGATGGGGGGAGGTTGCTCGCCAAGACATCACGTCTTGTGCCTACGTATCCTCATCTAGTATGAGAAATCAGAGCAGCCATAGTTTGGGAAACTGTTGAAAAGTATATTTCCGACAAATATTTTTAATATCGTATCCACAGAGATTGGTGTTACTACCGCCGTTCTATAATTTTGATTGTTGTAAGTTCAAAAAGTGTTCGAATTGTTTGTTTATGACTAAAATATTCTTTTTACTTATAAGAAAATTAAGACAATAAAATTGATTTTAGAATAGAGTTTAGAAGTCTTGTCAAGATTGAGTTTCACTATCTTTGTTCTTTATATGTTCTTAATACCACATGCATGCATTCAAACTCCAATGATAAAATTCAAGTGTCCTCTCAATAATATTTATGTCTAAATAAAATTGTGATGGTTACTATATAAATCCTTAGACGATCTCTCCATCTAACTATTGATATAATAATCTTGAATGTTTAACATAATAGAAAAGGAGTGAATAAATCTATCTCTACAATTTATTCTCTACTTGGAAAAATATCTTAGGTCAAGAATCAAACTATCTTTCTCAACAATAATTTAATTCTGAATTTTCAATGTAAAGAGAAAATATAATTCCTTAAATCAAATGTAGTTTGTTACATGCAATGATAGTAATGTGACATAAACAACATAGGATAGCTACTACCTCAAGCTTGACAAGAAAGAAGTTTAGCTACTCATCATCTTCATTGATTCCATGGAAAATTCTTCAAGAATTTCTTCTTGCATGCCAAAACTCTCCAAGAACAAGAAAAATCTCTTCCAAAATCTCTCTAAGATATTCTACAAACCTAAGAGATGCTAAGACTAAAAGGTGGAATGATTATGTCTTACATGCAAGGGAAAAGTGTCATAAATAAGCTATGGGGAGCCACCCTACAAAAAGTGGTTTTTCTCCCAAGATATGACATGTGTCACCAACTTTGCATGTGGCTGATTTCACCCAGTTCGCGGCTCGAAGGTTGGCCGCGGTGCGAACAGTCAAAAACAGAATTGCTTTGTTTTGTTTGTGTTTTCTCATCAATTCCTTTTCCAAGATTTTATCCTCAAGAGTTGCTCTGGAGATCATTCCGTTCTTGACATACATTCTACAAAAACTAGAGAAAAAGTGAAATATCTAATCGAACAAAATAAAATAACTTAAATTAAATGTTTACAAAAATTGTGATAAAAATTGTGTGATTTTAATAAGAAATTGGTAAAAGGGACCGATAAAAATATATAAAAATTAGTATCAATTGGTCCCTAACAACTCTCCCCAACTTATCATTTTGTTTGTCCCTAAACAAAATTCATTCATTAAAGCAAACCAATTTACGAAAGCAAGGAATGAAACAAGTGTTAGAGGATGATATTCAAATGGTTCAAAAGCATACAACACTCTATTGATACACTTACTTTCAATATTAGACAAAACATGAATAAAAATAATGGTTGGCTACAAAAATTATACCAAGAAATTCCAAGTAATACATGTCTAAATTGAATCAAAACTACACACATATCATAGTGATGATGAATAATCATAAGGGTTTTCTTACACTCATCCGAACAATTAAATCAACATCAAATTGAATCATGCGTTTATCACAACATACACTAAATCATGAGAAAATTTTGAGAATCAAGAGGTCTTTTAAGGGTTATAATATGGTTCGGGTTATAGAGAAAGGACATGATCACAATGACTCAACTAAAGATTGCATATTCTAAGAGAGCATTTCCTTTTATTCACCAATCTTCATTTTCATATTTTATTTTTTATTTTATTTTTATAACACACCACCATGAGCTTTTTCTTTTCATTTTTTTTTGTTAGCTCTAATATTTTCAAGGTGATGTATTATGTTTTCTCCCCAACTTTATCATTTTGACCATAGTTGATGCAATCAAGCTCTCTACTTAGACATAGGCAAAAATCAACATGTGACCAACTTTGGTTTAGGTTCACTTGAAATGAAAGAATTTAGGATCCATTTACCATATTATCAATGGTATTTAAATTTATACTTTGGATGGCTCCTACTATAGGCTCAAAAGGGGTTTTACTACGGATCACTCCTCACAAGGTTTTTACTTTCTTTAGCCAAGTGGTTTTTCTCAAAAACAAAGATTGCCTCTATCCTTTTCAAAAATGTTTTCTCAAAAATTAGATTAATGTATGATTTAGCATGATAAGAATGAGTTGAAAACAAATTGTCGGTCTCCCGCATTTTAGTGTATAATGAAAGGTTACCTCACAATTGGTTAGGTCCTAATTTGATTCAAAGTAAACATGTAACTCAAGGAATTTTATGATAACAAATTTGTAACACACCATTAAATTATTCATATAAATTCTAAAAATAAAAATAAGGTGTACCTTGAAGTGTCGACAGCTAGTTCTTATCATCACCACTCAAATTTTCCCAACTTGTTCGTCCCAATCCTCTTGGTTCCTTCAACTCACTCAAGCACAGAGACAATTAAACAAAAAGTTTTTTAAAAAAATGGGGTATACCACAAAGGTTTTTTAAAAACGCACAATTTAAAAGTCACAAAATAGAAATGCATCCAACAACAAGTCTAGTGGTGAAACTAGAGCCACCAATGCACATAATGCAAAAATGAAATTAAAATAACAAAACTAAAATAAAATAAAAAATATATATAACTACTACCACATAAGATCTTCACTCTTCTTCATCATCTTCACCACCTCCCGAAGTTCCTAAAACATCTTCCATCTGTGCATCTTGGTCCGTGCCTGGAGTGTGGCTACTGCTTCCTGCCCCCCCCCCCCCCCCCCCCCATAAAAGATGGCCTGCCCTCAGGCCAATTTGCATAAGCAAAGAGTGATAAATGGGGTTTGAGGATGGTTGGTGTGAGAGGAGAGTGAGTAAAAAGAGATAGGGGGAATTTTTTTTTTGCTTCAGTTCGCGGCTCGAAGGGTGGTCGCGGCACGAACTGTCAAAAACAGAATGCACACTTTTCTCAGTTCGCGGAGCGAAGGGTGGTCGCGGTGCGAATTGGTCAGGATTTTGAAAAAATTTTGAATCTGATAACACCCATCCAATTTCCCCTTCATTCTTTTTCAGCACTTGTGTCAATGTCTGCTCCTCTTGGGTGGATAAAACATACTTCAAATGTGGGGGTAGCATTTTCAATTCCAACTTTGATTCTTCCACTTTCTTCTTCTCATCCAACTCCTTAATTTTTTCTTCATGAGAGGTGATCTCTCCACAAGACCCTAATTCACACAAAATTTCCGCAAATTCTTTTTCCTCCTTTTCGGTTGAGACATTGTAAGCTCCTATAAGAGATCTCTCCAAGGGACTAGAAAGATGGACTTGATTTGCAACTTCAATGATTTCCTCCTTTATTACATTGATTCGGAAGGAATCGTGCTTGTCTTTAGGATGCTTCATGGCTTCAAAAAGATTAAAAGTTACTTCTTCACCTTGCACTCTCACTTTCATGAGACCATCATCAATGTCAATCACCATCCGGGCTGTCTTCATGAATGGCCTTCCGAGAATTAAAGGAACATCACGATCCTCATCCATGTCTACTACCACAAAATCCACCGGGAAGAAGAACTTGTCTACCTTGACTAGCATATCTTGAGCAACTCCGTATGGTGAAGTGGTGGACTTGTCGGCTAGTTGGAGAGTCATTCTTGTAGACTTCATATCAATGTTCCCTAACCTTTTGACAATAGATAAGGGAATTAGATTGATGTTGGATCCTAGATCAACCAAACCATTGCCAGTGTACGTATCTTCAATGGTCACCGGTAAAACTACTCGGCCCGGATCGGACTCCTTCCTTGGGATGTTTTTTTGAATTATAGCGCTGCACCGTGCATCAAGTAAAATTGTTTCATCTTCAGTATACCTCTTCTTTTTTGTGAGAGTATCTTTCAAGAACTTTGCGTATTTTGGCATTTGTTCTAACGCTTCGGTGAATGAAATACTAATTTGAAGTTGCTTGAGTATATCCCTAAACCGTGCATAGTGTCTTGCATTGTACTTCCTTGATGGTGCGTGCGGGTAAGGTAAATGTTGGGCTGGAACATGACTCACACCTTTTTCCCCTCTTTTGTTCTTCAACTTTGACTCTTTCTGAACATTAGCCTCATGATTCTGTTTTTGTACAGTTCGCGGCGCGGTGCGACCTGAGATAAATTTTTCTCCTCATCATTTTGAGCTTCCAACACTTTCTCCTCTTGGTTTCCAACTATGATATTTGTATCATCCTCCACTGTACTGCTTCTTGTAAATATTGCTTTACAATGCTCCCTTGGATTAGTTTGAGTGTTGGCGGAGAACGATGGACTTGCTTGTTGTTCTGCCAATTGTTTTGCAAGTTGGCCTACTTGAGTCTCCAAGTTTTTGATTGCTGCTTCATTGCTTTTTTGACTTGCCATGGAAGCTTGTATGAATTGTGCAAGCGTATCTTCTAACTTGGAACTTCCGCCTTGTGATTTTTGGACTTGTGTGTTTGGACTTTGATATGGATTTTCTTGCTGAAAATTCTGGTTGTTGAATCTTGATTGTTGGTAGCCTTGGTTGTTCCTTTGAAAAGTGTTGTTGTGTTGTGGGGGATATCTTTGGTAACCTTGACCTTGATTGTTGACATAACTTACTTCCTCTTGAAACGGGGGACAAAATCCGGTTGGATGATCTCCTTGACAAAGTTCACAACTTGCCACTTGATGTCTAACTTGTGTTCTATGAATCTCCTTCAATTGTTGTGGGAGTTTGGACATTTGTTGAGTGAGCAACTCCACTTGTTGAGAAAGTAGCTTGTTTTGAGCAAGTATGACATCGGTCGTGTTGACTTTGTCGATCGTTGAGTGCCATTTGATCAATAATGGTTTTTGCTTCCTCCGCATTCTTTGACATAAGAGAACCACCTGCGGTAGCGTCTAAGAGTGTCTTTTGTGATGTTTGGAGTCCGTTGAGAAAAATGTGAATTTGTGTGAGATCATCAAAACCATGACCTTTGCATTTCCTCAACATGGATTTGAATCTTTCCCAAGCCTCGTTTAGAGACTCGTTGCTTCCTTGTGTGAATACCGAAATAGCCGTTTTGGCTTCCATGAATCGGGATTAAGGGTAATATCTCTCTAGAAATCTTTCTTCTAACAAATTCCAATCCGTCATCACTCTTGTTGGTTGATCAAGGTACCACTCTTTTGCTTTTCCCACCAATGAGTGAGGGAACATTCTCTTGAATAAGTTTTCTTCACCTGCTTCATCTACTCCCATAGAACCCGCAATCTCATAAAATTTGATGAGATAGTTGTACGGATCTTCATGATCCATTCCGGTGAATGGATTTGCATAAAGGAGTTGAAGGATTCCGGTCTTCATCTTTGTATTCCTTCCGCCTCGAGCAAATTGAGTTGTCCGCCTTGGACTATTAGCGGACATTTCGGTACGAGCGTCATCACCCATACTTCCGTCAACAGTCTCTACAACTTCCTCTTTAATTTGAGTAAGTGCAGAATTTGTTGCTTATTTTCTTCGGTTCCTCTCGTAGGCTAGTTTCTTTCTTCTTCGTGTCTTGCTATTAAGCCTTCGGATCGTTCTTTCAATTTCGAGGTCGAATTGAAATTTCTCCTTGGTGGCTTTTTCTCGCATGCACTAGAATCTACAAAACTAACAAACCAAGTGAAACAAAAGAGTGTTGCACCCTAAAATTTGACCAACCGGGTCCCGTATCTGGTTCGATGTTTCGACGCATGACCGCATTCGCATCTGCATATCGCATATAGTGCATTTTTCAGTTGTTTTGATTTTATCGGGATCACAACCCTCGTCTCGCGTCTCAGGTGTTTTTTTAATCAGTTTAGATAGGTAGAATCGTATTTTTGGGAAGTCGTGCTATTCCCGGGTGTTTTCAGCTCGCGCTGTTATTTTGAGGGTATTCAGGTGCCCGAGTTTTATCGCTGGTTCCGCTGCGGTCTCGATCTCATTTTTAACTGAATAATTGCATTGTGGGGCTTTATTAGGGTTTTATTGGTCTTTTGCACTTTTAAATAGATTTTAATAGGATCTCTTTAATAGGGTATAGAATAAATAGTTTTTTAGAATAAATATTTTCTTTAAATATAGAAACATTATAGATTTTTATTTTGGTTTTATAGAATATAATAAATTTTCTTTTAGATAGTATAGAATTTACTGGATTTTCTTAATTTTAATAGATATTAGAATATTAGGTTGTAATCTAGAATTTAATTGATTTCATTTTGCTTATAGGATTTTCTAGATTTAATTAGTTCTAGATATAGTTTTCAGGTTTAATTAGATTAATTAGGTCTTAGTTAATTGGAGTTAAGTGTTTTAGTTTCATTAATCATTTTAATCAACTCAGCATTTCATGTTAATCCATATCATTCATCTTAATCCAGCATTAGTATAATCCAAGTCTTAATCCATTTCAGTGCAGATTTTGGGGTTTATTATCATTTTTTTCGTTGGGCCCAATCAGTGCAAAGCCCAGAGTCTAAGGTCCAGAAAAGTCCAAAAATCCAGGTGTCTATAAAGTCAGAGTCCCACGTGTAATTCACAGAAGGACCCACCACACACTTTCACAACTCCTCAGACCACGCAGACACCTCACACTCCACACTTTCCCTCTCTCTGCCACGCCACCCCACACGTGGCCTCCCTCCGTTTTCCCTTCCCACTCACCACCACACGTGTCTCCCCCTCCACCTCTCTCTCCCATGCGTTTTGCCACGTAGCGCCACCCACTCTTCCCTCGCCGGCCGACATGCAAACACCGGTGATCCTTCGCCGGAGAAATCAAGCCACCCAAATCTCCACTGTAACTACCCGCCGGAAACCATAACTGTCATCGGAAAGTTCATCGCCATTCATCAATCTTCCTCCGGATTCTCCAGAAATTCATCAGAAATGATGAATATTCATCAAGATCTTCATCAGTTCTTCGTCCTTTTTCCCAGATCTTCAAGAACATCATCATGTTCTTCACAAGATTTTCCAGATCTTCAACAAACTTCAAGATCCAACAACTCGTAATAATCTCCATCGAATATCCACCAAGATCTTCACAACCTTCCACCGGAGACTCCATCTCGCTCGATCTTCATCACCGTCGCCTTCTTCAAGATCTTCAACCACAAGAACATGCAAGAACAGTTCATCATCTCCAGAAATCATCAGAACAACATCTGGATCTAGGTTTTCTTAGATTTACTTTCAAGAACATTACTCCTCTGTTTTGGATCTACCTTGAGAACCTTCATCCACAGACACGAGTCAGACTTCAACGAATCTTCAACGACTCAAGAATTGCATCAACGATCTTCAGCTCGTCTTCAAAGATTTTACCAGGAGCTTCACTTTCAGATCCAGAGAACATCAAATCATCAACCGGTCGTCCGGATCTTCACAACTTCAAGAGATTCTCATAGCCACCTCCAAACGAAGATAGTGCCTCAAGACTCATTCTTCATCGGATTTCTACATGCCAACCCTCCGTCAACTTCAAATCCTCAGATCTCCAGATCTACATGAGTTGTTTTTAGAAGTTTGAGGGGAATGGAATCGAAAATGTGGAGGAAGCAGGATTTGGATGATCATACGAATTTGTGTGTTGGTGGTGATGCTGTTTTCTTTGTTCTGGCGAAGATTTTGAACGGAGATGGGGAGAGGAGGAGAACGGCGGCGGAAGGAAGAAGGAGATTAGGGTTTCAGAAAGGAGAATGAGGGTGAAAGGGAGAGAATAGGGAGACGAAACCGGGTTTGGGCTTGGGGCCACGAGGCCCAGCGTTTTTTTTCTATCCCTCCGTGTTTTTTTTGTTGGAAGACATTGGGCTGAGCCCAATGCAATGGCTGGCTACACCCTCCGTTCACATCCGCACCCCCCCCCCCCTGGGTTTCTTTTTTTGGTGAATTGCTTTGGGCTGGGCCCAGTTCAGAATTATTTCTGCTGCTTGTACCCCCTGTAAACTGTTGCACCCCCTTTCCCTTTATTATTTTCTTTTTTGTTTTTTTTCTTTATTCTAGTGTATGAAAAATAATGTTGAAAAAATATAGAGAAAAAATATATGGAAAAGTATTTTGAAAAAAGAAGAGAACGAAGAAAAGAAATATAGAAAAATACTTGAAAAGAGATGGTGAAAAAAAATATAGAAAAAAGAGGAAAAATATTTTGAAAAAAGAAAAGGGAAAAGAAAAAATATTAAGGTAGATTTAATATTTTTTAGAGTATATTTTCTTCACAGAGTTTAGTTTGCACATTTTTAGAGGTAGTTTAGACGTCCACTTGTTAGGGGACTTTTCCATTTGATTTTTTCATGATAGGATAGGATAGTATTTCCTAGGGGTTTATTTTCGGTATTCAATCATTGTAACTATTTTTCAGAATGTTAATAAAACGAGATTTGAGCTGTGGTCCGAAAGTAGCCGAACTACAGCTGCTTTGATTTCTCGTACCAGACGAGAATATGTAGGCATAGGATGCGATATCCTAGCGAGCACACTAACAACTAACTCTTTTGTTCTCTCGCTGCTGTGCGATCGAGACCTTCCCGCTGACGACTAATTGTTACCCCTTTTCTCTTGCCCGAGGGCATTTGAGACCAGACCGTAATTTTTCCCATAGGTTCCTGTACCTTTTAAAACCAGTTTGATTTCTCACTGTTGTGTGGGAACACCCTGTTTAGCCGTAGTTAGCCTGAACTACGTAAGCTCTGATCTTCCATGCAGTGTGGAAGTACGTAGGCACAAGACGTGAAGTCTTGGCGAGCCAATTTCCCCGTAGTCCCGAACTACGTTGACTCTGACTTTCTCTCTTGAGAATACGTAGGCATAGAGTGCGACGCTCTATCGAGTCAATTCCCTTCCGTTTAGATTTAGCAGCCGTAGATAGATTGTTTGCATCCTTTAGAAAACCCAAGCAAGAGTGGATCCCGTCGAGTACGACGGACGTGAGGGGTGCTAATACCTTCCCCTTGCGTAACCGACTCCCGAACCCAGGTTTTGGTTGCGATGACCATACCTTTTCCCGTTTTTTGCGAGGTTTACTTCGAGCGTTTCCTTTCCCTCCGTTGGGATAAATAACGCACGGTGGCGACTCTTCTGTCAGTCGGCGCCGATTTTCGCAGTAGCGACAAAGAGTGATAGAAAAAAATAAAAACAAGAACTTAGAACAATGAATTATTGCAATGCATGTAATATCGACACCAATCCCCGGCAACGACGCCAATTTGTTGAAAAATATATTTCCGGCAAATATTTTTAATATCGTATCCACAGAGATTGGTGTTACTACCGCCGTTCTATAATTTCGATTGTTGTAAGTTCAAAAGGTGTTTGAATTGTTTGTTTATGACTAAAATATTCTTTTTACTTATAAGAAAATTAAGAGAATAAAATTGATTTTAGAATAGAGTTTAGAAGTCTTGTCAAGATTGAGTTTCACTATTTTTATTTTTTATATGTTCTTAATACCACATGCATGCATTCAAACTCCAATGATAAAATTCAAGTGTCCTCTCAATAATATTTATGTCTAAATAAAATTGTGATGGTTACTATATAAATCCTTAGACGTTCTCTCCATCTAACTATTGATATAATAATCTTGAATGTTTAACACAATAGAAAAGTAATGAATAAATCTATCTCTACAATTTATTCTCTACTTGGAAAAATATCTTAGGTCAAGAATCAAACTATCTTTCTCAACAATAATTTAATTCTGAATTTTCAATGTAAAGAGAAAATATAATTCCTTAAATCAAATGTAGTTTGTTACATGCAATGATAGTAATGTTACATAAATAACATAGGATAGCTACTACCTCAAGCTTGACAAGGAAGAAGTTTATCTACTCATCATCTTCATTGATTTCATGGAAAATTCTTCAAGAATTTCTTCTTGCATGCCAAAACTCTCCAAGAACAAGAAAAATCTCTTCCAGAATCTCTCTAAGATATTCTACAAACCTAAGAGATGCTAAGACTAAAAGGTGGAATAATTATGTCATACATGCAAGGGAAAAGTGTCATAAATAAGCTATGGGGCGCCACCCTACAAAAAATGGTTTTTCTCCCAAGACATGACATGTGTCACCAACTTTGCATGTGGCTGATTTCACCCATTTCACGGCTCGAAGGTTGGTCGCGGCGTGAACAGTTGTCGCTACTCGAAAAATGCATCGTGCAACGACGGGGAGGCGAAAAAGATAGACAGAAGAGTCGCCACCGAACTTTATTTATCCCATGAGGGGAAAGGAAAATATCGAGAAAACCTTAAGAAAAGAATGGATAAGATGGTCTCGCAACCATGAACGGGTTCGGAAGCCGGTTATGCGAAGGAAGGTATTAGCACCCCTCGCATCCATCGTACTCGATGGGAACCTTTTGTTTGCCGATGTGTGAATTTATTTGCTTAAACATTATGCTATAAGAAGTGCTCCACAAGGTAAAAGAAGGGTTAGAAACAGGAAAGTTAGGAGGAAAGAGAGAACGGGGAAAAAGAGAAAGAACAGACTCGGTAGGACTTCGCAGTCCTATGCCTACGTATTCTCAATAGATGTGAGAAAGTCAGAGTCGACGTAGTTCGGGGAACTACAGATATAGGGAGGAAAGTGCTCGGCAAGGATTGTGGCCCTTGTGCCTACGTATCTTTACTTGAAAGAAGTAAAGAATCAGAGCAGCCGTAGTTCGGCCAACTACGGGTGAAAGGTGAAAAAGGGAGCTCGCCAAGACATCGCCGTCTTGTGCCTACGTATTCTCATCTGACATGAGAAATCAGAGCAAACGTAGTTCGTGCTACTACGGGTAACCGGTGTTTTTTATGGATGATGCTATCGTGCGCATTCTAGCAGTTAGGTGTTTTGCTGCTCGCTCGTTGGAGACTTAGGCGTACCTGTTTGCGGTAGAACGGACGTAACATATCCTGTTTGAAAGGTTGGTTTTCGCCATGCGAGGCAAGGTATCATGTTTGATTGATTGGATTGTTTTTTAGGGGGCGAGACAGGTCCTCGGATAGTAACCCCTACGGGTAGTACCCAATTCGTTATCTCAAAGTTTTTGTTATAAAGGTGTGGAGAACGAGGCGTCTTTGTATTGAAAGACGAGCGTCGAAGCCACCCTCACTACAGTGGGCATCCCAACGCTCGGAGAAGAAGAGGTCTACACCCAATCCGCTTTCTTTAATTCAATGCAAAGAGAACTTCGTTCTCTTATTAAAGATGTTTTTGGTTTTGAATGGTAAGTGCTTTGCGACAGAGAACCCTACGGTAAACGTCAGCACTCGGGATAGGAGAAGGCCTACGCCTAACCACTCCACGACCATTCAAGTTTTTGTTATGAAAAGATTTGAAAATGCACTCGGTACAGGACCGAGGTTTTAGGTGTGAAAATGTTACGGAATGAAGTTGTGAAAGCGAGATGGCGGATAAAGTCGCGTCTTCATATCGAAAGACGAGTATCGAAACCACCCTCACTACAGTGGGCATCCCATCACTCGGAGAAGAAGAGGTCTACACCCAATCTTCTCTCTTTAATTCGATACAAAGAGAAATCAATTTATTATTGAAAGTAAACTCAGTACGAGACCGAGGTTTTATGAGGAAATGTTGGAAGTGTCTTTGTATTGACAGACGAGCATCGAGACCACCCTCACTACAGTGGGCATCCCTACGTTCGAAGAAGAAGAGGTCTACACCCAATCCTCTTTTTAGCTCAACACAAAGAAATGATTTTAAGGAGATGAGATTTGAAGATGGACTCGGTACGAAACCGAGGTTTTGAAAATGAACTTGGCGCGGAGCCGAGGTTTTAGGAGAGAAAATGGATGGAAAGCGTCTTCGTATTGAAAGACGAGTGTCGAAACCACCCTCACTACAGTGGGCATCCCAACACTCGAAGAAGAAGAGGTCTACACCCAATCCTCTATTTTTAATTCAATACAAAGAATTTATTTGTTTGAAAATGTTTTCGAGGATACACTCGGTACGGGACCGAGGTTTTAGGAGGAAAAGTGTTGAAAATGTTCTCGGTGCGGAGCCGACATTTTAAGAGAAAAATAGTTTGGAAAATAGAAAGAATGGAAAGAAAAACGTCTTCGTATTGAAAGATGAGTGTCTAAACCACCCACACTACAGTGAGCATCTCGACACTCGGAGAGGAAGAAAGTCTACACTTAATCCCCTCTTTTAGTTCAATACAAAGATGATTTGATTTTAATTGAAGAGGTTTTGAAAATGAACTCGGCGCGAAGCCGAGGTTTTAGGAGAGAAAGTATATGAGTGCGGAGAATACAAGCGTCTTCGTATTGAAAGACGAGTGTCAAAACCACCCACACTACAGTGGGCATCTCGACACTCGGAAAGAGAGAAAGTCTACACTTAATCCCTTTTTTTTTAATTCAACACGAATAAAAATTGATTCCTTATTAAAGAGATTTTAATACCCTTGTTGAAAAGCTAAATATCCTTGACCACTAGCTCACCATTCCACAGCTCTTTGCAAGCAAATTAGATAACAAAACTCATATCATTTGAGTTCAAAATTAGTATCAGTTTAAGGCTGCCATTACCAAATTGAATATACTAAACAAATTAAACATCAGCTGAAATCAAATTGAATATACATGAAACAAGATATTGTTAGAAATCCTCAACATTGCATGAGATAACTCATATTAGTCACCGTAGAATTGATGCCACCAAAGCCCAAAATGCAACACGGCAATATGAAATTAACTATGAAATTATTTATATCACAACCGAGAATCTATCACAATTAAGAAACAAATATTATAAATCAAACTCAATCACTGCTACATAAGGAAAATAGGCATTAATCAACATCATGGTTGTAGAAAATAACAAGTGCCTCATTTAAAATAAAAGCACACCAACTGTACCAAACCGTTTGTACCTGATACAAATATCCTTTTAAATTCACTACAGCATGAAGTAACAGCAACAAAAAAATCCTAAACTCACGGCATAGCTCAACGCGATATTATAATGCAAGCAAAAAAACTCTATAACAGCCCCGAAAGAGGACATCATGTGACGTTACTGGTTACCGAAATACCGAGTCGCGGTTGAAGCTAATCGAAAGATGTCGTTGTTGTTGTTTTCGCTGTATCACATCACATGCTATTGTTAATCTATGCTTCAATGCCGTCGTAACCGTTATCGTCATTGAGGATGCAACAGGCCTTTTTTCAACACAACAGAACAAATAGACAAAACCAGTTATACACACATTATGAATTGAATTGGAATTAGTGATTACCGCAAAACTCGAAGTCGTCTCTGAACTGAGTCCTTCATTATCAACTCTATCAGTGGCGAGATAATGAGTTCCTTGTTGAAAACAAAAGAAAACTAGATATCCTCAGCAATGAGCTCACCATAAAAGCATGTTTTACACAACTCAAGTAGCAGCATTAGGATAACATCATGTTTTGCTTCTATAAAAACTTAGAAATCTCATCTAATCACTTGCAAACAGAATCTACAACTTGTGTGAACACGAAAAATGCGAGTTGTTGCCGATGAGGGCTTGTGATACAGTAGAGACTCAAACCATGTCGAGTTATACTGCAAACTTGCTGCTGAATTGACTCGGTGATGTTGTCGGGATCGTCGTGTTAAAATCATTACAACCTCATAACTCTGTGGCGAAGGCGGAATCAAGATGCTCGATGTGGGCGCTGTTGTTGGAGTATCTGCGATAAGAAGGGTCTATCGAAGGAAATACATCAGTAGATTCTAAACTCCTCTTTACCAGTTCGAGCCAGCATTTCAGACTCGATGTCGAACTCATTGTTGGAACAAGGTTATATCGTTGCTACTTGCTTGCTTTCGACATCAAGAACGCCGTTTCTCGGATGTGAGGAAACGATGGCCATCTCTTTAATATGCAAAGGCCGAGACATAAGCCTGATATTGAGTCTAGATCAAAATTCACCGCGAGCTGAAAACCGTTGAGCTGAAGGTCAGTGATCAAATGTTGAGTTGCTTTGGAAATGTTTTGATGAAGCCCTTTGACCTTGTTGCAATTTTAGCTGAGCTAACGTGACGCTTAGCTTGAATGTGTCGGCGTTGATATCGGTAGCTGCGGTTCTCAAAATAATCAATCTTGTACGCCTGTGATCGAATCTCTAGTATTCTGCTACTTCAAACCGCTACTACCCAAATTTGTTAGGACATGCTTCAAGCGATGATGAGTTCAACTGCTGCTCTATACACCTTGACTTCATATTTCTGCTTCCGAAATTCGACGAAGTCGCAACCTGCACAGAATCTTAACAGCACAAACAGAAATAAAATGGACTCAGTGGAACACAACCCACAGAATTAACATTAAGCTGACGCAACTGTTGTTGTGAAGTTCTTTAAAAGAAAAATTGTTGCTGCTGTTGATTCTGCCATCGGGATATCGCTGTTCCGGTGGGACCATCTTGCTTTCGAATCTTGGACGTAGTCGACTCAAGTATCGAATCTACTTCAGAACCTGCACGTGAAATTAATAACAGAATAATCATCATGACTGTGAGATTTTTAAAACGGAACCCTTTTGAGTAGAACTCGGCATGATATCAGCCGCGGTTGTCGTTGTGATGCTTGAACAGGCCTTTCTTTTTCGGGTCACCCTGTCTTGATTGAACAAGTGCAGAATGCAAGAACACGTTGTGAGGCATGATAATGCAACCAACTACTCCAACAGCTTGTTGAATAGTTCTGGAGCTAAGTTTAGGAACCAAAATACCAACAAGAACAAGCTTTCGCAGTAGAAAGAAAAAATAAAGTAGGTTAACAAAGTGTATATAGGGTAGTACAACAAGTCGTCCAGTCAAAGCCTCTGAAGGCGCTTTCAGCACAACTCAAGAAGCCCATCATACCATCATTCGGAATATGAAGTTTTCAGATTAGCAACTTCTCAATAGCATCCTTGAGTTGCTGAATTTGGGATTTCAATTGACTTCCTTCATTAGTTGTAACAGAACAAGCAATCACTGGTCGAGTTACTCCACAAGCACGCCCAAGTGCTTGTTTTGATGTGACAAACACGTAGGGAACATTCTTATCCTCAGCAAGAAGAGGTAGATGGAGAAGAATCTCAAGAGGCTCAGCATCAGCAGCCATAACAACAAACTCAAAAATACCTCTATTCAAGGTCTTCGTCGCTTCATTTGCTCCCTTCTTGAGTTGCTTGTAGTTCGCAGCTTGTTGAACAAGATCCATAATCGTTATTGTAAGCTGCGCATCAGCCAAAGGGTATGCTTTAGGGTTTACTGCATCTCCTGTCATTGTTTGATTGAGAAAAGAACGAAGACGATGGAAGACGGCTAGGGTTTATGGTTTAGGTAGAATGAGGACTGAACAGAGACTGTTGATTTTGGTTTTGGGGATTCGGCGGCTAGGGT
The DNA here is from genome assembly GCA_963859935.3 of Lathyrus sativus. Classification (NCBI taxonomy): domain Eukaryota; kingdom Viridiplantae; phylum Streptophyta; class Magnoliopsida; order Fabales; family Fabaceae; genus Lathyrus; species Lathyrus sativus. The sequence goes on from OZ012738.1 coordinate 524,376,590, forward strand.
TTTGGCCGTTTAGGAAGAAGAAAAGAGGATTATCGGTGGAAAATTGTGAGGGAGAGTGACGGAGAAGGGAAAGTAGGCGGCGGGTTCTGAAGGGGAGAGTTAGGGTTTCACGTCTGGGTGGCTGCGGCCGTTTTGAGAGATGATGAACCGTAATCGAAATTAGGTTTCCCCCCCTTGTGAACAGTGAAATTCTCCTCTTTTTATCAGACTCTAACCCTAACGGGCTATTAACAAATGGGCTTTGCTTTCTCCATTCAAAATCTGACCCTCTTCCTTCAATTTCTTTACATTCTGCTTCCAATTTCTTCCATTTTTAATAATAAAACAAATACTAATAATATGACCTAATAATTACAATATTAATTAACATAACTAATTAATAAGTAAATACTAACAAAATAATTAAATATTATTCACTAAATTGAAAGAAAAAAAATAATATTAATTACTTGAAAAATATTATTAGTGACATCTAGAAAGAAAAAAAAGAAGATAATGTTCACAAAAAAATACCTCTTTGGCCACGTGTCACGCTCCTATTGGGCGAAATAGCCGAGATTTGAAAAACACCCAATCGGGGGTGGACACGTGTCTAAACAGCATGAAATTAAATAAAATATGCGAAAAATAAAATGCGAAAATATTTACAAAAGTTGGAGGGCAAATTTAGGGTATGACAGATGCCCCTATCTAATTGGCTTAGACCGAGTAAGATGAATTGTTGCAGCGTTCATTTTTCAAGGTAGAAGGCAATTAGATACAAAGAATATCCTGAATTTGTCTAAAAAGGAATAAAAAGCTCGGGAATGAAATATTGGATACCTTACAAAGGTTGCTAACACCAAAAGGATGTTAACGGAGAAAACTTGACATCAAAAGGATGACAAGCCTATCAATAAAAGGATGATAGTACACTCACACACACTGCTCGTACATCAAAAGGATGTAAGGGATCCACTACCAAAAGAATAGTGGAGAACAAACGCTAGTCATGACACCAAAGGGATGTCAGACCCATCACCAAAAGGATGATGGAGTGAAACAAGGCAAACCCGACACCAAAAGGGTGTAAGGAGTCCGTTACCAAAAGGATGATGGAAAACACGCTAGTCATGACACCAAAAGGATGTCAGACCCATCACCAAAAGGATGATGGAGCAGAGACGCTAGTCATGACACCAAAAAGGATGTCAGACCCATCACCAAAAAGGAAGATGGAGCGTAACAAAATCAACCCTAACACCAAAAAGGATGATAGGGGGATAAGCTTCTCCAAAGAGATTGGCACTTATCGCTGAAGATGGATAAGCTTCTATGAGGAGATTGCCACTTATCACTGAAGATGGATAAGCTTCTCTGAAGAGATTGCCACTTATCACTGAAGACGGATAAGCTTCTCTGAAGAGATTGCCGCTTATCGCTGAAGATGGATAAGCTTCTCTGAAGAGATTGCCACTTATCGCTGAAGATGGATAAGCTTCTCTGAAGAGATTGCCACTTATCACTGAAGATGGATAAGCTTCTCTGAAGAGATTGCCGCTTATCGCTGAAGATGGATAAGCTTCTCCGAAGAGATTGCCACTTATCGCTGAAGATGGATAAGCTTCTCTGAAGAGATTGCCACTTATCGCTGAAGATGGATAAGCTTCTCTGAAGAGATCGCCACTTATCGCTGAAGATGGATAATCTTCTCTGAAGAGATTGCCACTTATCACTGAAGACGGATAAGCTTCTCTGAAGAGATTGCCGCTTATCGCTGAAGATGGATAAGCTTCTCTGAAGAGATTGCCACTTATCGCTGAAGATGGATAAGCTTCTCTGAAGAGATTGCCACTTATCACTGAAGATGGATAAGCTTCTCTGAAGAGATTGCCACTTATCGCTGAAGATGGATAAGCTTCTCTGAAGAGATTGCCACTTATCACTGAAGATGGATAAGCTTCTCTGAAGAGATTGCCACTTATCGCTGAAGATGGATAAGCTTCTCTGAAGAGATTGCCACTTATCACTGAAGTCTGGATAAGCTTCTCTGAAGAGATTGCCACTTATCACTGAAGATGGATAAGCTTCTCTGAAGAGATTGCCACTTATCACTGAAGATGGATAAGCTTCTCTGAAGAGATTGCCACTTATCACTGAAGGTGGATAAGCTTCTCTGAAGAGATTGCCACTTATCGCTGAAGATGGATAAGCTTCTCTGAAGAGATCGCCACTTATCGCTGAAGATGGATAAGCTTCTCTGAAGAGATTGCCACTTATCGCTGAAGATGGATAAGCTTCTCTGAAGAGATTGCCACTTATCACTGAAGTCTGGATAAGCTTCTCTGAAGAGATTGCCACTTATCACTGAAGATGGATAAGCTTCTCTGAAGAGATTGCCACTTATCGCTGAAGATGGATAAGCTTCTCTGAAGAGATTGCCACTTATCGCTGAAGATGGATAAGCTTCTCTGAAGAGATTGCCACTTATCACTGAAGTCTTCTGGAGACAACTCACTGGGAAACGCCCATGGATTTACTGGAGATGCCCCTGTCCGTGCTGATTGTTGATTTGAAGATCTGATTAACCATGAGGTTGCAATACATCCTGCAATACACCCATGGTCTTGAAAAGATGCCCCTGGTTTGGGCTGAATTTTGCTTTAGTGATCTTGAATTTTGTGGGATGACCCACGGCCTTTGCAGATAATGCCCCTGACTGGGCTGATTATGATCTTGAAATCCTCTGACTCTCGTGGGAGAAAACCACGGTCTTGCAGGGGATGCCCCTGACTAGGATGATGGTTGCTTTGAAGCTCTTGAATTTGCGCAACAAAAGTTGCACAACTTCGTGGGGAACACCCACAATCTTGCGGAGAATGCCCCTGATTGGGCTCAATCTTGTCTTGATATCTTCGGACTCTAGTAAGAGAAACCCACAGTCTTGCAAGAGGTGCCCCTGTCTGGGCTGATGATCTTGGAAATCTTCGTGATTGATCCTGGATCTGAGCTCGCATATGCGAATGCTTGATGATAATGATATTTCATAACATGGAAATGCAAATGCTGATGCGTGCAGATGCAAGAGCTGGGGAAATTATGATATGATTATAGGTATGCATATGATGCGAGATGCTTATGAAGCAAGATGCTGATGATGTCGAATGCGATGCGTATGATGCACATGATTGCAGATGGGTGATGGAAACGCAGGTTAGACTTTGGTGGTTGTCAATGCAGGCTGAACTTTGGGTTGGAAGCACCAGATAAAGGCTGGTATTCGGAGAGTAGACTGCCAGACAAGGACTGGTGGCGAAAGGTTAAGTTGTCAAAGGAGGGCTGATTTTGTGGTTTGCCAGATGGGAGCTGAACTTTGGAATGAGGTTTACCAGACGAGAACTGGTGGCAAAAGGTTAAGTTGTCAGACGAGAACTGACTTCTAGGTTTGGTGTCAGACGGGAACTGACTTTGTGGTTTTCCAGATGAGGACTGGACTTTGAAATGGTGTTTTCCAGACGAGGACTGGTTAAACGGAAGGTGACCAGATGGGACTGGTTTAAAGGTTTAAAGGTTTGACCAGATGGGACTGGTATTTAGGCTTGCCAGACAAGAACTGGACTTTAGAGGTTTCGGTATGTTTTGATAGGTGACAGGTTTAGGCTGTAGGATGAAGGATCCAATGACAGCAAGGCCTTCAGAAGGTTAAGGTTATTAGGTGAGATGACAGTATGATTCCTCGACACTTGTTTTGAACTCAACAGTTGCTGATGATGATGAACTTGCTAGAGTAATTTGCCATGAGACGACCTCGAGGTGGCTTGCCCCAGAGTTTGTACCACAAAAGGATTTATCATTGTTTAACCAATTCTTGGTGGTTGGCTTCGATATACTCCTTGGAGTAGCTTGCTCTTGAAAGAGCGTTGAAGCGACTTGACTTATCCTGATTAAACATTGGATGGATCTATCCTCAAGTCAAAGAAACTCTGGGTGGCCTGCCCCTGATTGGCATGATTCACTTTTGATCAACTGCTTCTTGATGATCTGCTTTATAATCAAACGTTGTTTGGGGATTTGCCTCAGGCTGACTGATTCCAAATTTACAGGATGACGACGCCCCAGGTCCATAAGGTTATATGGTATACTTGGTTCTGGTCCAGACCGCTGAATAATCCAGCCATGCTTGATTGCTTTGTGTTAGAATTTCCTTAATGCCAACTACTAACTTGTAAATAAAATTTTTTGTTCACGAATGGTAATCTCAATGCAAAGTTCATGCAAGTTTTTGAAAGAATTGTCTTTTATTACGTGTCGTGATTGTGAGACGAATGGACCGTTAGTCCAAAAGTTGTGCTAACTTGATTGGTGTGAAAGATATAGCAAGGGTATCGACACCAATGTTGATGATTAGCAAAATTGTTAGGAGTCAGGTTACGCAACCTTGCGATAATATGCTTTCAGAATAAACCTCGCCTCAATTAGGTCTTTCGAGGGTTGTAACGTGGTCTGGTTCATGGTTATAAAACAAAGGATATTAGGCTCAAACTTGATTTTGTACCCACCCCTTTCTCTTGATGATCTCCATACCTACGTTCAGCTAATTCTGCACGTGCTTATCCTGACAGTGTAAGCTTGATGGTTCAAGATTTGCTTGAGATGACAGTCACCTTATTTTGATGGATGTCAGTACCCCTTGACTTGGGTGGCCACTGAATCTTATTTTGTTTTTGTTGAGGGTTTGAGGACCTCTTTTGATTTTTTGATCCCTAACTTTTGCATGGACTGATTTTGTTTGTCAGATCTATCGGGATTGCCTTGATTTTTGCCTAAGTCTCCTTTGAAATGCTTGACTTAGCAGGCTTTTGATTTTTTTTGAATTTTTTGGAGGATAGTGACTGCCATGTCATAGATTATTGATGAACAACCTTCATGTCTTTTGATTTTTCTTTGTTGATTCGAGTGCAAGATTAGATTAACTGAACATTACCCTGCCCCAGGTTGAGTGTTAAGGGTTTGAATATCCGAAGGAAACTCCTACTTCTAGGCTCGAAGTGGTTGACTAGGGATTAACTCCTTATATCTCCGGTGTTTAGGGGATTTGAAACAATGCTTGTACATCATTGACGAGGTTCTATCCGAAAGCATACGGTTTGCAATTATGGGTATTTCGTTTTCGTCATCCTCCCTCCAATATTTGCTAAAACAACAGTGATATAGTGGAGTGGATAAAAGTGTTTGTGTCTGTGACAAGTGGGAAGAATGAGTGAATACGACGTGACCAATTCGGAAAATGCATAATCGCTTCATTAATATTACCATTCAAAATAACAATGTTTAAAAAACAAGTAGCAATTAACAGGAAGTAAACTACAAGATGCAAATGATAAAGGCGCCCAAGGACTGCTAATGCTGAGGACGTCTGCCTGTCTGGACCACTGGCTTCTTGAAATGACCCTTGAAATCTTCGAGCTTAGACAGCTGAAAGGTTGACATGAACGACCAAATTCCCTTCAGGAAAAGATATGTACCCTTTGTCAATCAACTGTTGCACTTTGGCTTGGAAGGCTTTGCAATCTTCGGTCGAGTGCCCCATGGGTCCTCCATGATATCCACACTGAGCATTGGGATTGTACCCCGGAGGGTAAGGTTCTGGCACAGGCTTAAGAGTCTTAGGCTCCACCAATGAGTTTTGAATCAGATGTGGGAGAAGCTGATTGTGCGACATAGGGACCGGATGAAGAGGAGCAGTCCTTCTTTCCAAGTTGTTGTTGGGCCTATGCTGATTTCGGCGCTGATTTTGATAACTTCGGCCATGGGCTCGTTGATTTGCTTGAGGAGCGACCCACAGTTTACAGGACGAAGCTTTAGGCATGGCTGATTTCCCATAAGGATAACATGGCACTGGTAACGGTGCCTGTTGAGCAGATGAGGGACCACAGAGTTTTGTTGGTACATCATGAGAGTACTCAGTATTTGCTATTAATGCATTGGTTTCATCCTTCTCCTTCTCATGGAAATCGTTGAAAGATTCAATCTCACTGGCCTGACTGCTTGAGGCATCTTGGATTTGTCCACTTTTAAGGTAGCTTTCGATGCGCTCTCCTACCATCACAAGGTCAGAGAAGGTTGATGACGTACAACCAGAAATTCTTTCAAGATAAGAGCCATGTAAACTGTTGATGAACATTTCAATCAGTTCCTTGTTCGAGAGTGGTGGTTGCACTCTTGCTGCGAATTCTCTCCACCGCTGTGCATATCCCTTGAAGGATTCATTGTCATTCTGAGATAAGCTTTGCAACTGCATGCGGATGGGAGGAGTGTCTAGATTGAACTGGTAAAACTTTAGAAAAGCGCTAGCTAGGTCTCTCCATGATTGGATATGACTTCTTTCTAAATCTGTGTACCAACTTAATGATGACCCACTCAAATTTTCTTGAAAACAGTGAATCATCAGTTTATCATCATGAGTGTAAGGGGTCATTTTTCGACAGTACATCACCAAATGACGCCTCGGACAACTAAAGCCTGTGTACTTCTCGAAGTTGGGAATCTTGAATCTCGGAGGGATCACCAAATCTAGCACTAGACACATATCAGCAGCATCGAGGTCGGGCATGTCAGACACTCTTATAGCTTGAATTTTCTCCTCAAGGTCACGAAGCTTTTCTTCCATGGGATCAGTCGTTGGCATCCTTTGGGGTTGAATAGGAACGTTTACTTGCGGAAGATCATACAGTGGATTGTTCGTCACAGTAAATCCTTGTGGGGGATCAACATTTTGGCGGTCATTCTCTGGCATAGCTACTCCAGCTTGCATTGTTTTGACTTGGCTTCTCAAAGCTTCTACGTTCCTCTTGCTTCAAATGCTTCACAACTCTCACAAGTTCAATGGGAGTGTCGGGAGATCAACTGCGGGTTATGAACAAAAGATGGGTAAGCTGTTGGTATCTGGTCAGGGGAAATGCAAAATGATGCAGAAATGCTTATGCAAATGCAATGCAATGAGTGCACACGAGAACAGATCCACATCAAGGATCAAGGTCACAGATCCTGCAAGATGATAACAAAAGGTATCTCTCACCTCGGGTGGGAAATCTACTGGTTTATAAGAGGGTATTCCAAAGGCTTTTCAAACAAAGTCCCATGCACTAACCCTCAAAAGTTTCCCATCAGAACGACTACTCGTAAGACGGTATTTCCTTTAAAGGATGAACACAGAGTTATGTTTTAGGAACCTTCGGAATAAGGTTCTACAAAAGGTCCTCAGAGTCACGGACTCCCAAGTTGGAAATAAAGACGCCATTACGACTACACGTAAGACATAATCATCCCAAAGGGGTCTCGTCTGAGCGGTGGAATTCGATCCAACTCAACGAGTCCTAAGTCTCGCAAATTAGAAAGAATCCACCTCCTAACTTAGTGTATACTCGAAAGCTCGGGTAGAAAGCTTTTATCCTCACAAACCAACCAATAAACCCAACAGGTTAGTGAACACAACATAAAAAAACAGATAAAAGCAAACAAAATCACACACGCGACAAACAAAATAGGCTTGGCTCGTTAGGTATCCCCAGCAGAGTCGCCAGCTGTCGCTACTCGAAAAATGCATCGTGCAACGACGGGGAGGCGAAAAAGATAGACAGAAGAGTCGCCACCGAACTTTATTTATCCCATGAGGGGAAAGGAAAATATCGAGAAAACCTTAAGAAAAGAATGGATAAGATGGTCTCGCAACCATGAACGGGTTCGGAAGCCGGTTATGCGAAGGGAAGGTATTAGCACCCCTCGCATCCATCGTACTCGATGGGAACCTTTTGTTTGCCGATGTGTGAATTTATTTGCTTAAACATTATGCTATAAGAAGTGCTCCACAGGGTAAAAGAAGGGTTAGAAACAGGAAAGTTAGGAGGAAAGAGAGAACGGGGAAAAAGAGAAAGAACAGACTCGGTAGGACTTCGCAGTCCTATGCCTACGTATTCTCAATAGATGTGAGAAAGTCAGAGTCGACGTAGTTCGGGGAACTACAGATATAGGGAGGAAAGTGCTCGGCAAGGATTGTGGCCCTTGTGCCTACGTATCTTTACTTGAAAGAAGTAAAGAATCAGAGCAGCCGTAGTTCGGCCAACTACGGGTGAAAGGTGAAAAAGGGAGCTCGCCAAGACATCGCCGTCTTGTGCCTACGTATTCTCATCTGACATGAGAAATCAGAGCAAACGTAGTTCGTGCTACTACGGGTAACCGGTGTTTTTTATGGATGATGCTATCGTGCGCATTCTAGCAGTTAGGTGTTTTGCTGCTCGCTCGTTGGAGACTTAGGCGTACCTGTTTGCGGTAGAACGGACGTAACATATCCTGTTTGAAAGGTTGGTTTTCGCCATGCGAGGCAAGGTATCATGTTTGATTGATTGGATTGTTTTTTAGGGGGCGAGACAGGTCCTCGGATAGTAACCCCTACGGGTAGTACCCAATTCGTTATCTCAAAGTTTTTGTTATAAAGGTGTGGAAAACGAGGCGTCTTTGTATTGAAAGACGAGCGTCGAAGCCACCCTCACTACAGTGGGCATCCCAACGCTCGGAGAAGAAGAGGTCTACACCCAATCCGCTTTCTTTAATTCAATGCAAAGAGAACTTCGTTCTCTTATTAAAGATGTTTTTGGTTTTGAATGGTAAGTGCTTTGCGACAGAGAACCCTACGGTAAACGTCAGCACTCGGGATAGGAGAAGGCCTACGCCTAACCACTCCACGACCATTCAAGTTTTTGTTATGAAAAGATTTGAAAATGCACTCGGTACAGGACCGAGGTTTTAGGTGTGAAAATGTTACGGAATGAAGTTGTGAAAGCGAGATGGCGGATAAAGTCGCGTCTTCATATCGAAAGACGAGTATCGAAACCACCCTCACTACAGTGGGCATCCCATCACTCGGAGAAGAAGAGGTCTACACCCAATCTTCTCTCTTTAATTCGATACAAAGAGAAATCAATTTATTATTGAAAGTAAACTCAGTACGAGACCGAGGTTTTATGAGGAAATGTTGGAAGTGTCTTTGTATTGACAGACGAGCATCGAGACCACCCTCACTACAGTGGGCATCCCTACGTTCGAAGAAGAAGAGGTCTACACCCAATCCTCTTTTTAGCTCAACACAAAGAAATGATTTTAAGGAGATGAGATTTGAAGATGGACTCGGTACGAAACCGAGGTTTTGAAAATGAACTTGGCGCGGAGCCGAGGTTTTAGGAGAGAAAATGGATGGAAAGCGTCTTCGTATTGAAAGACGAGTGTCGAAACCACCCTCACTACAGTGGGCATCCCAACACTCGAAGAAGAAGAGGTCTACACCCAATCCTCTATTTTTAATTCAATACAAAGAATTTATTTGTTTGAAAATGTTTTCGAGGATACACTCGGTACGGGACCGAGGTTTTAGGAGGAAAAGTGTTGAAAATGTTCTCGGTGCGGAGCCGACATTTTAAGAGAAAAATAGTTTGGAAAATAGAAAGAATGGAAAGAAAAACGTCTTCGTATTGAAAGATGAGTGTCTAAACCACCCACACTACAGTGAGCATCTCGACACTCGGAGAGGAAGAAAGTCTACACTTAATCCCCTCTTTTAGTTCAATACAAAGATGATTTGATTTTAATTGAAGAGGTTTTGAAAATGAACTCGGCGCGAAGCCGAGGTTTTAGGAGAGAAAGTATATGAGTGCGGAGAATACAAGCGTCTTCGTATTGAAAGACGAGTGTCAAAACCACCCACACTACAGTGGGCATCTCGACACTCGGAAAGAGAGAAAGTCTACACTTAATCCCTTTTTTTTTAATTCAACACGAATAAAAATTGATTCCTTATTAAAGAGATTTTAATACCCTTGTTGAAAAGCTAAATATCCTTGACCACTAGCTCACCATTCCACAGCTCTTTGCAAGCAAATTAGATAACAAAACTCATATCATTTGAGTTCAAAATTAGTATCAGTTTAAGGCTGCCATTACCAAATTGAATATACTAAACAAATTAAACATCAGCTGAAATCAAATTGAATATACATGAAACAAGATATTGTTAGAAATCCTCAACATTGCATGAGATAACTCATATTAGTCACCGTAGAATTGATGCCACCAAAGCCCAAAATGCAACACGGCAATATGAAATTAACTATGAAATTATTTATATCACAACCGAGAATCTATCACAATTAAGAAACAAATATTATAAATCAAACTCAATCACTGCTACATAAGGAAAATAGGCATTAATCAACATCATGGTTGTAGAAAATAACAAGTGCCTCATTTAAAATAAAAGCACACCAACTGTACCAAACCGTTTGTACCTGATACAAATATCCTTTTAAATTCACTACAGCATGAAGTAACAGCAACAAAAAAATCCTAAACTCACGGCATAGCTCAACGCGATATTATAATGCAAGCAAAAAAACTCTATAACAGCCCCGAAAGAGGACATCATGTGACGTTACTGGTTACCGAAATACCGAGTCGCGGTTGAAGCTAATCGAAAGATGTCGTTGTTGTTGTTTTCGCTGTATCACATCACATGCTATTGTTAATCTATGCTTCAATGCCGTCGTAACCGTTATCGTCATTGAGGATGCAACAGGCCTTTTTTCAACACAACAGAACAAATAGACAAAACCAGTTATACACACATTATGAATTGAATTGGAATTAGTGATTACCGCAAAACCCGAAGTCGTCTCTGAACTGAGTCCTTCATTATCAACTCTATCAGTGGCGAGATAATGAGTTCCTTGTTGAAAACAAAAGAAAACTAGATATCCTCAGCAATGAGCTCACCATAAAAGCATGTTTTACACAACTCAAGTAGCAGCATTAGGATAACATCATGTTTTGCTTCTATAAAAACTTAGAAATCTCATCTAATCACTTGCAAACAGAATCTACAACTTGTGTGAACATGAAAAATGCGAGCTGTTGCCGATGAGGGCTTGTGATACAGTAGAGACTCAAACCATGTCGAGTTATACTGCAAACTTGCTGCTGAATTGACTCGGTGATGTTGTCGGGATCGTCGTGTTAAAATCATTACAACCTCATAACTCTGTGGCGAAGGCGGAATCAAGATGCTCGATGTGGGCGCTGTTGTTGGAGTATCTGCGATAAGAAGGGTCTATCGAAGGAAATACATCAGTAGATTCTAAACTCCTCTTTACCAGTTCGAGCCAGCATTTCAGACTCGATGTCGAACTCATTGTTGGAACAAGGTTATATCGTTGCTACTTGCTTGCTTTCGACATCAAGAACGCCGTTTCTCGGATGTGAGGAAACGATGGCCATCTCTTTAATATGCAAAGGCCGAGACATAAGCCTGATATTGAGTCTAGATCAAAATTCACCGCGAGCTGAAAACCGTTGAGCTGAAGGTCAGTGATCAAATGTTGAGTTGCTTTGGAAATGTTTTGATGAAGCCCTTTGACCTTGTTGCAATTTTAGCTGAGCTAACGTGACGCTTAGCTTGAATGTGTCGGCGTTGATATCGGTAGCTGCGGTTCTCAAAATAATCAATCTTGTACGCCTGTGATCGAATCTCTAGTATTCTGCTACTTCAAACCGCTACTACCCAAATTTGTTAGGACATGCTTCAAGCGCTGATGAGTTCAACTGCTGCTCTATACACCTTGACTTCATATTTCTGCTTCCGAAATTCGACGAAGTCGCAACCTGCACAGAATCTTAACAGCACAAACAGAAATAAAATGGACTCAGTGGAACACAACCCACAGAATTAACATTAAGCTGACGCAACTGTTGTTGTGAAGTTCTTTAAAAGAAAAATTGTTGCTGCTGTTGATTCTGCCATCGGGATATCGCTGTTCCGGTGGGACCATCTTGCTTTCGAATCTTGGACGTAGTCGACTCAAGTATCGAATCTACTTCAGAACCTGCACGTGAAATTAATAACAGAATAATCATCATGACTGTGAGATTTTTAAAACGGAACCCTTTTGAGTAGAACTCGGCATGATATCAGCCGCGGTTGTCGTTGTGATGCTTGAACAGGCCTTTCTTTTTCGGGTCACCCTGTCTTGATTGAACAAGTGCAGAATGCAAGAACACGTTGTGAGGCATGATAATGCAACCAACTACTCCAACAGCTTGTTGAATAGTTCTGGAGCTAAGTTTAGGAACCAAAATACCAACAAGAACAAGCTTTCGCAGTAGAAAGAAAAAATAAAGTAGGTTAACAAAGTGTATATAGGGTAGTACAACAAGTCGTCCAGTCAAAGCCTCTGAAGGCGCTTTCAGCACAACTCAAGAAGCCCATCATACCATCATTCGGAATATGAAGTTTTCAGATTAGCAACTTCTCAATAGCATCCTTGAGTTGCTGAATTTGGGATTTCAATTGACTTCCTTCATTAGTTGTAACAGAACAAGCAATCACTGGTCGAGTTACTCCACAAGCACGCCCAAGTGCTTGTTTTGATGTGACAAACACGTAGGGAACATTCTTATCCTCAGCAAGAAGAGGTAGATGGAGAAGAATCTCAAGAGGCTCAGCATCAGCAGCCATAACAACAAACTCAAAAATACCTCTATTCAAGGTCTTCGTCGCTTCATTTGCTCCCTTCTTGAGTTGCTTGTAGTTCGCAGCTTGTTGAACAAGATCCATAATCGTTATTGTAAGCTGCGCATCAGCCAAAGGGTATGCTTTAGGGTTTACTGCATCTCCTGTCATTGTTTGATTGAGAAAAGAACGAAGACGATGGAAGACGGCTAGGGTTTATGGTTTAGGTAGAATGAGGACTGAACAGAGACTGTTGATTTTGGTTTTGGGGATTCGGCGGCTAGGGTTTTGGCCGTTTAGGAAGAAGAAAAGAGGATTATCGGTGGAAAATTGTGAGGGAGAGTGACGGAGAAGGGAAAGTAGGCGGCGGGTTCTGAAGGGGAGAGTTAGGGTTTCACGTCTGGGTGGCTGCGGCCGTTTTGAGAGATGATGAACCGTAATCGAAATTAGGTTTCCCCCCCTTGTGAACAGTGAAATTCTCCTCTTTTTATCAGACTCTAACCCTAACGGGCTATTAACAAATGGGCTTTGCTTTCTCCATTCAAAATCTGACCCTCTTCCTTCAATTTCTTTACATTCTGCTTCCAATTTCTTCCATTTTTAATAATAAAACAAATACTAATAATATGACCTAATAATTACAATATTAATTAACATAACTAATTAATAAGTAAATACTAACAAAATAATTAAATATTATTCACTAAATTGAAAGAAAAAAAAATAATATTAATTACTTGAAAAATATTATTAGTGACATCTAGAAAAAAAAAGAAGATAATGTTCACAAAAAAATACCTCTTTGGCCACGTGTCACGCTCCTATTGGGCGAAATAGCCGAGATTTGAAAAACACCCAATCGGGGGTGGACACGTGTCTAAACAGCATGAAATTAAATAAAATATGCGAAAAATAAAATGCGAAAATATTTACAAAAGTTGGAGGGCAAATTTAGGGTATGACAACAGTCAAAAACAAAATTGCTTTGTTTTGTTTGTGTTTTCTCATCAATTCCTTTTCCAAGCTTTTATCCTCAAGAGTTGCTCTGGAGATCATTTTGTTCTTGACATACATTCTACAAAAACTAGAGAAAAAGTGAAATATCTAATCGAACAAAATAAAATAACTTAAATTAAATGTTTACAAAAATTGTGATAAAAATTGTGTGATTTTAATAAGAAATTAGTAAAAGGGACCGATAAAAATATATAAAAATTAGTATCAATTGGTCCCTAACAGAAACTACGGGTCAAAGGTGTTTTGACTAGTGATGTTAAATCTCCATTCCAGCAGTTAGGGATGATGCCTGTTTGCGGTAGAACGGAAAAGTAATGTACCTCGAGGTAAGGATGTAAAACTAAAGGAGAGTGCTCGCCAAGACATCGCCGTCTTGTGCCTACGTATTCTCACCTGATATGATAAATCAGATTAGTCGTAGTTCAGCTAACTACGGGAAAACGGGTCTTGATCGCACGAGTGCGAGAGAAAAGAGACCTCGATCACACGGATGCGAGTGAAAAGAGGTCTCAATCGCACGAAGGCAAGAGAAAAGGGTCCTAGGCCTGGAACGCCTAAACGGAAGGGAACCGAATAGAATTGGGAACGCACACACTAAATCCTAAGACGTAGGAGCCAGTGCGTCGCATATCGCCCAAAGGGCATATGCTAAACACTCTAGACGAGAGAGAAGAGGCTCCTCACTCATCATTTCCTACGTATCTAACGCTTACAACTCACAACACTCATCGCGGTTACAAGTTTGAAATTAAGGTCCAAAAGGGTTAATGAATCAAATCGGGACCAATGTGACGCTAAACCGTCTTAGCTCGACTTATGTGGGAATTCAAACTATAGGAGGTCGCGTATTGATATTCGTGCTATGGACAAGATAGAGAAATTATATTGAGGATCATTCTCTAATTTAATCGTGTTGCACGGACCAAAAATAGTGGGATTTCGTCTTAATCGCAAATATAATGTCGATTAATCGAAGGTAGCCTATCGCGATCCCAAAGTAAAGAAAATAACCCAAATGGTCATTTTCCATAGATTTGAAATCGGGAAGGTTATCAACTTCGATAATCCGATGCTTACGGATACAAGACTTCATCGATCAAGGAAATTCAAAATAAAATCGAAAAGAAGAAGAAATGAGGAGAAAAAGGAGGTAGTCTCGGATCCAACATTATTCATCAATAATTTGACTGGTAACGGATTACGGAAATCTCGTCATCGACCAAAAAAGCGGTGAAAATAACCAAAGATGGATAAACGGTCGAAAATAGAAAGGAGAAAGAAAGTGGGTCTCGGATTTGTCGTTTCCATCAATAATTTGACGTATAACAGCTTAGAGGTCTCATCATCGACCAAAATCGAGAAAATAAATCCTCAAAGGTAAATAAAATTGTTAAAATCTAACTTCTAAGAAAATGTTACCAACTTCTAATAGAAGCTGATTAGAAATATATACAAAAATTCTAGAAAGATTGAATTAGAAAAATAATATATATAAATCTAAATTCAAAAAAACTATTATAAACTAATTAAACTAGTATACATACTGAACTGTCTTTAAAAAAACTAATATAAAAGAAAAACTTTAAAACCAAATATATTGCATTTCTAAAAAAAGAAAAGATCTGATCAGGGGGTATATTGAAAACACGGTGGGTGTAGCCCACACAGTTGGGCCTAGCCCAAACCAAACAACACAAATGAATTAAAAAAAACAGCAAAAAAGGGGTGGATTTGCGGTCAACGTTTATTTTCATCAGCAATGAAATCCAAGCACAGCAGAGTCTCCATCAAACAAAAATCCCTCCATCGATCTCACTCTCTCTTGCCTCTATTTTCATTTTCGTTCTGAGTAATGATCTTTGGAGAGTTTATTTTCTATGATATTGGAAGAAGATGAAGGTTTCGGAAATGGGTTGTGAATGGGTTGAAAGATGGGTCGAATGGGTTTTGTGGGTTGTATGGAGTTTTGCTGCGGGATTCGGTTTGTTAATGGTGAAGATGGTGGATTGGTTTTGAAGAGATTCGCGGATGTGGGTTTATCGGTTTGAGGTTATTTGGAAGTTGTTGTGTTTTGTAATGGTTGTTGGTAATGGCGAAATGAAACAGATGGGTTTCGTTCTGGTGCGTGGGGTTTTGGGGAGATTGAAAAATGGAGATGAACAGTAGAAGTTGCGATGGGTTTCTAGTGTTAAGAGGAAGGAGAGAATGAACAGGAGACTATATACCCAAGAATTCGACACGTGGCAAGGCTAGTTTTTGTTAATCCCGAATTAATTAACTGATAGTGAATAACGCTGCACTAAATGATATTCTAATAACTAATCTAAACTAATCTAATATAATTACTAAAACTTAATTAATACCAATTAACCTAAATACTAATATTCTAACTAATTAATTAAAAAAACTAATTAAATCTACTCGTAATCAATTAAATTCCTATTTCTAAAAACAAATACTTTCTAATAAATCTATTTTCTAAAACTACTACTTCCTAATTAGAATAAAAACTAATTCTAATTCTAATAAATTCTAAACTCTAATTCTATTTATAATAAAATTATACAAAAACTATAAAAAGAAAATTAAAGCAAGAAATAGAAATAAAAGTCACGAAAAAGCAGCGAAATAAATGGAAAAAGGGGTCGAACACCGAAATGCGACAAAATTACCAGCACAGCCTAAATCACTAAGAAGAGAACAACTTCGCTCGATCTGGACATGGAACTCATCATTTGAACTTGTTTGAATCGTCTAAAATGCAAGCAAAGAGGCTGTAATCCCGGTAAATCACTCCTGCTAATAACATGAACTGTATGCGATAAATGATCGACCTAAATGATATGCCAACGAAATGCGAAGCAAAAGCCAGTCGAGGTAGAAAAAAGGGGTGGGCAAATTTTAGGGTGCAACACTAGCAAGATGTTAAACCAGATGTTCTGCCGTGACAGTCAGACATCCTGTTCAGCATGATGTTGTGACATATGCCAGGACATGTTATATCATCAAGTTAGGGCACGTTTATTTTGGTATTTTTACTGTGTTTTAATTCACCCACATGCGTTATCCAATGAGAGATATTGTGGGAACTTCCATTTTGAAAGATTGTGTTTGTTTTTATAAAATGGATCCTTAAGTCTTTTTAGGAAACTTTGCATTTTATTCCTATTATTGTGCAGGAGATTATGCTTTGTTTTAAAACTGATTCCTGGTGATTTTGCGCCTCAAGAAGCCCAAGCCCAAGTGGACAGAAGGCTATTTAAAGAGAAGACCTAACCTTCTTGAAAGTGTACAACATCACGTGGAATTTGGAGAATAAGGATTAGTCGTGCACTTAAGTCTCTTTAGGTTTTAATATATGTTTATTGTATCTCACTCATGTATCTTCTGATGCATTGAGATAGACTGATTGTTCATTGTTAATTTTCCACTTTAAATATTTTAAGCAAGAGCATATTATTCTTGGTTGAACCTTTTAAGCAAAACCAAGTATTGTAATTTGAAGGGTTAGTACTTCTATTTTGGGTAGTTGTTGGATTGTCACTGAGATTGTGACTGATAAGGAAGTGAGAGGAGGATCTCATATCTAGAGAGTGTCTAGGTAGAAGTTGCACAAGTTAAGGGTTAGGTGAGAAGTTGTAAACGGGGGAGTTTAACTTTGAACTAATATTATCATAATGGATTTCCTTCTTGGCTTGGTAGCCCCCAAATGTAGGTGGGTTGCACCAAATTAGGTTAACAACTACTGGTGTTATTTTATTTTTCTGTCATTTAAGTTTCTGCATATTTATTTGTGATCGAGCTGTTTTGATCCCAGTGTTGTGACATCTGTCTCGACATCTGATATCTGCGTGCCAAAATTTCAATTGGCATCAGAGCAAGTCACCATGTTCTGTTTTTGGATGATCTCTAAGGAGTTTGTATTCTGGTAGTATGGACAAGGAAGAAGGAGGAAATGTTAACAGGCCCTAGTCTTAGATGGCACTAATTATGACTATTGGAAGGTACATATGGTGACTTTCTTAAAATCTATGGATAACAATACTTGGAAGGCTATCACCAAAGGATGAGAGCGCTATATGCTTAAGGATAAAGATGTGAAGGAGACCTTGAAGTCAAAAAAGGACTGGACCAAGGAGGAAGATGAAACTGCTCTTGGAAACTCCAAAGCTTTGAATGCTTTATTCAATGGAGTTGACAAAAACATGTTTAGATTGATCAACACCTGCACTATGGGAAAAAAGGCTTGAGAGATTCTCAAGACAACTCATGAAGGCACATTCAAGGTTAAGATGTCTAGACTCCAGTTGCTTACTGTCGCATCGTTACGAAGAGGGGTCGACAAGGATAGAAGAGTCGTCACCGTTCATTATTTATCCCCAAAGAGGGAAATGAAACGATCAGAGAAAACCTACGAAAAAGGGAAAAGACAGGTCATCGCAACCAGTCTCGGGTTCGGGAGTCGGTTACGCAAGGGAAAGGTGTTAGCACCCCTTACGTCCGTCGTACTCGATGGGATCCACGCTTTGTTGTCTATCTAAAAGGGTGTTTACTATCTAAATTACGGCTCAGGGACAAAAGAAAAGAAAAGAGACTCGCTAGAGCATCGCCACTCTATGCCTACGTACTCCCTCGTGCAATGGGAAAGTCATAGTCAACGTAGTTCGGCTAACTATGGGTGAAAGGAGGGGAAGGTTGCTCGCCAAGACATCGTCGTCTTGTGCCTACGTATCCTCGTCTGGTACGAGATATCAGAGCAAACGTAATTTGGGTAACAAGAACACCGGTTGGTTCAAAATGTTTTAGGCCCGAGTAGGGTTAAAACTTAGTTCTAGCAGTTAGGTGTATGCAGCTCGACCATTGAAGACTTAGGCGTTACCTGTTTGCGGTAGAACCAAGAGTTAACAAAACTCTCTTTATGAAAAAGGTTTTCCAAATTAAGATCCCGAAGGATAAAAAGTTTGAATTTTGTTTTTGTGTTTTTTAGAGAAGAAGTGCATTGATTATTGTTTGTAATTCATGTTGCACTAAAGACTGTGACTTAGGAGCGAATGCATCACATATCATCCAAAGGACATGCGCTAAACACTCTAGATGATTGAGAGGAGGTCCCCCAATCACCATTTCCCAAGTACTTAAGGCTCATAATGTACAACAATCCTTAACCTTTATTAGATGAGAAGAGAAAGTTTGAAGATGAGAAGAGAAAGACACTCTAAAGGGAGACTAAGACTCAACCTAATGTTCTCATACAAAGAGCACCTATGATTGGGATGAAAAGGAATGCTACCTAATGTTACCATGCACGGATTAAAGCCTAAGGTCTATCATAATCTCTCTTAAACAAGAGAGATTAGAGGTCCTAGGGAACATGGCAAAGAAGAAAGAAGAAGAAGAAGGAAGCATAAGAAAATGCAAGTATGCAAACATGTAATGCACAATTAGAATGAAAGTGAGGGAGGAAAAAAGTGTGGGGCAGTAGCCTCCACAAGCACATCTCAATCTCAAGCATGCATATGAGAGATGCAAGAAGACGCAAGCAAATAAAAGAATACACACAAAAGAAATCAAGCAAGAAAGCATACAAAAGTCCTCAAAGGAATCATCATTCATGACATATTCCAAGTACCTCCAAAGGAGGGACCAAACCATCTCAAATGAGACTCAAGGATCATTGGACAGAAGTGGGGATGAGAGGAGATAATGCACAAATCAAGAAGCACCTACACCAAAAGAAATTTCAAGAATAGGCATGAAGAAAGACCTAGGTCTTAAACACATTCAACATTTGAACTTCAAATGGAAAGCCTAAAAAGAATGCAACTCAAACACAAGAATCAAGCAAGTGTATAACCTATAAATTGATATCCAACAATCTCAACATGTTTAAAATATGAATCAAGAAGAGTTACCTCAAAACTAGGTCAAGTACTTGTATGAACCATCCTTAGAAGTAACTTGACTTGCAAGTTACCTCAAAAATAGGAAAAAGTCTCAAAAATAACCAAATGAAATCTCAAATTCTCATAAAAGAATTGGAAACCAGGGGCCAAAAGATCACAACCAAATTCACTTCAAAGCATCATCAAATAAATTGATTCACAAGGATGTTCCACTTTGAAGGAGGGTTGTCGAGGGTCAAATAAAATGAAGTCAAAGTCAAGCCAAAAATGGTCAAACCAGGGGCAAATTCATCCTCAAAGACACTTCAACTCATCAACAACATGAGGAAGAAGTTTTACTCATTGGAGAAAAATATTGCTCAAGAAACTAGGCATGAACAAGAAAGAACAAATGAAAATCAATTTAAAAACCACTCCAACCATTAATTCCATTTTTAATTGAAAAATAAATAAAAAATGAAAATAAAAAAACATCAAAATATTTTTAACACATTAAAGTGTCTCAAAAATATTTTTAGGGAATTTTATCATCATTGGAGGTATTTTAAATGATTTAAAATCAAAACAGAATGAAAATAAAATAAAAAAGAAAATAAGAAGCTATGTGGTGTAAATAGCAAGATTCATAGTTCAATGCATTGGTCTTGGCTGAGAGGGGGGTGCAAGGAGTAATCTGAGCCCAACACAAAAAAAAACTGAATCCAACAATGAAACGATGTGTTTCAATTAAATGCGTGGCAGGTCCAAACACCACGCTGGTTGCTCAAACAAATCTAGGTTGTTGATCCAGTTCATTCAAACATTCAAAGCACACACGTGGCAAGCCAGGTAAGCCAAACGGAAAAAAGAACCAGATGACGAAACCACTGTTCAGTCATCTTCTCCAGCAACGCAGCCGGAGTTGCAGGTTCTAGACTTCACCAATTTGCACCAAGTTATATCAAATTGAAGCTCATGCTACGTAGATTCCAAATCCACAATCCAAATTCATTTATTACACTCAGATAAAGCAAATCGAACGTTCAAAGTTTCATGCTCAAAATTGAAAGTTCATCAAACATCACAAAGAATTATCCAGATTTTGCCTACACATGTAGGTCTTCAGTTTGCAACAAAAATGGAGTGGAATTGATGCATATTATGAGAGAATTTTGGAAAAGAAGAATACATATCAAAGCCTCTCCGTTGGAGCTTCTAATGCAGTTGAGCTTGAGCAAAAACGTGCAGAACCACTCAATGAAGTTCACTGAAGATGTTGCTTGCGTTGATTTGAGTTGAAATTGCTTGAATCTCAGTTTCCACTTTTCACTTTGCTCTTGAAATTTCCAACTGTAATTTGGCTCTCCCTCCATGAAAATGACTTAATGAAGCTTCAAATTTCATCTGAAGCTTTTATATGATGGATCTAGAATCATTTGGAGGCCCAATGAAGCCTTATTGGAGTGTAATTTTGAAATGCCCAAATTGAAAATGGAAGCTCGTGAACACGTGAATTTCCCTCCAATTTCACTTGCATTTCATTTGGATCAGCTGCTGAGAGTGTGAATTAATCATGTGGATTGAAATCTTCCATTAATTTGATCCAATGGTGGATATTTGATGTGAAACTTCTACTTGAAGTAAGCTTGAATTGCACGTGCATTTCACATTCTACCTCAAATTTTCTTGGTGCATCTTGCTTGTTGAACCAATGTGAATCAAAATGGCACAAATATGGCATGAAAAAGTTCTCAAACTTAATCAATTTAATTCATAACTTTAAATCCAAAATTCACTTGGTTTTCTTCACCAATTTCCAAGTATTTGCCAAATTCATGACAATTTGGTGTTCCATGATGGAATTGAGACCATTTAGAGTAACTTTCATGTTGGAGAAAGTTTCATTTGAAGTGCATAAGTGGATGAAAAGGACCTATAATGAAAATGACTTATAATCTCACTTTCCCAAAATACCCCTGCCTTGCAAGCTTCATAACTTGAGTTCCACAAATGCGATGAAGGACTTCTAGGACTTTTTAGAAAGCTAAGATAATGAGGAACAACTTTCATGTTCATAAAAAGTTGAGGAGAAACATGATTCTAGGTCAAACGTTCCTTGGAAGTTGGTTGACATTTGTTGACTGAAAATATGATTTATTTGAGACCTTTAACTTGTCAGCATCATAACTTGAGCTCCACAAACCCAATGGATGAGTTATAGTACTCAAAATAAAGCTAAGAACATGCTCTACAAGTCTCATGTTTATGTCAAAGTGAGATTACACTTGTATCTTGAGATATGTTGTCTTGAAGTTAGGCACTAAATAGGAGATTTTACACTGACAAACCTCTGAAACCCTAATTTAGTAACTTCTCACACTCTTGATTCTTATTGAATTGATCTTGAAATAACATCTTAGATTCCTCAACATAACTACCCATGACTCCAAAGACTTATAACTAAGTCTTAATCTCCTTCAAATCCACAATGGATCTTGCACTAGGCAGATGAAACCCTAGGTGTACAATCCTTTGACTGCAACCTCTTGCACATGATATAACAACTTGCATAAGCTCCAAAATGGCTCTCAAAGCACTAAATGAGCTTAAAAACCTCTCATATCCATATCCATGAACTTTTGATCCTCAGATGATCCTCAATTGGCCTTCAAGATAGGAGATAAGCAAAATACATCCATTCACTTTCTCAAAGAGCTCTGACCAGCTTCTGATGACTTGATGAGCACTCATGCTTGCTTGGAACCCTTATCTTGCTATGCACACCTCTTGATCCCCTGAAAATGAACAATGATATGCCAATGCTAATGCTATAACAATGCAGTGAAACAATAAGCCAAGTAAAGAAAAGGTTGGGCAAATTTTGGGGTACAACACTTACCACAAAATTTGAAAACCTAAACATGAGCGAAGATGAAAGTATTCATGAATTTCACATGAATGTTCTTGAAATAGCTAATTCCTTTAGTGCTCTGAGAGAGAGAAAATATCAAAAGAAAAGTTGGTAAGGAAGATCCTTAGGTCTCTTCCCAAGAGATTTTACATGAAGGTCACAGCAGTTGAAGAAGCCTAAGACATAAGCAAACTAAGGGTGGATGAACTCATTGGGCCTCTTCAAACTTTTGAATTAGCTATGAGTAAAAGATCTGGAAAGAAGAACAAGAATATAGGTCTAACTCCAAAACCACTGATGAAGAAATTTCTAAAGCTATTGTGTTGCTTGGAAAGAAAATCAATAAGATTTTGGAAAATATGGATAAGAAAGTTAAAACAAATGTCAAGGAAATTTCATCTGACATCAATAATGGTCTTCAAGAAAAGATTGAAACAGAAAAGAAACAAAATCCGAACAGAGTTATACATTGTCATAACAGTAAGGGTCTTGGTCACATTGAATCTGAATGTCCAACATTTACCAAAAACCAGAAGAAAGGAAACCCTACACACTGGCATGATGAGTCTAAAGATAGTAATGATAAAACTGGAAAAAAATTTACTACTCTCTCTGGTAGATGCAGATCAGATAAAGACTTGTGTGATGAAGAAATCTTCTATGAAGAACTAGTTGCCTCATACAAGGAACTCTGTGTAAAAAGTGAAGAAGTGTGCAAGCAAGGAGAAAAGCAGAAGGATTTTATAGCGCATCTTCAGGAAGAAAAAGATAATCTTCTGGATACCATATCCAATCTTCAAAATGAGGTGAACTTATTGACTCACAAGGTAGAAAGTATGACAAAATTTAGAATGTTGAACGATGGATCTAATATGTTGAATGAAACTCTTCAAGTTGGAAAAGAGGGTAAGATTTTCACTAATATAGAGTTTAACTATCAGACTGTAAAAAATCAAAGAAAAATCAGTGTTGCCGAAGAGAAGGATAAGTTTGTAATGTCTGATCAAATGTTACATCATTCTGCCAGACATCAAAAAACTCACACCAGAGGTAAACTCCAACCATAGAAATGTCACTACTGTGGAAGATATGTTCACATAAAACCATTCTTCTACAAATCGTATGGATACCCTAAACATTGTTCTAAAACTAAAAATAATCATGTAGGGATTAAAGGCACAAGGGAGAGTGGTGGTTTGGGCATGGTTATTAGTCTACTAGCTCATGTATCTACAAAAGACTCTTCTCGAGAAAACTTGTATGTTGATAATGGGTTGCCTATACATATGACATGTGTTAAAAACTCTCTGGTTGGCAATAAGCCTTGTTTCACCAAGTCTGTCACAATTTGGGATGATACAAATGAAGAGAATGAGGCTATACCCAAGGATGATTACTGCATTCTCAAACAAGAAAATATGGCTGAAAAGGACTATAGAGATACTCTTAGAATGAGAATTGAAAGGAAAAACATGATGTCCAACTTGGTGCTGGGACATCTCAACCAAACCAAAAAATTCAGAGTCGAACTGGATTTTTGGTTTTGTAAGGAATTAAGGAAATTTTTAGTTTGTGCGCTTGAAAAGTTTTGTTTTCCTCTCCAATTAATACTACACGATTTTCGTTGTAAATCATTACTTTCTTGCCATACTTCTCAAAATTACGTAGAATTTTTTTACAACTACTCCACTATTCATCTCTCTTGCCTAAACAATCTATTCATCTCCCATTTCCTCAACATGAAATCTGATTCCATGATGTCAAACAATTCCATCTCAACTCCAAGCAAGAGTCCTGAAGAAAAGAGTACGGAAACCCCAACAAAATCTAGGGATTCACCTTCAACAACTGAGGCCTTCTCACCACTTGTCATTATTAATGTTGTTCGTCCTCAAGCATCCTCTAAAGAATGTGTAAAATCCTATGGAAGCAAGAAAGGTAAGACCTCTAAGATTAGTAGAGACTCTTATCTTTCAAAAAAAATGGTCAAAAACTCCGTAGCTATAGGAAATCGAGAGCCTCTGGTACAAATAAATCTCTATCTATAACGAGTATGTACTGTGATCCTCTACCTAATCAGGGCCTTCTAGAGTCTAACCCTAAAATGACCACTGATGGGGCAGAAACTAAACTCAGCATTTCTGAAGCCAATCTAAATATAACTAAGGCTACTAGTGTTAATGAGGTCAGGGACAAAGTTGACCTGGACAAATTAGAATTGAGTATTATTGATCAAGAAGTTAGTGAAAAAAATGTTTCCACGTCTGTGACTGTTGACTCTGGATCCAATATTGAGCCAGATGTTGAGACATCTTTGGCCTAGACTGAACATGGAAGCTCTAACATGGGTGAGGCTGAAAAGATAGACACTGATATGAAGCTTCATAAGTTTGTGGCTAGTATTCTGAAAGAAGCTCGATGTGAGACTAAACAAAGTGGTTCTACTGTCTCGACTAAAATGGATCAACATGAAGGCAACCCTATGAGTCATTATAAAAGTGAGGTGACAACAAAAATTGTTTTCTTTTAATTTAACTTCTGATCAGAGTTTCAGAATCAGAACTGATGTTCAAATTCTGATTTAATTCATTGGTAGCTGATATAACAGAAGTAAACAAAATAACAACAGAAGACACAAAAAATTTATCCTGGTTCATCCCCTAGTTGAGAGTAGTTCAGTCACATTGCCTCATAAGAGATTTTTATTATAACCATTTCATGATTACAATCGCTTATGCTCCTGTATAAGTTTTTTACACTTGCTCATACCAATCGTCTAAGAATTCCCTTGCTTAGAGCACATGTCTAAGACTTCCCTTGCTCACACCTTCTGACCGAGCCACCTGCTCCAAAGGTCTTCTGGTTGAGACTTCCCCTTGCTTAGAGCACATGTCTAAGAATTCCCTTGCTCACACCTTCTGACCAAGCCACCTGCTCCAAAGGTCTTCTAGTTGAGACTTCCCCTTGCTTAGAGCACATGTCTAAGACTTCTTACTCACATCCTCTGGCTGAGCCTCCTTCTCTTCTGGCCATCTAGATTGAGACTTCCCTTGTTTAAGATTCACTCGAGACTTCTTGCTCATGCCCCTAAGACGGAGACTTTCCATTGCTTAATTAGACTAGATGAATAAGACTTTCACAGCTTAAGCACTTAAGCAATGAGTCTTACGTGGCTTAAGCATCTTGGCTCAAGACTTGTTGTTCGAATTCCAATGAGACAAGACTTTTACTCAAGAACGTAGCAAGAGACTTTGATCTAAACTACTGAAAGCTTAGTAGAATAGAGAACAAGGTGTACATGATACAAGTATCAGAGGTTCGGGAAATCACCATAATAAACACCTAAAGCTCTTAAGATTTCTAAGATATTCAATGGTAAGAAATCTTAATGCTTTTACAATTACATCCTACAACAAAAAATATGCATATTGCAATAGAGTTGATAATTTCTTGATCTTGATACTTCTTCATCTGAAGAGTCCTTGTTTAGATTCAAACTTGAATCTCCAACCATATTTACATCTGTTGAAGAGGTAACTTGATCAAGTGACTTTGTTTTTGCCCCATAGTACAAGAGACGTTGAAGATAGATGTACAACAGATTCTGAATCCAGTGTGTAACACGTTTTATCTTTGAGTATTCAAGAGGTTCTATATTGATAAAGCCGTTGAGACCAGATATTTGTATAGCATGCCAACCTTTCTTGAGTCTTACAATCTTGTAAATTTTAGCTAACAAGTTAATAAGACAATACAACCTGATTTCTACAGTATGGACAATCCACAGCTTTATCACCAACTCGGAATGGTAACAGATGTTGATATACAATTACCAAGTGTAGTAACTCGTCTGAATGCTGAGGCCTTTAGTTCAGAGTCTGCGCTAAGCCATACTAGCAATTGTTCTTCAGACTCTGCCACCAAAAGTTAGGAATGAAGCAACTCTCAAGTGTATTCATGTAATACAAATTCTGATTGTTTATGTACAATGATGTAGAACCTGCATAAATAAAATACACATCAAATAAACCATTGTTCTTTTAATACTTTGTTATCTTCAAAATTAAAACAGAATATGTCATGAACAAATCTTGTTTTAACAAACATAACTTTGCTTTTTTCCAATTTGAATAATAATGATGATGAGGTGATAATGCTTGGCCATGGGAATTGGATTTGACATGGTTTGAAAAAGATTGTGATGGTATTATATGGACAACTGAACATGGTTTATGATAATGGTTTTGAATGAATGGAATTAGAATGTCATGGTGATGAAAACGATTAATGATGATTAACTAATATCTTTTTTGGTAATTTATGATGCCAAAAGTGACATGAATAATGAATGAAATATATGACTTCTCCCTTTATTTTCAATTTGATTTTTAAGTTCTAAAAGATGATAAAAGTATATTGCAATGGGATGAATAGATAGATTGGAAATGACCAACTTGAAATTTTGCACTTAAATGCCTAGGCTTATTTTGTTGACTTTTATTTTAACCTTGACCTTATTATGAAGACGAGATCCAATCATGCAATGTGTTAAGATACATATGCTAAAATGAATTAAAACTTAAAGCACATTGGTTCAAAAAGATGTAATGCAGCGGGAAATGATGCAAAACTTGACAAGAAACTAGGGGGTCAAAATTAGGGTATGATTGTATTGTACATGTAGCTACTGAAAATGATGTAGAATTGTACTGAGAATAGTGGAAAATTTCACGAATGACTTCCAGAAAGTGTATAGAATTATACAAAAGCCTAAAATTTATATATAGCAGTTAACTTGAAGAACTTGACAACATCTAGTGTCCAATCAAGACTTAAGGTTATTGATATCAGAAAATGCCCATACAAATTTTTTCAAGAATTATTTGCGGAAGTTAAGTCCTCTAGATAGATCAAGGGATCTGATACCATGTGAAAAATAAGAATAAGGAATGTTCTGAATGTGCTTGAATGAGTAAAACACTTAGCAACCATGATAATTATACACACTATATAATTAATTACATATGATGTTTACAAGAAAAATAAATAATAGTTCAACTCCCTAAATGCATGAATCTAAATATACATGAACATATGAATAAAATGCTCATTTTAATAATAGGAAACATACAATGTATTTTTTTTTCTTTTAACAAATAACATTCTTTATTCAATTTTCATTATAAACAATCGAAAATATGATCCAAAAAAAGAGATTCATATTATTAGATTGAACTATAATAGTATTTAAAAATTTATTGAGCTAAACCTTCATCTTAACTGCATAATGATGCCAAATAAAAAAAAATTCTTGATATAGTGATTATTTTATGTATTTGATTGAGTATGGTTGGAGATGCAAAGAGAAGAATGGTGGGAGAATAGGTGAGATAATGGTGAGGGAAGAAGAAGATGTGGTTAAAGGAGAAAGAGAGAGAGAGCCCACTAAATATATAAACAAAGAAAGTGAAAAAGATAATAAATTTAAACATGATTGAAGTTCATAATTTTTTATTTATAATAATCATATATTAAATATAAATTACCATAATAATCAAGATTTCCAGAAATTTTCCAAAATGGCTACCAATTCAACCTTCGGTCGCCATATGTAGTGGCGAATGAGAAGAAACTGGAAAATGGCAAAGATGAATTCACCATCTGGATTGGCGAATGAGGCCAATTTGCAAGGAATTCGCCATGCTGATTGGCGAATGAGTGTTCCAATTTTTTTTCTCGTTTTAGGGTTTAATTAATTTAGATTATTTTTATATCTTTTAAATATTAATAGTTTTAAATAATTAATTGAAGTTTAAGTAATATTTTAAAAAATGAAATAAATATTAAATTATTTTGTTTTTTTTTCATAAAGCAATTTAAATTAAATTATAGTTTATGAAAAACATAAAATATAATTTAATTTAAATTGCTTTAAAAGACTAAAAAATATATGTTTTTTATAATTAATTGATATTTAAATGACATTAAAAGATATAGAAACTTAATTAATATTAAAATATATTAGAATGAAATTACAATTGAACAAAAAAAAACTAATGACCGACTCTATCCAAGCGACCACCGGTGCCACATTGTGGGGGATGCGCGTTGCGACGAGGTCTACGACGAGGTTGTTGTGGTGTGTCTGGTCGTTGTGTGTTGAGTTGTGGAGGAGGATTCTGTTGGGACGGCCCCGACGTATCAGCTAGGTCTTGCATCATTTGACCCCAATAGCTGGGAGGTCCACTGTCAACGGCACTTTCGTAGTCAAGCCCAATGCCCATGTTTTTGAAGGATTGTCGGGGAAGTTGGGTGGAGTATGGACGGTATGGTTGTTCGAATACGTACATGGAATTGGGTTGGAAATGGTGTGTTGGTTGTTGTGGGGTGTGGTAGTCAAATAGTGGATAGTTGGAGGGGTAGGGTCAAATGAGTTGTCTGGGCTATATGCGGAGCGGGTAGGGTCAAATGAGTTATCTGGGTTATAGGCGGAGGGGGTAGGGTCAAAAGACGTATCAGGGCTATGATGGTACGGTGGTTGAGGCTGGGACTGGGTGGGTGGCATGTATGGATTTTCGTAAGGCTGATTTTGGGCACTGGACTGTTGTTGTGTGTTTGACGAAGAAGCGTGTTGCCTTGGGTCGACCAAATAGGTTGGTTGGGACAGGAAAGGCTGAGATGTCGTGACAGACCTAAACCAAGTCATATATTGAAAAGTTGGCCTATCCCCATGCACAATACGATCGGTTAAGACGTGTTGCCTTCTTCTCTTCTAGTGTTTACACAACTCCTTTGCAAACTCCTTCCAATGACTGACATTCCACTGTGCGTCCACCCGTTTTTGATGCCACTGCCCCAACTCTACTAGAGCATCTGGAATTTCCTGATGCATCCCAAATTGTAGCTTAACCCGGTCACTTTGGTGCATCTCCACCATAGTGAACCTAATTATTGGTGTTCTTGATGTCCACACAGCAGCATCATTGGGGTCAGGTTGGTGGTCGAGACCCTCGTACGGCATCCAGACAAACTACAATAAAGGTGGATACATTTAGACAGACTGAGATAGAGGAGTTTATGCATATAAGTTAGACAAATTAAAGGTAAATAACTTACATCATCGGGCCCAAGGTGGTCGATGAGGTTGCGGTATTGAATTATAGAGTGTCTGGGACATCTCTGATAATTCATCCCTGAAACAGACCACCTAAAACAAATAAACACATATAAGTTAGCATCTAAAACACATCTCACAAATTATTAAGTTACAAAGAAAATTTAGTTGCTAAATCATCTTGAAAAGAAACTTACTTGTTGGCGTACGGGAATGTAAAAGAATTCCGGTTTATCGGAGCAAGTGTTGGCATCCTGGACCAACCCCACGCTTGTAGGAGATAGGCACAGCCATAAAAAGTACAGGATTTTTTTTGAAGTTTTGCAAAGTGCGCTATATAGATGAGCGAGTACAACTGATCCCCAACTATATTCGTGCAATTTGTTTATATTTTGTAATAAAGGAAAATACATGGTATGGACGTTATTCCCAGTTCCGTCTGGAAATAAAAAGTGACTGAACAAAATCATAATATAACACCGTGTCTTGACTATTATGTCATTTTTGGTGCTATCATCATATAAGATAATACTGTTGTATTGTTCTCTGAGGTATTTTAAATTAATTCCCTGACCCCTCGGGGGGCCATCGCTTTCCACCTGAGGTGCGTCCACACAAAGAGGGGCGCCCAATAAATGTTCGCAAAGTCGGTCAGGGACACCAACTTTGCCATTGACGGCCTTACCATCGATGTGTAGGCCGAGCAACATGTATATGTCTTGGAAAGTCACAGTACACTCACCAAAAGGTAGGTGAAATGTATGTGTCCCTGGTCTCCAGCGTTCTAACAATGCTAGAATAAACTTCGTATCGAGAGAGTATGATTTGATTTTGATCAAATCACCAAACCCACAATTACGAAGGTACCCCTCTATGAGTGGGCCGTGTGGTATGTAATCATGCACACGACATCAAAACCTTGATACATCCTGCAAAATAATTAATGCTACGTTAGAGAAGAAGTAAAATAATTAATGTTACATAGGATAAGAACTAAAAACTTAGATAAGAACATAGATAAGAACTAAAAACTTACAAACTCTGCAATGTTTTCAGTTGTGCCTCTATGAGAGTCGTCCATGGTGAGTAAAGACATTGTCGTTAGAGATGTTGAGATGTTGAGATGTTGAGATGTTAAGAGTATTTGAGTTTAGGAGTTTGGGACTTAGAAAGTTTGAGAGTTTGAGAGTTTGGGACTTAGAAAGTTTAAGAGTTTGGGACTTAGAAATCATGAGAGTTTGGGAATTAGAAAGTTTGAGAGTTTGAGAGTTAGAGAGTGTGAGCAGAATTTGCTGGGTAAAGTCCCTGTATTTATATTCCACGATTGGATGTGTGTTGTAAGTGCATGCTAAACAAGTGGCATGATGCATGTGTGTTGTAAGTGCATGTTGAACAAGTGGCATGATGCATGTGTGTTGTAAGTGCATGTTGATCAAGTGGCCTGATGCATTAATTGTTGTAAATGCATGCTGAACAAGTGGCATGTCCCGTCTTATCAAGCATTAGGCATGCAGAAAGAGAATCTTGTAGGTCTGCATGGTCATTGTAGGCATGCAGTGTCACAGAATGCTGCAGCATGTCATTGCTTTCAAATGCATTAATTGTGGTAAACGGATGCGTGAGAAGTGTCCTGATGCATGCAGGGCCACATGTGAAACGCAGAGTCTTATATTTATTATAGTTTGTTTAGTGTAATACGTATCCAAAAATATGTAATTTATATTTATTATAGTATGTTAATTTGTTTTATATTTATTATAGTTTGTTTAGTGTAATACGTATCCAAAAATATGTAATTTTAAGTCAATGGTTTAGTGTCACATATGAAACGCAAAGTCTTGCATATTGTTCCGTCTTATCAAGCATTAGGCATGCAGAAAGAGAATCTCGTAGGCCTGCATGGTCATTATAGGCATGCAGGGCCACATGTGAAACGCAGAGTCTTGCATTGTCTTGCATGTCTTTGATTTCATTTTAAGGCATTGATTTTTTATGTTAATTTGTTTTATATTTATTATAGTTTGTTTAGTGTAATGCGTATCCAAAAATATGTAATTTATGCAGAAATATAGTATGTTAATTTGTTTTATATTTATTATAGTTTGTTTAGTTTGTTTTATATTTATTATAGTTTGTTTTATATTTATTATAGTATGTTAATTTGTTTTATATTTATTATAGTTTGTTTAGTGTAATACTTATCCAAAAATATGTAATTTTAAGTCAATGGTTTAGTGTCACATGTGAAACGCAGAGTCTTTCATTGTCCCGTCTTATCAAGCATTAGGCATGCAGAAAGAGAATCTTGTAGGCCTGCATGGTCATTGTAGGCATGCAGTGTCACATGTGAAACGTAGAGTCTTGCATTGTTCTGTCTTATCAAGCATTAGGCATGCAGAAAGAGAATCTCGTAGGTCTGCATGGTCATTGTAGGCATGCATTGAATGTGGTCAACATATGCGTGACAAGTGCCCTGATGCATGCAGGGCCACATGTGACGCTCTTACACATTAAACACTCAAACACTTGAACACTTGTCGCTACCCGAAAAATGCATCGCACAAAAACTGGGAGGCAAAAAGAAAGGACAGAAGAGTCGCCATCGAACTTTATTTATCCCATGAGGGGAAAGGAAAATATCGAGAAAACCTTGAGAAAAGAAAGGATAAGATGGTCTCGCAACCAAGAACGGGTTCGAAAGCCGATTATGCGAGGGGAAGGTATTAGCACCCCTCGCATCCATTGTACTCGATGGGAACCATTTGCTTGTCGATGTGTGATTATATCTTCTTAAATATTATGGTATAAAAGTGTTTTCCAAAGGGTAAAGAAAGAGGGTTTAGAAACTAAGAAAGGAGGCATAACGGGGAAGAAAAGAGAAAGAACAGACTCGGTAGGACTTCGCAGTCCTATGCCTACATATTCTC
Source organism: Lathyrus sativus (assembly GCA_963859935.3). Classification (NCBI taxonomy): domain Eukaryota; kingdom Viridiplantae; phylum Streptophyta; class Magnoliopsida; order Fabales; family Fabaceae; genus Lathyrus; species Lathyrus sativus. The sequence continues at coordinate 524,408,973 of OZ012738.1, forward strand.
AATAGATGTGAGAAAGTCAGAGTCGACGTAGTTTTGGAAACTACAGATATGGGGGGAATGTGCTCGGCAAGGATTGTGGCCCTTGTGCCTACGTATCTTTACTTAAAAAAAGTAAAGAATCAGAGCAGCCGTAGTTCGGCCTACGGTTTGTTAATGTTTTTATGGATGATGCCATCATGCGCATTCTAGCAGTTTAGGTGTTTTTGCTGCTCGCATGTGAGGAGACTTATGTGTTACCTATTTGCCGTATAACAGACGCAACATATCCTTTTTGAAAGATTGATTAATTTTCGCCATGCGGGGCAAGAAGTCACATTTGATTGGTTGAATTGTTTTTTAGGGGTGAGATAAATCCTCGGATAGTAACCCCTACGGGTAGTACCCAGTTCTTTATCTCAAAGTTTTTGTTATGAAATGGTGTGGCGAACGTAGCGTCTTCGTATTGAAAGACAAATGTCAAGACCACACACCCAACAGTGAGTATCTCAACACTCGAAGAGGAAGAAGTCTACACTCAATCCTCTCTCTTTAATTCAACACAAAGAGAACTTCATTCTCTTATTAAAGTATTTTTGGTTTTGAATGGTAAGTGCTTTGCAACTGTAAACCCTACGGTAAATGTCAGCACTCGGGATAGGAGAAGGCCTACGCCTAACCACTCCACGACCATTCAAGTTTTTGTTACAAAATGATTTGAAAATGCACTCGGTACGGGATCGAGGTTTTAGGAGAAAACATATAAGCTCATGGTGATAACCAAAGGAAAGCAAACCCTAACATGTTAACTAACACATAGGAATCAATCACAAACAAATCTTGCAAGATACAACATGGTTCAAGGGAAATTTCAACAAGCATCAAGGTAACAACCCTAAAGGGAACCAACTTACAAGTAGGCAAAAAGGCATTGTAAATACAAGAAATTTGAAATTTTCCTTCGTTAAATGAGAATAGACATTAAAATGAACATTTTGCAAAAAGAACGGATTGAAAATAATAAAGCATGCAAAAGTTGTGATTTTTTGAATTTCATGAAGATAAATAAATGAAGCATGTGATAAAAAAAATGTCATGGGAGAGGATTGAACCCAGACCCCTTTGGTTCACAAACCCAGCACCAACCACCTGGCCACTGCGCGCGCGTGCTTATGGAATGGAAAAGAAGAATGAAAAGATAAACATGACAATTAAAAAATAAAAGAACCAAAATGGGTCATCACTGAGGATCGAACCCTGGCATGTGAAGTGAAAGGCGCATGTTGTAACCACTGGGATGGCGATACATCCGTGTATTTAGCCACCCCACAAAAAGATAAGGCTATCTAAGATTGAAATTCTGGGCCAAATACAAATAACCAAAACCAAAGGGGTAAAGGTTTCAAACTAGATCAAATCAACACCAAATTTAACAAAATTAAAGCCTAACATGATTGTTTTTAAACAAGGATGATGATGGTAACAACCATTTTGTGAAATGATGCCTTCAATCAAAAACACGAATGTAAATGCAAATTGGTCATTTGAGTTGCATAATGGAAATCAAAGTATATTCAGAGTTCATTCTCAGCAAACAAACATTGCACATAAGTCATAAACAGGTTGATTGATAAATTACACACTTAGGGCTCAGCCACAGATCAACATAATTGAAATTGGTTCATTGGTTGCAAACATAGCATGAAAGTTGGGCAAGCTGTCAAGGTGCAGATGCGAAATGTTCAATTCATACACACATGGCCTACAAGTTCTAAACATGTTTATTGATGCTCTTAATGATTACAAATCAAACAAGAATGTCTCAGGCAGAAGAAGGTAGTATGATACAACAAGGGCAACATATTGGCTGGTGAGTTGCAAAATAGATAGTGAATTATGTGCTCTCAAACAACAAGATCAAAGACGTCAAGACAAAAACCAAGTTGTTAAATCCAAACATCCAACAGTTACAACAAACACCAAATGTGGCTGGTCTCAAATGGGGTATTGAAGGGATCAAAGTTGATCAAAACAGCAAATAAACAGCAGGCCAAGGCAAAGTGGCCCTGCTGTCCAGAATTTCAATCACAAGGCTAATCATGGATGTAACTCACACTTGATCAAATCAAACAATTAAAATCATGTAATCTCAACCTAAACTACTTGAAATGTAAAGAAAAACAAGATGGCAATAAACAAATGCTAAGATCATAAACCAAACAGAACTGTCATCAACATGCCATGTGAAAATGAAAAAATGCAATTGGAAAGCTATGTCATGAATTAGGCATATTCTGATTGAACAAACCTTACACACAAACTAAAAACATGTTAACAAGTGTTTCTACACCTCAAGACCAAACACAAACCAATCAGAAATGAAAATGGTATGCTAGTTGCTCAATTACAAATGAAATGCATAATTGAAAACATGACATGATTAGAACATCTTTAGACCAAATAACCACCACACACAAGTTTCAAATGTATCCATGAATGATTCTACAACTTAAAATTGAATATCAAATGCACACAACAAAATTTGGCTTACAAGCTGCAAGTGTAGTATACATGGTAAGCAGGCTGTCATAACAAGAAGGCACAAATTGGCACAACATTTACAATGAGGTCTGGTTCATACACATACAAACCCTAATCATGTTATCTAATGGTCTAATGCTCATGAAATAATCTAAAATGCTTCAAACAGAATGAGTGTATGGCGTGCTGCAGCTGTGGTTACAAAAATTTATTGAATGCAAGATGATGAGGCATCATGGAGGTGAAGGGTCAAAACCAGTGGGATCAAGTCATACAATCAATACATACATATTGCAAACATGATAGCAGATGAATTCATGTTCATACATCAACCCAAAAATGCTTCAAACACAAAAGGCTTGTTGTGTGTGTAATTGTGATTTTTCAAAATTGTTTTGACAGCAGGGTGAGGATGCAAGCTGGTTTAGTCAATAGTGAGTGGTCTCATGTCATGAAATTAACACATACACATCACAAACATGAAAACAAATGAATTCAAACTCAAAGTTCAGGCATATTGCAATCAAAGGAGAATTTGGTGTGTGGTGCAGGCAACTTTGGCTTGAATGGAAATTGAAGATGCATTTTGAAAGTGAAAAGATAAAACAGGTGGAAACAGCTCAAACAACCAATACACACACATCACAATCATGAAAATAGATGAGATCATACTTAAAGTTCAGGCACATTTCAAACAGAACAGAATTTGATATGTTGATACTTATGAAATGCAAAACAAGTTCATTTATGCAGCAGGATAGTCTATGGCAATTTGAGACAGTTAGGAATCACACACCAACTTAAAACATGTTAAATGATGATTCTAGGCTCATGGATCAAACAGAAACAAGCTGAAACAGAATTGGGCATGTTGTTGGTAACATAAAGCTTGAAAATGCAAGTGAAAGTAAACAGCTGTTTTGAAAATGCAGGGCCATTTTGATCATACAAATACCACACACAACCTCTAAATATGTTAATTGATGCTTTCACACTTAAAGATCAAACACAAACTGCTCAAAACAAGAACTGATATGTTGTTGCAAGCATTTGACAGCAAAACAAGCAATAAACCTCACAGCAGGTCCTATTAGCTAAATCTCAAGTTTTTAACAATTTCAATAAGTTTCAAATAATACAAGCAAGACCAAATCATAACAAACCAACAATTCAAGCAAATGAGATGAAACATTGCAGTTGAGTGTGACACAAGCAGTTATATAATATTTTGGCACAAAACTCATGAAAATGGTGTAGCAAATGAAACAAGCATCACAACTGTGAAACAAAAGCCAACCTAGATTCATACATGACCTATGGGCAGGGGAACCTCATGAAATAACTAACAAGCAATTCAAACATCACAAATAAACAAGGGCTGATAGATTTGTATCAAGCACAACATTTCATGTTAAGACCTCTAAAGCTACCCTTGTGGACAAATTCCTCAAAACAGTTGTAAACAACATACAAAGTTCATCCTTGAAAGCACACTCATGAACAATATACTTTAACAAAAGCAAGAACAAAAGCAATAAACACAAACTTTTGACAAAGAGCCAATTTTGGGACAGCATGACTATGGTTTTCAAAATGGAACTTCAAATTTACAAAACATGACAATGTATGTATAATGAGGAGGTTAAGCATTACATACCTCTTGTAGACCTTCTTGAGCAAGCTAGAAAGCAAAGAAACCCAGAGATCTTCTTCTTGGCACAGATTTGGAGTTTTCTTCCTCTTGGAGCAATAAGCAACTTCTATGACAGTTTGAGTAATGAGCCTCCCAGTTGGTTTTTGAGCCTTTGGACAGTTGAAACAAGATATATATGAGGTGTTGGGGGTGTTGAAGTGGTAGGAAAGGCCTTAAGTAGAGACTTGGCTTCCAAAGTGCATAAAAGTCAAAATATGGAGGTATGAAGGTTGAATTTTAGATTGATGAGTTTTTTGATGAAAGCAATGGTGGGAATAGTTTCAAGTGGCCATTTGTATATGGTCTTTGAAGTGTTTTGATGTTTGGAACAAGAAATAGCATGAAAAGTGAAAAATGGTGATTTTTGTGATTTTGAGAACTTTAAGCAAGGAAAGGAATGAGAGAGCTATGAGTTTATATGTGTTCTTGATAGCCCTGGTGTAGTGTATAACATAGAGAAGGCCTCTATTTATAGGGAAAATGAAGGTGAGGGCAGATTTGGATTTTGGCCTCTTGGAGGGAAGTTTTGGAGAAATCTTGTCAAAATCTTGTGGCAGCCCCATACATCAGTCTCTTGGCTCAAGGCAAGCAAGAAAATAAAGTGGAATGATGTACATGAGGTGACTGAATAGAGCTTAGAGTGTAGAGGTTACAGCTGCTACAGTTTTGGAGAAAAAGTTTCTCTTTCCTCTTTCACATTTCTTGATTATTTTATTACCACTTGTTTGCAACTTGCTCCTCTCTCTTCACATCTTTCATTTTATTTTTTTGCATTTTTACTCATCCACACCTCTAATTATCAGATTGAACATGATCCAATGGCTGAGGGTGGCCCAAGTTGTTGAAATTTGAATTTTTGGAAAAAGTTGAAGTGGTGACTTCAAGTGTGGCAGCCCCCAACTTCCATGATCCATAACTCTCAGCTCACAAATGCCATTGAGGAGTTCTACAACATTTTAGAAATCCCTCAAGTAGCTCTACAACTTTCATGTTTTTGATATTTTCAAATTCCCACTGAAACTAGGTCAAAAGACCTCTCAAAGTTGCTGAAAAAACATACTTAAAAGGCCAAATAACTTAGAATTTTTCAAAGTTATTTCCCTTCTTGAAATGAATTTGGTCATAACTCTAAATCTATGCATTTTTTGATCATGGACCACTTTGGGACTTTTGTAGAAATTGTCAAGAGCTTTCCAATGATCTTTGAACCAACTCAATTGGATGTGTGGTTGAGGAGTTATGGTCTTGCCCCTTTCGAAACCCTAATTCTCGACTTTTGCAATGACTCCTCAACCCTTGATCCAATGGTCATGAAATTTTATGGTCAGGTTTAATATGACATAAGGAACATTTTTTATTCGCATCTTGAAGTCAAATTCCTTATGAGTGAAGAGTTGACTTTTCGGTCAACCGTACGATCAATCGGTGACTACCGAGTTGACTGTTGATGTTCTGAGACTCCTGAGGCCTTGAATCTTATTGGATGGACTTCAATAAGCCATATAAACCTTATGGACCATAATTGCATCATTAGAACACCTTTCAAAACAAAATTCAAACTACAGTTGACTTTTCCCGATCGAAAAAAACCTAATCGGGGGTCCTGAACGGCACTATCTTTAATCTTTGGGTGTCAACCTCCAATTGGGTTCATACTTGACCCAATGTAGTATCCTTGACCTTGTTTCATGGAGGATTAAATCAAGACATTGACTGTCCAAACCATTGACACCTCGACTTTTGACTGTGCGAAACCCTAATTTCCCCTTTTTGCTTGGGCATTGTGCAGATGAACTGGGTGATCATTCCAACTCCACCGTGACCTCTGAGATACCCAACAGGCTTCTTTCTCATGCTCCTTATGAACTCCCTCTGATGATTCTTTGATAACTTTGTGATAACAACACCCACCTGATGGCTCGTACCAATGCCTTTGATAAAAAAAAAAGGTGGGCAAATTTAGGGTATGACAACACTCAAACACTCAAACACTCAAACCCTCAAACACTCAAACACAATTTTCGTTGTCTCAAACACCACAATATATGATTTTCGTTCATCTAAATGGTGAAGTTTTCGAATGTGAAATGTCGGGTTACAATTTCAGAAACACGGATGTTACAAGATTTTTAATTGATAGAAGGTCTAATTTTTTACACCTGAAGTCAAGAATAGAAAAAAAAACTACAATGTGGTCCAGTTGGGAAAATAATATATAAAAACCCAGTATTTTTTGGCGGACATGACTCATGCAAATTTTTCCCTTTAAAGGTGCGAGACGATGAAGATGTGCGTAACATGTTCCGCAGTCACGAGTATTCTGGGTTCTCAGATATCGTGTTATATGTTACGTTACAACAATAACAATTGTCTCAATAACTTGATTCGTCTCAAGTTTTTTACGATTCTGAAGATGAACACGCTGAAGTCAATGTCGTTAACAAAGAAGAAGAAGCAACTGAAGTCACTGTTGACGAGATGGTGAACAATCAGGAGGATGAAGTTCAACCGGGTAATGTCTATTGTCCACCTCAACACATGACAACTATCGCCTTAGGTGACGATGAACCCTCGACGGATGTTTTCTACAACCCCAACTACACAACAGAGGGGCAACTAAAAGAGGGTGACGAGTTTCGTACGAAAGAAGAATGTGTCTAGGCTATCAAACAGTTTCACATGGAGTTGTCAGCCGATTATAGAGTTGATCGGACAAATCCGACGTGGTATACAATCTATTATCGTAACGAAGAGTGCCTGTTCCGATTAATAACATCTTTTAGGAAGAGAAGCGATTCCTGGAAGATAGGGTCAATGGGTCCGTCCCACAGTTGCATAATCTCTAATCTGATGCAAAACCATCGCAAACTCAGCTCTAAGTTGATTTGCGACGAGATTCTCTCATTCTTTAGCGGCAACCCGTCTTTGAAGGTGGGTACACTCCTTCGTACCAAAAAGCCTAGATTGCAAGGACTAAAGCGGTTGAAAGGGTGTTTGGAAATTGGGAGGAGTCGCACAAGGAACTTCCTAAATTCCTGATGGCTCTTAAACACTACTCTCCAGGAACTGTTGCAATATTGGAGACGATGCCTGCTTGTACACCAGACGGGGTTTGCGTTGGTGGAAATGGAATTTTCCATAGAGTCTTTTGGGCGTTTGAACCATGCATCAAAGGGTTTGCATTTTGTAAACCTATTATTCAAATTGACGGAACATGGCTATACAGGAAATATAAGGGCACACTTCTCATGGTTGTGGCGCAGGACGGGAACAACAACATTTTCCCAATAGCCTTCGCCATAGTAGAAGGGGAGACTGCTGGGGGTTGGAGTTTTTTCTTAAAAAACCTCCGCTCTTACGTGTCTCCCCAACCTAACTTATGTTTGATCTTCATTCGACACCCATCCATCGAGAGTGCATACAACAACCATGACAACGGTTGGCAGGATCCTCCCTCGACCCACGTCTATTGCATAAGGCATATTGCCCAAAATTTCATGTGGGAAATCAAAGACAAGACGTTGCGGAAGAAGGTTGTGAACGCGGGATATGCACTAACTGAACCCACATTCACATACTACCGTGACGAGATTAGACTGACCAACGCGGATTCATTAAGATGGATTGATAGAACTGATAGGGAGAAATGGACGCGGGCATATGACAATCGGGTGCGATGGGGCCACATGACAACTAACCTCGTCGAGTCAATGAATTCTGTTTTCAAGGGAATCCGAAACCTCCCAATAACTGCCTTGGTAAAGGCAACCTATTTTAGCCTAGGATCACTCTTTGATAGAAGATGTACGAAGTGGGGTTCGGTATTACAATCGGGTCAGCTGTACAGCGATACTTCAATGAAATTCATGAAAGAGGAAGCTGCCAAAGCCAACACACATGTGGTTACAATCTTTGACTGTACAGCTGGTTGGTTCAGTGTTGCCGAGTCTATAGATCACAACGAAGGAAGGCCTAGGGGATGTTATCGTGTTGAATTGGATAAGAGCTGGTGTGATTATGGAAAGTTTCAAGCATTCCGTATGCCTTGCTCTCATGTCATAGCAGCCTGTTCGAAGGCGCGCCAGGACCCAACCAACCTTCTTTCTGCAGTTCACCAAGTGATAAGTCTATGCAATGTCTACACATGCAGCTTTAAGGTGGTGGCAAAGGAGGACTATTGGCCTGAATACGAAGGCGAAATTGTTTGGCATAATGACTTGATGCGCAGAAAGAAAAAGGGTCAGCCTAACAACACGCGCATTCTAACGGAGATGGATACCGCAGACAAGCTGGTGAGATTGTGTAGTTCGTGTCGGCAACTAGGACACAATCGTACAAAATGTCCTAACGTAGGATCAAGCAGCAGATCATAGTTTCATATGTAACCGTGTCCCTTTAATTCAATAGCAAATTTCATTCGATTAAAAGCATACTTAACTGACATAACAACAACATAAAGACAGAACACTGCACCAATGCATCATAAATTAAACAAACATAACAACAAAGTAAAGACATAAAACAAAACACTGCACCAAGGCGTCTACGATATCACGACCATCAACTTTATCTTCTTTGGTGTCAACAGCATCACAAGGACGTCAGCATCATTTTCCACTTTTCTCCATTCACGAGTAACTCCGTTTCTCCCGGTCTCCTCGACCAACCTCTCAATTTTCCTAATCTTTTCTCCTTGAGCAATATCCCCTTCTAGCCAGCGGTTTAGTTCCTTGTGCAAGTGCTCCAACGTCTGTGTATTCCACAGGAGCACCTTCATCGGAGGCTTTGTTGCTGAAAACACAACTAGGGCATTTCTTTTCATTAGATCGAACGTTGGAAAAGGTTCCTCCGGTGTTGATGACGACGAAGAAGAACGTTGATTTAGAAATGCAGACATTCTAGACTCCACTCAACTCAAACTGCACTAACACTTTAGTCTTTTGGGATATAATGTTGTGAAAACATACATGTGTTTGCAGTCGTATTTATAGTTTAAAAAAAAATAGTACGTACCCTGTATGATATGACTGAAATACTCTTACAACATTTATACAACTCAAAATTAAATCAACACTATATTTTTATTTTGTATTTAAACCTAAATTTATTAAACCAGTTTAAGTTTATTGTTTATTAAACATAAATTTATTAAATTAATTTGAAATTATTTTTATTTAAACCTAATTATTTTAAGTTTATTAATTAAAAAATAAATTTTAACATTAAACCTAATTATTTTAAGTTTATTAATTCAAAAATTAATTTTAACATTTAAACCTAATTTTTTTAAGTTTATTAATAATTATTATGTTTAAAAAAATAATAATAATTAAAAATATATAAAAAATTCGATATTAAATACATTAAAACATTTTCTGAAATTAAAAAAATAAATAAAATTAAAAATATAAAAACGTTAAAATGGAAACCCTAGAAAAAAAATTGGAACACTCATTCGTCAATCAACATGGCAAATTCCTTGCAAATTGGTCTCATTCGTCAATCCAGATGGCGAATTCATCTTTGCCATTTTTCGGTTTCTTCTCATTCGTCACTCCATATGGTGACCGAAGGTTGAATTGATAGCCATTTTAGAAAATTTCTAAAAATCTTGATTATTATGGTAATTTATATTTAATATATAGTTATTATGAAAAAAAAATCTTAAAGTTCGTATAAGTATCGCATAATTCAATTTTATTCCTTTTAAAAAATTCTTTTAAACAATGATTTTTTAAAATTTTACATCTACAATTTTAATCCATGTTATCAACGTCTATTAACAAAAATTAATGTGATATGCCACGTGAAAGACATCTTGGCAAATATCTATAAAAAAAAAAAAAAAACACCTTAATTTAAGGTGGTTACAAATCTTCTATAAACAAATTCAGAAATTTCATCCTCCTTCAACAATCTCTTCAAACCCAACCCATAATTCTCAAGTCCCAACCAACCCAAAACTATCCAGGAATTTAACCCACTTACTTCAATCTGATAAATAAATCAGAAAAGATATGTTTACACCATTTTTAACACAGTATAAGTATACATAAAATTCCAATACACATCAATCTCTTCACTACAGTTTCCGATTCTCGTGGGTTTTAAACACAGCCGTGAACAGCTTCACCAGCTACGGCGCTAAGCCAGGCCGGCCAACCAGTTGCTATGTATTCCACCTGAAATTCAATGACTCACAACAAACACAACTCGAATTCGTTCTCCGTGACTAGCTCAGTATCCTTTCTAACGCGGTTGAGCTTTCATTCACCGGCGCCACCGACATTGCTTGCTTCGAACTCACAGAACCTATTGGGATCCAACGACGGGTTTTGATTTCGGTAAAAGAAGGGGAACATGTGCATGCGACTATATTGGCAAAGGGGTATTGCTCAGACGTGTTTATGAACACTAATTTGATCAAGTTTTATGCGAATCCATGTGGTGTTGAGAAAACACGTCATGTGTTTGATGATATGACTCAAAGAAGTGTTGTTAGTTGGAATTCCATACTTGTTGGTTACATTAAATGTTGTGAATAATGCACTCATGCACATGTGCTAGTTGTGGAATCATTGATGAAGCTTATCAAATGTTTCCCGAGATGTCTCGGAAAACTAGTGTCTTGGACTATTATCATCATGGCTTTTGCAAAACAAGGTTTTTGGAAATAAGATCTTGATCTGTTCAAAGATATGCTTAGTGATGGTGTGGATGATAGTGAGGTAAGACCGGATGGAACAACATTCATTGGAGTTATTTATGCTGAAATGATGATATCATTAGTAAGAACAATTACAGGAAATTCTAGCTCAACTCAATGCTCTTTGCCGATGTGAAAATGTTAAGAAAATGTTACAGTAAAGAAAATGTTGAGAAAAAAACAAGTTATATTCATCTATGATGCAAATCGGAATTGGGATTACAAAAACAGTGAATGAAAGAAAACGCATTTCTCTTTGACAATAACAAGACAAATATCAAAATCACTTTTATTAGTAAAACAGAACCAACAATAACAACTCATTGTAGCATTTTGTCAAACACATGGCGGCTGAAATGGAAATACATAACTTAACAATAAAAGAAGAAGGAATGGGAACTAACCAGAAGAAAAGAAATAGAAGTTAAGTACAGCAAGCGACCACGACAATGAGGAGAGATCAAATGCTACTGGTTACTAATGTTAGAACTTATGAAGGAGAAAGAAGAATATCATTAAATTTAAGGAGGTTTGTAACCCTGCAATCTAATGCAGTTTTTGTACTCAAACAAATATGTTGACTTTAGGTGACGTGGTGTCAACTTCTATTAAACCAAATAGACGGCAAAGACGAAAAGTGTAGACGAAAACCTTAAGATGATGATTCTTTAAAAGAAATTTTTATAGAGACTAAAATTAAATGATGGATTACCAAAAACATATTTAACCCAAGATAATATAAATGTTTAATTAATTGTTTTAGTATAAATGAACAGAAATGATAAGGTGTAGTGTAAGAGTTTAGTGTCAACATAGCAAAACTGTTGTCAAATTAGTCGTATGATATCTAACTCAATTAAAAGTTACTCAAACTAACAACTCAAATTCACATTAACTTAACAAAAACTCTGCATTGCTCGCAAAAAACTCTATCATTCTTGAATTAGGATATCATAAAAGGAATTGAAATACAATGTCTAATTCATATTCATGTCTTTTTCTGCACTAGCAAGATTAATAATAGAGCAGACTATATTAAGAGACTACATAACAACAAATCCCACTAATCATTTGTTGGAATTGCTTGAGTTCTCATCCTGCCAAGTTGCTTGCCATTGCTTGTCATAAAATGTAGTCTCCTCCAATAGCTTCTTAAAAGTATCAACATCCTCATTCTTTCGGATGAGAAGTACTCCTCCCACTGCTACAAACAGAAGAGTTTTGCAAAAGAAGTTGTTCATTTGATCAACTAGACCTACTCCCGTCAAGCTATCGACCAGATATGTCATAAAAAATCCTATCATTGCTGCGCGACCTGCAAGACACCCAAGGAGAAAAGGCAAACAAAGTTGATTTTTTTTCCAGTGTCGTTAAATAGAGGTTATATCGCTACAACATGGCAGAGTTTAAAAAAAACAGTACTGGTTTAGTGATACACATTTTAAAACAAAATGTTGTCAAATAGCCGCGTTTCAGCATAGCGGAATTTGGATAAACCACATATCATTATAGAATACAAAACAGAACTGACCATTAAGTAGTTCAGCTTCAGGGAGATGGAACCTTTTTATCCATGCCCACCAAGGTACAATAGAGGTGTCAAACACTACAGGACTGTCATTGTTGGATGATTCTGGGTTAGTCTCGAGCCATTTTCTCCTCCTCGCCTCTGAATAAAGGAATGACCAAACCAGAAAATCATTAGATTCTTAGATGAATTGAAGCTTAAACTATTTAGAAGTAAAGATTAAAATATGAGGAGATGACAACATATGAGTCTATTCCTTATGCCAATTATGCATCTGTAACCCAGTCATGAAGAAAGGAAAACTAAAAGACAAAGGTAAATACATTGATATGACACATATAACATCCATAAAATGTAATGTACTTATTTTCCTGCAAAACACAGATCCAATGCTGAACCTAAATTCCAAAAACATCTAAACCTGAAAGGAATCACATCCTATATCAATACACGATTAGTAGCACTGATCACTCTTTGATCGTGAAAAGAGCTAGATTAATATGACTAGGATTGATTTCTAGCTTACAGAACGGAAACTTCTCAATTAAAATAAGTTTACGATGCTTCTAGAACATGCACAAACACGGTAAATCCTACTATCTAGTTATTACAAAACTCATTGTTATTGAATTACAATCATTTTTTTTTTTACTTAAGGTGAAATAACCAAACACACTAAAGCTTCCCATAAGAAGAAATAACCATTGATGAAACTTAAGGTGCTCGCTAAGCACACACAGTCAAATAAATTTATAACTAGAAACAATACAAAAAGGAACTACTCCCTCTCCAGAACCACACAAAACTCCCTTTTCTTCAAGAAAAAAAACTTTACTCATTTAAATTTGTTTACTTCCATGAGTGAAACCCTACCAACACTTGTAATTCTGCTAGCATAATCATCAATCATGTATGAAATGGATCTGAGTTTTAATTGAATATATTACAAATTCAATTCACTAAAAAATCAATTTTTTTTCACAGCAGAATCAAAGACATGCTAAACATGCGCAAAGAAAATCAATAAAGTAACGAAATTTTAGCCTGCAACAGAATGAAACATTAAGCAAAGGCAGAAAAGTTACCAGCATCAATAACAGCATCCCAATCGGTGGTACCGTTTTTCCTAAACTGCATCAAGTCCCATGTCCCAGCTACCCATCTAGGGTCAACAAAACCGTTGGAAACCTTAACTTCTTCTGCCACAGAAACAGCAGAAGCAGAGCCATTTGTACCGACAGAGATGTTTTCGGGCGGTGGTTTGACAGCAGTTTCAGGTGAATCAGAAGTTCCAGCAGAAACTCTCAAGGGGGAGAGAAGCGTAAAAAAAGGAAGGTTTTTAGGTCTGAGAGTGAGAGTGAAGAGATTGTTGTGGTGATGGGGTCTGGAGTGTGAAGAATGAGTGGTTGAGATTGGAGTTAGAGGAGAGAAAGAAGCCATGGAGATGGTAGTTGTTGACATGGTTTTTACAATTGCATTGATGATGGTGTGAGAATGTGTGGTTTGGGTATTCTCTCTTATGAGTGAGTTTTCAGTTTCTGTTTACGTTTCTTAGGCTATCTATCTATCCTCTCTCACTATCTCATCCTTTGAGAAAGAAACAATACAATACCAAGGGAAGTAAGTGAGAAGTGAAGTGTGTGACTTGTTAATTGATAAGTTACTATAAAAGCTTTTTTTTTAAAGTGAAATAATGGCAATTTGCTGGCCCTGCCACGTTGCTGGTTTAATAGGCCGAGTAACTTGTTTGGCTTTTTTTTGGTTCTCATCAATTCAACATCCAATCATTTATTACTATGCCGTATCCTTGGATTGCACCGATTTCTTACTTAAAACTTACAAAGAAAGAAGCAAGTACAAGCTTGTTGCCGCTCTATCAAATCCGGATTGTTTGATGATACTTTGATCTTAAATCGACGACCGATATTGTTTTATTGCACGAAACTAAAGTTGATATTTAAACGGTATTGTAATCGGAAAAAAATACATGTATGTGTGGTATCGTTACAATGGTAGGAGATACTCAAAAACTTTAGTAGCTTTATAACGATGAGAGCTTGATTGCGGTGGCGAGAGATCCTATATGGTGACATTATGGTGTTTACGGTAATAGAGATGTCAATTTACGTGTGGTAAGAGCCTCTGTATTATATGTATATTGGTTAAGTTATGATTTGTCTCTCACTAGTTAGTGGAGTAGTATTTATAGAGGCCTTGAGCTTAGGATTTCTTTAGTAATGATTAACCAACCATTAAATCCCTACATTTTAGAATGACGTGGATCACCTATTGACTTTGACTTCTCTCTGCCTAAGAAACGTCTTTCTACATGTTTTCCATAATTTGGGAGTGGAAGACGCTTATGGCAAGACGGCATATAGCTTTCGCCCCTTCTGAGAGCTATAGCCCTCCCGTCTTTGATATGTCGTTTACAAATATAACACTACATGTCTAATTTTAAAATCAACGGTTGAGATTCGCTACATTGTAAAACCAAGTGAGATTCGCTACATCATAGTTCACAAAAGAGTAAAAACTAGATGAGACTTGTGTTGGAAAAGGAAAATGTTATATTATTATTTTGTGAGGAATTAGAAGGAGAAACTATTTGATAAAATGATAATCTGTTTTTAATAATATATTAAAACACCCTTAAACTTTATATTATTGTGTCATGTGTTAGAACACAGATTGATTCTTAATAATATTTCTATGTTTTGATGATAATTATTAGGAAATTTTGTATTTAAGAATTATATACTCTAAAATTTGCTTGAGAGTTTTTACTGCGGATAGTAAAGAAATTAACACTCAGAAGCAAATCAGAATTGAATACAAGAAATTAACTAGACTCTGAAGCGCCAGATGCACTCATTAGAAGATTCTGATTGCTGCCAACAGAAGATTCTGAGCGTAGCCTTCAGAAGAATCTGAAGCAGAAGCTCCAGAAGCATCTGAAGCAAGTCAGAAGCATCTGAAGCAAAGAAGAATTTTGTATGAAGAGTTTTTCAAAGCATAGTTTCTACAGAAGATTCTGAGAGTACTAAAGCTACCAGTACTGAAGTTCTGTCTCAAGTATTCTCTGATATTTAACACACTGAAAGCACACCTGCTGCAGAAGACTCTGACCCAGCAAGCTCTGATCATCCTTAGAAGACTCTGACCCAATCAGACTCTAATGAACTTGCTGAAAACTGAAGAAGAAAATATTCAAAGATTATATCCGTTGGAGTAAATCAAACGTCTCTTTCCTTATTTATGTTAGAGACAAGAACACAGACAAAAAGGATTTTTCTGTGCTTTCTTCTTCTAGGAAAGGTCACTTGATGTGAAGACAAAAAGGCTAGACCTTTTGGGACACTCTTATCAACGTGCAGCTCACCTTGGATCAGCTGCCTATAAAAGCAAGACTCCACCAAATTCTTCAGTTAGACATTTTGCTGAAAAGAAAATTAAAACATTCAAGCTCTCATACTTTCATATTCTTTCTAAGAATTTATTTCATTGTACTTAAACTTAAGAGAAATATCACTGTTGTGATTAAAGCTTTTTAGAAGTATTCTTACTCTTGTAATAGTTTTACATTGATTGTAAAAGATTTCCTTAAGAGGATTCAGTTGGAATCAGTAGCTCTTAAGAAGACTAAGAACAGTTGTTCTTAGGTGTTACTATTGTAATCTGTTTGATTAAATAGTGGATTAAGTCCTTGATTGAGAAAGGCAAATCACTCTAGGAAGGGTGGACTGGAGTAGTTGAGTTCAACGAACCAGGATAAAATAATTGTGTTTTAATTCTAAGTTTTAATCTTTCATACTTATTCAATCCCCCTTCTAAGTATTATCTCACCTTCAGTTGGCATCAGAGCTCCGGTTCTGTGTGTGCTACCACTTAACAGTGACAGTAAAGATCCAGAGAGAAATACTTTGATATATATTTAATTGTTACTATGGCTGATAATACAATATCCAACATTAACAATAAATATGAAGAAAGGGACAGAATCAGCACCAAACCCCTTATGTTTGATGGGGAGAAATTTGATTACTGGAAAGACAGAATTGAAAGTTTTTTCCTTGGATATGATGCTGATTTATGGGATCTAGTCATAGATGGATATGTTCATCCCACAGATGGGAATGGCAAGAAGATAGACAGAAAATCTATGACAGATGCTCAGAAGAAAGATTTTAGAAATCATCACAAGGCCAGAACAATATTATTGAATGCAATTTCTCATACTGAGTATGAAAAAATTACAAACAGGGAAACTGCTTTTGATATGTTTGAATCCTTAAAGATGACTCATGAGGGAAACTCTCAAGTCAAGGAAACAAAGGCTCTAGCTCTGATTCAGAAGTATGAGGCCTTCAAGATGGAAGACTCTGAATCTGTTGAAGCTATGTTCTCCAGATTTCAGATCCTCACAGCTGGGTTAAAGGTTCTGGACAAGGGATACTCTACATCAGATCATGTAAAGAAAATCATCAGAAGTCTACCTACCAGATGGAGACCAATGGTGACTACCTTGAAGATAGCTAAAGATCTGAACAAGATCTCTTTAGAAGAACTCATTAGCTCACTAAGGAGCCATGAAATTGAGCTTGAGGAAGATGAACCTCAGAAGAAAGAAAAAGGTAAATTTGTTGCTTTGAAATCTAATAAATCTGCTAAAGCTTTGCAGGTTATTGAAGAAAGCTCTGAAGAATCTTCTTCTGAAGAAGAAGATGAATTATCCATGCTGTCCAGAAGGATCAACAGACTCTGGAAGCACAAGGGAAAGAAGTTCAACAACTTCAGAAAGTCTGATCATAGAAAGGAATCTTCTGGGCACAGAAGATCTGGCATGAAAGAAGTTGTATGCTATGAGTGCAAAGAACCTGGGCATTACAAGAATGATTGCCCCAAACTTCAAAAAGAAAAACCCAAGAAGAAGTTTAACAAGAAGAAGAAGGTTTTGATGGCAACATGGGATGACTCAGATGAATCTGAATCATCTTCTGAATCAGAAGAAGAATGTGTCAATGTTGCACTGATGGCCAGCACAGAAGATCAGGAGGAAGGAACCTCAGGATATGAATCAGATTCTGAATCTGACGATGACGCTGAAGAGGTAATGGCTAAACTTACTAAAGAAGAACTTATAAAAGTTTTATCATAAGTTCTGAAAAGTTATAACAATATCAAACTCAAATACAAGAAGCTGAAAAGAAGTCTTGAATCTGAGATTGATCTTCTAAAGACAGAACTTGTTGAGCAAAAAGAAATTAATCTGAAAATCAAAAATGACTTTGAAATAACTCAACAAGAATCTGAATCTGAGACTAAGTCATGTGAAAACATTTTAGAAAAATATGACTCTAGCATAGACAGAAGCAAGATGGCTTCTATGATCTATGGTGTTAGTGGGAACAATAGAAGAGGTATTGGATATGAATCTTCATCTGGAAGTAATCCAAAATCTGTTGACAAACTTTTCATCAAGAAGACACCTCTGTACTCTCAATTTAAGTTTGGTCACTTAAATGACATTAAACCCAAGGCAAGTCAGAATAAACATTATGTTGAAAAACAAAAGTTTAGACAAACCTTCAGAACCACTAACCCTAAAAGACCCAAGAAGATCTGGGTACCTAAAAGTAAAATAATTCATGTTGTAGATGTTCTTAGATGCAAAGTCAGGACGCCAATCATGGTACCTGGACTCTGGATGCTCACGACACATGACAGGAGAAAAGTCTATGTTCCAAAGCCTGGAACTTAGATCTGGAGGTGACGTGAAGTTTGGAGGGAACCAGAAGGGCAAGATCATTGGATCTGGCACCATTGGAAATGGTAAACTTCCCTCTATTACTAATGTTTTACTTGTTGAAGGGTTAAAACATAACCTATTGTCCATAAGTCAATTAAGTGACAATGGTTATGATATTACCTTTAATCAAAAATATTGTAAAGCTATTAGTCAAAAGGATGGCTCTATCATATTTAGTGGTAAGAGGAAAAACAACATTTATAAAATAAATCTTTCAGAACTTAAAGTTCAAAATGTTAAATGCCTCTTGTCTGTAAATGAAAAGCAATGGGTCTGGCACAGAAGATTGGGCCATATTAATATGAGACGTATATCTCAGATTAATAAACTTAATCTTGTCAGAGGACTCCCTAATCTGAAGTTCACTTCAGATGCTCTTTGTGAAGCATGCCAAAAAGGGAAGTTTTCAAAATCATATTTTAAATCAAAAAATGTTGTTTCTACTTCCAAACCACTAGAATTACTTCATATTGATCTGTTTGGACCAGTGAAAACTGCATCCATCAGAGGCAAGAAGTATGAATTAGTCATTGTTGATGACTATAGTAGATGGACATGGGTAAAGTTCTTAAAACACAAGGATAAGTCACATTCTGTGTTCTTTGACTTCTGCAAGCAAGTCCAGAATGAAAAGGATTTCAAAATTATAAAAGTCAGAAGTGATCATGGTGGTGAATTTGAAAATAAATATTTTGAAAAATATTTTTCTGAAAATGGCATTGCTCATGACTTTTCCTGTCCTAGAACTCCACAACAAAATGGGGTTGTAGAGAGGAAAAACAGAACTCTGCAAGAAATGGCCAGAACCATGATCAATGAGACAAATCTGGCAAAACACTTTTGGGCAGAAGCAATCAACACAGTTTGTTACATTCAGAACAGAGTGTCTATAAGACCTCTTCTGAAAAAGACTCCATATGAACTGTGGAAGAACAGAAAGCCCAACATTTCATATTTTCATCATTTTGGATGTATTTGCTATATATTAAATACTAAGGAAAATCTGAACAAGTTTGATTCCAAAGCACATAAGTGTTTCATGCTTGGATATTCTGAACGCTCTAAAGGCTACAGAGTATACAACACTGAGACACAAATTGTGGAAGAATCCATTCATGTAAGATTTGATGATAAGCTTGGCTCTGAAAAGCCAAAGCAGTCTAAAAACTCTGCAGAATGAGAAGTAGTCTTCATTGACTCTGAAGTCCCAGAAGCAGACAAAATTCAAGTGAAAGAACCAGAAGCAACGCCAGATGCTATTCCTTTAACTTCTCAGATGAACAATCTAAACATTTCTGAAGAATCAACTGTTAGAGGATCATCATCCAGAATTAAAGCTTCTCATCCAGAGAATGTCATTATTGGAAAGAAAGATGATCCCATCAGAACAAGATCCTTTCTAAGATCATCTGAAGCATCACTATTTGGACTGGTGTCAGAAATTGAACCATCTTCTGTAGATGAAGTTGTGCAAGACAATGATTGGATTATTGCCATGCAAGAAGAGCTAAATCAATTCACCAGAAATGATGTATGGGATCTAGTTCAAAGACCACAAGGATTCAATATAATTGGTACAAAATGGGTCTTCAGAAATAAGCTGAATGAGAAAGGAGAAGTTGAAAGAAATAAGGCAAGGCTTGTAGCTCAAGGGTACAGTCAACAAGAAGGTATTGATTACACTGAAACTTATGCTCCAGTGGCAAGGTTAGAATCCATATGCCTTCTTATTTCATTTGCTGCACAAAATAACATCACTCTGTATCAGATGGATGTCAAAAGTGCATTTCTTAATGGTATTATAGAAGAAGAAGTTTATGTCCACCAACCTCCTGGTTTTGAAAATGAAAAATTTCCAGATCATGTTTTCAAACTAAAGAAATCTCTATATGGTTTAAAACAAGCTCTCAGAGCTTGGTATGAGAGATTGAGCAATTTTCTTCTGGAGAAAAATTTCATCAGAGGCAAAGTGGATACAACACTCTTTTGTAAATCAATTAAGAAAGATCTTCTAATTTGTCAAATTTATGTGGATGATATAATATTTGGATCTACCGATACTATGCTGGGAAAGGAGTTTACTACATATATGCAGGCAGAATTTGAAATGAGTATGATGGGAGAACTCAGATTCTTTCTAGGAATCCAAGTCAATCAAACTCCAAAATGCACTTACATACATCAGACCAAATATGTTAAAGAACTTCTGAAGAAATTTAACATGACTGATAGTAAGCTGGCAAAGACTCTCATGCATCCAACTAGCTCACTTGGCAAGGAATAGGTAAGTAAGAAAGTAGACCAGAAGCTCTACAGAGGTATGATTGGTTCTCTTCTTTATCTAACTGCTTCTAGACCTGACATATTGTTCAGTGTTTGCCTGTGTGCTAGATTCCAATCAGATCCTAGAGAATCACACTTGACAGATGTCAAGAGGATTCTAAGGTATCTGAAAGGTACTTCTAATGTGGGTTTGTGTTACAGAAAATCTGATGATTTCAAATTAGTTGGATTATGTGATGCTGACTACGCTGGAGACAGAGTGGAAAGAAAAAATACTTCTGGAAGTTGTCAATTTCTAGGAAGAAATCTAATCTCCTGGTACAGCAAGAAGCAACCCACAATTGCACTTTCAACCACAGAGGCAGAATATATTGCTGCTGCTGGATGTAGCACGCAGATGCTCTGAATGAAAAGTTAACTAGAAGATTATCAAATTTTTGAAAGTAACATTTCTATCTTTTGTGATAATACTTCTGCTATATGTTTGTCTAAAAACCCTATTTTACACTCTAAGGCAAAACATATAGAAATTAAGCATCATTTCATCAGAGACTATGTTCAGAAGGGAATCATAAATTTAGCCTTTGTTGATACAGATCATCAATGGGCAGATATTTTTACAAAACCCCTTGTTGAAGATAGATTCAAATTTATTCTGAAAAATATTGGTATGGATTTTTGTCCAGAATGATATTTGTCAGAAGCAAATTTTTACAGATGCAAAAATTCCTAATGCTCTGAAATAATTCTTCTGATTGCTTATTTTATTAATTTGGTTTTGTGAAACTCTGAACTAACAATCCTTAGAGGATCTGAACGTTGGCTAACGTTTTATTTCTCAAGAGAATTCAGAACACATGCAAGCAAACACGTGTCACACCAAATCTGCAAAGGTGGCGTGTACATTACTGAAGAGACGTTTGAGGTGAAGTTTGAATAGTGAAAATCTTGATTTTCCCCCCAATTTGTCAGAAGCAATAAATGTTTGAAATGATTATTATTCTTTTCATTTAATGCTTGTTCAAACATGCAAAATCTGACTGATGGTATGCCTAATTGTTTTAGTATAAATACATGACTTCTCTTCACTTTCACACTTTTCACATCTCAGAAATTATATGCATTTTCATCTTCTCTTCTCTCTGCATAAAAACCCCAAGCGTGTGACAAAGCAATCTTCAATGGCAACTTCATCATCAATAGCTGCTCAATTCCAATCTTTAATGGCTGCAGTTACTTCTGCAAACATGGGTGTTGCTCCTTACTCTCCACCAAAAAGAACTCTATTAACCCCTGTTGAAAAGTTGGAGGTTTTGTGTGAATCAGTGGTAGAATTTGATTCACTTGCAGAAAATGGCTTTGAGTTTCGTTCCATCATTGGTGCTCAAGGATGGGTAAAGTACTTTGATAGGCTCTTTGGACCAGTTTACCCTCTCCTTGTGAAAGAGTTCTGGATCCATGCTTCAGTTTACCCTAAATTCATCCTATCTTCTGTACTGGGAAAAGAAATTATTATAACAGAAGATCTGATCCAAAAGCTAATTGGATATGAAGAAACAGATGGTGTTTCCCACTTGCCAGCTGGGCGTGTGGACATAGATGAAGTGTATGAAGAAGTGATGACTGATGGTCAAGCTTCTAACAAGTTCAAGGATCTGAAGTCTGACTACAAGATCTGGGCCAAGATCTTCATGGGATGCATCCATCATAGAAAGTCAACAAACTCTCCAGACTATGTCAATAATGAACAGCTCTATTTCATGTATTGCCTCAGTCAGAGCACTAAGGTAGATCTTCCATATATTCTCTTTATGCATCTGTGGAACCATATAAATGCCTCTAGAGAGTATATGAAAGAAAAAGGACAGAAGATCAGAACCTGGATCCCTTTTGGAAGGTTGATCTCAGATCTTCTAACTGAGAATGGATTGGTCACTGCTCTGTACGCTGCTGGAGTTACAGAGGAATTGGAATTCATAATGGGAAAGCCTCTGAATGCCAAAAGTCTTCAGAGACTTAAAATAGTGGATGAACTCACAACAGCTCCCAAGAAGCTGAATATTTCTGAACTGAGTAAGAAGAGGATTCCTGTAGATGATTTTCCACTATTCTTTGCTGAAGAACCAAGGCAAATTGTTGTGATGTACATTGATGAGTGTAAAAAGGAAGGAAAGCCTGTTCCTGCAAACATTATTCAGCTAGCAAGACAACCTCTACCTGAAGCAGAAGAAGAAGAAGAAGAAGAACTCCAAAGAAAGAGGACTCAGCCAGAAGCAGAAGCTGCACCAGTTCAGAAGAAGGTCAAGATTGCTGAGAAGCCACAGAAGCTCTTGAAGAGGAAAGAATCTGGAGACACTTCTTCTGTACCAGCCAAAAGGATCAAGATAAAAGGTACTAAATCTTCTGTATCTTCTGCAAATCCAATTGTTTTAAATGATTCTAATATTAAGTCTATTCCAAAACCATCCTCAACTCAAAATACTTCTGTTACTGCTCCAATTTCCAAATCACCACAAAAACAAACATCTGTTCCAACACCAACAACAGCAAAAACAATTCAAACACCAAAAGTCTCTGTACCACAATCATCTCAACCAAAAATCCAAATCAAACAGTTTTTTCCACAAAAACAATCTTCACAGAAACAACCATCAGATTAACAACCTACAGAACAACAACCAAAATCTTCTGTACAACAAATATCCTCTGAACCACTTAAACAAAAGCCATCTGAAGAACAAAAGCACCCACAAGAAAAACAACCAGAAAAACCACAAGAATCTCTACCAGAAAAAGCCTCTAAAAATCAACCACCAAATAATCCACCATCAAAATCATCTGAACCCATTGCACCTGTTATTTCTGAACCTACAAAGTAACATCTGTTCCAGTTTCATCTGTTCTAGTTTCATCTGAACCAATCACAATTCCATCTGATTCACCCATCTCAGAACAACCATCAAAACCCTCTGAAATTCCTTCAGAACCAACCAACACTTCTGAACCCAACATTCCTGAGACAAAAGTTCTTGATGTCACACCATTAAAAACTGTGTTTCAAGTATCTTCTACTTCCTGCACACCAACCACCTCTTCAAACTCCTCAGAATCTGACATCCACCCAGACTTTCTAGTCTCTCCATCTCACAGAGACTCTGAGGTAAACCAACCTGAACCCATCATACCTTCTAAAGCTTCCATTCCAGATCCTATTCCCACACCTGCACCATCATCTAAAATATTGATCCCAAATTCTAACCCAAGATCATCTATTTCTTGTGCCCAAGTTTCATCACTATTTCATAATCTGGCTTATGGTTTCAAACTCAAAGACTTTTATGACAGAGTTGAACCACCTGACCTTATCAACCCTCTGAAACCCAAACTCACAATGACCCTTCCATATGTGATTCTTGACTATATAAAATCCATGTCAGATGTAGGTTCATTAGCAACTATATCTTGTTCTGCTAAATCTGATAAAGTTGTTGCTTCAACTATACCAATTTCATCTGATAACAATGTTGCTTCTGATGAAACTCCCAAATCTGCCTTCCAAACCTACTCAAATAAACCTTTTGATGTGGTTACCCTTCACACCAGAGCAAAACCTCATCTGTTAATCCAGACTTAATGTTAATCATTTATTTCAATCATTTTTGCAAGAAATACAGTTGTATTTAGGTACTGTACAGAAGAAATGCTCAGCAACAATGGATGCTAAAGAATCTGATATCATCTAGAATGGATTCATCAACAGATTCAACTCTGTGGCCTCAAATCTGAAGAACATTTGTTCTGATGATGCGAAGCTCAGATTTGCTAAGGCTGCAAGAACTTTATTCTGAACAGTCAAGAAATCTGAACATCTGCTCCTTACAGATGCTCCTCCCTCATCATAAGAAACTACTGAAATTGCATCTAAAGAAAATCATTTGGCCATGACTCTGGTAGACCCTCCTTCTAGCTCCAATGCTCCAGACTCTACAGAACCCCTGGAAATTGACTTTGTTCAAGCTCCAGAACCTGATCATACTTCTTCATCTGAGATAAAGAAAGAACATCCAGATTTTGAAGATAAGATTGCTGCTCTAGAAGCTGGCCAATCAGAGATCAAGTCCTGGATGGCAAAACATGATAAGAAGTCTGAGGACATGACATAATGGATGTCTAAGTAGGATCAAAAGAATGAAACAATGGCTAAGTGGATGTCCAAGCAAGAGCAGTCCTCCTCCGAGATTACATATCTATTGAAGATGCTTTTGTCCAAACACTCTTAGATTTTCATTTTTTTTCATTCTGATGTTTTTGCATCTGATGTTTGCTATGTATTTTTTTGCTATATCTTATGATGCATGTACTCTTGATCTGATCTTATTGAATGAATGAAAGTTTTCTCCATTGAATTATCTCATTTATTGTTTCCTTTTATTTGTCTTTTTCAAGTTTTTACTTTTTGCTTATGACAAAAAAGGGGGAGAAAATATAGATCTGAACTGTTTAATATAACTTCACCAGAATGAAACTTCAGACATATTTATTCTATCTAACATTTAATCTGACTATTTCAGAACATTTGATAAGTACATTCTGTAAAAGAAACTCTGAGTCTCTCAGATCATTTGACTATTATCAAACTCTGAATCTTAAATCTGCAAGACATTCTGACTTTCAAATGTTAAAAGAACAAACAAGATCTAACTCTGAAGATTTCTCAAGACAAAAGGGAAGTTTCCATTCCTTATCTATATTTAACTCAGGGGGAGATTCATCATCTCAGGGGGAGTTATAATTTTAATATCTTCAATTAAACAAAATTTCTGATGTTTTTGTCATCATCAAAAAGGGGGAGATTGTTAGAACACAGATTGGTTCTTAATAATATCTCTATGTTTTGATGATAACTATTAGGAAATTTTGTATTTAAGAATACTCTAAAATTTGCTTGAGAGTTTTTACTGCAGATAGTAAAGAAATTAACACTCCAGAAGCAAATCAGAATTGAATACAAGAAATTAACTAGACTCTGAAGCGCCAGATGCACTCATTAGAAGATTCTGATTGCTGCCAACAGAAGATTCTGAGCGTAGCCTCCAGAAGAATCTGAAGCAGAAGCTCCAGAAGCATCTGAAGCAAGTCAGAAGCATCTGAAGCAAGTCAGAAGCAAAGAAGAATTTTGTATGAAGAGTTTTTCAAAGCATAGTTTCTACAGAAGATTCTGAGAGTACTAAAGCTGCCAGTACTGAAGTTCTGTCTCAAGTATGCTATGATATTTAACACGCTGAAAGCACACCTGCTGCAGAAGACTCTGACCCAGCAAGCTCTGATCATCATTAGAAGACTCTGGCCCAATCAGACTCTGATGAACTTGCTGAAAACTGAAGAAGAAAATATTCAAAGATTATATTCGTTGGAGTAAATCAAACGTCTCTTTCCTTATTTATGCTAGACACAAGAACACAGACAAAAAAGATTTTTCTGTGCTTTCTTCTTCTAGGAAAGGTCACTTGATATGAAGACAAAAAGGCTCAGACCTTTTGGGACACTCTTATCAACGTGCAACTCACCTTGGATCAGCTGCCTATAAAAGCAAGACTCCACCAAATTCTTCAATTAGACATTTTGCTGAAAAGAAATTAAAACATTCAAGCTCTCATACTTTCATATTCTTTCTAAGAATTTATTTCATTGTACTTAAACTTAAGAGAAATATCACTGTTGTGATTAAAGCTTTTTAGAAGCATTCTTACTCTTGTAATAGTTTTACATTGATTGTAAAAGATTTCCTTAAGAGGATTCAGTTGGAATCAGTAGCTCTTAAGAAGACTAAGAACAGTTGTTCTTAGGTGTTACTATTGTAATCTGTTTGATTAAATAGGGGATTAAGTCCTTGATTGAGAAAGGCAAATCACTCTAGGAAGGGTGGACTGGAGTAGTTGAGTTCAACGAACCAGGATAAAAATAATTGTGTTTTAATTCTAAGTTTTAATCTTTCATACTTATTCAACCCCCCTTCTAAGTATTATCTCACCTTCATCATGTTATCACAATTAATGCCATATTACCAAAATAACTCCACATTTATAAATAAAAAATTGATGTGTCACTACAAATTTCTATTTCATATACTTCAATACTTTATTCTTTTTTTCTTTCATTCCTTTCTATGTCACCTTAACTTTAAATTCCTGAACCAACTAGTCAGTTAAGGTGTGAGGCTAGGTTTTTCAAGTTTCAAAATGTATGATAAAATTTGTGATGGTTGTGTGGTTGATAAGCAATCTACTAACTCATTTAAGGTCAACTTACTAATGAGGTCAACCAATGTACTATAAGTCATTCATTCATATGCGTGCGAACCTTTAGAGGAGAAGTCTTTAGGAGATAATATATACTTCATCTTATTTTTTTGATAAGCATATCATAAATATTCATATCTATTTGTTTTAGTCAAGGAATGAAGTGTTTGTCATATTCAAGAAGTTCAAGACTTTAGTTGAAAACCAAAAGAGCAGAAGAATTAGAGTTTTGCTAATTGATGATGGTGGTAAATACACATCAAAGGCCTTTGAGTCATTTTGTGATTATCAAGGTATACAACATGAATTCAAAGCTCATGATACACCATAATATAATGGCTTTTCTAAAAGAAGAAACATAACAATCTTGGATATGGTCAGATGTATGGTAAATCAAAGAGGTGTGCCCAAATCATTTTGGGATGAAGCAGTGAACATTATAACATTTATGTTGAGCAAATGTCCAACTAAAAGGTTAAAGAACAAAGTACATGTGGTTTTTTAGACTGGTAATAAGCCTAGTGTTCATCATTTTAGAGTATGTAGTGCATTATGTCACAAACATGTATGTGATGCCAAGAAAAGAAAGTTGAATGATAAGAACACACTAGTGATTTTAGTTGGTTAACATGAACTAATGTCTACAAAATGTATGATCCTACCACTTAAAAGATGTTTATCATCATTGATATAGTAATAGATGAAGGAAGCTCATGTGACTAGCAATTAGGAAGTAGATAAAACAAGTCTCAGGTGAGTTCATTGTTAGACTATGGCAAGGATCTAGAAGGGGGGGGGGGGGGGGGGTTGAATAGATCCCCAATTAAAATTTGAGTCGGCGCTACCAATTAAAAATTGGTTTTGAAAAAATTGTTTTAAGTGCGGAAGCGGCCGAGGAAAATATAGTCTAAAACGAACGGTTATTGGAAAACCGGATATGCGTAAGCCTTTGGATTAATGACAATATGGAAAATAGAATCACAACACTAATCACACTTATCAATGATCTAATTCAGTTGTTAGGATTCCTAGTTCCAATGATTCAAAGAGCAAACCAAAACTAGATACACAAGTAAGATAATTTTGGTTTAGGAAATTTGTCAAACACTTGGTGTGCAAAACACTCTAAGTGATATTTTTGTTGAGTAAGTGATTCCAACTAGCCTAGTACAATGTCTTATTGTACTTTAGAGTCAAAAACAGAGTTTTAACCTCTTACTCAATTTATATCACAGTTTGACAATAGTGCTTATACAAAAATCACTTAATTCTTGAGCTATAATGTAGATGCTGAAAAATAGAGAAGACAAGTATTTGGTGAGGCAATTCCCCCGTCGTCCTCGCTTCGGGGTACGTCTGCCCTCAATTCTAAAACTAGAATTGAGATAGATTTTATAGATATCACCTGTTGAATGTAACAATTTATACAAGGATTGAGCAACAAATATACAATAGAAATCTCAATATGTTGAAAGTTGCTTTCACTCCTTGCCCCTTGATTCAAGATGAATCAAGTCCTCCGATTGTTATTGATGGACCTCCGATTCCAGCCACCTTATTGAATAACCTGTTGTTGTTCAAACCTTCGGCTCCGGCTGATCTCGACGGAAACAAATCGAACCCGAGATCTTCCCTTCAATATCACTGAATCCGCTACTAGACTTGTGAAGAACACCTCTTCACAATCACCTTCGCTCAATTGACCCTTGATGAAGAATCTCGTCCAAAAACCCCCAACATTCAAACCAATCTTGGAGGGTAAAACCCTAACGGTTTTATTCAAGAAAGAACCTGTCACAAGCTTCAACCCGAACTTGATTACCCAATCTAAGCTTCGAACCTTATCACCTTTAATCACTCACAATGCACTTCAAAAATGGTTGTGTGTAATTGATGTGTTGTGAGATGTTGAAGATGAAGATAATGAATCTTGGACACCTATTTCACTCTTTCTTGTTTTTGAACACATGAATCAAATATTATCAAATGTTTATGTGACACAAGTGGTTAAACAAGTATATATAGTACCAACCCAATTAAGGACATAACAGTATTTCAAATAGAAGAGGGAATCATTTAAAAACAGGATTTCCGCGCGAACGGTCGACCGCAGCAGGTCTGTGCGTCGACACATGGCCTGTGTTTTTGGAAATCTGGAAAATGCATCAGTATGCATCGACCATACAGTCGGCGTGCGCTGACCCGTTGAAAACTATTTCCTTCATGCGCCGACCCTATGGTCGACTCATGCCTTTATGCGCTGACCCATTGGAAAATATTTCCTTTATGCACCGACCCTATGGTCGACTCATTGCCTTTATGCGCTGACCAGTGGAAAAGTGCTCTGATGCATGCGCCGACCCTATGGTCGACTCATGCCCTGCAAACCTGCAAAAATTCATCAGTTTGTGGTTTTTCATGCCTCTGGTCATGATTGCATTTTATCTACACATAGTATATTTATTACAACAGTTTTAAGACAAGTATAAAAGGATATGGTAGGTGATACGTTGCATCTATTTAGTAGATCTGGAGTTTATAATTTCCGATCTATCCAAGGCTGTAATTTGTCATCATCGAAACCTGTATTGAACAATGTCTTGCAGACTTGTGTGATGTGTGGCGATTTGCCTCCACATTCTCCCCCTTTTTGATGATGACAACCTGTATACAACTAAAACACCCAATATGCAATGTATACACAAGTTCCCCCTTTCTTTTGTAATATAAGGCTGCAGAACAAATAGCCATCAACTGTTGTTAATATCCTGACTTGGCTTTGGTGCTTGCTTGCTACATGTTCTTCTCCCCCTTTGACAACATCAAAAAGAGAAGGAGAACGCATCAATTAACAGAAAACATACAATAGTTGATAGTTAATTACCGAACTTCACACATAAGAATGCTAATGAACAAAAGTAACTTGAATTAATAGATAATTAAGAGAACATGCAAATAGGTGAATATTCAGGCAAACATAACAAGGAAAAATGGAAAGTACACAGAAGAAGCAAATATGCAACTATGAAACTAATATCCCCTCCCCCGACCTCGGCCCCTCCCCCGGTATGTAGTATTGGGATTGCGGTAAGGATCCGAGAAGTCCACAAACGCTTCTACGGACATGTTGAGGTGATGAAGACAGTCGGTGATTTCCAGGTCTTGCCTTTCATGCGATGCAACAAGAGCTTCAAGACGGGCGTCCATCCGAGTCGAAAATGAATTTAACCTTTCATTTTGAGTACGAAGCTCAGCTTTGATCTCCTCCATTTGCGTATCTTGACTCCTCATGAAGGTTTGTTGATCTAACTGCATGGACTGCAGCATATTAATTACTTCAGAGTTGTCCGATGGTGGAGGAGGTGATGAGTGCAGGGAAGGTTGATAGTCTTGAGGGTAGCCGTGATATGGGTCGTAGAATCTACCCAGGGTAGTCCAGCCTGTATATTGCCATTCACCCCATCCCTGATTTGTGTAACCTTCTTCTTGTTCTTCAGATGGAGCTGAATGTTAGAGCCAATCGGTATTTGGAGACGCATGTT
The DNA here is from genome assembly GCA_963859935.3 of Lathyrus sativus. Taxonomy (NCBI): domain Eukaryota; kingdom Viridiplantae; phylum Streptophyta; class Magnoliopsida; order Fabales; family Fabaceae; genus Lathyrus; species Lathyrus sativus. Next base: position 524,439,350 of record OZ012738.1, read on the forward strand.
GAACTGGCGATTGATGATAGTCTTGCGTCTCACATACAAGTTCTTGTACCTCTGCAGCTATATTTTCTTCATCATCGTCCTGTTCACCTTGTTCTTCACTTTCCTCTTCAAAGCTGTCATCGGAACTGTCATGAGTCACCCGAGGAATATTGGCTCGACGGACAAATCTGTATGATTGTCGTTCATCACACCAAAAATACCCCATCATGACAAGGGTTTTGGTGCTAAATTCTTTGTCAGAGGGGACTGAAACACAAGGGAATGTTGGGTATACAACATTTGTTGCGGTAAGAATTTTCGAAATAAACGACCCATAGGCTAGAGCAGTGCCTCTACCTGAGTCTCTCAGAGCAAAAATCCTGCTTGCAATATAGTATGGCCAGTTTATTTTGATCCTATGTTTCAATATATAGATGAGATGTACCTCAGCTTGTTCGACACGGGACAGGCCACCTTTTTTCGGTCGTAGGATGCGAGCGACAATCCACTGAAGAATGCGCTCCCCTGTTAGGAGTTTCTCTGCTGTGACCGTTCTCGGAAAGGCATCACTGTTGACAATGGCATCTGGATATGGTCTTTTGAGCATGTCATTCAGAGCGCTCTTAAACTCATACCCTGGCACCGTACGAGTATCCGTTACCTCGTGAAGAGGTGATGCATCAGCATCGACAGTCAAATCAAAATACTTGTTCCAGACTTCAGAATTTATGTTTACCAGTTTATTGCCGACAGAAGTGTGGAAATATTGACCTTGAAAGTTACCACGTAGACCTGTGTAGAACACCCGGACCAAATCCTCACTATACTTTATGTTGCACTCCAGAAAATTGAAGAACCCCTGAACCTCCAGCAGAGACAGAATTTGGGTGAGATACAAGCGTTCCGCCGTTGCCTGGTAGAAGGCATGTTGTGGAACGATTGCTCTTTTGCTGAGATTCTTGTTGAAGTTTTCAACAGCAGGTGGATGAACTAGGGAGACAGCGGTAATGGGGACTGAAGCGGATGATGATGAGGCCCTTGATCTCTTACCTGTATTTTTGTGAAAAAGAGAAGCCATTGATGATGATTTTTAGAGATTTTGTAGAGATGAACTTTGAAGAGAGTAGTTGAGGATGATTTTGGAGAAGATGAAGACTATTCCCTTTAATAGAGAGAGGTTTTAGGGTTTTGGTAAGAGGGAGGAGACAAGAGGACACAATAGATGCCTAGATGAAATTTACAAGACAAATGCAATATTAAATCATAACAAAAGTTGACAGCACATTAAATGGAGAAGAAGAGAAACTGGAACGGTTTTCAAAAAAAATTCTGGGTTTTTGCGCGAGCCGTCGACCATAGCCCCTGCATGCGTCGACGCATACTGTGAGTTTTTTGATAATTTTGAAAGTCTACAGCATGCATCGACTGTTGTCCTGTTTAGGTCGACTCATAACCTTCAAAAACCCAATTTTTCAGTTTCATATTATGCTGAATGCCACACTTGCCTATTTATCATGCCTATTCACCCTTTCACAATATAATTTGCATTCAACACACATAGTATTAGCAGCAAAAGTCATAGACATATATAAGTACCATGGTTGTCAAACGATATACTTAGTTTCAAGTCATGAATATTTAGAGAGAGAGAGAGAGATATAAAGAGAGAGAGAGAGAAAGGAGCAATATCACCTCTATACCGACCACACTTGTTAACCACATATTTGTACTTGCAACAAAAGCTAAACTTGTTAGTAGTACAAAAGCATAGTTGTAAATAGATTAATTACGAACGTAGTAATTGTTAAACCCGATCAGAAATGTCGAGAATGCCAAGTTCTCGATGAATATGAAAGAAGGGCTCAGTGGCTAGCGGCTTTGTGAAAATGTCCGCTAGTTGGTTTTTGGTATTAACGTGTTCAAAGACAGCGTCACCCTTCTCTTCATGGTCCCTCAGAAAATGGTGTCGAATTTCTATGTGTTTCGTACGCGAATGTAACATCGGATTTTTGGTAAGATTTATAGCATTGGTGTTGTCACAAAATATTGGAACACGTTCTAGCTTCAAATTGAAGTCCAATATTTGTTGTTTAAGCCATAGGACTTGCGCACAACAACTATCGGCGGCTACGTATTCCGCTTCGGCGGTTGACAGAGTAACGAACACTTGTTTCTTGCTATGCCAACTGACCAAGGAATTTGAAAATAGGTGACACGTACCGCTGGTGCTTTTCCTATCCGATTTGCAACTGGAAAAATTGGAATCGGAGAAGCCTACCAATGAGCAATCATTACCTTTGGAATACCACAGTCCATATTTCGAAGTACCAGATAGGTATCGAAGTATGCGTTTGACAGATTTTAGGTGGGATTCCTTAGGACATGATTGGTATTTGGCGCACATACACACGTTAAACATAATGTCGGGACGAGAAACAGTAAGATAGAGAAGCGAGCCAATCATACCTCTGTACCTTTTTACCTTAACATTCTTACCACTTTCATCTTTACTCATATTTACACATGTTGGCATAGGAGTGTCTATGGATTTTGAATTTGCCATGTCAAATCTCTTGAGAAGCTCCAAACAATATTTTGTTTGGCTCACGAATGTTCCTTCCTTCAGTTGCTTGATTTGCAAACCGAGAAAGTATGTGAGTTCACCCATCATACTCATCTCGAATTCACCCTACATAAGCTCAGCAAACTCTCTTACGAGATTCATGTTAGTGGATCCAAATATGATATCGTCAACATAAATTTGTACAAGAATTAAGTGCTTTCCTTGACGTTTAATGAAGAGAGTAGTATCAACCTTTCCTCTTGAGTAGCCTTGATCAAGTAAAAATTTGCTTAGTCTCTCATACCAAGCTCTAGGAGCTTGTTTGAGACCGTATAAAGCTCTTTTCAATTTGTAGACATGATCAGGATACTCATGAGACTCAAAACCAGGAGGTTGAGCAACATAGACTTCTTCATTTATGAACCCGTTAAAGAACGCACTCTTGACGTCCATTTGAAATAACTTAAAATCCTTCGCACAAGCGAAAGCAAGTAAAAGGCGTATAGCCTCGAGTCGGGCAATCGGCCCATAAGTTTCCTCATAGTCGATGCCTTCCTCTTGGTTATACCCTTGCGCGACTAACCGCGCCTTGTTGCGAGTTATTACTCCGTTTTCGTCCAGTTTATTTCTAAACACCCATCGGGTGCCGATTACTCGATGACCTCGCGGAGGAGGGACAAGGTCCCAAACCTCATTTCTAGTGAACTGATTCAGTTCCTCCTGCATTGACAAAAACCAATGTTCATCGAGTAGGGCTTCCTTAGGGTTTTTAGGTTCTATCTGTGAAACGAATGCGAAGTGATAACAGAAATTACTTAGCTTCGATCGAGTTGTTACACCCTTTGTGATGTCTCCGAGAATGTTTTCAATTGGATGGTCTTTAGATGACTTCCAAGCTTAAGGGAGATCATCTTTTGAAGGTGGATGAACTTCTTCTGTTACATCATGGTGTACATCCTTATCCTCCTCAACTTTGACTTTGTCAGGTTGATCAATCCCCGTCTCGCCACTTTTGAGTATGTCTTCTATGGATGTACCTGCACCATGAACAACACTATCCTTTCCGACATTTTTCGGATATGACTCATCAAAAGTAACATGCACAAACTCTTCTACAGCAAGTAATCGTTTATTATATATTCTATATGCTTTACTCGATTGAGAGTATCCGAGGAAGATACCTTCATTGGCTTTGGAATCAAATTTGCCCAAGTTTTCCTTTCCATTATTTAATACAAAACATTTGCATCCAAACACATGCAAGTGAGAAACATTTGGCTTTCGCCCTTTTAAAAGTTCATACGGTGTTTTATTTAGAATGGGGCGAATAAGCACCCTATTCAAAACATAACACGCCATGCTAATAGCGTCGGCCCAAAAATATTTCGGTAAACCACTTTCGTTAATCATTGTTCTTCCCAATTCTTCTAAAATTCGGTTTTTACGCTCCACAACCCCGTTTTGTTGAGGGGTGCATGGAACAGAGAAGTTATGATCTATACCATGGTTACCGCAATATTCTTCAAATAAGTGATTTTCAAACTCACCTCCATGGTCGCTTCTAATTGACACTATGTTTGTATTTAACTTATTTTGGGAAGCTTAGCAAACTTTTCAAAAGCGACAAATGTATCACTTTTACTTACTAAAAAGATGGTCCAACAAAACCTAGAAAAGTCGTCCACTATTACGAACCCGCAATAGTTTCCTCCTAAACTTTTGATCCTAGACGGCCCAAACAAGTCCATATGAAGAAGTTCAAGAGGTCTCGTTGTTGAAACTATCTTTTTGGATTTAAATGAGATCCTCGTTAGCTTGCCTTTTTGACAAGCATCACAAAGGTGATCCTTGGTGAACTTTATTTTGGGAAGTCCTAAGACTAGGTCTTTTGAGACTACCTTATTGAGTAAGTCAAAGTTAACATGCGCTAAATGCCTATGCCATAGCCATGAGTCTTCACTCGTAGTTATGAGGCATTTGTCGCTTGTTAACGATACTTCATTTAAGTCAAGCATATATACATTGTTTACTCTAAAACCATTAAACATATTCTTCTTATCATTTTCATGCACAAGTTTGCAAAAATCTTTTGAAAAAGATACATTGTATCCTTTGTCGCATAATTGGCTAATGCTAAGCAGATTATGTTTAAGGTTTTCAACGAGCAACACGTCGGAAATCATAGTAGAGACGGGATTACCTACATTACCTTTACCTAGTATTGCTCCGCGGTTGTTATCACCATAAGTTACATACCCTTTCTTCTTAGCCACGAAGTCTATGAATAAGGATATGTCTCCAGACATGTGTCTTGAGCACCCACTGTCGAGAACCCATCTTCTCTCGGTGGTCTCGACACATTTCACCTATCAAAACATAATTAGCACAAGGAGGTACCTAATGGCATATTGGGTCCTAATAGGTTAGCGACAAAATGGTTGCGTTTGGGCAACCATTGGTAGATGCCTTTAGGAACAAGAAATCTCCTAAACCGGCATTTACCAATGGAGTGGCCTTTCTTGCAACAATATAAGCATGCAAAATCGACTTTAGAATCACTTTTACTTGCTTGATCCTTAATTACATATGCATATTTTTGGTACGGGTTAATCATACTTTTTCTAAAATCCTTTTTATCAATAGCAAATGTAATTTTAGGCTAAAGTGCCTTGTTTAATTTGGCCTTGAGGTTTCTAACCTCACCTTGCCAAATATGACAAGTATCACACCCAAAGTCGAAAGGATTTCTATTGTCCTTACAATCCAATTCATTGCCTTTCACAATGGAAGCCTTAAGGTCCTCTAGTTTCTTTTCGGACTCTTTAACTTTGTGCTCTAAATACGTAAAAATTCTTTTATTAGAGGCAAGTTTCTTGAAGGCTTCAATTGCTTCATTGTGTAAAGCATTAAATGCGGTTTGTAATTCTGAATGCGACATATTTGAGGACTTATCATATTTAGAGTGACGTACCTATTTTTTCTTATTTTTCTGATGAGCGAAGAGGCATAGATTCACAGACTCTTCTTCATCACTAGAGCTTTCATCAGAGGAGGAAGAGTCGTTGTCGCTTTCCCAAGCTATGTACGCTCTCCTAGGCTTTGATGATTTCTTGTGTGACTTTGATGATTCCTTTTCCTTTCCCTTTTTGTTCATCGGACAGTCCGGTTTGTAGTGACCGGGCTTTCCACACTTGTAGCACGTCCCTCTAGTCTTTTTGCCTTTTGAGTCGTCATCTTTGGAGTACCTCGATTGTTTCCGAAAGTTAACCAAGTTCTTCTCGGAATGTTGGATGTTGTTCTTTCTCACGTAACGGTTATACCGTTTAACGAACAACCTCATATCTTCGCTCTTGTCCTCTTCTTCTTCGTCGCTTGAGGAATAATCACTTTGCTCTTTTGCTTGAGACTTCGAGGAGGAAGTATTGAGAACTATCGATTTCTTTTCACTCACCTTCATTTTGTCTTTCTTTTCCATCTTTTCGCGTTGGTCTAGGCTCAAGAGTACCTATTCATGCTCTTGTAGTTTGCCAAACAATGTTGTCAAGTCTAATAAGGTAAGATCATGTGCTTCTTTGATGGCGGTCACTTTTGGCTGCCATTCCCTGTTAAGACATCTTAAGATCTTATTAGTAGCAACATCATTGGAAACAGGCCTACCTAATGAATGTAAACGATTGATGAGATGAGTAAATCTCTTTTGCATGTCAGCAATGGTTTCCCCTTGCTCCATGAAAAAGAGATCAAACTCTTGTCTTAATGTGTTGATTCTAGCCAACTTAACATCGTTTGTCCCCTCATGGGCTATTTGTAGTGAATCCCACATGGCCTTAGCAGTAGGACAATGGGATACACGATAGTATTCATCTACACCTAATGAGGAGATTAAGATATTTTTGGCTTTCCAATCATAATTGTATTTTTTCTCATCGTCATCGGTCCATTGTGCTTCGGGCTTTGGCACAACTACGTTATCCGCATTGGTTATAGTAATTTCTATTGGACCATTGAGGATAACGTTCCATATTTTTCTGTCTATGGAGTTTATATGCACTCACATACAGTCTTTCCAATAACTATAATTTTCACCGTTGAAAACGGGAGCTCTATTGTACGCCCCTTTTGGTTCGTTAGCCATTTTCTATCAACGTTGTATTTGAAGCACCGAGTAACCGGAGCTCTAGATACCACTTGTTAGACTATGGCAAGGATCTAGAAAGGGGGTTTGAATAGATCCCCAATTAAAATTTGAGTCGGCGCTACCAATTAAAAATTGGTTTTAAAAAAATTATTTTAAGTGCGGAAGCGGCCGAGGAAAATATAGTCTAAAACGAACGGTTATTGGAAAATCGAATATGCGTAAGCCTTTGGATTAATGACAATATGGAAAATAGAATCACAACACTAATCACACTTATCAATGATCTAATTCAGTTGTTAGGATTCCTAGTTCCAATGATTCAAAGAGCAAACCAAAACTAGATACACAAGTAAGATAATTTTGGTTTAGGCAATTTGTCAAACACTTGGTGTGCAAAACACTCCAAGTGATATTTATGTTGAGTAAGTGATTCCAACTAGCCTAGTACAATGTCTTATTGTACTTTGGAGTCAAAAACAGAGTTTTAACCTCTTACTCAATTTATATCACAGTTTGACAATAGTGCTTATACAAAAATCACTTATTCTTGAGCTATAACGCAAATGCTGAAAAATAGAGAAGACAAGTATTTGGTGAGGCAGTTCCCCCGTCGTCCTCGCTTCGGGGTACGTCTGCCCTCAATTCTAAAACTAGAATTAAGATAGATTTTATAGATATCACCTGTTGAATGTAACATTTTATACAAGGATTGAGCAACAAATATACAACAGAAATCTCAATATGTTGAAAGTTGCTTTCACTCCTTGCCCCTTGATTTAAGATGAATCAAGTCCCCCGATTGTTGTTGATGGACCTCCGATTCCAGCCACCTTATTTAATAACCTATTGTTGTTCAAACCTTCGGCTCCGACTGATCTCAACGGCAAAAAATCAAACCCGAGATCTTCCCTTCAATGTCACTGAATCCGCTACTAGACTTGTGAAGAACACCTCTTCACAATCACCTTCGCTCAATTGACCCTTGATGAAGAATCTCGTCCAAAAACCCCCAAAATTCAAACCAATCTTGGAGGGTAAAACCCTAACGGTTTTATTCAAGAAAGAACCTGTCACAAGCTTCAACCCGAACTTGATTACCCAATCTAAGCTTCAAACCTTATCACCTTTAATCACTCACAATGCACTTCAAAAATGGTTGTGTGTAATTGATGTGTTGTGAGATGTTGAAGATGAAGATGATGAATCTTGGACACCTATTTCACTCTTTCTTGTTTTTGAACACATGAATCAAATATTATCAAATGTTTATGTGACACAAGTGGTTAAACAAGTATATATAGTACCAACACAATTAAGGACATAACAGTATTTCAAATAGAAGAGGGAATCATTTAAAAACAGGATTTCTGCGCGAACGGTCTACCGCAGCAGGTCTGTGCGTCGACACATGGCCTGTGTTTTTGGAAATCTGGAAAATGCATCAGTATACATCGACCATACAGTTGGCGTGCGCTGACCCGTTGAAAACTATTTCCTTCATGCACCGACCCTATGGTCGACTCATGCCTTTATGCGCTGACCCGTTGGAAAATATTTCCTTTATGCGCCGACCCTATGGTCGACTCATTGCTTTTATGCGCTGACCAGTGGAAAAATGCTCTGATGCATGCGCCGACCCTATGGTTGACTCATGCCCTGCAAACCTGCAAAAATTCACCAGTTTGTGGTTTTTCATGCCTCTGGTCATGATTGCATTTTATCTACACATAGTATATTTATTACAACAGTTTTAAGACAAGTATAAAAGGATATGGTAGGTGATACGTTGAATCTTTTTAGTAGATCTGGAGTTTATAATTTCCAATCTATCCAAGGCTGTAATTTGTCATCATCGAAACCTGTATTGAACAATGTCTTGCAGACTTGTGTGATGTGTGGCGATTTGCCTCCACATTCATTACCCAATAACAATGATGATAATGATGAATCATCTAAAGAATATGCAGAAGTTCCAAATGTTGAGGTGAATCAGAGACCTCAAAGAACAAAGAACATCCAAATAAGGCTACATTAATGTGAACTAAACAATGACAGTGAAGTGGCTAAAAAAGGTAATTTAGTTCATATGGAAGTGATGGCAGATGAAGAGCCTATCAACCATCATGAAGTATGGTGTGCATGTGCCAGAAACAACATCAAGCATAATTCTGATATACTTGTATATTGATTACTTAATTGTGATTGGAAGCAACAAATTTGAGATCAAGAGATTTAATGAGCTTAAGATGTTAAAATTTGAGTTGGTTGAGCTATGCATGCTATCGTACTTCTTAGGGATGAAAATTCTTAACACTAGAGAAAGTATGTTGGTGAAATAATTAAAAGGTTTAAGATGGAAGAATGTACCCATGTAATAACACCTATTAAAGGAAATCTCAAATTAGAGAAAGGAAATAAGGAAGAAAAAATGGATTCCATAACGTTCTAACATATAGTTGGCTCTCTTAGATATCTATGTAATATTAGGAAAGACAATTGTTTTATTGTTGATTCAGTTATTGGGTTTATGGATGACCCAAGGAGAACTCATATGATTGCAACTAGAAGAGTGTGAGGTATTTGATTATCCCAATGGACTATGGAATTTTGTTTCTAATATCTGCAAAGAACTTTAATGCTGAGATTATTTTCTACCTAAATGCGTATTGGTATGCTGATACAATTGACAAAAGAAGCACCACATGGTAATACTTTAAGTTCCTTGATTCATAAATTTATTGGTGCTCAAGAAAATAACCAGCATTTGTGAGTGCAACTTCCTATTAGATGTATTTTGTATGATGTCAAAACTAAGATATTTTAGCGTTTATGTATATTGAGCGGTATCATCTGAGTCTTAATATGCATATTAATATTAAGAAGCATAAAAAACTTTTTGAAAATTATTTAGAAAAAGGTTCATGCATTCGGAAATGATTTAGAAAAAGTGTCATGCATTAAAAATAAGTTTTTTTGTGAAAAAAAAGTGTCGACACATACATGACATTGGTCGTCACATGTGGTCCATTTTTAAAACCTACAACTTTTGTTTGATGTGATGCCTTAATGAGACAGCACATAAAAGAAAATTTTCTCTATATGTCGACACATACAATTTTCAGGTCGCCTTATGTAACCCATTTTTAAAGCCTGTAGCCTTTGTTTGATGTGCATACTGAATAGGTTGGCACATGACCTTTATAGTTTGGCTCATGCATCAAATAGGTTGACCTATGACTTACATAGGTCGACACATTCACAAAAAATCTTGAAATTTTGCATTGTTTTCTAAACCTATTGAATTTTTTTTTTATTCTAAATTGCACATATATATAATTCATACACGCATCATTTCTTTTTAATGATTATGAGAAAATCATAAGCGAAACCTAAAACATACAAAGAGTCTTCTTCATCTTCGTCATTAATTTTATGCATACACACAAACAAAGTACACATAATCATTCAATGTTTAGGTGTCATCTAGAATCAAGTTGATAACGCCTAATTTAGCTTGTGGTATTGTAAATTGAGTTGAGATCTTTGGGGGGGGGGGGGTTAAATAAGAAATCCAAGGTGGAATTTTTCTTCAAGATCAATTATGGATTTAAAGGTCTTTAACAAGATTACGCATATTTAGATTCGATCGAGTAAAGTCTTTGAAGAACGAGGGTTTCTTGCAAAGAAGTAGTGTGAGACGGTGAATCAAATTGATAAATCTTAGGTTAGAACAATTCATAATTTAGATTCGATCGAGTGAAGGCTTTGAAGAACGGTGGATCTTGTAAAGGAGTGGTGTGAGACAGTGAATTAAATTAGCATTGTTGGGTGACTTAATCAAGCTCAGATCAAGGGAAAAGAAAGTGTTATGATCAACATCAAACATAAGATTTGTAGGGTTACATTGCTACATTTCTCCTGTAAACTACTTTTGTAAAGTATGGTTAAATTTCATATCTCAATTTGAGTTTGAATTGAGGGCAGACGTACCTATAGCGAGGCTGATAAGGTAATTGCCTAAAAAAATCCTTGTGTGCTCTCTTTCTCTCTATATCATTTTTACATTTCACTTGCAAATAATTGAGTTCATTGTTTATACGATCAATACGTTCGATTAATTCTTTTGTGTCGCATCGCTACGAAGAAGAGCCGACAAGGACAAAAGATTCTCCACCGTTAGTTATTTATCCCAAAAGAGGGAAATGAAACGATCAGAGAAAACCTACGAAAATGGGAAAAGACAGGTCATCGCAACCAAATCTTGGGTTCAGGAGTCGGTTACGCAAGGGGAAGGTATGAGCACCCCTCACGTCCGTTGTACTCAACGGAATCCATGCTTGTTGTCTATCTAAAAGGGTGTTAACTATAAGGTTGGATACGGGGATAAAAGAAAAGAAAAGAAACTCGATAGAGCATCGCCGCTCTATGCCTACGTACTCCCTCGTGCAATGGGAAAGTCAGAGTCAACGTAGTTCGAAAAATTACGGGTGAAATTGGGGAAGATTGCTTGCCAAGACATCACCGTCTTGTGCCTACGTATCCTCGTCCGGTACGAGAAATCAGAGCAAACGTAGTTCGGGCTGACACGACCACGGGTTGATTTAAGTTTTTTAACTGAGTAGGGCTAAACCTTCGTTTTAGCAGTTAGGTGTATTGTTGCTCGACCATTGGAGACTTAGGCGTTACTTGTTTGCGGTAGAACCAAGAGTTAACACACTCTTTATGAAAATGAATTTCAATTAATCCTGAAGGATAAAAAGGTTTGGTGTTTTGTTTTGTGTTTTTTATGAAGAAGTGAATTGAGTTAAGTTTATAACTCATGTTACACTAAAGACTATAACTTGAGAGCGAATGCGTCACATATCGCCCAAAGGGCATACGCTAAACACTCTAGATAGTTGAAAGGAAGCCCCTCAACCATCATTCCCTAAGTACTTAAGGCTCATAGCGTACACAATTTATTATCCTTTATTAGATATCTTGAAGAAGTTTGAGATGAGAAGAGAAAACACAAACTCTAAGGGGAAACTAATCAACCCTAATGTTATCATGTAAGGTGCTCCTATGATTGAGATTAAGAGGGGAAAAGACTATCCTAATGTTATCATGCTTGGATTGAACACTTAATGTCTCTCCTACTCCCACCTTAAACAAATGAGACTAGGAATCCTAAGGGATCATGGCAAAGAAACCAAGTAAACACAAGATAAATCAATCACAAATGAGATGAAAGAAAGAGATGAAGTTGACTTAAACAAGTCAAGAAGAAATGCAAATATGTTATGTAAGATACAAATGATGCAAAGACAACAAAAGATGAAGCCAAAAATGACTTAAACAATTCAAAGCAAAAGTGAGATGAAATGGGAGAAGTTACAACTCCTACAACCATTCAAACATCAATCACTAAGACCAAAAGGTAAACACCAAAGCAAAAGGAGAATCCATGATCAAAATGGAGATGGGAGAATAGGCTTGGGCAGCAAGCAACATGAGAAATACCTCAACCAAATACAACACACTGATCATGCAAGAAGAAAAAACAAATAAGTGATCAAAGTGATCCCTCATTCAAAGCAAACTCAAAGTATGAACAAAGGATACCAAATTGCTTTGAATGAGTATCAAAAACCAAAGGACAGAAGTAAAAGCATAAGAGAAAGATGCTAAAACCAAATTGGAAACAAAGCAAAAGCATGCTACAAGTCAAAGCAAGAGAAGGAACCAAAGTTCCAACCATATTCAACACCTAAACACAAGTGGAATGCCTTAATCCAAAGTGACTTGCAACACAAACTACACAAGTGTAGGACCTATAAATGCAAAACCAGCACCTTAATCATGTTATGAACGAGTATCAAAGCTCATAAGGTGCTCATGGGATCCATCAAAGTCATTTCCCAATGAAATTAGGTCAACTAGTTTGTATGAACTTCATATAAGGTGACTTAACTTGCAAGCCTCGCCAAAAATAGAAGAATAGTTCAAAAGATGCCAAATAAAATGCACAAAGCAATTAAACAAGCTGGAAAACAGAGGCCAAAGTATCCAAACCAAATTCAATTCAAGGCATCACCAAATGATTTGATCAACTAGGGTGCTCCACCTTATTGAATTATTATCGAAGGTCAAACAAAAACAAGGCAAAGTCAAACAAAAATTGATCAAATATTGACCAAAATCAGCCTCAAAGGTACCTCAATCCATCCTCTAAATGGAGATGAAACCTTACTAATTGGTGATCTCAAATGGTAGCTCAAGAGTGGATGATCAAATAAGAACAACATTAAAAACCTCTCCAATTGAAAAATTCATATTAAATTGCAAAATAAAATAAAATTGAAATTGAAAATTATAGAAAATTAATTAAGACTTTAACATGTTTGAAAATAATTTTTTTGGAATTTTTAGCTAATTGGAGCTATTTTTAATAATTGAAAATGAAAACAGCAAAATAAAATGGAAAGCAAAGGGAGGTGCAAAAGTAAAATCAGAAACAAAGGAAAACAAGGCAAAGCGCATTTGGGCTGAAAACATGGAGGTGCACATAGCAAAAGAAGCCCAACCCAAACCAAGGATGAGCCAGATTAATGAAACGCACTGTTTCATTAATCTGAGGTGGAGTCAACGTGCCAAATAGATCCAGTCAAACCAATCCAAGCCAAGCACGCACGCAATCAAATATTCAAACCACATCCACATCAGATTTGACTGAAAAATAACCAGAGGCCAGAGCTAGGGCTCCGGTCGTCTTCTCCAGTGAGCTCACCGGAGCTCAGAGAAAAAATCTCAATAAACAGCCACAAAAATGGTACCATTCAAAATATCTCATTACAAGGATTCCAAATCCATAGATCAAACATCCAAAGTGTTCAAAATCAAAGAGAATCGAAGATCCAAAGTTTGAATGCACCAACTGAAAACATGATCAAACATGAACAATAATGGATCAAACATGGCCTACTCAACGTAGGGCTTCAGATGCAGCCAACATGAACCTAAATCATGGCCTAGAATGAGATAATTATGGAATGGAAACTTACTGAACGGAGTAGCTCCGTTGGCTCTTCTCAGGTGTGCAAGCTTGCTTCTATTGCTTCAATTCCACTCCAAATGTTCTCAGGAAGAAGAATTAAGCTTCAATTTCACTTGATTTACAGAGAATAATGGAATATGATTTTGAAATTTTCTTGAGAAATTCAAATCTGAATTTGCTCTCTAGCTCCAAATGCGCATTCTAAGCTTCTAGGGCAAGCTCAGAGTTTATATATGATGGATTTCAAATGGTTTTGCAAGCCCATGAAGCCTCAATTTGGAGATTTGAAACTTTGCCCAAAAAAGCAACTTACTCATACACAAGTGATTTTGCTTCATTCATGCCTTGTGAGTGCAATAATCTGCAGCTTGTGAGATCAATTTTACAATGGAATTGGATTGGGCTTTTCATTTGGTCCACATTGTGAGATTTGAGTGGAAACTTTTTGGTGAAGAAACTTGAAATGTGCCATGTTTCCATGCATTTGGTACTCATTCAATTGTGGCATCTTGATCATAAAGATATTTTTGTACAAAGCAACTCAAAACAAGTGAAAATTATGACCTCTAGTGTACCAATCTCATGCCATGCTTAAAAATCCATATTACACTTGAAAATCTCCCCACATGTCCATATATAACCATGATTCAAATGATCCTTGAGTTCTATAATGTAAATGAGGTCTTTATCAACAACTTTCATGTTGGTTGGAAGTTTATTTGAGGTACACAAGTTCATGCAAATGACCTATAATGAAATCTTCCCAAAATACCCTTGCCTTGTCAAGACCATAACTCGAGTTCTACAAATGATATCAAGAACTTATATGACTTTTTTGGAAAGCTAATATCATGAGGAACAACTTTCATGTTCACCTAAAGTTGAGGGGAAACCTGCTTCTAGGTCAAAAGTGCCTTGGAAGTGAGTTGACTTTTAGTTGACCAAAAATATGTTCATCTGAGACCTCTAACTTGTTGGCATCATAACTTGAGTTCCACAAACTCAATAGATGACTTCTAGTACTCAAAAGAAATCTAAGAATATGCCTTACAAGTTTCACGTTTACAAGAAAGTGAGATTAAACTTGTATCATATGGTAAATTGTCCTTGAAGTTAGGCACCAGAGAAGGGGATTTTACATTGAGATCCTCTGAAACCCTAATTTAGTAACTCCTTGAACTCTGGATTCTTCTTGATTTGAACTTGACATGACATCCTAAATGTCTCAAGGTAACTTCCCATGGCATCAATGACTTAGAACCAAGTATTGAAACCTCTCAAGTCCACATTTGACCTTGAGTTGACCAGATGAAACCCTAGATTCACATCTTTTGACTGTGACCTCATGTAAATGAAATGGAAGCCTAGACAAGCTCCACAATGGCTTCCAAAGCACTCAATGAGCTTATCAAACACACCTTATCCATAATAATGATCTTATGGACCCCTGATGATCTTCTATTGACCCCCAAGATAAGAGACAAACAACACACATCAATCCATCCTTCAATGAGCCTTGACAACTTCTTGGTGATTGTGAGCACTTGATGACTGAGCCTGAGATCAAATGAGACTCCTCTTCTTGAATTACACACCTCTCTTGATCCCCTGTTAAGAACAATTCTATGTAAATGCAAATGCTAAAATGAAATGAAACATAAGGCAAGTACAAGAAAATGGTTGGTCAAATTTTGGGGTACAACATTTTGAAACCCATTTGAAAAACATTTTGTTAAATTGATCACAATCCTTTAGATTGTGGTTATCAACAAAACTATATAAATTGCTAAACAAAATCGATTGCACACATGGTGTTTGATAGTTTGACTAAATAGTATTTTTGTGTGATCTATCATTAGAAGTAGCATTACTTGTTGAGTAAATTTCAAGTGATTGTGATTAAAACATATTGATTGAGTTGTTTATCATTATCTTTAATTGGTTTTCATATACGCATATCTGAGTCTTTCGATAGTGGTTCGGTTTAGACTAATCGATCCAAGTCACTTCCGTTAGCCATTGTTTTTAAAACGGTTTTTGCTAAGCAAATTTTTTACGTGGGACCTATTCACCCCTTTAGATAAGTTGCCTTAGTCTAACACTAGTGGCCTTTTCATCATGTGAGTTAGAGTACATAGTTAGATCACATGTCACATGTCAAACCATATGTGTCATAACTTAAAATTTACCCCAAGTTTTCTTCACTTGCATCAGCATAGCGTAATCATTTTAGTTTATCATACACTACATTAGTTAGAAGCATTCGTCAGGGTTTAAATGAAAAAGTCAGGAGTTCTGACATTTTATCTGGTCTTGATGACATTCATTCGGTCATCTATTGATTAAGAAGTCAAATGACTTGATTTCTTAGTCCCAGTGCATTGTCAATTCCATTACATCATGTTTCAGAGGTTCAGAGAGTCACACTGAAAAGTATTATCGTCATCTAGGTCTTTGTAGGATTTTAATTGTATTTGAGAATTTGAAGTAAATGGTCCAAAAGTTAACTCCTTTGCATCTTATTGTCTATTCATAATCTCTCGATTAGTAAACTAATACATTCACTGGACATCTATATTATCTACTCATTACAACATGCATTTCATGCCGCATAGCACTTACGTGTCAACTAAAATAAAATTTCAGATCTACAGACAAACCAGTTGAATCAATTTTCAAATATGCGTAGAATTAACGGGAAAAAAATTTCAAAATCCAGCTTGTAGATATCAATATTATTAATCTTGGGTTTGCGTAGTTCAACCTGGCGTGTTCATTTTATTTTTTGACTACTTTTTCTTGTCTCATTTTAACAAGTCTGAGCCTTTTAAGTTGTCATTTTTTATTTCAAAATTTGATCAAAACCTGTATGTTTTTGAGAAGTTTATTTCATGCTGATCATTTTGGTGCATTCAATTTATTTTTTCGGATACTTTTGTGTACGATTTTAATTCATTTTTAATGCGTTTATTTTTGTTTTTTTAGCCAAAATAATCGTTAGAATTAACTGTGTTTGTAGTTCGATTTTAAATGTTGTTTTTTGTGTTTTATTTAATTACTAAAAGCTTGTTTTCATATTAGTTTTTTTAAGGAAAATGAATTAAAAAGAAAATAGGGAACCATTTAGAAATGAACACGCGTATGAGAAAAGAAAGGAGGAGATATTATCCTCATGTTAGCCAATCGCATGAGAGGAGAGGGGAAACTTAAAACTTTTCTCTCTCACAAAAAGAACTACTACACTCAGCAAAAAAGAAAGCGCGTGTTTCCAACATGTAATTCTCTCACTGGATTTCCATTTGGGAGGGGGGATCTCATTCTTTTTTCCTTCCAGTTTCATCAGAGCAAACCACAACAACACTTTTAGTTCATCATCTCCATCAATCTCATTCTTCACCTTCTTTTCTATCTTCAACACGACAAAACCTTGTTCTTCCCATCACGTGAAGCCATTCCAACTCCTCATAAATCACTCCCCCTATCTATCCCATATCTCATTTTTATTCACATCAAAATACACGTAAAACTTAGCATATATAAACCCCACCCTCTACGTTCATCCACACTAAACATAACAAACCTTACAAACCTCTCACTCTCACAACTCATAAGGACGATACTCAACTTCCTCTACGCATCTCACACAACCACCATAATAAAACCATTCACATCCTCCTCTACCGAATTCCGCCCTCTACTTATCACTATGCAACTTCCAAGTAACTCGTCACCACCATCATCATGAACCCACTGTGAATCTTCTTTTCATCACTGGTAGGAGGTCTTGCTTCCTTTGTTGATTTTCATTTTAATTTGTGGTGATTTGTTGATGTTTGTTGATTGAATATATGGTTTTGTTAAGAAGAAAAGTTTTTGTTTTAGATTTTGGAAAAAAGAAAGAGGATAATGATATATGAAAGATATAGTTTATATATTTGATTTAGTTTTTTCTTTGGTTGATGAATGAAACAAGAGTGATTTTGAGAGGATGAAGCAATTCATTTTTCTAAAAAACATAGAAGCAGAAAGAGGACTATGAATGAGGGAGAATAGTAGGAAAATAAATTTTGTTATTTTTCCATTCTCCCTTGCCACGTGTCTGATTTCGATTGGGGATTTTTTTCTTTGGTTGATGAATGAAACAAGAGTAATTTAGTTTTTTCTTTGGTTGATGAATGAAACAAGAGTGATTTTGAGAGGATGAAGCAATTCATTTTTCTAGAAAAACATAAAAACAGAAGGAGGACTATGAATTAGGGAGAAGAGTAGGAAAATAAATTTTAATATTTTTCCATTCTCCCTTGCCACGTGTCCGATTTCGATTGGGGATTTTTTGAAGTTTAAAAATTCAACTCTCTCTCTCTCTCATTATTTATTTTTTCTTTTATTTATATTTATTAGCTTTTGTTATTATTATTATTATTATTATTATTATTATTATTATTATTATTATTATTATTATTATTATTATTATTATTATTTATTATTATTATTATTATTATTATTATTATTATTATTGTTTTGGTTTAAATAGGTTTTGGATTGGGCTTAGGCCCACATTATTCTTTATACACATTTTTATTATATTTACACCTTTGTGTTGTGTTCTATTTTTATTTATTTTAATAGTTATAATTTGATTTAATTGATTAATTGATTATTTTAATTTTATCTATGGATTATAATGGTTTAATTGATTATTTGATTATTCATTCCATCGGCCACAGTGCATTGATGTTTTCTAGTTAAACATTTTAACTTTAGAAGCCGCTCAGACGCATAAATTTGGTTGACTGACTTCTTATAGAGTGATTCCTATATGATTTTACTTTAAGTCAACTTAATATAACACTAAATTCATTAGTTTAATTGTCAGTTTATTTTACCATTGAAGTTGTTGTACATAATTTATCGAGTTGTTGGACTTTTCAAGTGCGTTGTGATTTCAAAGCTCAGATTCAATTTTACCTTCTGAAAAACCGCTTAGACGCATATATTTTGTTAACCGACTTCTTATAGAGTGATTTCTATATGAATTCACTTTAAGTTAGCTTAACACAACACTAAATTCACTTTAAGTTTATTGATATCCTTTATTTTTTATTGTCTTAGTTAATTGTTAACTCAAGATTAAAATTAACTATTTTAAAAAAAGAACAAAAAATAACACTCGATCCAACATCGAGCCTTTTTTCCAAATCAAATTTAAATTGAATCCAACGCGAGTGCTTGATCCAATTTCGAGCATATCTTTCGATTAATTCAAACTCTTTTCAAAAGTCAAACTTGCAATGCTTAATCCAACGTCAAGGCGTTGATGCAAAAACTTTTTTTCGTAATAAATTTGAAAGGCAAAGGATTGAGACATGAACATCTCTTTAAACCCCTTAATAGTTGAGCGTTTGGAGCACGCTGAATTCCAAGCGACTATTAGTTTTTCAAAATCATAACACTTAATCATGCTTAAATATCATTTCAAAAGGGTGAAAAGGAGATGATCTAGAGCCTTCTATTAATATTCTTGATTATTCAGATACGAGTTCTCTTATTCGACCATTTGAGTAATCGTCATCCAACAAAACACTCAACAAATCAAACTTATTTTCCACCGTTGCGCGACTTCGATAAAACATTTTCAGAAATGAGTATTCCTTATTCATATTGACGTGAAACAAACAAATATTTCCGTCTCCAAGAGCGAGTGACAAGTAAGGTTTAGTCACTCAATATGTCTAAAGGATAACTCCTTAAAAATAATCAACTCAATAGTTCTTTGTAAGTAGAACTATGTAGCCTTGAGTTATCCATAGCACCTGGAGTTTAAGGGACATAAAGAAACATACACAGGGCTATACGGTTCAAAACAAAATTTTGATGCAATTTATGAATATCTTGTTCCTTGCATTAGTGGACCGACATCGAAGAATAAATAGACGTGCTTTCCTGAAATTGGCCATCTTATAGCTAATGAGTATGAAATAGTGTGTATTGATCTTACGAGATACAGTTTCTCAGAAATATTTCTTTCAATGCACATTGCCCCACCTTTAAATCCAAATGATTGTATTATATGTATCAGGTGGCTTTCAAACTCACGACACTTTGTTCAAGTTTATTTGAAACCGAGATGCCTTATACCACTGACATCACCAGAGTGGGCAACTCATTCGTCCATAAAAGCGGAGAAATGGCCGAATCATTTTCTAGAAAGGATGCAAGAGTTCACCATATTGAGCGAGATTGTGAGAGACTCAAATAAACAAAAATCAAATGCGGTACATCCCAAAGAAATTTGTTTCGGTTTATTTTAGTGTTCGTATGTAATATATTGATGACGTAAAATATATACATTTTCAAAGAAATTTGAACATGTTTTAGTTTCCCAAAAAAATCAATCTTTTTCTGTCCAAAACAAGTTATGCTTCTCATTACTCCGTGTTGGGTGTTTTCGGAGATGCATCTCCGAACGCACCCAAATTTTTTTAAAAAATACAATCAGGATGGTTCCAGTGATGCATCAGGAACATTCCATAATACATGATAGAAACTATGAGATTCATATTGGCTTAGAGCTTGTATAAATATGAACTCCCTTTTCATACTCTTTATACACCATTATATTACATCTGAATGAACATCATTTGGAATACCAAATATGTCTACTTTAAAGCGGTGGAGCCATTGCTTGCATTCAAGTTTGTTGAGTATATGCCTCTTGATGATTTAAAATTCATACTTGAAAAACTCCCACTATACGACAACAAACAAAAAAATTGTGAAGCTCGAGTACTGCTCACCAACATCTGACAATGAAGGGAACATTAAGTTAAACAACTTCAAACTCAATATTACTGCATATGTAAGGGTTATGTGGAATACATTTTTTCCTTATGAAAATAAATTTCCAATCGAGTTGGATTCGAAAATAGTGAAATTTGTCAAAGATATTATTAGGATGATGAATCGTCCACCTCGACGTTGGTATGTTTCATCTCTATAATGTTTGATTATTTATATAATGTTTTATCTTTCAAGTTATCAATTTTAATTTTTACTTCAATATGCATCAATGTGAATTTGTGTTTTCGAATATGTGTTTTAGTACATTCTAGAGATACATCTTCGAAATCAAACAGATTTTTGTTTGGGGTATTGTAAAAAAATAATGTGATTTGTACTTTTAAATACGTTCGAAGATGCATATCCGAAATCTAAAAGTATTTTAAGTTTTTATCTAGGGTCTGCTAGCAATTCAGGGTGCAAGATTTTAAGTTTTTAACTAGGGTCTGGTAGCAATTCAGGGTGCAAGAGTTATTCCATTGGGCCGATGGCCCCAATCGAGAGGCCTAACAAAAAACAAAAGAAAACGTACGTAATCAAAATTTGTGGCAATCTTCCTCGACGCTCGTATTTTCACTATCTGAATTCCGAACATCACCGTGAAGTGTAGAACCGAACCATGGAGGTTGCAACCGCCAACGCAGCTTTTACCTTCGCAGTCAACAAGCCCATGCTTTTGTTTCCGTCTTCATCAAGAACCGTAAGTCCTATCAAAGCCATCAAATCCTCTTTAAGGAACTCTATCTCCACCGATTTCGTCGCTCCTTCAACCGCAATCAGCAGTTCCTCTAGCCACTTCTCCGGCCACAAGCTTCGACTTCCTTGCATTAATCCGGCTTCATTTCGAAGTTCTGGCGCTAAAAGATGCGTCATTACTATGGTACTAATTTTTTCTTAACATTTCTCAACTTATCTTCTCATTCATATTTCTAATGTAAAATTGGAATTGGATATGCAATTGAAGTTACAATTTACCACGTGCGTGTAATAATTTTGAGTATACTTTTCATTTTGGAGAAATTTAAGCATTAGTAGAGGGTTTTATTTTAAGGGTTTATGATTTTCATTTTGGAGACGAGAAAAGGTTGAGTTACTTGTGTTGTGAAATTCGTCATGGCTAATGTATAACGAAGAAGTTTCGTTTTACAAGAGTTTTCCACTGGGATTGTAAATGTATATCAAATGCAGAATTCCTCAGAGGATACCTTACAAAGTAAGGAATTTTGAATCCGGGTTGCTTCTTCTTACTATTAACTGAAAATAACCTATCATCAATTGATAAAATGGAAAAAATGAAGATTTGAATACTTCTCTTCTCAGAATTTATCGTAAATTTGATATATATGACCTCTCCCCTATGTGAGTCTTGGTCATGTGGGACACCTCAAGTCTGGAGAGCACGCAGATTTTTGTTTGCTTGAGAGGTTTAGCAGAAATGGAAAGTGGATACCCTTTACTTCTGTCCTCCCCATATTGGGTTGTCTTTGATTACATCATACATTCAATTTCCTAGATAGCATGCGAAGACCTTTGTCCATTTATCTTTATACTTCAAACGAGATGTTTTTAGTTTTTGGGTACGGGGAGCTTCTTATATTGAAAGATAGACTGATGTGTGCTGGTAAATATGGTGTAATATATAGAAGATGTATATAGTAATTGTTATGCACTATCTCATTCAAACAAACACTCCATTACTTATGATATCTAGAGTCTATTTTGATTCTAGAACCTGTGGGTTATGAGCCCACTTTTGAAGGTTTCTTTGCCGCTGCTTGAGTGTTTCACGACTATGTGCTGGTTAGCCTCATTTGACTTGGTGTTAGCGTCTGCCTTTATTAGGTGGTTAATCTTTGATATTTTTGCTTCAGTTTTGAGCGGTTAAGACTCATCTTTTATCTTCTGCCTTGATGGTTGGTAGCTTCTACCTTATGCAGTGGTTAAACTTATATTTGCTTATGATAAGTAGTTTAGCCTTGAGTTATGAGTTCTACCTAATGGTCAAGCTACTATCGAGTTATTTGTTATCAATGATATTCATGGTCTTGTTATCTCTCATCTTTTTAGCTAAAGCCCATAACTTCAACATGATATCTAGAGCTTGATTCAATCGTACCTGACATGTTCTGTTGCTACTTCGCTGTGGAGTTCCTATAAATTTCGGAATGTATTGACAATTGTATTCAAAATGGTTTCCTCCTTTCTATTGTGATTTGTAACCGTCTTTGTTAAACCTTGTCTGAGACACCTTCCGACTCAGCCCTCAGGGTCCCACTTATGAAGGTTTCTTTACTGCTGATTGAGTCATTGAGTGTTTCTTGACTACTACCCTTTGTTCGGTCTTACTTGGCTTAGTTGTAGCTTCCTCCTTAGCAGGTGATTAAGCTTTGATATTTTTGTTTTCTCTCAAGTGAGACACATATTTTATCTTCTCTCAATGGTTATGCTTTGGTAGCTTCTGATTTACGTGGTAGATAAGCTTGTTTTATTATGTTAAGTGGTTAAGTCTTGAGTTATTATTTGTGCTTAATGGTTAAGCTTCTATCAAGTTATTTTATCAATAAATATTCAAGTTCTTATTTTTTTCTCCACTTTTTGTTTAAAAATTAAAACCCTTAAGTTCAACCGTTAATGCTGCTCTTGCACAATCTGTACTCTATGCAAATAAACTATATAACATATATGTACAAAAATTTATGGCACACCAAGCTACAATATATGCTACTTATATTATTTATGCAGGTTTGACGTTCAATTTTTCTTCTCATTGGATAGGTTATTCCTTTCACAAGAGGGCATGCACGGGAGCAACCTCCACCAGACTTGGCTTCTTACTTGTTCAAAAATCGAATTGTTTACTTGGGCATGTCTCTTGTTCCAGCTGTCACAGAGTTGATGGTTGCTGAATTTTTGCACCTTCAATCTGAGGATGAAAAACAACCCATTTATATGTACATAAACTCCACTGGGACAACCAAGGTAAATTATAGTACCAGGTAGGGATGGAAATGGATCAGGCTTATTTACTAGACAAGGCCAAATTTATTTACTAAAAAAACTAGGCCAAAGCTTTTCTTAAAGCTTATTTTGCTATCTACTAGCCAATTTTTAAGTTACAAGGTTTTTATCTTGGAGACACAGTGATACCTAACCTTTACCTAAGGCATGTATATTATTATAGATAATTTATTTGTTAATTTAAATAGCATAGCGACCTGAAATTAACCAAATCAATACAACCTACGACATTTATTTTTGTATCAAAATGTAGAAGTTATTTTCGAGTAGAGGGCCGCCTAATTTCAGAAAAATATCATATTCAACAACGACGGCAGCAACAATTAAGACTTATCCTGCCAGGAGTGTTGGCTACATTAATCTACATATTTGGGCTATAGCGCATTCATTTTTGGCTTCCAACATGTGAATTATTTCTCCAGCTTTTTTGCCAAGCAGAAATATCCACAAATAATTCTTATCAGATACTAAAAGTCTAAAACAATGGTGCTCAAGCTCAAGTTTCCATGAAAAGATCCATTTGTTTAACAGGATATTATTTCTTTCTTTCAGGGAGATAAGAAGTTGGGTTATGAGACTGAAGCACTTGCAATTTATGATATAATGAGGTTATCACTTCTTAGACCCTGTCATCTATTTTCTTCATCATACTTTTCTTGGGTCATTAGAAAATGTTTAACTACTTAAACTGACGATTATCTTTTTTTTTGAAGTCATTGATGTCTGTGTTGTGTCATGATTTATGAAGCATATATAGCATATATTTAACATGTGCGAGCTTAGAATGAGATCTATTAATGAAGATAAATTGTATTTTCTAAATTTTATTTATTTTTAGGCAACAAAGATAACAATCTTCTATTTTGTAACCAAATGTCATTTTGTCTCCGAAAATGTTAATTTACCTGGTTTTGCGCCAATCATTGTCATGCTGTGAAGAATAGAAATAAGAAGTTTTTTAAATGTGCTTGAGTGAATAAAACACTCAGCAACTATGATATTTATACACACTATATAATTAATTACATATTATGTTTACAAGGAGAAATAAATAATAGTCCAACTTCTTAAATGCATGAATCTAAATATACATGAATCTAAGACTTAAATGCTCATTTTAGTGGAAAACATACAATGTATTTTTTCTATTTCTAACTGTTGTAATATTAGTATTATTATTATTAGAATATGTTGAATATCATACAGCTCATTATGAGCTGCTATCCTATACAACTTATTATGAATAATTAGCATTTATAGGAGAATAATTACACCCTTATTTAGATAGATGTATAGTCTATAAATACCTCTTATGTATTCTTTACAAGATATATAAAATATTTCCATATTTCTACATGGTATCAGAGCTCCCGATTCTAGGGGCTCTGCTTCCGCGCTCAAAACACTAGCCGTTCTTATTACGGTCTTTTTTTTTTTCAAGGTTCCCTTTCTCTTGGAACCCTAGTGATCTCGGTGACTTTGCAGCCATCGTGCACCGCTCAACCGCCGTTGCAGATCCGGACGTTTTCACCTTCATCTTTTTTTTAGGACAGCCTTCATTGCCGTACCTCTATTTACTTGCTGTTTGCAGCCCTTGATTGTTCGGTTGTCATCGTTGTTGGTGTTTCTAATTGGCAGCCCTTCGATCCTCTCCTAACAGTAGATCTCGATCCTCTCCTGGTTCGAGACGGTTTGTTTCTCTCTATGGACTCCTTGAGTAAGTTCTCTAACACTAGTTCTCTGACCATGATGGGTAAGAATTCTAGCTCCTTAGCTTTTAATGCCTCTTGTTCTAAAGATATCTGGATTATTGACTCTGGTGCAACTGATCACATGACTCCATATATGTCATATCTCTCTTCTTATTCACCTTTACCTAATAAAAACCATATTACCGTTGCAAATGGGTCTCAAACCCCGATTGTCGGATCTGGTAACATCCACCTAAGCCCATCTCTCCATCTAAATGATGTGCTTCATGTCCCTAAGCTTTCTAACAATCTTTTGTCCATCCATAAACTCACTAAAGACTTGAACTGTGTAGTAACCTTTTTTCATTCTCATTGTGTTTTTCAGGATCTTGCCACAGGTAAGACGATTGGAATTGCTGAGGAACAGAACGGGTTATATTGTCTGCCTCATAAGGAAAGTAAGTGTCATCAGGCTGGTTCAGAGTCATGGGCAAATACTCAAATATGGCTCCAACACAGGCGTCTTGGACATCCTCCTTTCCAGATGCTCAGGTCTCTATTCCCTCACTTATTTACCAAAGTGTCTGTTGATTCCTTTCATTGTGATGTGTGTCAGTTTGCCAAATCTCATCGAGCAACCTATTCCCCTAGTAATACTAAGAGTGTCGAACCCTTTGATCTTGTTCATTCTGATGTATGGGGGCCTTCATCCATTTCCAATATTTCTGGGGCAAAATGGTATGTTACCTTTATTGATGATTGTACTCGGGTTACATGGGTTTTTCTTATGAAAGATAAGTCTGAAGTGTGTCAATTGTTTGTTAACTTTTTTCAAATGGTCAAAACACAGTTTGGAAAACCTATTAAACGGTTACGGTCAGACAATGGTAAGGAGTATGTAAACCAAAATTTTTACAATTTTCTCAAAACTAATGGTGTTGTTCATGAGTTGACTTGTGTTAACACTCCACAACAAAATGGGGTTGCTGAAAGAAAAAATCGTCATCTTCTTGAAATCACCCGAGCATTACGCTTTCAAATGAATGTTCCTAAATTTTATTGGGGGGAAGCTGTCTTGACCTCTGCTTATTTAATCAATAGGTTACCTTCTAGGGTGTTATCTGGTGTTAGTCCCGTGCAGGTCCTGACTCAATTCTTTCCGTCTGTGCCCATCTTGTCAAGTCTTCAGAATCGTGTCTTTGGTTGTTCTGCCTTTGTCCATGTTCATGGCCCTCATCGAGGTAAGTTAGATCCTCGAGCTATTAAATGTATTTTCATAGGATATGCTTCAGATAAGAAGGGGTACAAGTGTTATCATCCTCCTAGTCGTCGTGTCTATATATCCATGGATGTTACTTTTCAGGAATCAGAGTCTTTTTATCCCAATCCTCAGCTTCAGGGGGAGAATAATCAAGAAGCTGAGTCTTCAGAGTTGTCTATTCTTCCTGTTATTCCTCTAATACAGGACCCAGAGTCGTCTCCTGAATTGTCTGTTCTTCCTGTTATTCCTGTAATACAAGAGCCTTTGATGCCTAATGAGGATGGTGGTGATGTATCAATACCGGTGCATAATAATGATGAGGATGGTGGTGATGTACCAATACCGGTGCATAATAACGTTGACAGATACAAGTTACAGTTCCAGCGAAAAAGGTGGAAAGGTAAACCCGTTCTGCCCCAACAAGTCCAATCGTCTGAACCTGAGGTAAGTGTTCCTAACCCTGAGCCTAGTAATTCTTGTGAGCTGAACCTTGATGACCTACCTATTGCTTTGAGAAAAGAAAAAAGGTCTTGTACTAAATACCCTATATCCCAGTTTGTGTCTACTGAAAAACTTTCTGTGCAGCATCAGAGTTTTATTTCAGCTATTGACTCTATTAGAGTCCCTACATCAGTACAAGAAGCATTAAAGGATAAGAACTGGATTCAAGCCATGAATGAAGAGATGCAAGCACTAGAGAAAAATGGGACTTGGGAGATTATTGAGAAGACAAATGACAAGAGGCCAGTAGGTTGCAGATGGATATATACGGTAAAATACCGATCCGACGGCACACTGGACAGATATAAGGCGAGGCTAGTAGCAAAGGGATACACCCAGACCTATGGAATTGATTATGAAGAGACATTTGCTCCAGTAGCAAAAATGAACACTGTAAGAATCATTCTTTCCTTGGCAGCTCACTTTGATTGGGAGTTGCAACAGTTTGATGTGAAAAATGCTTTCTTGCATGGAGATTTGAAGGAAGAGGTGTATATGGAGATCCCACCTGGATATGACCCTACTTTAGGAAGTAATAAGATTTGCAGATTAAAGAAGGCCATATATGGGCTCAAGCAATCACCTCGAGCTTGGTTTGGAAGGCTCACTCATGTTATGGTGTCCTTGGGTTATAAACAAAGCCAAGGTGATCATACTCTCTTTATAAAGCATTCTCAAAATGGTAAACTCACTCTTTTGTTAGTCTACGTAGATGATATGATCATAGCAGGTAATGATGAATTTGAGAAGATGAACTTGAGGAAGAAGTTGGCAGCTCAGTTTGAAATGAAGGACCTTGGAAAGTTGAAATATTTCCTAGGTATGGAAGTAGCATACTCAAAACAAGGCATTTTCATTTCTCAGAGAAAATATGTCCTTGACCTTCTCAAAGAGACTGGCAAGTTGGGTTGTAAACCCAGCAGAGTGCCTATAGAGCAAAACCACAGGATTGGGAGTGATGAGGAAAGTCCAAGGGTTGATAAAGCTCAATACCAGAGACTTGTGGGAAAGCTCATTTATCTATCTCACACCAGGCCTGACATAGCTTATCCGGTTAGTGTTGTCAGTCAATTCATGCATGATCCAGAGGAGAGGCACTTACAGGCTGTGGATAGAATCCTGCAGTATTTAAAGATGAGCTCAGGAAGAGGTCTATTGTTCAAGAAAAGTGAGCAGTTGTCTATGGAGGTCTATACTGATGCAGATTATGCAGGGTCGATTGTTGACAGGAGATCCACCACTGGATATTGTATGTTCTTAGGTGGAAACTTAGTGACATGGAGGAGCAAGAAACAAAATGTAGTTGCCAGATCAAGTGCAGAGGCAGAGTTTAGAGCCATGGCTCAAGGAGTTTGTGAATTGTTGTGGATGAAGATTATTCTAGATGACTTGAAAATAAAATATGAAGCTCCTATGAGACTTTTCTGTGATAATAAGTCTGCTATTAGTATTGCTCACAATCCGGTCCAACACGACAGAACAAAGCATATAGAGATAGACCGACACTTCATCAAAGAGAAATTGGACAGTGGTCTTATTTCTACACAGTACGTCCCATCAGGACTCCAGTTAGCTGATGTGCTCACCAAAGGACTCCCCTTAGAGCGGTTTCGAGATCTTACTTGCAAGCTGGGGATGATAGATATCCATTCCTCAGCTTGAGGGGGAGTGTTGTAATATTAGTATTATTATTATTAGAATATGTTGAATATCATACAGCTCATTATGAGCTGCTATCCTATACAACTTATTATGAATAATTAGCATTTATAGGAGAATAATTACACCCTTATTTAGATAGATGTATAGTCTATAAATACCTCTTATGTATTCTTTACAAGATATATAAAATATTTCCATATTTCTACACTAACACCTCCCCTCAAGCTGGTGAATAATTATTTTCCATTCTCAACTTGGATACAATTCGTTCAAAATTTTGAGCTACTCAATCATTTAGTGAGAATATCCGCAAGTCCTTTTGAGGACACAAATGGGGTGCAAATCAACCCACTATCAAGCTTTTCCTTGATAAAGTGTCTATCAACCTCAATATGCTTAGTTCGATAATGTTGAACTGGATTGTGTGCTATATTGGTAGCTGATTTATTATCACAGTAGAGTTTCATGGGTCCTTCCCATTTGATTTCAAATTTTCTAAAATAATTTTGAGCCAAAGTAATTCACAAATGCCTTGTGCCATGACTCAAAATTCAGCTTCAGCACTAGAACGTGCCACTATATTTTGCTTCTTACTCCTCCAAGTCACAAGATTTCCTCTAAGAAAGGTGCAGTACCCTGTAGTGGATCTTCTATCAACAATTGTACCTGGATAATCTACATCAGTATAAGCCTCAAGGGTTGTCTTTTCATTTCTTTTGAACAAAATTCCTCTTCCTGGAGTTCCCTTGAGATACTGCAGAATTCTATGAACAACTTGTAAATGGATTTCTTTAGGACAGTGCATGAATTAACTAACCATACTTACAATATATGCAATATCGGGTCTAGTGTGGGATAAGTAAATTAATCTCCCAACTAGATGTTGATACATTTCTTTATCTACTACAACATCTTCTTCTGTATTATCCAGTTTAAGATTTGGATTCATAGGAACGCTCGCAGGTTTACACATTGTTGTTCCTGTCTCTTTGAGTAAATCTGTAATGTATTTTTGTTTAGATATGAAAATGCCTTTTCGGGAATGTGCCACCTCAATTCCCAAGGAGTACTTAGCTTTCCAAGACTTTTTATTTCAAACTCCTTAGCCAAACAATGACTTAAGATTTGTTACTCCTTCCAATCTTCTTCTGTCATTATAATGTCATCTACTTATACTAACAGAACTGTTACTCCCCCTTGTGGCGAGTGTTTGATGAACAAGGTGTGATTCCCTTGACTTTGCTTGTACCCTAAAGATGTCATAACCTTAGTGAATCTTCCAAACCATGCTCGAGGTGATTGTTTTAGTCCATATAACGTCTTTTTCAACCTGCAAACTGTATTGTCAGACACATTTTTTTCATACCCCGGGGTACCTGCATATAAATTTCCTCTTCAAGTTCCCCGTGTAAGAAGACATTCTTCACATCAAATTGTTGTAAATCCCAACCATAATTGGCTGCAATTGAAAAAATTACTCTCACTGTATACATCTTTGCAACCAGAGCAAATGTTTCTGAATAGTCAATTCTATAGGTTTGTGTAAACCCTTTGGCAACCAACGTTGCTTTATATCTTTCGATTGATCCATTAGCCTTATATTTTATTGCGTACGTCCATTTGCATCCAACTGACCTCTTTCCTTCTGGTAAAGTCACTAACTCCCAAGTTCTATTCCTCTTCAATGCGTCCATCTCGTTATTCATGGTTTGCTTCCATTTTTTATCAGACAATGTCTCAAAAACATTAGTGGTATGAAAGTAGCGTTTAGGTTTGTAAGGAAGGTTCTATGGGTAGGTGGGAATTTTTGAAAAGAAAGATAGTTTGAAAAGGGATATAAAGGCTGTTTGGTGCATTTTTTGGTACCTTTTCTAACAACAATCAGAAGTTCTAGGTCACCATCTGTAGTTTGGGTCATCATTTTATCTTGTAATTCAGAAGAATTAATCACCTCATTTGAAGAAGTCGAGTCAGACTCTTGAACTTGTGTCGATTCAGGAATGGCCTTTGGCTTTCTCATGTAAACCAGATTCTTTCAATATCTTACATCCACTTCAGGTCCAAGTTCATCTACTGATGTATTTGATTGATTTGATCAACTCTTACTTCTTCAGCCTCAGATGGGTTTGGTGCAAGCAATGTTTAAAAACTCGAGAGTTTACACAAAATTGATAGAGGATTCAAAAATTGTAACTCGAGGATTGTAGCTCGGATCGTAAGATCCTACTACATGTAGAAAATCACTGAAGCGACGTCGACATCTGGTTGAATGAAAAAGAATTCATCCAAATAGAAAGCTTGACGGTGAAAGAGTTAGAAGAAACTTGAATGTGAAAGAGAAAAGATGAAGTGATTTTGTTTAATAATTTGTTAGTAGGAAGAAGCTTGAATATTAATGAGGAAAAAGTAATCGAAAAAAGAAAATTTATGTTAGGAATAATTTTGTAACAGTTGAGTCATTCCTTAAATCAATACTTTCTCTTGAAAAAGTGAAATTTTGATCAGTATTTAATACGTTTATCTTGGAAAAGAGAAATTTTGATCAATATTTAATGAATTCCTATTTTAAAAAAATAATAATAAATCAGTATTTAATGAAACTCGACCCGATCCAGACCCATTTTAGATAATTAGGGTTTTTTCTAAATAAAACCCCTTAAAACAGAAGCGCCGCCTTGTATGATGGAAAACGAGTCACAACTTCAACTCGGCCGAGTTTACCTCCGACTCAGCACGCTAGAATGCTTCTGAAATGTAAACTCGGGCGAGTTAGCGAGTCAACTCGCGATTCTGCATACACTGGGTGCAAGTGTGTTTAACTCAAGACCAGAAAGATTGGACCTATTTGGCTCGAAATTGGAAGAATAAGGTGGATTTGACTCGAGACTAGAGAGATTGAGTGTGTTTAAGTCATGACCAAAATGAGTTAGATCGAGTGTATTTGAGTCATGACCAGAATGACTAGATGCATTTGACTTAATACTAGACAGATTGAGTGTATTTGACTCAAGACCATAAAGATTGAGACTTTCAAGCTTACCTTCCTTAAAATTCTCCTCCTGAAGATAAGGTTGAGTGAAGTATGATTCCTTCTCATGAAAGGTAACATCCCGCGACACAACTTTTTAGATGGAGGATGGAAACACTTATATCCCTTTTTGAGTAGAGGAATACCCGACAAAAACACATCCAAAGATTCTAGGTCTAGGTCAAGTTTTTTTCTGTTTTGACCATGCACATGGACAAATGAGACACACCCAAAGATTTTAGGTTTAAGATTACTACTTACTAACAAATTTGGATAGAAAGAAGAAAGAACATCCATATATGACTCTTGAACCCTAATACTCTAGAAGGTAATCGTACTCTTTTCCATTATCAGACCTAAACCTTTTAATGTTCACTCCAAATTGATTTTTAATCATGTAGAAAAACTTTGGGAAAACAGTACTAACGTCAGACTTGTTTTGGAGTAAAAACACCCAAGTAACTCAGGTACAATCGTCTATAAAGGTAATAAACCACCTAGCACCTGTTACATTTGGATTGGTAGAGGGACCCCAAACATCAGAATGAATAAGATAGAAGGAGGAAAAACTTCTTTTGTTGTTTAATGGAAAAGGTAGACGCTTATGTTTAGCAACCTCGTACACATCACAATGAAGGCTTTAAATATCTACCTTATTGAATAAAGATGGAAACAAAATTTTAATGACTCCCAAAGAAGGATGACCTAATCGCCAATGAAAAAGAAAGATTTTTTCCTTTTTAGAGAGTACTGACTCTATATAAATGACTGGAACAAGTGGACTTTTGTACTCTGACCCGATTTTTCAACATAGTAAAGACAATTCCTTTCTCTAGTATGTCCAATCGTCTTTTCCGACTCTTTATCGTGAAATATACAACAATCATTATGAAAAGTCACAGTACAGAATAAATCGTTTGTAAGTTTTTGTATGGAGACAAGGTTCGTAGAGGACACTTTTTAGGGTTATAGAATGATTTATTTGGATATCTCCAATGCCAGCTACAGTTACAAGAGTACCATTCGCAGTAGAAATTTTTTTATTACTAGGACAAGGGGAATATGCGGAGAACTGTTTCGAAGAGGGTGTCATGTGGTTTGTGGCTCCTGAATCTAATATTCAAAATAAGCAAGAAGGTGTTTTTGAGACATGAAATACAAATGAGAGTGAAATTTTACCAGAATACACCACACTGCAATTACCTGATGACCTTTCCATGATATTGGTCATAAAGGAAATAGAAGCAACCACCAAATATTTATGTATAAGATATCAAAGAAAATAAGATTTGATAAAAAAATCAATCCAGAAAATGTAGGGACAACGTCTGGTACTGTGTAGACGGCTGTTGAAAAATGTGCAGAGTTGTATCGACGGTGACAGAAAACTGTACGAGCAGCTTCTGGAAAGTGTAGAGACAACGGCTAGACAGACAGCTACTGGAAAAAGTACGAAATTGTGCAAATGGAGGGTAGAAAGAACAGACGGTATTTAATTGAAAAAACTTGATAGCAAGTGTTGCCCAGTCAAGATTTAAGGGTTCTGACAGCATAAAAATGTTCAGTCAGATCTCTAAATAATGATTAGCGGAAGTAAAGTCCCATAGATTATGAGCTCTGATGCCATGTGAAAAATAAAAATAATAAATTTTCTGAATGTGTTTGAGTGAATAAAACACTCAGCAACTATGATAGTTATACACACTATATAATTAGTTACATATTATGTTTACAAGGAGAAATAAATAATAATCCAACTTCTTAACTGCATGAATCTAAATATACATGAATCTGAGACTTAAATGCTCATTTTAGTAGAAAACATACAATTTATTTTTTCTATTTCCAACACATGCTCGGTGATTTTGCACTTACACACTGCGTACCTTCTTTCTCTATTCTGCTTGTTTTTTGGATTCACATTTCTCCCATATGATCTATTGGTGGTTTTTAAGTGGACAACTGGACGTAATGCCAAATATTTATTGATGGAACAATTATATTTACGCTTCTGTGCACCGCCCCAACCCCAATGAATTGGCATACTATCTCTCTATCGTATAACCTGTTCCCAACTTGAGATACATCAAATGTGCTCCAGGAAAAGGTCTTGTGTATGAGGATAAAAGACATACCCAGATAATTGGATACTCTGATGCTGATTGGGCAGGGTCACCCATTGATAGACGATCCACCTCTGGGTATTGTGTACTTGTTGGAGGAAACCTTATATCCTGGAAAAGTAAGAAACAAAATGTAGTTGCAAGATCAAGCGCCGAGGCAGAGTATAGGGCGATGGCAATGGCAACATGTGAACTTATTTGGTTAAAACAGTTGCTCAAGGAACTTCAAATTGAAGAAGCAAGACCAATGACACTTATTTGTGATAATCAAGCTGCATTGCACATTGCTTCAAATCCAGTCTTTCATGAGAGGACCAAACATATTGAGATAGACTGTCACTTTGTCAGAGAGAAGATCGAGTCAGGCGACATCGTCACAAGCTTTGTCAACTCTAATGATCAATTGGCAGATGTGTTTACAAAATCCCTACGAAGCCCCAGAACTAACTATATATGTAACAAGCTTGGTGCATTTGACTTATATGCTCAAGCTTGAGGGGGAGTGTTGATATTTGTAAATATATATATAAAGTGTTAAGAATATTTGTATATAGAATAGTCCCACATCGACTATATTATGTAATTAGGTGTAATCTATTTATATATAATAATGTCTCCGTAGTGCTTTTCAAGACACACGGTTTATTCATGTCTCTTAATCTCTTGTATTTCAACATAGAAGTACCTGTAGAAAATTTGTACTATTATTAAACCTAGCTACGTAATTCTGGTACAGGCATGTGAAACCTCCTATTTTTACTCTCTGTGTTGGCAATGCTTGGGGAGAGGCAGCCTTACTTTTGGCTTCTGGTGCAAAGGGTAACCGTTCTGCTTTGCCATCATCAACTATAATGATAAGAGAGGTTTGATGTCAACCATTTAATACTATACTCAGTTTATTTTATGTGTTTGATTATCTTTTATTAAACACTTTAACCTTGTTATCTTTTTCAATTTGCAGCCAATTGCACGGTTTCAAGGTCAAGCAACAGATGTCAACCTTGCAAGAAAAGAAATCACGAGAGTGAAGAAAGAATTGGTTAGGATAATAACTGTTTAGATTACTTCAATCTAATTTTAAATAGTTAAGGTTCTGTTGTAAGCGACCACTGCCATTTGCAAATCTAAGCTATGTAGACAAATGCATACCTCTTTGCTTGTACTCGACTGAAATATCAAAATGAATTTTGCAAGCAAAATATTTCTTGGATCCCTTCAACCGCAAAAATTGAGATTATGAAAATGACTTGTGTTTTAAAAGTTATATATATTTGGGGTTCACAATAAACTCTGTTTTGAAGTATGGACTCTTATCGGTGTAGTTTTAAGTCATCATCCGTGACAAAGATTGATATATGGGTTATTATGGTAACTGACATGCACACTGTTTGATTTATTTCAAGGTTAAATTGTTAGCCAGACACACTGAAAAAACAACTGAGCAGATTGAAGCTGATGTTCGACGTCCAAAGTATTTTAGTCCCAGTGAAGCTATTGAGTATGGAATCATAGACAAGGTATTTTCCATACCTAGCATAGACTGTTTTTTTCTCTTCTTGGAGTCGGTTATTTACTTTGCGAACTAAAATAAACTGTCGTTTTGCAGGTATTGTACAATGAGAGGGGCTCTAAGGATCACGGCGTTGTTTCTAACCTTAAAAAGGCACAGCTTATTTGACTTCCGGGAGATTAAACCCTATTTTCTTCAAGTTAAGGTAATGTATATCTGGTGTTATTGTCATGTTAAAAATTGAATGCAACTTCAACATTGAATAAATTTATCAAAGTAGAAGAGTGAATGATCACCATTAACCAACACTTTTTTAATGCTGTGGTTCTTCATTATTGTTTGCCTGGTTGTTTGTGGTGTCTAGCAACTTGATGCATGTGAAGCCAGGGTTGGTCGATTAGGCAATCACCTGTTTTTATCATTTTACCCTTCCCACTTAGCATTATCCGTTGCTTTTGGTATTGGCAACTATAAAATGGTTATTTGGAAGTAGTCTAATGACTGCACCAACCACGAGTTAATGTTCCATTTACGTGTAAAGTAAAGTCTAAAAGCTCTAACGTTTAAACTTGCTTGGGAAAATCATCATCCTTTCAATTGACCTCTCACTCTGAAATGACCTGAAGAGTGATTTTTAACTTGTGTGGTTATTCTTTATTGGGGCTTGTTTAATTTGTGGCTTGTGTGATCATGATTCATGACTACAGAAATTTGCGTGGAAATGAAGGACAGCAGCCAAACAATACAACTGTGCCAAGTCCTGGTATAGTTAAACCTGCAACATTGGAATCTCATGTTTATAACACATAGACTGCATTTGCGTCCCCTAAGAAAAGGCAGTAGGAACAAATATCTACGTGTTTGTAAAATTCTGTATACATGATTGTATTCTGGTTTATTCAAATTTGAAATTTTATGAATGGTTGTCTCACTACATAAAAGAAATGCAACATCGCGATTAGACAGACAGAGAAATGCACTACAGAAGTGCAAAAGCGAGCGGTGAGAGAAGAATTCATTAGTAATTTGAGTGGAGCATTTAGCGTTAAAATGAAATAATGATCGACTTTAAAATTCAAAGCACTGTCCTTCACAGTGTTTAGCATATCAATTAACAACAGCTGCATGTTAAGCTCTGTTTGCAAGTTTGGAACCACCAGATGGATGGCTTGGCTTAAGAAGCACCTACTTCAGTCCCACTTATATGATTCCGCCCAACACGTAACGGATATACACGTGGTAGTTACATATTTGTATTTTATAAATCTCACATCAAATATCTGTCTCTCTGGCATTAGAAAAGCAGTAATAGGAGACCACCTTCTAATTCTCCTTCTACTTAACAAGCCGGCGGCAGGTACAAAATAAAGTGAATAAATGCCGCCATTATTTATTACCATCCTCAAATTACCTTAATTGTCCTTCATATAATAACTCCGTAATCTATTCAAAAACATATTCAATAATTTGTTGTTGGATCAGAAAGTAATTCAACTTGTTGAAGTAGATGAGTATAAACCGTTTATTAAGGTTAAAATTTTTTACATCAATATTTTTTTTATTGTATATAACAATTTTTAATTAAAATATTAAATTATTTTTTAAAAGTATTAATATAAAAAAAATTTAAAAATATAAAATATCTTGCAGATGAACTATAATGGCAAAACATTATCATTAATTGTTGTCCATACAACCACATTTCTCAACACATATGGAGGTCCGAGACAAATGATAAAATGTGATTTTAAAAAAAATTAAAAATATAAAATATCTTGAGATGAACACGAACTAATGATCTTAACATGCTAATACTCACAGTTACCATTAGGTTACATGCTAAATATTATTTATTTTTTGAAAACAAAATTGTATTTAGAAATTTCTTAACGTATTTTATATGTTTTTTAGACATCATACGAAAATTTAAAAATATTTACAGTTTTTGAAAATGTATCTCTGGACGCATCTCAACACATTCAACGCATGCTATTCTGAGCGACGCCTAATTATTTAGTTATTTTTATTTCAGAGACGTATCTCTGGAATATTCCCAAAGTTACATTTTCGTAACAGACACAGTAGTATAATCAAAAACATGTAATTTTTCAAAATGAAATTAGATTCATAAAATAAAATTAGAATTACATAGATCATTTCAACATAAAATGCAACATTACTTCAATATCCAAGTGGACGCTTCAACATCTTTGCAATATCTTCGACTGATCTTGAAATCGTCGCTTCTAACTTGAGTAAAACTTTAGTTTCGAAACGGAAATACGTATTCCACACAGCCTTTACATCTGTTTGCGTTTTGAGCTTAAAATTTTGAACTTAATCTTCCTCCCGTTATCAATCGACGGTGAACGGTACTCAAACTTCACAATCCTTCGATTGTCTCTATAAGGTATGAGATTGTGGATTTAAGTTAGTTTTTAATTATCCTAATATTTTTTTTTATAATAATATTTGTTAGATTTTATTATATTTGATAATCTTTTTAAAATTATATATTATAATTCTTATATTTTTATAAAATTTTTGATGTTCTCTGATTGAATCGTCAATGAATTTGCACTTGAATTGTAAATGGTAAATATCATGAGTTTTATGGTAAAATTACAAGGATAAAAAAGTAAATTAGTTTTAAAATACCTCCCCTCCTCTTGTGAACCAAACATATTTGTAAATAAAATTCCTCCACTCCCCTCCCCTTTCATATTTTGAACAAAACATATATGTAATTAAAATCCCTCCCCTCCCTTCCCCTCACCTCCCCTCCCTTTGATAAAAACCCCTCCACTCGATTGAATCAAACAGACCCTAAACGTTTGCCCGAGTGTAGAGATGGAGAATGCGACATATCGATTGATATTTATTTGTGACATTTGAGACACTTTCAATTTGTGTGAAATATAACATAAGAGCATTTTAGTTTATAAAAGCCATAGATCAATATGCACCACTCAATAACTAACATGCTGATTCTGGAGATATATCTCTGTTTTTGCACCCTATTATCTTGTTCCGGAGATACATCTCCGAAACTTCTCTTAATCCAATTCCAAAACAGAACCTTTTCTTTTTTACAAAAGAACAAATGTTGTTTTGGGGAAGATAAAAAATGCATTAAGACATAATATGAACAAATGTTAAATATATTACACTTCATTTATATTGAGACACAATTACATACACTTATTTGTCTGGATAAACAAGAAATTAAAATGAATCAAAACATTTTTTGTCGACTAAATCTATGGGCGGTACCCCCTTGAACTTTTATGCATTTGATTCTTTTTCAATGTTGTTCAATTTCTCAAACTCTTGCATCATTTCCATAAAATGATCCGACCAAGTCTCTTCTTTTGTTGTTGAATGAGCCTTCCACTCCGGTGATGTAAGTGATATAGGGCATTCCGGTTTCAAGTAAACTTGAACAAAATGACTTGATTTGAAAGTCACCCAATACACATAATATGATCATTTGGATTTTAAGGCGGAGCAGTGTGTAGTGAAAACATGGTTTTCAAAAAACCGTATCGTGTCAGATCAACACACACTCTATCATACACACATGCTATTGGGTGACCTATTTCAGAAAAGCACATCCACTTTGCCTCCGACGCCGGACCACTAAGGCAAGGAACAAGAGACTCATAAACTTCATCGCCTTTTTGTTTCTTCTCGTGAAACTGTTTGTATGATTCTTTATGCGTCTTTAACTCTTGGATAACTTGATGGCCAACAAGTGTATGATTATCTTCTCCTTTACCGAGTAAAGCTGAAACTGCTCGATAACCGCAATTACTGTCTTTGAACAGCATTGAAGATCCGCTCGATATATTTGTGCATAAAAACCAGCATCTCGTCAATAAATGGAATCTTTGGTGGGGCAGTGTAGGAGGTGGTTTGCTAATGCGAGCTCCTTTGACAACACTTTTTTTTGTTGAGATTTTGGAGTTGGTAAGTCGGGAAAAACTTTGTCAACATGTTCAAAATATGAAGGAGATCGTGTAATCGAATTGTCATTTGACGTATGGTTTATTTTCTTCGGAGTACCTTTTATTTTTATCGGTTAAGAGAGAGGTTTCATGTCGGTCGTTTCCAGATAGGCAGTCTTCCTCAATTGTTCTTTGATGTGGAGTCTCATGTTGTCACCAGAGTCCTAATCTCTACAATACTGCTCCGACAAAATGATGTCTATATCTCATTATGCTGGTTTTGAATCATGTTGTTCGTGGAGTCCTAATCTCTACACAAGTCGCCCTTACTTTTTTCCAACCAAATTTTCAAAGTAGCATGGACAGACTCAACTCTGTTAGTTGTTGTATTTCCAAAGTGTCTAAAATTATCAGTCCATGCACAAACAATTTTCTCCTTCACCTGGTCGAGAATTATGCTTTCAACATATTTCAACAAATCTGGATACTTTTCACACACTTTTCTGAAATGCATAACGGAATCGACATGTAATTCTTTTGTGAAAAAATTTATTATACGATTCCACGCATCCATTATTTTTTCCACAACCACACACACCTTTACCATTTTTCCATCTTCGGACTCTATCTGTTTCATCTATACCACAGGTTTAACCTGACTTCTCACATTCTTTGTTATGTGATACCTACAAAGTAATGCATTCAAAGAAGGAAATTACTTTGCAACCAAATTCATCAAGGAGGTATCGCGGTCGGTAACAATAACTTTAGGCATCTCACCTTGGTTCTTCAACAGTGTCCGACACACCTCTAAGGTCCAAGTAAAACTGTCCTTTTTTTACACTCATGAAATGAAAACCCAACAAAATATGTCTTCTCAATTGAGGTAACACCAACCATATCAATAGGGGTGAAAATAGGCTGGGTCGAGTTAGGCTTTGCCAAGCCTAAGCTTGACCTGCCAAAAAAACTGAAGCCTAAGCCTGACTTGTAGCCTGTCATAGGCTTATTTTTTAGGCCTGAACCTGGCCTTTTCTAAGGTCTGGTTGACCTATTAGCCTACATAAAAGCTTATTATTTTAGACATATGCAAATAAGAAATTAAAATAATGTTTAAATAGACTAACAAACTAAAAAGCCAACGAGACAAAATTTTATTTGCATTGACTTATTTTAACTTACCTATTAGCATAAGTTTTGTGAGACTATTTGTTTAAGATAACTTATGAAAACAACTTATACCATTGTTCATAAGATTTTTTCATCTTATTTTCATAAGTTCTCCAAGATAACCAAATTTTATTTATCTATTTTAACTCAAAGTACAAAACATAACATAATGATAATAAAAAAATATTCATATATATTTAAATAGGTCGGCCAGTTAGGCTTAAAAGTCTTTTTTTTTATGGCCCAAGGCCTAACCTTTTAAACTAAATATGCTTATAAAAAAGCTGATGCCTTTTCTATTTAAAAAAAAATCTTGGCCTGGCCTAAGCCTGTGTAGGCTAGCCTGTAGGCCCCTGTTATCGGCCTGACATATTTCCTCCCCTACATATCAATAATGGAAGTCTATAGGTCTTATAGGTTGAGTCAAGTATGAACACAATAGGAAATGTGTTGAACAACTTTATAGAATCAGGATGAGTCCAAAATATATCTCTAACAATATCATTATGGAAATGTTATACATGTTCTATAGATACATTTATGGACATAACACTCGTTTTTTCAAACAAAATGCTTGATTAATGTGAGTAATGTAGTGGAAAACAAATGATTTTTACCTGAAATTCTATTTTTTTTTGCTCCCTGTGATGTGCTGAACCACAAGTTGGAGATTTGAAGTGAAAATATGGATTGAGAATGGAGAGATTTTTGGTGAGGGTTTGTGTTGGAAAAAAACAATGACAACAATGGCTGTGTGATTCATGGCACCGTTTCTTTTATCAAATTAGTCCGGAGATGTATCTTCGGAAATATTTGACATGTAAATGTGATATAATATTTCAAAATCCTGCCTAAACTTTCAGAGATGTAGCTCTGGAATTTCTACTGAACTGATCAATAATTAATATATTTTTTGAAATGTTCCAAAGATGCATCTCCAGAATAAAAATAACCCTATTTATAGGGTGCCACTTAGAATGATCCACATTGAGTGTGTAATAGGTGCGTCTGGAGATGTATCTCCGAAAATTAAGGAACACTTTTAACATTTTCGCATAGTGGCTAAGAAACTTATGGGATGCATTAAAAAATCCTCTTGTATTTGACTTATTTCATTAAATTTCTATAAAGTCCAACACAATATTCAGACCATAAATTATTTGAGGCCATGCGCTGTGGTCTTCTTGCACATGCATGCACAGGGTCAGTCCTGTTATTTTGACTACCACTAACCATCACTTTAATTGCCATTGTGCAATAGTCACAACTTCGACTATCAACAACCACCACTTAAGCCATTACCGACCATTACGTTATCGATATATAATCTCCAATCTAACCATCAACGGTTATCATTATGACCACTATTTTGACCATTGTCAACCACCACTCTAATTATTGTTGATCCCTACTCGAACTATTATCGATCACTCCTTCATCCAACTCTAATAACCACTCAGACAATCATCAATCACCACTCAGACACCACTCTAACCATAATCGCTTGCTATCCCGTTCTAGATCACCAATTTGATTAGTAATTATAATTTTAACTACCATTATAATTATCATAAGTGATACTTTAACTACCATTATGATTATCATAAATTATCGCTATCACTCCGGCCACCATAAGTCAACACCAATGACTACTACTTCAATAACTATTTCGATCTTTAAAAACCACCACCGCAGACGTCCATTGATAACTATCGCTACAATTATGTATTGAAATAAATATACTATATTGTAATATCTTGCAAACTTTAGTAATTGTTTAGATACACATATATCATTAGCCTTTCCCTATTTCAATTTAGATTTTTGTGATTGAAGCTCTACGTGTACATATCATTATCATCTCATTCATTTTGCATATCATATAGTCCCTAAGTGGGGGAGAAAAGTTAGACTCCCACCTGTCCTGCAAAGTATGGCTTGTGTCTACAATAAATATTACCCCATCCCATTTCTTAGCTTCCCATCTCATAAACCTTTGTGTACTCTTAATAACCATTTCAACATGGAACTCACTTTTAACCACCAACTTGGCCTTGCCTGTGTCATACTTCTCTTACCTCATCTTTGTCTCTCACAAGACTCTTTTACGGACTCCAGAGCAACTTATTACGGTAGTCCAGATTGCTACGGGACTCCAAGTATATGTCACCTTCTTCCTCTTCTACTTAATCTTGCTACTTACTTTACTTCTTTCTATCTTATATATTTGTTCATATATATATTTTAGGGGGAGCTTGTGGCTTTGGAGAATACGGAAGGACAGTGAATGATGGCAGTGTCGCAGGTGTGTCTAACCTATGGAAGAATGGTTCTGGATGTGGTGCATGCTATCAGGTAGAAAAAAAATTATTTACATAACAAAAACTATTAATTTCCACTAATGTTGGTGATGTTTGATTTATAATTAGGTGCGGTGTAAAATACCTCAATACTGCGATGAAAATGGAGCAAACGTTGTGGTAACAGACTATGGTGAAGGAGATAGAACAGACTTCATAATGAGTCCACGCGGCTACTCAAGATTAGGACGCAACGAAGACGCATCTGCTGAGCTTTTCAAATATGGTGTAGTAGATGTTGAATACAAAAGAGTGCCATGCATGTACAATGGCTATAACATAGTGGCTCAAGTTCATGAAGAAAGCAAAAAGCCTGATTACTTTGCTGTTGTGGTTCTATACGTAGATGGAATGTTTGATGTTAATGCGGTTGAGATTTGGCAGGAAGATTGCCAAGAATGGAGGCCAATGAGGAGAGCCTATGGAGTAGTGTTTGACATGGCCAACCCTCCGAGTGGTGAAATATACTTGAGGTTTCAAGTGAGTGGAAATGGAGGTGTTTATTGGGTGCAGTCGAAGAATGCTATTCCTAGTGATTGGAAAGCTGGAGTTGCTTATGACACCATGGTTCAGCTTAATTAGAATTAGAAATTAGAAAGATCTCAGTCTCACTATGTGTTGATAGTGATGCTCCTTTGTCTTAAGGTCTCTAAATAAGAATTCATGTACTTTCATCTGAGACTATATGGAATTTGAATAAAATAAAATTGACTACCCTTTCTCATCTCTTGTCTTAAGTATTTGATCATCAGAGTCATCCAACTTGCTTCAATTTTGATGATCAAAATAATCGCTTTTGCTTATGTACTTGGTACCGGATCGTTTCTTGAATTATCTCTATGTAGTTTCTTTAATTTTTGGTACTTGGGAGCTTTGAAAAGAGGTCAACTCTAGAATTCTCTCGCTTGGAACATCGAATGAATTCATAGAATTGAAAGATCTTAGACAATAATAATTTCCAAGAAATTTTCTCTTAAAAATTTAACAATAATATTAATTTTGTCGAAAACTATGATGAATGTGACAAAGCAATCGCCAATTAATATAATCAAATCCACAATAATATCCGTATATGGATTCTGATCCCAGTTCTTTATAACCATTATGCCACTTATTGATCTCCAAACAACAATTTTGTTATAGCACTCCATCTTTCCCAACTAATTCCATCAAGAACCAAAATGTTTGCCATCTGTGTTCATTTTTGCTGACCAAGAAAACTGAAAAAATTGCTCCTCACTTTGTGTTTTTCATGTCTTTACATTGTATTGATACCAACTCAGGTATTTAGGGATGTTCATGACGGTTAATTTTCATAACTAATCCATAACTATAAATAATCTATATGTTATAATCGGTTATTAAAACCAATTGTCATAACCGATTTTCATTTTTGTAAAATAATTATAAACCAGTTATTAACCGATTATATCCATATAGATCATCTTAATGAGTCAATATATTCACCTTTCAATTTCAATGACATAAATACCACTTTACCAAAACAACTCAAACTCTATGAAATAAATAACTAGACACACCACTACATTTGTTACAGAAATCCATTATAGATGTGTCTAATAGCAAAGTTAAAATATAAAGTAATTAATAGAGTACTACAAATGTACTACAACAATTTATTTAATTTGATTGATTAATACTCCAATATTATTTAGTATGAGATGGAGTCAAGTTACAGAAATCCATTATATTTTGAAAAGCAGCAGCAACAACAAGAAACAGTTTATGTATGGCATTCTAAACTGCTTTTCTTTGTGTACAAGTAGTTATTAAGGCTGAATCTTGGTGGAATAAGTAGCACCAGCCTTCCAACTGGCAGGTATTGTGAAGCGCACCCAACTGGACCCAGCATTGCTACTCACTTGAAACCTCAATCCGATTTCACCTTCAGGCGGGTTAGCAAAGTCAAATACAGCGCCATAAGATCTACGCATGGCCTCCCATTGGTGCTGTTGTTTCTGCATAATTGATTAGTAGAAGTTTAATTCATGTCTCATAGGAACAAA
This sequence comes from Lathyrus sativus, assembly GCA_963859935.3. NCBI lineage: Eukaryota > Viridiplantae > Streptophyta > Magnoliopsida > Fabales > Fabaceae > Lathyrus > Lathyrus sativus. The sequence continues at coordinate 524,484,204 of OZ012738.1, forward strand.
TGTTAAATATAAGTATATATCATACCTGCCAGATCTCAACAGCGTTGACATCGTATGTTCCTCCAACATAAAGAATATTGATAGCGAAATAGCCTGGGTTTCTACTATTTTCATTGATTTGGTATACGATATTGTTGCCTTTAAATGTACAAGGAACCCTTTTGTATTCAACATCCAATACTCCATATTTCTTTAATTTTTGGGACGTAACTGCATTGCGCCCCAATCTTGAAAAGGCACGTGAACTCAATATGAAATCAGTCCTATCTCCCTCACCATAGTCTGTCACCACCACATATGCTCCATTATCATCACAATATTGTGCTATTTTGCACCTCACCTAAATCAACATTCGTGATCATTAATTAATATCATGTAAACAACTATATATACATACTGAAAATGAAGGAAAAGCTAGAAAAAGTATACTTGATAACATGCACCACATCCTCCTCCATTTTTCCACAACTTGGCAGAAACTGCTGCGACACTGCCATCATTCACTATCTTTCCATAGTCTCCGAAACCACAAGCTCCCCCTGAATCAAATATATATGAGTTAATCATATCTAGCTAGAAGTAGAAATGGAGGATGTCAATCACATTAATTATACATACTTGGATTTCCATAGCCGTCAGAGGTGCCATAATAGGATGCTCTTGATTTGGCATAATATTCTTTGTTGCAGTTACATAGTACTGGAAACAACAGTATAACACAAACAACGCTTATTTGATACTTAAAACCAAGCGCCATATGTCTTAAATGTATAATCAAATGCAATAAACAGTGACTTTTATTTTTTACTTTGAAGGTATATAAGCAATAAACAAGAGAACTTTGAGATGAAAAACAAAGATACCGTAACATAAGTATTTATACTACCCAACCTACCGCATACCGGTGGCGATGAAACCACCGTTTTAATTTCTTCAACTTTTGTTTTAATGCATACTTGTTTTGAAATTCTTTTGTTGGGTCAAAACCAAAGGGTTGGATCAAATAGTATACATAGGGAGAACGTGTATGTAGAATGAGTCTATATGTGACAGACTTCATCATCATCCTTTGAATAATAATGTAGATGATATAGAAACGTCTACACAACTTTGCGGCTGGTTGATTATTACTTTTCATGGTTCCAGATTGCAGGCAGACCCATTTATTCTAAGGTCAGCTAGCAATGTTTTTGCTGCAATTCTCTCATAGATTCGTTATTTAATTAACTAGTTAAATAATATTTACACACTAATAAACATATTATAACTACTCCGGTTTTGTAAGCCACGTGGATATGTATCAAAAGTACGACCAATGGTAAGTTTAATTTATGCTCATTTTAATTTTTAAGAATTTAATTATTTTACACAATCAACTAATCACTCTCATATATCGGGTCACATAAATTTTAAGTTAATGATATTAAATGACAGATTAATAAATTTTTATTGGATGACAATATAAAATTGTTTTACACGGTTGGTGCATATCAATTAAACTCAATTTTTAATAATTGAGATTAATTGTTATGCATTGGTCAGTGTAAAACAATTTACATTGTCAATGCATCAGAACCATCCGTTTGTATTACTTTTCAAGTGATTAAAATAAAAATTAAATATTACAAATGAATCAATAGTTGAGATTAAGTGACGATGTAAAAAGGTTTTATATTTTAATGCATATCAATTAAATTTTTAATAATTTAGTATAAATATAATAATATATACTTTTTTAAAATTTAATAATAGCTTGTTATACTCATAATGATAAAGCATATAACTTATTTAAATACATCATCATGACATAGAAAAATATTTTATATTGTTTTAGGTTTTTATATTTCAATCAAAATACAATATCCACTCTAGTCAGAGGAAGATATGTTAGGTTAGAAGTTCAAATATGTTTTATAGATAACTATATTATTGATATAAGTATGTTCGTCCTAGTCAAATTATTAAATTAAATAAAAGTAAGAGTCGAATACAACCTATAGTTGTTAGATTGAGTAAGCATATATTTGAAAATTTGTAAGTTTGTATTTTTGATTGCCTATATATAAAGAGGTGACAATGTAAACACTTAATAGCTTTTCAATATAGCAATTTTATTTTATAAAATTCTCTATTCACATATAATATCTCTCTCTCTCTCTCTCTCTCTCTCTCTCTCTCTCTCTCTCTCTCTCTCTCTCTCTCTCTCTCTCTCTCTCTCTCTCTCTCTCTCTATATATATATATATATATATATATATATATATATATATATATATATATATATATATATATATATATATATATATATATATATATATATATATATATATAATCTTCTTCGTTCTTCTTGCACTACGCCAGAATTGACATTTAGCAGCGCATACAAAGACAACGCTTTTAGAAAAAGCGCTACTAAAGAGGAATAAAAAAAAAAGAAAAAAATTGATAACCAAAGACAGCGCTTCTAAAAAGCGCTGCTAAAAAGGGGGTCTAAGACAGCCCAAAGACAACGCTTTTTAAAAAGCGCTGCTAAAGGGGGTCCTAAGGCAGCGCTTCCAAAAAGCGATGCTAAATGGGGGGTTTAAGACAGCCCAAAGACAATGCTTTTCTAAAGCGCTGCTGTAGGTCTAGTCTACGAGAGCGCTTTTTCCATAAAGCGCTGCTATATGGGGTACATTAGAAGGTCTTTGAGAGCGCTTTTTAAAGCGCTGCTAAAACTATTAAAAAGCGCTGCTATAGGTTTATTAGAATTAATTTAAAATATCCACCAGAATTTTTATGAGAAACAGAACAGTCATTACGTATTTCTTTCTTTCTTTTTCTCTGGTGAACAAAGAACGTTGCCCTATAAACCCACCGTTGCCGTCCAACCGTCGCCGTCCGTCCAACCGTCGCCCTCCTCTGTTGCATTTCGTCGCCGTTCACCGTCCATTTGCTCGTCTGCATTGCATTTTCGCCATTGTTACGGTATTTGAAGTTTTACTCTGGTTTTCTTTTTTACGTATATTTTCACCATTGTTGCTGTAATCCTTAAGTAGAACTGAATATGTTTTTATTATTTGAATGCAATCAAGTTAAGTAGAACTGAATATGTTTTCACCATTGTTGTTGTAATCTTTAAGTAGAACAGAGAGTTTTCATTTGAGAGTTTATATGAGAGTTTATATTTGAGAGTTTATATATGAGAGTTAAGTATTTGAACTGAATATGTTTTCTACAAGAGTTTATATTTTTTAAGAGAGTTTATATTTTGTATGTTTTAAGAGAGTTTATAAGAGAGTTTTGTTTGTGATAACTGTTTGGTCATGAAATGTTTAAGAGAGTTTATAAGAGAGTTTATAAGAGAGTTTTTAAGAGAGTTTTTAACCATTGTTTGAGAGAGTTTCAATGTTTAAGAGAGTTTCACCATTGTTTGTGATAACTGTTTGGTCATGAAAATGCAATGTTTATAAAAGAGTTTATAAGAGAGTTTTTAAGAGACTTTTATATGTATAAGAGAGTTTATATTTTTTAAGAGAGTTTTATATGTATAAGAGAGTTTTATATTTTTTAAGAGAGTATAAGAGAGTTTTTAAGAGAGTTTTATATTTTTTAAGAGAGTTTTATATGGATAAGAGAGTTTATACATATATTTTTTAAGAGAGTTTTATATGTATAAGAGAGTTTATATTTTTTAAGAGAGTTTTATATGGATAAGAGAGTTTATAAAACCAACATGAATATGGTTTTATATGATATGGTTTTATATGTTATTATGGTTTTATATGTTTAGTTAAGATTTCTCAATGTTTAGTAAGGGTGTCATTTTGGTTTAAGGATTATCTAGTAATTTTAATATGATTTGTTTTGGTGGATTATCTAGTATTTTTGTATTGGTTAATTATTAATATGATTTTAATAAAATTTATATTTTGTCTGCTATAGGGGTTACCTGTGAAGATAAGCAAAGTTGTGATCGTTTCCAAGCATCCTATTGCGTAGCATTCTTAGAAGTTAGTGATTTCCTTACAAGTATTCTCTGTTTTGTTTAACTTTTATAGTTTAGTGTAGATTACTCAATTAGTATGGATAAAAAATGGATGTCTGGTAATCGATTGTCAAAAGAGTACGAGAATGGGGTATCGAAGTTCGTTAAGTTTGCTGTTGAACACGCCAAAGACCCCAGTAGGATCACATGTCCTTGCTTAGGATGCTGTTATGGGCGTCGAGTTGACGCCGTTCAGTTGGAATCTCATTTAATGAGACATGAAATTGATCGAAGTTACACATGTTGGACATTACATGGTGAGATAAGTAACGAGAATGTTGAACCCCGGAATAATACGACATGTGCTTCAAAGGACAATGGCAGGGATACATATGATTGTGATCGAGTCGAAGAGATTGCAGAAGCACTTGAAGAAGATCTTCAAGATTGTCCCAAGATGTTTGAGAGGTTGGTAAGCCATGCAGAGAAACCGTTGTATAAAGGTTGCACTACTTTCACAAGATTGTTCGCGGTATTAAAGTTGTACAATTTAAAGGCGGGTAATGGATGGTCGGATAAAATTTTCACAGAGTTGTTAGCCCTACTTCAAGAGATGCTTCCGGGGGATAATGCTCTTCCAAATCAAACCTATGAATCTAAAAAAATGTTATGCTCTATTGGCATGAGCTATGATAAGATACATGTTTGTCCAAATGATTGCATTTTGTTTCGAAATGAATATGCATCATTAAACGAGTGTCCTAAATGCGGTGTATCTCGGTATAAGAAAAAATTGTCACCAGCAAAAGTATTATGGTATTTTCCTATAATTCCGAGATTCAGACGCATGTTTCGTAGTGAAACAGATGCAAAACACCTGACTTGGCATGCAGATGATAGAATTGTAGATGAGAAGTATCGACATCCGGCAGATTCACCACATTGGATAAAAATTGATAATGATTATCCTAATTTTGGACAAGAAGCTAGAAACCTTTGCTTGGCATTATCGACTGATGGAATGAATCCACATGGTCTGCAGAGTATCTCACATTCCACCTGGCCTGTAATTATTATGATTTATAACCTACCTCCATGGCTATGTATGAAGCGTAAGTACATGATGTTATCTATGTTAATTTATGGCCCTAAACAACCAGGGAATGACATAGACGTATACCTGACACCTCTAATCGAAGACTTAAAGAGTTTGTGGGAGAACGGTGTGGAGGTTTATGATGGATATAGGAAAGAAAGTTTCAATTTGAGGGCGATGTTATTTGGCACAATTAATGATTTCCCAGCATACGGAAATCTATCGGGGTATAACATTAAAGGTCAATGTACGTGCCCTATCTGTGAAGAAAACATAGATTGGACGCGGTTGGAATTTGGTCAGAAGAATGTCTTTCTTGGTCATCGTAGATTCTTAAATTCTAGTCATCACTACCGTGGGTGGAGAAAAGCATTCAATGGAAATTCAGAACAACGTAAAGCTCCACCTACATTGACCGACGAACAAATTTTTGAAAAGGTGAAAGATGTGAGTACTAAGTTTGGCAAGCCTTTTGATCATACGCTTGTCACGCGTGGGTGGAAGAAGAGGTCAATTTTGTTTGAGTTGCCGTATTGGAAGTCGTTGTATGTAAGACATTTTCTTGATGTTATGCATATTGAAAAAAAATGTATTTGAAAGTGTTATTGGTACGTTACTCAATATACAAGGAAAGTCTAAGGATGACCTTAAAGCAAGAAAGGACTTGGTAGCAATGGGAATAAGAAATGAATTAGGACCCTTGAAGAAAGGAAATCGCACATATCTACCACCTGCTGCTTATACTTTATCTAGAAAGGAGAAAAAGATACTGTGTAAGTTTCTGAGTGAAGTTAAAGTTCCAGAAGGATACTCTTTAGATATTAGAAGACTTGTTTCTATGAAAGACCTCAAGTTAAAAAGTTTAAAGACACATGATTGCCATGTTATAATGGAACACTTTCTACAAATAGGTATACGTTCTATTTTGCCAGAAAAGTGAGAGGCGCAATAACTAAATTGTGTTTTTTCTTTAGGTCAATCTGTAGTAAGGTGATAGATCCTGCGATCTTACCAACATTGCAAAGAGAAATAGTTATTACTTTGTGCGAGCTTGAAATGTATTTTCCTCCATCATTTTTTGACATAATGGTACATCTAGTTGTTCATCTTGTGAAAGAGACACAACTGTGTGGACCTGCCTATATGAGATGGATGTACCCTGTTGAACGTTATATGAAAATATTGAAAGGGTATGTGAAAAACCGAAGTCGACCAGAGGGATGTATTGTTGAACGATACATTGTTGAAGAAGCTATTGAGTTTTGTACTGAATATTTGTCCAACGTTCAATCCATTGGCCTCCCAAAATCTCATGTTGTTGAAAAAATAGTAGGTAAACAGTTAATTGGAAATAAAGTTGTGACAGTTTCAAGGGATGAACGGGAGCAAGTGCATTTGTATGTTCTGCACAATGACATTGAGGTTTAGCCGTATGTTGAAATGCATAAGGACGTTCTCCGAGGTTTAAATCTGAATAGAAATGAAAATTGGATAGTACGTGAGCACACTCGAAGTTTTATAACATGGTTAAAAGAGCATATTTTTTCAAAGTTTTATTCTGATCCCGCTTCAATAACAGAAAGGTTGAGATGTTTAGCATATGGTTCAAGTTTGCATGTGTTTTCTTATAGCGCATACGCAATTAATGGATACATATTTTATACCAAGGAACAAGATGATAAAAGTACAATGCAAAATAGTGGTGTCACCGTGCTTGCCGAAGCAATGCATATTTCCTCGTATTATGGGGTTATTGAGCGCATTTGGGTGTTTGATTATGAGAAGTTTCAGATTCCTATCTTTGGATGTAAGTGGGTTGAAAATAATAGTGGCATACAAATGGATAAATCAGGTTTTTTGAAAGTGAATCTTAATAAGGTAGGGTACAAAGATGAGCCTTTTATTCTAGCCACGCAAGCTAAATAAGTGTTCTATGTCACTGATCCGACAAGTACGAAATGATCTATAGTTCTTTTTTCCAACAAAGTAATCGATGATAACATTGGAGAAAAGGGGGATGTTGATGTTGAGAATGAATCTTATATTATAGATGATCCAGATGAGAATATTAGAGCGGACGAATCATATATTAGAAATGATCATAACGAGGGAATTTGGATCAATCCATCTGTCTGTGTTGTTAAGAGACAAGTAAACCCCGTTACAACGAAAAAAAGAAAGAGATGTTAAAGGTACTTGTAACATATTATTTCTTATTTATACCATGTTTTGCTTATTTACACATTTCTTATGTATATATTTGTTATTTACATATTTGTATGTCATTCATTTGATACTTTGGTTTTTCTGAATTACAGGTATATATATTATGGCCAGCAATGAGGAAACATCACATGATGGAAAACAAACAACAAAAGACGTGGAAGGCGATATTAAAAGAGGCATAACAATTATGAAAAAAATCATCCGTGCGAGAGATAAAGGAGTAAAGTATGATGTCCATTGGAATGAAAGAGATCAGTTAGTTGAGCCTAATGGTGCGTTGCTAACAAGTTACATCAGAGCACTTGTACGTTCGTAAGTTCCGATTACTTGCGATAATTGGAGAATTGTTTCATTACAACCGGCTAAGGATAAGGTTTGGACCGATATTCAGGTATGATATTTGATTATTTTTAATTATGTTGACAGTTACGTCTTTAAATTAATTATACTAACATGTTATATGTATGTGTGTTTGTTTGCAGAGATCTTTTAATATTGAAGATCGTAGGAGAAAATATTGTATTCAATTGGCCGGAAAACGCTTGAGGGGATTTAGAGCGTTTTTAACAAACAAGTTTCTAAAAGATTCTGAAGGAAACTTTGTTGACTCGGAGCATCCAATGAAGTACGCCGATTTGATTTCGGAGGAAGAATGAGAGACGTTTGTGGCAAAGCGAAGAACAAAAGAATTTGAAGTAAGTACAACTTATCATGACCTATGTATAATATATATACTTCTTCCACAAGAGTTCTGATAAACTTGTTTTTTCAGGTTGTTAGTGGCGTAAATCATCAACGGGCATCAAATCCCGCATATCCATACAGAAAGGGCCGTTTGGGATATGCACGATTAGAACAAAAAATAGTAAGTACATATAAATGCTTTAATATGATATACTTACAAAAAATAGTAAGTATATATAATAGGATATAATGCTTTATTATCCGTATTAATGCGTAGTTGGAAGAGGAGAAGAGTGATGCGACATCTCTTCCGGACCATGTTGTATGGAAGGCTGCCCGTGTGGGACGAGATGGAGTCGTTCAGGAAGAAGTTCAACAAGTCTTTGAACAATGTGTATGTACAACGTTATCTTTGTCAATAACTGATCAGAATTGTATAATATATTTATATATGTTTTTATCTATATTTCAGGAGACTCTATCCCAGACCATAACTCCCGCTGAGGACGATGATTGCAGGAGCTTACTGAGCCGGGTGCTGAATATTCCTGAGTATTCTGGGAGTGTGAGGGGTAAGGGATTTGGTGTCACTCCATCCAAACTGTATAAGCAGCCAAAGAAAAAAAAATCCAACCAATAAAGAAGTGATGGATACTTTGGAGGAATTAAAAGCGCAAATCCGTGAATTACAAAAGGATAAGGAGAGATACATGTCGGAAAGACGCGCTCCAGAGGGTAAAGCTACTAGTGACAAAGATAGTATCAGTTGTCTGCAGAAGCTTCCAAAGGTAATTGTATATATTACATTGAAATTAATTTAGCACAATTTACTTAATTGACACATTAACTGATCATTATTTGTTTAGGGCATTTCACTTTGCCGGCTATATTTATCGTCACCTACTCATCGAATGGTTGGCAAGGGAAATGTGCATAAATTTATGGGAGAATTACTTCACCACAAACCGCTCCCTTCTGGATTTTTGAAAGTATCTATTGATATTGCATTAGAGGGGAGTGCGTTGTTGCCTATACCAGATGATATTTCAGGCGCAACAGTGGTGGGAGACGCAATAGGAGCGTATGTGGCATGGCCGGCAAATCTCATTTGCATAGATGATGAGGTAGTTTGAACCTTTTAATACTCAAATGTTTTATGATCCATACATGAAAGTTATTCTTACATCTACATTTTCTTATTTACATGATGATCTTAGACTCCTACAAAATCCAAATCAAAAGATGATAGAATTATTGTGCGAGATACCGATTCATCTGCATCAAAGAAAAAGGTACTGCTACAGTTACATGATTATCTTGTTATACATTAATTACTGAACTTATATATGACTTTTAGGTTCATGATCAGCAGTCGCAACAAGTCAGCAAGGGTAAGATGCCTGAAACTTCCAAGGTTCCCAGAAAAGCATTTGTTCCTCGATTTAGGATTTGCCTTGAAACATATGTCGGAACATCAGATGTGCCTGAGGGTGGCATCCGTCAAATACATATGGAGGCAGGTATTTTCGGTTTTGAATATCCCAAACAATTTCTAAGGAGGATTTTGATAAGGTTTTCAACCATTCTGAATTGGGCGTCGGTGTTATGCATTCATACATCAGGTACTTCGATCCATTTTAATTAAATAATTGAACATTTTAAAATTTGCTCGTTTAACTGAATATTCTAATGTTGATTATATTTTTTTAGGTTCTTGTATGACAAGTTATTGGTCCCGAATGAATTGACTTCATTATTCGCATTCTTATCTGCTAGCTGTGTCAACTCACGGATAATAGACCAGACACTAGATACAGTCAAAGAGTACACAGTGCAGAGATTTATGCGCGCGACTATGGAGAAGTTGTTCTTGTTGCCATATAATACTGACCATGGGTTAGATTTTATTCTAAATTCATTTATTATAATTGTTCGATTTTTCCCTTTCTATATAACATTTCCGTCTAAACTGTTGTCTTATTTTATAGTGGACATTGGTTGTTGATCGCGATTAATCCGACGAAAGAAATAGTGTATTATATTGATTCATTGGATGGCGATACAACAAAATATGAGAATCTGAGGAACATGGTTGATACGTAAGTGATGAGATATACTGTTATCTTTAATTATATATCTTTATTTATTATGTGACATTGTTCTAAATATGCGTTTATATTATGTTAGAGTTATACAAATATTCAGAGCACAAAGAGATGCAACGGTGCCAAAAAGCAAGGCTAACAACATCAACTGGATCAGAGTGGAGGTATATTTTCGCATGTTTGACTGTTATAGTGGTTCTACTTGATAAAACTATTTAAACTATATATCCGGATAAATGTTCGTTTGTTTTTTCCATTTACAGTGTCCTCGGCAGCGCAATGGTATTGACTGTGGATATTTTGTATTGCGCTTTATGAGGGAAATTATTCTTTCTGGTCAACTTGAGATTCCAGTCATGGTATGGATCAATTCATTATATAAGTTATATGATTCATTTTGATAATTATCCGATACTTCATATGAGTAATTAGTTTTAAAATTAATCTTGCATGTTCTGTTATATTATGTAGTATTTTGATGAATTCAAGTGCGCTACTTACACGAAAGCAAAATTGGAAGAAATTAAAGAGGAATGGTGTCAATTTATTCTTGGGTTGAGAATTGTATAAAGTTATCGGATTGGAAGAATTGTAATTATATGTAAATTGAATGTATTTGTGATGTTGTAATTCTGAGGATCGAATTTTGTTGTAACATATTTAAGCAGGTTTATGTGTATTAAAATGTTTATGAACAAAGTGATGAGTTACAATGTATCAAAAGTTTTGAATTGTATATATAAGGCCAAAGTTTTGAATTGTATATTTAAGGCTAAAGTTTTGAATTGTATATATAAGGCCAAAGTGTTGAAATAAAGGCCTGAATTATAAGCAGGTTTGTGTAATATAAGCAGGTTGTTGGTAAATTAACAAAACAGGGTGAATATTTTAAAATTTTTTTTTAAAATCTGGGACATTAGACAGCGCTTTTACAAAAAAGCGTTGCTAAAGGTCACAAACATTGCGCTACAAAAGCGCTGCTATAGGTTTGGAAGGGGGGGGGGTCTACGACAACGCTTCTAAAAAGCGCTGCTAAAGGGGGGCTATGACAGTGCTTTATAAAAGCGCTGCTAAAGGTGGGCTCTAAGACAGCGCTTTGTGAAAGCGCTGCTAAAGGGGGGGGGGATTGTTGGGGGGAATATGCAACGCTTATGAAAGCGCTGCTAAAGGGCTATAAAAGCGCTGCTAAAAGTGCTGCTGAAGGGAGCCTTTAGCAGCGCTTTTTCCATAAAAAAAGCGTTGCCTTTACCTTTAGCAGCGCCACTTTTGGCAGTGCTTTAAAGCCCTGCTAAAGGTCAAAAAAAGCGCTGCTAAAGGTCTTTTTTGGCATAGTGTTGAAACCCTAATTGTTATAACAAATTGGTATCAAAGAGTCCGGTTGAGAATCAGAGAGAATTTGAAATGACAAACGATAACACAACATCAAAACCACTTCAAGTGTAGTTACCATGAAATTATCAAAGCTAAAAAATCGTGTTGTTTTGTTCTCTTCATGAGTATACCTATATAAGCACATAATTCTACATTTTTTTCCCTTTTTGATGATGACAATGCATCTCTCATGGAGGTGGTAAAAGAAAAAAAATTGGTAGATAAAAATTAGAGGGGTTAAACTCCCCCTCACATGAGTAGAGAGTAAATTCTACTCCCCCTTGGAGTATATTTCTCTCCCATTGTTATATAATAAAAAATACGGATAAAGATGCAAGACAAAATTGTAAATATGAAAACACATTGTTCACATTGTCAAATGACACGTCAAGTGTACGATTGAGATAAGTAATATAAAAATAGATTATCAAACTACATAGATCAAAGGTTTGATTACCGAACCCTATTTTATCGGTGTATATCTAGAGTGGCCGAAAGTTGGTGTTTTGTGAAACAACTTAAATAAAAATCACTTTTGAAAAACAACTTAAATAAAAATCACTAAAAATATTAACAGACAAGCAGGACTTTAGGGTCCGTGATCGATACTCTGATATATTTATATGATCCTTTCACTTCTATTACAAGAATTGCAACATTGTTATAGAAAATAAATAAATATGTGTCACATCCTCATTTTCACCTTTAGTCTTTCATACCCTACATTCGCCATATCATACATCGTTCTATCGCATACCGAGCATGTGGGTTCACAAGGTAAGGATTGGGTCGGTTCATTTGTTTTCTATTTCAAATAAGATAAATTGCCTATCTTGGGCTACATGGAAGAAAAGGTTCATCATCTAAGGTTTGATCTAAGATGGAAAGTCTACTCATGTAGATTCCTTCAAGGAGAAGTTACTTGAAAAATATTAGGATATTCAAGATCAATATTCCTAATGAAAATGAAGTGCAAGGCCTAATTCAAGACTTCATCCATTTCAAATAATGGTATAAGGGAAATCCACCATTCTAAATTCAAAATTCATGAATTCAAGATTAGATTCAAGAATGTTACAAAAAAGAAATTTCATGACATTTGCAAGAATGCCACATTTGTTACAAAGTTTCCAACTCTAAGCAATGCTTAGAAAATTAAGCTATTTCTAGTCTTAATTCAAGTTTCTAACTAATTTCATGTTATGGTACCCTTCATGCCCCATCAAATCTCCATGTGCTACATATAATTCATAACCAATTAAACTCACAAATATCCAAAGAAATAATTAAGGTTTAATGCAACATTGGAACATTTCAAAATCAAGACCATTAGTGATTAGCCATGGGCAATTTCAAGGCAATTTTAATGTGATCCAAAACAACCCCATGACCAACTAATTCCCAACTAAACAAACCATGTCACAAAACTTGAGGAACTAGTTCATGTTGGTTCACATGCATAAATTCAGATTTTTGAAGATGCTGTCAAATGTAGAAGCATGGACCACAAGGACAACCCAAAAATAAGTGAACAAAGGAGAGTAATACAAAAAGGGCAACAAAAAAGACAACACTAGGAAAGTGCAGCAGCAAAAGCAAAAAGCAGCATGCTAGAAATGGAAAGAAATGGAGCTGCACCAAGAAAGTGGTAATAAGCCTTTCCAAGTATGGAAATTCTGAAACTTGAAGCATGTGCAAAACCCATTACTTTGGTACAACAACAAAAATGCAGCAGAAAAGTAAGATATCTAGAGGAAAAGGGTACACCAAGAAAGTTGCATTGGACATTCCTAAGTGTAGAAATTCTGAAGTTTAAAGACGTGTGCAAACCCTAATGCTTTGGGTATAAAAGAAAAGTAATAGCAGTAGAAAAAGGGGACATTCACACATTCACTACACATTGACATAGAGAGATATTGAGAGCAAGAAACATTGAGAAAAATCAGAAAAAGAGAGTAAGAGAAAAAACAGAAAAAAAGAGTTTGAAAAGAAAACCTTGAGAGAACAAAAGAATGTTAGAAAACCAGAAGAAGGAGGTGAACCACAAAGCATACCTAACAAAAGCCATTGGTGAAGGAAGATAATAGTTCTTGGGTATCCTTTCTCTCAAACCCTTTACTCTTTACATATTTTTGCATGCTTTACTTTTATGTGATTTTTGTGTTGTATATGTTGTAATAAGGTCTTGATATGACCAAAAAGCTATTGTAAAAGAACAAAGAGAAGAGAAAGAGCATATGTTAGTTGACATAGTAAGATGAGTTGAAGTATACTCATCTTTAATGTCATGTTCGCTGGCAAGTTCGCCTAGCAAACTTTGCCCTGTTTTCCATCTGTTTCCATAAAAAGGCATATTCTGGGCAAAACAGCATGAAGTTCGCCTAGCGAACTTGTTGTTGTTTTTTTTTCTGTCATGTTCGCTGGCATCTTCGCCTAGCAAACTTTGCCTCATTTCGCCCCTATTTTCGTTCGCCTAGCGAACTTCTGTTTGTTTTTTCTGGGCAGCCTCGCTACAGCCTTCGCCTAGCGAATTTTCCTTAGTTTTTCTAGTTCTTTTTCCCAAAAACTTTTTTTCAAGGAGTTTGCGTGCCGTTTTTTTGTGTGTTTTGTGTTGTTTCAAGCCGACTCAACCGATGTGGTTGCATGACCATCGTATGTGGATGTTGTTACGGTCATTTTTAACTTTTGGTTCCAAAACTATTTTCAAAAATAAACTCTCGATTTTATCGAGTCATTTTCACCCTCGTAAGTCGACCGCCTTGTGCGTTCGCCATCGACCTTGTTCGCATCACTTCCAAATATTTTTACAAACAATAAAACCCTTGATCCAACATTAAGTGGTATTTTTCTCATAAAAAATCCAAAACACAATAAAGATACAATTGGGGTCATACACCATAAACTTTAAAGTGGTGGAAAAGGAATGAGAATGGAACTCTCCTACACTCATTCCGAATATTTTGAATACAAGGCGCTCGACTTGGTTATTCGAGACATTCATCTCTATCCAAAGTCTTTAGTGTGATCCTAATAAAAAATAATCTCTTCTCAAAACCTAAAAATAACATCAACTCATCAAACTTCTTTTCGCCTTAGGGCATCAATCTGAAAACCCTTTTTCAAGGTATAAAATCAATCAACAAACAATCATTTCACAAGCCTCTGAACTACGGATGTTTGATTCTTCACTTCTTTTAAGTGAGGATACGTAGGCACAAGGGCCACAATCCTTGGCGAGCATTACAATAAAAAATAACCCCTCTTTTCTTTTTAGCAAGCAAACTTTTAATAAAAACACCCATTAAAGCGAAACAACCTAGAAGGTTCCCATCGAGTACGATGGATGTGAGGGGGTGCTAATACCTTCCCCTCGCATAACCGACCCCCAAATCCTAAGACTTGGTTGCAATGACCATGCTCTTTTTCTAAAGGTTTTATCGTTATTTCCTTTCCCCTCCTTGGGATAAATAAATATCGGTGGTGACTCTGTGTCATTTTTTGCGTAGCGACAATATGGACAAGACCTACTTTCACCAACGTGTTGTCCTATCTATGGAGAATAACCTATATACTTTCGTACGTATGAATCATTCATCAAATATTCTTTTCTTTGCATGGCTATAAAAGATGTGACGTTTTTCAAGCGCATCCGAGCACTTTCGTTGTTTTGGACTCAATTGTTTAAAAATTTGCTTTCGAGTACTGAAACATATCCTTTCAGATTATGATAAGTACCTGAAAACTCTTTACTTTTGTATAAGAGTTAAATTGAAAAAATCAAGTTTTAAAATAATGTGTGAATGAAATTCTCGTAATCTCGTAATCGATTTGTGAAGATTCATGATAGTCACAAGATAAGTCTCACGACTCTTAATCCCTAGTGGACTACTCACTCATGATTAGCAACAACACAAACGGAGAAATAATTATAATCGAAAACATGATCAACAATAAAAATATAAATTGATAATTGTAAATAATGATAAATATAATCGGATTGGAAACAAAATAGCTTAAATTGATAAAGACTCAGGTGCTCCAATAGAGACTTGAGTACACAACAAAAACTTAGAGAAACGAAAATTATACAATAAAACTAAAAATATTAGATCCCTATACTATTATAGGCTATGAGCTTTTATATAAAAATCCTAATTATGAAACAAATATCTCAGATCAATGCCCATCTAAATAAAATATTATGAATTCGAAAGGGCACAAACCCCAAAACAACTATAGAAAACGCCAGAAAAGGAAAAAGAAAAGATGGGGAAAACATGCTTGTCTACTATGGCCCGTAGCAGCTGTTGTGGGTATATAGGAAAAATCCTACTTTTCGCCTTTTTTTCCTGCTTTGTTCATTTGGGTTCCTCTTTCGCATGGGATACTTACTTAAGCCTGTAAAACATCAAAAACATACGACCATAAAACATGATAAGAAGAAAGTAAATCGAACAAAAACATGAAAATGGATAAGTAAAACAACTAACAAAAGCGATACGAAAACCACTTATCAAACTCCCCCAAACTTAGACCGGTTCTTGTCCTCAAGCAACAAAACTGGCTTATGCAAATTTTCAGATTAAGCGGTTTTGATAATGGAAAAACTTACGAAAATGAAGCTACCGATACTTATACATAAGTTTGCATTCAGATTGGCTAAGATCCAATTATCTTGGTAGTCATTTGACACCAAAGGTATTTTTACAAGGACACTAATAATAGTGGGAATACGAACCCAAGTCTCCATATCAAATGTCGCTTCAACTATACTTTGTGCTTAAGTCTCATTTTCTGATTTTTCCTTCCATTTTCATCCGGGCAATCAAGTTAATGCATTTGGATTTATTATAATCATCACATGCATAAAGAAGGATCACATTGAGTACAATGGAGGTGAAGGGGGCCTAACACCTTTCCATCTCTTAATCGGCTCCCGAACCCTAATATCTTATCCATACTCTTAGATTTTATCATTATTTCCACATTCCTTAGGAACGAATAAAGGATGATGATGACTCTGTAATTTTCCAGCCACGATAGCTGGAAACTATGTTGGGGACTTATACTTCCCCAAAGAGAGTCCATCCTACCCTCTAGGTCCGGGGTTTGTTTGTTTTCATTGCTTGTTTATTTTACTGATGCAGGACTTCTAACTCACACTTGTATATAACAATAATTGCCTTTTTTTTTACCGATGAAATTACACACTTTTGTATGTTTATTTATTGTCCACTTTGGGACAACTTTTGTGGGTCAACCACCGTTAGGCTAAATAATCGGGTGAGGGTTACCCAACTTAGAAGGTGCAGTTACCTTTTACCGTCTTTTTTTAATCATTTTGGTGCTAAAATTATTTATTTCTCAACCAATAATATGTGACACGTGAATCTAAATTATGCCAGGATGTCATGATAAACTAATTAGAGAACACATCTCAAAATCTGAGTACTATGGTACAAATCTACACGCTGAACTCATATCTATATTTGGGGGCTTTGGGGTGTTCGAGTAATACCTATTTTGTCAAAATTTCCTGGTTTCTCTATATTTGGCCTCTCTTTCCTCTAACTCTATATACTTTCCCGATTTCCTCATGATTAAAGTTTTTTCAAGAATTTTTTTTGAACGGTCTTAATTCAGGAAAAAGAAATAGTGGTGTTTTTGAAAGTAATATTAATGGAAGCAAATAAAAGAACAAAAAGCAAACAAACACAAAAATATGAAAAGAAAAAGAAAATTAAAAAAAATTCCCCCTAAACATGAACCAAACGTTGTCCGAAATTTTTTAGCGCTAGCAAGAAGGGGTAAACTCAAAAAGGCCTTCACTCAGGAGGGGGACGCGCAACTTAAGTTCTACTACATCAACTACACATCATCCAATACTACACCTTTCATTCTTTGCTCCTTTATCATGCCCATAATTTCAGATTACACCCACCCCACCTATCTTGATTTTCATTTGATGTCTTAGCTTCATGTGGGGTAGGACGAGTAGGTGGTGGGACAATGTCTTTCTCCATAGAATTACATGCATCATGGTTAGACAAATTTGGGTCGCTCTCCTCCTCGGATGAATTAACCAGAGTATGGTTGCTTGTCTTATAGAGATAATTACTTTTAACATCAAATGTAATATCCCATACCCTCTTAAGTGCTTTATTACTTGTTAGTTAGACATATTGAGTTCTTGAGTTCTGTACTCATTATCAATTTTTTTTCTTCAGTTGAGACAAATAGAGTTATCAGTGGACTTGGAAGAGACTAATCCTTACTCAATTAGCTTGAGCTTTACTAGTTGGTACAAGAAATGACATTTTAGGTAACACTGATTAATGGCCAATTGTAAAATGGTGGGACACATCTTTCTTATATAATTTATCTTATCCTCTCTTACCAATAAATATCTTTTTTTAGTAAAAGCAAGAGATGGAAAAAGAAAGAAGGAGAAAAGAAGAGAAAGAGGAGAAAAGGAGAAGAAAGAGAGAAAGAAGAAGAAAAGATCATGGAAGGATCATCATCACCAACTTCATCTCAATTTCATCATCATGTTCCTTGCTAGAGGTGGGTTCCTAGTTTGACCTAGCTTTTGGTGGGTAAAATTCATGATTTGGGAATTAGGTTTTGTGTGAAAACTTGCTACATGTGTGTGATTGTGTCTATACATGATTCATTTTGATTGTTTTGCATGCCTTGTTGTGATAAACCATGTTATTTGGTGTTATTGGAAGCAACATGATGACTTATTTCTTGTTTTCCCTTTCTGGTATGTTTTGTGTTGGTCGAGTTCTACGTTTCTTGCTAGGCGAGAGAACTGCTCGCTAAACGAACATAGAAGTTTCAATGACAAGGTTTTTATGTCATCTTCGCTAGGCGAGAACAAGTCTCACTAGTGAGAAAATTATTTTGGAGAAAGGATGACATTTTGTTTAGTCTCACTGGGAGCTTGCTTGAAGCTCAATGAGTGA
The DNA here is from genome assembly GCA_963859935.3 of Lathyrus sativus. NCBI lineage: Eukaryota > Viridiplantae > Streptophyta > Magnoliopsida > Fabales > Fabaceae > Lathyrus > Lathyrus sativus. The sequence continues at coordinate 524,502,620 of OZ012738.1, forward strand.
GAGAACTCGCTGGGAGGCTCGTTTAGTCTCAATATCATAATAAATGAACATGATAAATATTTCATAAAAAAGCATCCAAATATCATTAATTCCAATACCAACAAGGAAAAAGCTAATCTCATATACTAACAGTGGAATAAAGTAGATCACTTTCAACAAGGCTATAATGTATCATCTTTTTCATGAAGAAAAAAAAGCGCATGTGCAAATATTGTATCAAACAAAGCAAAGCATTTCTCCCTGTTAAGAAACGTGGTTGGGCCTAACTCAACCCTACAAAACCGGCTAGTAGAGTGAGGATTGCCCCTAGTTATAAACACATGTTCATGCCATATATTGTCCGATGTGGGACTCTTAACACACCCCCTCACGCTCAGGACTGGACAACTGAAGCGTGGAAATAAATGGTGGGTGGCCCGATAGCAGAAACCATAGAAGGTGGCCCATCGTATCTTAAATGAGGCTCTGATACCATGTTAAGAAACGTGGTTGGGCCTAACTCAATCCTACAAAACCGGCTGGTAGAGTGAGGATTGCCCCCACTTATAAACACTTGTTCATGCCATATATTGTCTGATGTGAGACTAACTCCCCTTCAACTACATATACTGCTTATTCTTCTCATGTAATAGAAAAACACAGTAGTCACATAAAGTATAAGATTCGAAACACATATAAGTTAGAATAATACCTCGAGTCTTGCAGTTCAGACTACGTGTAAAACATCACTTAGAAGGCGCCCAAATCATGCAAGTTGTTGTAAATTGTGTGAGCACGGTTGTGTTCTGTTGTATGTGGTTAAATGATCTGAAGTAGCCGTGTATGGAGCCGATCGAAGCGTCGAAGTTATCGTAGTGTTGATGTTGGTTGAGTTTGTGCTGCTGAAATGTTGAGATGCTTGAAGTTGTCAGAATAGGAGCTCAATCGAGAGTTTGCTTTTGTTGTTGAGTTTGTGGGTGTTGTTGATACTTCTTGTTTGAATGTTGCTGTTTCAAATGTTGTTACCTTTGAAACTGTGATTCTAGATAACTTTAAAGTGGAAGAAAACCTAAGTCATCTAGTTTGAATGTTGCTGCTAATGACATTATTGATACAAGTGTTCATATATATCTCTCTAAGATCTTGGTTACTGACCCTAAGTCTTGTGTTGTGCCAGATGTCACAACATCTTTGACCCAATCTAATCATCCTGTTGAAACCACATAAGAAAACTCTCATAGTGAGTCTCCTGAAAAATCTCAAGAAAATATGGCTGAAGATGATTCTATTGGTGGTAAACGAGATGATTCTGATGATAATAGTATGTTTGTTGAAGAGGAGAAAAATCTGTCAAACAAAGAAGATAAAAAAGAGAGTGTTGTTGTGAAGAAGGATCAGTCTACTGACATTGTCAAAGTAGATGGTCTAGATTCTGATGATGAGCCTATAGGAAAGAAATTGGCTCCTGGTATTGCTAAAATATTGAGGAACAAGAAACAGAAGGTTGTTGTGTCTACAAGCAAGCCTTTTAAGGCATCCAAGAAAAGTACTAAGGTTGGACCTGACAAAGGATGAAGTAAAGTTGTGGCCCTGCTACCAAGAAAAAGTCATTGAAAAGAAAGTAAGTGCCCTCAAGTGACTCTGAGTATAATGTTGAACAAGATGTTAAAGACATCATGTCTTCTGCTAAGAAGAAAGATGTTAGTGTGGATCAAAGTTTATAAAGAAGTATGATTGGTAGTTTGATGTATCTTACAGCTAGCAGACCAGATATCACTTTTGCTTTTGGAGTTTGTGCTAGATATCAAGATGAGCCTAAAATGATCCACATTACTCAAGTGAAGAGGATCTTGAAATACATCAATGGTACTAGTGATGGCACATTGTATTCTCATAGTACTAATTCCATACTTGTAGGGTATTGTGATGCATATTGGACAGGGAGTGCTGATGATAGAAAAAGTACTTCTGGAGGATGTTTCTTCTTGAGGAACAATCTTATCTCTTGGTTCATCAAGAAGCAAAACTGTGTATCCTTGTCTACTGCTAAGGTTGAGTATATTGCAGCAGGAAACAATTGCTCTCAATTGATTTGGATGAAATAAATGCTAAAGGAATATAAGATAAAGTAAAATGTCATGACATTAATTATGTTGTGAGATAAATACATGAATAACATTTAGCTTCCATGACAACTTGATGTTTATTATTTTTCTATTTTTATTTTGTTCATCACGTTTGTATATTTATACGTAGTTTCAAAATTACAGGATATTATTATATAAGTTTTATCAGTTCGGAATTTTCATGATGATCAGTTGAAAGAGTTTTTGAGAGAGGTTTATTTTCCTAATATTGATTAAACAAATGTAGTGGCGTGTCTAGTTATTTGTTTCACAGGGTTTGAATTGCTTTGGTAAAGTGGTGTTTATCTTGCATGTCATTGAAGGTGAACATATGAATCATTGGGATGATATGTTACTTTGCTTTAGGGTTGAGTTCTTTATCATTTTCTAAATCTAATGTAGTGGTGAGTCTATATATTGTATCAACATTGTAGTTTTTGACAAGTTTATATTTGCATTATTCAGTGCTTTTGCATCTCAGTCTTTGTAGAACAAGCCATAACCTATATGTATATGTATATCAGTACATATAATTCTGAACCAAGAAAGCTTAGAATATTACTTATAAATAAAACAACTCTTTTACTTAATTAACAAACATATAGTAAGAACATAGACAGTTCATTCGGGTGAAATGAAATTACAAGGAAAACATAGACAATTACGCTTAATTAAAACATCATAACTAAAATCCATCTACTTCATACAACCCCATAGGATCACCAACTACTCTTCTTCCATCTAAACATAAAAACTTAAACCCTAAACTAGCTTATCTGACGTATACTTAAACAACACCTTCACATTTAAAGACATACATATCATTATAAACAAACCATATAATAATTCACGTTCTCCAGCATTGGACCCTTTTGACGTCTCTCCAACCTAACATACAACATTTATGGAGCAAAACAGTTACCACAACACATAACATCGCGCCAACCTTAAGCTTTATCCTTTAGCATATTCATAACAACTATTAAGAATGTTTGAGGTTCGGTTTGGATCGACTTTGTGATAAAAACTCATCCGATTTAAAAATAAATTTACTCACAGTTTGGTTTGATTTTGGATAATTGGATAAATAATCTGATCTCTCCAATTTTATGAATTGTAATTTGAATCGGTTTTTGGATATCCCAATTATAAATAAGTTTTTAATAAAATTATAAAATTGTAATAAAAATATATTTGATATAATATATAACATATTGTACTCTAAATATTTATATTATAAAATGAGAATATGATCGATTTTAGGTAAAACAAGTGAAATAATAAAAATAAATAGATTAAATTTAATTATTAAATAATTTTAAAAAATAAATATCATCGAATAATAAATCAATACAACATATCATATAAATAAATAAAGTTAATAAGCATAAAAATATATACATGGGATTCGATTTGGTTTGAATCAATTTTAAAAAATTAATCTAAAATCCAATTCAAACCGAGCCGTGTCTACAAAAATGACATCCAAATACATCTAATAATATTTAATATCTTTTTTTACAGTTTTTGATTTTTTGGGATCATCCATGGTTTCTATTTGGATTGGTTTGTACTTGAACACCCTTGCCAACCATACCCAATGTACTTCTCCATGTAGGTTATGCCGGTTTCGAGTATTTCACATTCATAAAACCTCATGTTTCAAGATCCACCATCGTTAGAGCATATTGGTTAACACACAAACATCTCTTTACAACCAAATTTGGAAAATGCTACAATCAAAAGGTGTATCAGTTCAAACTTAATAAAAATATAACTTATACTAAATTGAAACATTGTGTATTCTGTATGATAATAAATTCACAAGAAAACATGTTTTCTTGTCTTTGGTGCTCTGGTGATCTTTTCTCCCAGTACTTTTCTTCTACAAATTCTTCTACCTTCTCATTTTTATATTCTACATTAGCATATTCTACATTTTTCTGTTCCATATTCTCCTACTGTACATTACCATATCCTACATTCTCCTCAGGCATATTGATTTTGGGGAACAAATGATTAACTTGAACTTCGTTTGATGGTTGTGGTTGGTTCACTTCACACCTCATCTTACCTATTATTTCCATTGCTTCATTCGGGTCAAAAGAAGATACACTACACCTCCATAAACATAAGGAAGATAACTATCCATCATAATGAATTGTTGCAAAACAAAAAAGTTTTTTATTATCATAAATTGCATACCACAACTTTAACCTAAGACAAGAAGATGAAAGTATAATAGGTTAGAAAAACAACTATAGTTTAATAAACTTAGCTTTAGTACCTGCTAGACGAAGACATTGAGAAAGAGTTGCCAATTACTATGAATATTCAGTTTTTCTTTGGGAGTATGAGAATGTTGTAAACTTTACATCTATTTATATTCCATTGATATTTTGATGATGCAAAGTATTGTTGGATCCGATTTGACGTTACAATGATATTACTATTACAAAATAATTTTCTATCTTTGTTATGTATCTAATAAAGTATAACAAAGATACTAACTTGAAGTATTATTAGGATTTCCTAAATGAGAATAGTAGTTGGTCTACTCTCTTAAAAGCTAGAGTGTTAAGGAATTAGAAGCCAATTATAATTTTTCTAATGTAATGATAAACATATAACTTGTATAGAACATGTTGTAGATAATACTCTATATTTGACTTTAAATTTACAAGCATACTATTACATGAATACTGCTGTTCAATTCCAATATCAAAATTTCATTTCCAATATAAAATTGTTAAAGAGCTAGATTAACTCATGAAAAGTTTTATTGATTTCCAATATCAAATTTTATCATAATGATAAATTTTCGCTTTATTGTCTAAGGTTGACTTGTGATGTTGGGTATTAATATAAAGTTTATTGAAAATTGAAATAGCTTAGATGAATATACATAATGATGATTAGAGATGAAGTCAACATGTGAAGAAAGAGAATGTAAATGTTAAATTCAGCTGTACTTTCCTAGATTACAAAGAGACATGTTAAATTCAGACGTAAAAAACGTTAAGTGTATTTGATGTGTATGTTAAATCCATACGTCAAAGTAGTAATGTACTAGTAGCCATAATATGTCATTTTGATACGTACTAGTAACCATAAAATAGAATGAAAGATCACATTATCCAAAATGCAAACAAATTATCCACCAACTATGGAACAACAACCAAATATCCTTATTCATATAAGAAAACCAAATTAATGCCAAATTCAACTAGAATAACAAAAACAGATTATCCAAAACATAACCTAATTATCCAAAAAACATGGAAAAACAATCAAACTTTAACCAATATCTTTCTTTTCTTTTCCTAAACATCCCAATAATTTGCAGCCTTTGACACAACTTTATTCAATAAAATATTATTAGAAAATTGAACCAAATAAAGTGCAAGTTTCATCCTTGTGGGTGTCACAATCTGCATAAAACTATAAATATTTAGGAAAATTTGAAATATAATTAGAGAGGAAATATTTAAGAAATAATGATCACATTAATTCAACTTACACTTATGTTTTCATAATAATTCTGGAATGGACACTCAACCATCCATTTAGCCACCCACACTCCATAGTCATTTATGTGGCCAGTCATTTGAATGCATTAGTGTCACAATAATAGGCAATTTCAACAAAATAAAAATAGAGTAAGGGTTGAGAATACTTACTGTTGCTTGAAAATGTGTCACATGCAAGTATACATGTATGTTTAAAAGCAACAAGTGATAAAAAGTAAATATATCGTACCCACAGAGAGTGAATCTTACTTAGGTTGATTTTGTCAGATACTATCTTATTTAAATTAAACATGCTTAAGGATAAAAATGATATATGAGTGTCACAAGTTCATTTTTTCTTCTTTGAGTATGCAAGGTAAGAGTAAAATGATATCAAGAGGGTGTATCTTGAGCCAAGGTCCATTAATGTTATTGAAGGTATTGTGTTTGGATTTATAGTGTCGTGCCAGGAAAGGTCAGAGTGATCTAGGGGTGTATTTCTACGACATCAAAGCATGCAAAAATAGGGCAAGAGAATAAATCTCTAAGTCACACTTATAATCCTAGAATGCGTCTATTTGTATTCTGCAATCCCTTATAGTTGTATCTCTAAGTGAACTAATCAAGTAAATATCTCTATCCTATTCTTTTGAACAATTTTTATTATGAAATCCACTTGTTGTTGGATCTCTCACAACAACAAGCTATTAACTTTTTCTAAGTTGATCACTCAAAGAATCAGATTTGTAAGCAAGTTAGCACATAGTAAAACAAGGCAATAAATGACACATTATTTAACACAAAAACAACATAACATTAACTTCCCAGTGCCCAACATACAAAAGGTTTAGCTTATGATGAGATGTGTACAAACTACAGACATGGTTCTCAATAGATACATTCTTAAACAAATACTGAAAAAGAAATGTAAACCTAAGAGTAAATTAAAGACTCTAAGAGATGGATAATCAACAAGATATGAATCCAGTCACACCAAGGCTCAACAGCTGGTATAGGGAATGGTGAGAAGAAGAAACTCTCTCTTTTCTCCCCACTAACCTCACATTATTATCTTCTAACTTGTATTTTGGAATAATGTCGAAATCTCTTTCCAATCTTCAACGGGGTCTATTTATAAGCCTTCAGTAGGGTTCCTCGCGATGTCTTGGATTATGGTCCAAAAATAAGGAAATCAAATAAGCCCATTACATGAATCAACTTCTTCACATCATTCCTTCTACTTAGCGTTCAAGGAATCAAGTACAAGAGAACAATTGTGAGAGATAAGGTGTGTGACACTCATATATAATACATGTCTAGAATATACATATTGTATATAGTTGTAAAATTGGCATTGAAATACATAAGTTCTTAGTGACACATTGTACATATTACGTGCCCAAAATATAAAAAAAACTAGTAGTGGCACAATATATACAAGATGCCCAAAAAGTAAAACTAAGAACTAGATCATCATGGAACGATATCAAAATAATCACCATCACAGCGGAAAGCCATCCAAAAATGTAAGATAAGTAAGAACATCATGCTACTTTGTCCTTACCCTTCACTGAATTGAAATTACCTGAAAAATAATCAACAACGTAGGGTGAGATAATAATCTCAGTGGTTTCCCTATCTTATGGGTTCTTTCTGCTCTACAAGGTTCTAACTATATATTAGCTCAAGTCACAAAGAGGAATAGACTTGAGTTTTCAATATTTGCACTATATGGACACATGTTACTTGAGTTCAACAACTCAAACCATCACTAATCAAAAACCATACCAAGACATCTTTCCTCGGCCAACCCTATGTCTAGAGTTATCGACACGGGTCACGGATCCTTGTATCATACTTTGACATACGCGTGGACTTTGGATTCTAAGAGACTTCGCAACCTTAAGAATTGTCACTTCCTATGAGACTCCAAACCATTTCAAGTCTCTAACTGTATGGGACTCTAACTCACTTAGGGATCCATCGTCTTTGGGACTCATACCCAAGTCAAAATAATGGTGCGTACATCCCAAGGGAGCTCTATATAAACATCACTTCCGGGATGACACAAATTGGGGGTTGTTTCCAATTACATGATTAATAAGAATATCGTGATTGTATTCGACAACCACAAGGCGACTACATCACTTTAACATTCACAACAACATCACATGTTCCATATAATGCCTCACGTCTCCACTAGGCAACTACTTTTCAAAGACACACACCTAAGCATTATTTGCACAAGCATTTCCAGCTAAGTCATTTATCATTTCCTAATCATCTTACTAATTTATTTTATCAATTGTTATTAAGGGTTTCCTCACCAATATTCATAGTTTTTTAATCATGTTATCATCAACCAGAATCAACCAATCATACATGGAACACATGCATCACAATCATAGTTTATGGTAATTGACTTAAATAAGAATAAGGCATGCATGTGAAACACCACAACGAGTAGACAAAACCATTTTTTAAAATCCTATCTTGGTCGCCCGACGAGCAGCCAACGAGGTTGGCTTGCTTTTGGTTCGCCCGACGAACCCCAGGCGAGGTGTAGACAGAACCAAAACTACAGCATGGTCGCTTGACGAGACATCAGTGAGGTACCTCACTGTTCGCCAAGGCTTGCTCGACGACAGTAGCAGAAAAACAGGTTGCCTTGTGCTCGCCAAAGCTCGCCTGTAGACCGCGTCTTTTTTGTAAAAATTCTAGTAGAACAAGACAACCATGAAGGTGTTTTTCCCTCGACACTCAAACACACTCATTTCTCAATAAAACCAACACATAATGCTACATTTTAGCACAACCAACATGATTACAACAAGAATCATAGTACTTTCATGGCAATGGAAGAAAACATACACAAATTCAATCTCATCAATTCTATCTAAAATATTCCTAACCTAATGCATCTACCTAAAATCCACCTTGTAATTGATGAAGAAATTGTTGGATGATGAAGATGAGATGGTGTTGATAATGAATGCTTCCAATTCTCTTATTCTCCTTCTAGGGTTTCTTCCTCTTTTTTCTATTTCTCTTATTTCTCTTTATTTCCCTTTTCTATATTTCTCTCTTATATCTTCCCACAAGGTTGGAAAATGAATATGATACATAAAAGTGTCATATGTGATAGTTAGTAACATATGGCATGTGGTATAAAAATGGTGAGTTAGTAGTAAAATAAATATTAAGTGGTACAATGTTTAATATTTGTTCTACTAGAGCAACTGAGTCATTATTAATGTTATCAAAATCTCTCAATTGTACAAATTAATAAAATGTTAGTATTGAATAATATTAATTAAGTAAATCTTAGCTCACTAGATACTCTAATTATCCTAACTGATAAATCTCAGAGCACCTAGGAACTCAGTTGATCTCAACTAATATTGTTTAGAGCATTTTAGGAAATACAGAGTATTACATGTCTTGCGACAGACGTCCAGCGTACGGTGCAGACGATGCTGTCATTTTTCTTGTAGAGTGCGTAGAGTAATGGTTATTGTAACACCCCAAATTTTAATTGGAATACTTTAATTAATTGATTTAATTGAGAATATTCAATTTCAGTGTTTTTCGGTGGCTTTGTGAATTATTGAGGAATTATGCTTTTTGGAGTATTTATTTTGGAATAATAGTATGTAATATGGATTTATTAATATTATTATGAATTAAAATAAATATAAGAGGAATAAGGGTAATTTGGGCATTTGGAGGAGTTAGTAAGGGTAATGAGGGAAAAGCCCAATTTGTGAGGCCCAAGGCTAGGTTTGACAAAATGGAGTTCTGAAGGAAAATTAGAATTCATTTGTGTTGACCGTGAAAGTTTGGTGGCCAGAGCTCTGAAGGAAAGGTTGGAGGCAGAAGATCCCCATAGTTAATCGTGAAAGCTTTGAATCGGCTAAGATATGGGGAGTATAGCTTTTCATGATTTTCCATGTATGCCTTTCGATGTGTTTATGGTTGATTTAAGATTTAAGGTATTTTGGGTTGATTGTGGAAAAATTAAGGAAATTGATAAGACTCTGGGGTTATGGCTAGTGGTTAGTATTCCTGACTGTTTGATGTGTAACATGAGGAATAAGGAAACCTTAGGCCTTCGTGGCCAAAGCCTTGCAATGTTATATGTCTGACCCTGAAGGGATTTGATATGGGAAATTATGATGCCTAGGGTAATTGTAGGGAAATAGTGGTTTAGGACGTAAATATGTCCCGGAATTGGCCTAATAAACCGTAGGTTTTGTGCCTTTATCGCCGTATGACCTTAGGGATGATTTATGGGTGTTTTGGGGGCATGAGGTGTGTGAACCGTATGAGTTTTTGGGTAGAAATCAGTTCTGGTGAGTAGCAGATTTTACTGTCATCGTGTTGTTCGCCTAGCGAAGAAAATATTCGCCCAGCGAACGATTGTGTTCCCAGACTCGCCTAGCGAAGAAAGCTTCACCTAGCGAAAAAACTTGCCCAAACTCGCCTAGCGAGCATGCCAGCGAATGTAGCAGAGTTTCACGAATGTTGATCGTGTGCAGCAATGCCTTGATGTTTGATTATGAGATTTCGGAGATGATTTAACATGAGTATGACAGTGAGGAATTATGTGATTGATAGGCGATAGTGTGAGGATTACCGTGAGTATAATTTGATGAATTAATATGTGATGATATGGGATAATATTATGAATTAATATGAGATAATATTATGAATTAATATGAGATAATATGGGGTAGTATTATGAATTAATATGTGATAATATGTGATAATATGATGGGCTAATATGAGGGTGACTATGAGCTAATATGTGATTTGTATATGATTATATGATGATTTCTATGATGTATGATGATGATTATTATGATTATATGATGACATGATGTATGATGATGATTATTATTATGATGAACTATGATAACATGACGTATGGTGATGATTATGATGATGAGCTATGACGTTTGATGATGATGAATATGATGAATGATGATGCACCTATGATGTTGTTATGAGGATGATTTGTGACGTGTGCATCATGCATTCATGTGCATCTGGACTTCGATTCAGGACCTCGATTACTTTGCCTTCAATCCCACTGTGCGGATGTGAAGTATTTTGATGTGCTCCAATTCTCTAGTAGAATCGATCCTATTGACGGGGATCTATGGAGGATTGATGGCCCAGTGTCCAACGAGTTGTGATGATTGATACAACATGCATTAAGTAGTGTCGCATTGCATTTATGAGTCTTTTTGTATAAATTATGACGTTGTGGCCTTCGAGGCATATTTGAGGATATGAATGTGTTGAATATGAATATGATGCCGTTTATGCATTAATTGTTATACATTGATTATTATGAATTGTTTTACTCACTCTGCCTGTTTGAATGTTACCTCCACGTGGGTAACGTGCAAATGACAAAGTTTAGCCGTAGATGCCGTCGAGGAGTTATTTTTGAAGTTTTAGAGTCGTTAGCCTTTATGATTAACTTAGAGGGTCTTGCTCTGATATGTAACATCGGGTTGGGTTCTTTGAGTGAAACTATATATCAGTGGGTTATTTTACTTATTTTTCTCTTTCGAGGAAACCTTGACTTTATGCTTTGAGTTCCGCTGTTTATGATGTTTTGATATATTTTGGGGAAAACCCGTAGTTACGGAGTATGAACCTATTTTGATGACACTGAGAGATGTACGCCCTTTTGGTGGCTTTTTAATGAGATTTATTTATTTACTCTGAAATTCGTGTTATTTTGCCTTAATAATCGTGGGGTAGAAAAGGGTGTTACAGTTATACTATTGTACCATCTTTTGTCTTCTAGCGCCCCTTGATCTTATCCACTTGATTCAAATGAATTTCCTTCCGTACAAAGCAAAGATTCCCTCCAATACATAGATCATTCCATGTTTTCGTAAGGAACCCAGCTCCTTTCTCCAATTTTCTTCTTTAGCTTAGTTCATCTCTTTACTTTAGTTTACACTCCCAGGTGTTGTCCACTACAATCTTGCCTTAACTCGACAGAGTTAACCTTAAATCAAGCAACAAATACATTAAAGTAACCAAAAAGTCACATATTCTACCCCAAGCTAATTACTATAAAACAACTCAAATGAACTAAAAGTAACAACATAAGAAGCAATAAAACTAGCAATAAGGAAATACTAAGGTATGTAATGACTCATAAAATGTAGGTTATCACACCTCCAAACTTGAATCATTACCTGCCCTCAGGTGATGCGATAGATAACGACAGAGAAACTTCCCTTCCAAACAACCATCTTTTCAAGTAGCACAAACTCGCCATCAACCCTGAAATCATCTCAAAGGACTATTTTAAATTATTGGTACAACTCGGGCCTGAAGCTAAATCATTAGCGTGTATGTGCCCTCTGTGTATTACTGATGATACCGATCAAGCCAGTACTCTTCAGTCAAGATAACTAGCATAAATTTAAATTTGGTTGTCTTATTCTATCACCTAAGATTTCAATTTTTAGTTTCAAGAGGGGGCTTTAACTGTTTTCTATTCTCAAACCTTTGTACTTAGGAACACACATGCATTTTATTGATAAGCTATGTAAATGCTTACCTTTTTCCCTGACGGGATCTCACTTATAATGAGTCCAACCTAATACTAATTGCGAAGACATCTATTGTTCCTCCAGTTTTTGGGACATGGACTTGTTACAAAGACTTGTTCGTCTAATTTCGGGCACATGAACTTATTCAAGAAGTGCCCTTTGGCTTACTTCAACTACACAATTTGGTATGTTTATTTGCATATGCAATGTGTCTAATGTACTATATCCTAAACAACGGTACTATCATCCCCTAACTAAATCCTACAGTGAACTTCATTTTCATACTTTAAAACAATTCAAATTTATCAAAAGGCTATCTACTTTTTTGACTGCTAAAGAAGCAATTGAGGTTATCAGAAACACAAGAAGATGCATTTGATTAGCAATCAAAACCTTGTTTTCAACATTGTCACAATCCTAATAGATTTTTTCTAAGTCTCCTAAAGTTGTTTGTCTAATTAATTTAAAGGCTTTCTAATTGATTAGGAAAAGAGGTTTCTCTTTAATCAATTAGAAGAAGTTTCATACAATTTTAACAATGAGTTTAACTTTTCTAATTTATCATAATTTCTTCTTAATTGGTTGAGTACTTTAAATGATTAACTTTAAATACTGTTGAGAAAAAGATGAATATTTTCAAATGGTTTTATCGTATGTGTGCATCACCTTAGTAGTGCAAGACTTACTCTTGCTTAATATTGATCTTAGTAGTGCAAGATAAAATATATTAAACTTTTGATATATATATCCGTCTATTTGACTTCCAAACCCGGAGCGGTTAGAATATGTGTATTAGTTTAATAACATCTATGGGAGAATTGCAGCAAAAACATTGCTAGCTGACCTTAGAATAAATGGGTCTGCCTGCAATCTGGAACCATGAAAAGTAATCAACCAGCCGCAAAGTTGTGTAGACGTTTCTATATCATCTACATTATTATTCAAAGGATGATGATGAAGGCTGTCACATATAGACTCATTCTACATACACGTTCTCCCTCTGTATACTGTTTGATCCAGCCCTTTGGTTCTGACCCAGCAAAATAATTTCAAAACAAGTCTGCATTAAACCAAAAGTTGAAGAAATTAAAACGGTGGTTTCATCGCCACCGGTATGCGGTAGGTTGGGTAGTATAAATACTTATGTTTCGGTATCTTTGTTTTTCATCTCAAAGTTCTCTTGTTTATTGCTTATATACCTTCAAAGTAAAAAATAAAAGTCACTGTTTATAGCATTTGATTGTGTTGGTTGATTATACATTTAAGACATATGGCGCTTGGTTTTAAGTATCAAATTAGCGTTGTTTGTGTTATACTGTTGTTTCCAGTACTATGTAACTGCAACAAAGAATATTATGCCAAATCAAGAGCATCCTATTATGGCACCTCTGACGGCTATGGAAATTCAAGTATGTATAATGAATGTGATTGACATCCTCCATTTCTATACTTCTAGCTAGATATGATTAATTAACTCATATATATGATTTAGGGGGAGCTTGTGGTTTCGGAGACTATGGAAAGATAGTGAATGATGGCAGTGTCGCAGCAGTTTCTGCCAAGTTGTGGAAAAATGGAGGAGGATGTGGTGCATGTTATCAAGTATACTTTTTCTAGCTTTTCCTTCATTTTCAGTATGTATATATAGTTGTTTACATGATATTAATTAATGATCACGAATGTTGATTTAGGTGAGGTGCAAAATAGCACAATATTGTGATGATAATGGAGCATATGTGGTGGTGACAGACTATGGTGAGGGAGATAGGACTGATTTCATATTGAGTCCACGTGCCTTTTCAAGATTGGGGCGCAATGCAGTTGCGTCCCAAAAATTAAAGAAATATGGAGTATTGGATGTTGAATACAAAAGGGTTCCTTGTACATTTAAAGGCAACAATATCGTATACCAAATCAATGAAAACAGTAGAAACCCAGGCTATTTCGCTATCAATATTCTTTATGTTGGAGGAACATACGATGTCAACGCTGTTAAGATCTGGCAGGTATGATATATACTTATATTTAACATTTGGTCCTATGAGACATGAATTAAACTTCTACTAATCAATTATGCAGAAACAACAACATCAATGGGAGGCCATGCGTAGATCTTATGGCGCCGTATTTGAGTTTGCTAACCCGGCTGAAGGTGAAATCCGATTGAGGTTTCAAGTGAGTAGCAATGCTGGATCCAGTTGGGTGCGCTTCATAGTACCTGCCAGTTGGAAGGCTGGTGCTACTTATTCCACCAAGATTCAGCCTTAAACTGTTTGTACACAAAGAAAAGCAGTTTAGAATGCCATACATAAACGGTTTCTTGTTGTTGCTGCTGCTTTTCAAAATATAATGGATTTCTGTAACTTGACTCCATCTCATACTAAATAATATTGGAGTATCAATCAATCAAATTAAATAAATTGTTGTAGTACATTTGTAGTACTCTATTAATTACTTTATATTTTAACTTCGCTATTAAACACATCTATAATGGATTTCTGTAACAAATGTAGTGGTGTGTCTAGATATTTATTTCATAGAGTTTGAGTTGTTTTGGTAAAGTGGTATTTAAGTCATTGAAGGTGAATATATTGACTCATTAAGATGATTTATATGGATATAATCGGTTAATAACTAGTTTATAATCATTTTATAAAAATAAAAATCGGTTATGACAATTGATTTTAATAACCGGTTATAACATATAGATTATTTATGGTTATGGATACTATGCCAAAAAGACCTTTAGCAACGCTTTTAAAGGCAGCGTTTTTTTTATGAAAAAAGCTGCTATAGACTCACTTTTATGGACAAAGTGCTTATAACAATTACATTCACCTGCTTATAATTAAGACTTTTAATTCAACACTTTGGCATTATATATACATTGTAATTCAACACTTTGGCCATAATTATTGTAATTCACATAAACCTGCTTATATATAATTCAACACATGGCCGATTCTCAGAACAACTTCACAAATACAGTCAATTTACATATAATTGCAAAATCGATCTTTACAAATGCATTCACTACACATATAACACCAAAACTACATACGACTTCCATAAATATTCACATAAACCTGCTTGATGCATTATGGTCATGTGGGTTGAGGTTTAGAGCTAGTTTTGCCTTCCAAATGCGTTGTTGGGATTCTGAGTTTCGCTTGAGTTGCTGGAAGAGCTTTGGCGAGTCTGTGGCAACTTGTTTTCTGCTAGCGTCATCGGACGAGGTTTGGCAAACAGAAAGCGAGCTACCTCGCTACCTGCTCGCCAGACGACCATGCATGATGCAAATTCAGTTATGTCTGGGTCTTGCCTAGGGTTCATCGGGTGAACCAAAGACGAGCCAACCTCACTGGCTGCTCGTCGAGCGACCATGACAGTATGCATAATTTGTCTTTCTTATTTTTCCCATAACTTGAGAACCGTAATTTGGATTGAGGCAAGAATGAAAGCGTTGGAAAGTCATTCCATATCTGTTTGGTATAACACTGTTTTTAACAATGGATTTTTGAAATGGAATGTTAGATGCGGTCCACATTTCCGCTGTTAAAATATTATTGACGGTTTGATCCACGGTTTAAAAATACTCTCTCCGTTTTTTTTAAGTATCACTTTCTTAATTTTTTTTTATTTCTTTTTAATTGTCATTGTCAAAATTATCCCTATTTATTTTTTAAAAAGAAGAAGAAAAAAATATAATAGATAATTAAAATATTATAGATAAAATGTGAATTATTGTTTAAAAAATAACAATATTGATTAAAAATAAACATAATTAAAAAAGAATAACATTTAAAAAAAGAAAGGAGCAATAGAGTTCCCAAAAATCCTGTAAAAGGGACAGTAGGGGGTTTTATGTCAGTAAGAAGAGGAAGTTTTGAATGATGGGAAGAAGAAGAAACAATGGAAGATAGTATCAACATGCAGAACGAAGACTCATTCGCCTTTATTTCAGAAATCTCTCGTGTATCCACTTCTCAGGAACACCTCTTGCAACACACACCCTTCGCCGGAGACACTCGCACCTCACAAGATACGCCATCCCAGTTTGAACCCGAAATTCCAATCTCCTCCGCCCCCATTGTCTTTCTCTCTCCTCCCGATACCCAAGAAGTTTTCCACACTCCACCCGAGGAGTATTCGCTTCCTTCTTCCGACGTTGATGTTCCTTACTGTCCGGTTAATCAGGTCATTGATGTTGATTCTTGCTCCCAGGTGTTCGTTGATTCGGAGTTTGTGGATTTTGGAAAGGATTCCGAATTAGGGTTTTTGGATGTTCGGTTGAAGAATGAAACGGATGCTGATTTTGTCCCGGAGAGCTCACACGGTGTTGAGCGTGATGAACATTCTGATGAATTTAGGGTTTCCGAAAGGGGAATTTCTGATTTGGGTGTGTCGCCGGTGAAAAAATCGAAATTAGATTTTGATTCCTTGGGGAATAGTTTGGGAGCTCAACCTTCACAGAGTGTTGTAGATGATGGGATGATAAATTCTGAGGAAAAGGTGGAAAGTCCCTGCAATGTTGTGGGTGGTGAAAAAGTGAATGTTGTGAACAATGATGACTTTTGCAGGGAAATTCCAATGGACGATAACTCTGTCCCAGAGGAAAATGTTGAAACTCAAGCTGTTCAAAATGCTGAGGATGTCAACTTGGTTGAGGGGAACAGGGCAAGCGGTGAGATTGGAGAAGGTTCTGGAACATGCGAGGATACGGTGTTGCGTGTGCTGCCAAACTCAATTCGTTGTCTTTTGGAGAAATCAACTGCAACTGCAAATGGTTTGGAATCTAAGAAGGTTGAGGAGAAAAACAACTTTTCTGTTTTTGGTGTGTTGAAAATTCTCTCTGAGAACGGTGTTGAAGAAGAAGATGATGGGCTTACTGTGTTGGAAGCTGCAAAGCGCTCTGGTATTACTTTTCCTCGTCCAATATGGTGGCCGGACCATATGAAATCTGAATTATTCAACTTTGATGATCAGGTTTAAGAGTAGTGGAAATGAAACTCTTTTTTGAGTAAATTTTTGTTTGTTTGAGTAGATTGATGGTGCTTTCATGTAGGATTCTCAATATTATATATGGTGCTTGTACTTGAAATTGTGTTTTTATGTTAAAAGTGATGTGGTATTGTTTGTATATGATAGGATTCTAGTTCTAATTTCTCTAAGTTTGTAACTGTGGTTCTGAACTTGAGTTTGGGGTATAATAACCCAACCCAGACAATTACAACAAGTTCAATATTACAACACTAACACCAACAGATAATGATTAGTCAATAATTGATCCTATTATAAAAAATCTTTCGGATATTTGAACCATTCAAAAATAGAGGTAAGTGAACTAAGAGCCAACCACCACCAAGAAACATATTGGATTCGATGGAAAATATTAGTGGAATTTGTTATTCCATTATTGAAGATCACTTGGTTCCTTGACTATCAAATACTTCAAGTTGTAGCCAACCAAAGCATGCATGCATCCGATTTCTCACTAAACTGATTTGCTTTCAAAAAACTAATTTAACATGTGATCCCCACAATTGTCTTGCTCCAAAATCGGTATGCTTAACCAATTCACAGCCTCCTTCCACACCAATTTAATACGAGGACACAAGAAAAAGAAAAATATGATCATTATGTTCATCCATTTGAAAACAACAAACACAAACCTTCTCATGACTATTAGTGATTACCCATCTATTCGCCAAGTTAATACGCATTAGAGACCTATTTAATAACAAACGTCAACCGAATATCTTCACTTTCAATGGCACACACAAACCTTCTCATAACTATTAGTGATTACTCATCTATTCTCCAAGTTAATACGCGTTGAAAACCTATTTAATAACAAACGTCAACCGAATATCTTCACTTTCAATGACACATTCGTTTGCCATAAGATATCCAAAGCTAACAAAGTGTTTGTGTCAATATCTTGTTAATTACCTTGCTGCAACAGAATGGCATAGTAGGATTTTATCGTGAAGATTTTCGTCCTTCGTCTAGACAGCAGTATTTACTGCATCATGAACCAGCTGCACGTCTTCCAACAATATCTTGTTTATGTTTATGTTTCATATCTCTCTTTTATTTTTATGCTCCATTATTATCCTCTCATATTATATTTTTGTTTATGTTTATGTCAATTTTCTTTTGTCCACTTGAACCATATCTTGTTCAAAACACTAATAAAAAATTAAACCTCTAAAACACTTGGTGCTCTTAATTTTGTGGTTATCCTCTTGGGTAGTTCTTAGACCTCGAACCTCTTGGATCATTCTTGAACCCTTGGACTTAGAATTAGGTATCTTTCCCCTATGCTTGGAGTTTTACGGATCTTTGCCTTTATTTGACTTGCTCATTAGCTTATGCTTCAAATCAGATGGAATTCTTATTTCGCTAACTATGAAGTATGCTACAATTTGGTTAGATCTTTCTTATCTCTAGCTTCTATTTTGCTTTTTAGGATAGTCACTTCATCTTCTCCCCTTCTTAAATTTTCAAAATCTTCTCCCTCTTTCAAAAACCTTCTTGCTTTCAAACCTAAAATCGCTTTCACAATAAAACTTTGACTTTTGTCAAGTGATTTTCAAGTTTTATTTTCTTTAATAAATGTCAATCAATGTTAATCATACTTTAATCAATTTCAAAAAGATATAAAAAATACTTCACCTCATCAAACTCTTTGTGTCTTTGTGCACTTTTTATTTTAAAACTTTTCATAAAGTTTAGACATGAGTCATTTCCATAGTTGAGATATAATTCTCCTATTCCCCATAGTATTTAAGACGTTGACATTTTCCACTTGGATGTTGAGTGATAGACTTATTGATTTTAATTCAAGAAAAATCCTTCATCTTTATGTGATGCAAATGTTGTCTTATACTTGTGGGCGAATAGTCGTAGTTTTCTCCTTAAAATGACGACTTGTCTTTACATTTAAAATCAATCAAAATAAACAAACTTTTTTATTTGTACCATAAACTACGAGATTTTGATCCTATATTGCACTTTGTGAGTACGTAGGCATCAGGAGATAAGTCTCTTCAAACACAAAAATCTTAAAAAATAATTCTATATTGCACTTTGATCCTATATTGCACTTTGTGGGTATGTAAGCATAAGAAGATAAGTCTCTCCAAACACAAAAATCTTAAAAAAATAATTCTCTTCTCATCTCCCTAATCTTCTATCAAACAAATATTTTCAAACCAAAAAGCGTACATATTTCAAAGGACTCCTATAGAGTAAAATAGATGTTTTAGGTGTTAACACATTTCCATTGCATAACCAACCCCCTTACCCAGACTCTGTTTTGTTTGTTCTTGTTTTAGAACTTGTTTAGGTTTTGTTCGCTCTTTTTCTTTTCTTTTGGATAAAATAAAAGTGTGGTGGCGACTCTTGTATTTTGAGTTAAGTTAATCAATAGCTTACACTCACAAATTTTCCCGCTACACCTTGATACAAAGAATTACGACAAATGGTGCAAGCAAATGAAAGTTTCGTTTGGCTACCAAGATGTTCTTGAAGTGATCAAGAATGGGGTGAATCCTCTTATTGAAGGTGCAACGGATGCATAACGAGCAACACATAAGGAAGATAAGAAGAAAGATTTCAAGGTACTATTTTTTATCCATCAATGTGTGGATTGTGACAACTTTGAGAAATTTGGTGATTGTGAGCCGTCAAAGCAAGCGTGGAAAATCTTAAAGAAAGTATACGCAGTGGCTGACAAGGCGAAGAAAAGAGACGATCAAAGATTTCATAACAAGGATCACTTTATTAGTGAATCAAGTGAAGGCATGTGGAGAAACAGTCACAGAACAATATGTTGTCGCGGAAATCTTGTGTTCTTTAATACTAAGATTTGATAATGTGCTTGTAACAATTGAGGAATCAAAGGATCTTGCCACGATGAACAAAGAGGGGTTGCAAAGTTCTCTTGAGGCTCATGAGCAAAGGATGGAGGAGAGAAATAATGATAAGGTAAAGACGGAGATCGCTTTGCAAACGCACTTTAACGAGAAGGATAAGTGATCAAAAGGAAAATAGATCATTAAGAGTATAGAGAATTTTCAAAATTTTGGTGGAAATGAGTCCTAAAATTTCAATCTTTGGTAAAATTGAGTAACTCGCAGGATCAACCATACTAAATCCTAGGACATGTGCTAAATTTGAAAGAAAAATCTAATCTGAACTCCACGTTCGACTATGAGATCTTTGTAAAGTAAAAATAACTTGAAGATAAATGGCAAGATATAAAAGCAAGAATGTAATGCGTCGAAAGTTAGAGACAATAATGTAAATGACTTTGAAATTAAAGGCAATAATGTAAATGTGCAGGAAAGTAAATGCAACAATGTAAATGGCTTTGAATTTAAAAGCAGTAATGTAAATGTGCAGGAAAGTAAATGCAACAATGTAAATGGCTTTGAATTTAAAAGCAATAATGTAAATATGCAGGAAAGTAAATGCAACAATGTAAATGGCTTTGAAATTAAAGGCAGCAATGTAAAAAGTGCAATAATGTAAATGACTTTGAAAGTAAAGGAAACAATGTAAATGTCGAAAGCAATTAGAAGACTTTGAAAATAACAAGTTTAAAAGACAGTGCAGAAGGTTAAAGTGCGGGTTAAGATAAAGTGCAGAAGGTTAAAATTGCATGAAGTGTAAATGAAGATAAAGTTCCAGAAAAAGCATGAAAAAACAGTTTAAACAACATCATACAAATGGTAAAGACATGTAAGTTGCATGAATGAAAGGGAATGGTGTTGTATCACGTACATTCTCGCTAACTCGTTTCTCTGCACGCGAGTACTTTGAGTAATTTGGAGTAACTTGTACAAAACGAATGAACACCCCTTATTCAATGGAAATAACTTCTATTTATACTGCTAGCAAATAATTACTACGTGACGGTTGTGGCTTCAAAACGTTTCCTTTGGCGCTTTTTCCTCAACTTCAACCGTTCCCACGTTCGCCCATTACTAATTCAAAATTCAAATGTTAAGAATTCCTTTCAGCCTTTAATTGTAACTGCCACGCGTTTCTTCTAGCATGATCCTGGTCGAAGGCCTTTCCAACACTTAGCATTTTTCTGGAATTTTCCCAAACCTCTCTTCGACTCAGGCTTTACCAAAGCTGGGTTGAAGCCTTCTTATGTTTTAAAAAGAACGTTGTGACTTAAGATACTTCTGATTTGCTAGCGTCGAAAATGAGAGCTAATACACCCATGATCCAGAGAGTGTACAGAAGTGGCTTAAGGTGATTGAAAATATATTTCGAGTGATGGCATGTACTGACGCTTAACAGGTATAGTTTGGTACTCATATGTTGTCAGAAGAGGCTGAAGGTTGGTGGGATAACACGCGTCAGAGGTTGGAGGATATTGGTACTGAGATAACTTGGGATGTATTCAAGAGAGAATTTTTGGGAAAGTCTTTTCCTGAAGATGTTCGCGGAAAGAAAAAGGTGGAATTCCTTGAATTGAAGCAGGGAAACATGATTGTGGCAGAGTATGCTGCATAATTCGAGGCGCTGGTAAAGTTTTGTCCACATTACAACCGTGTTGATGCTGAGATGTCTAAATGTCTCAAGTTTAAGAATGGGCTGAGACCAGAAATCAAGCAGGGTATTGGATACCAACAGATTCCCAGGTATGTTGAGCTGGTGGATAAGAGTAGGATCTACGATGAGGACAGTCGAGCTCGATTTTCTCACTACGAGCATCTTAGTGAGAAGAAAGAAAAGGGACAGTTTAGAGGAAAGCCGTATGCGACTCCAGCTGACAAAGAGAAACAAAAAGTTTCAGATGGGAAAAAGACACCTGAAGGAGAAGCTTCCGCTTATGTCAAGTGTTACAAGTGTGGCGAGCAAGGACACCATGCTTAAGTTTGCAACAATAGTGCGTTAAGGTGTTACATATGTGGTAAGAGGGGCCATAGGGTTACTAATTTCAAGAATGAAGGTCTGACTTATTTCAACTGTGGTGAACAGGGTCACATCAGTACCCAGTGTCAGAAATCGAAGAAGACTACTACTACTGCTCAGACTAATGACAGAGTGTTTGCTTTGAGTGGTTCCGAAGTTCCCTAGAAGGATAACTTTACTCGAGATACTTGTTTTATTAACAATGTTGAGTTGGTCGCTATTATTGATACTGGTGCTACTCATTCGTTTATTTCACTTGAATATGCTACTAGGTTGGGTTTGAAGTTATCTGATATGAATGGTAGTATGGTGATAGAAACTCCTGCTAATGGTTCTATTACTACTACTTTTATGTGTTCGATATGTCCTTTGACGATATTTGGGAAGAGTTTCGTGATGGATTTGATGTGTTTACCTTTACACCAAATCGATGTAATTTGGGGAATGAACTGGTTGGAATTCAATTATGTTCATATCAACTGTTATACTAAGACCGTGGAGTTTCTTGAGTTTGGTGATAATGGAGAGTTGATGTTCTTGTCTGTTAAGCAAGTAGACGAACTTCTAGAAGACGAAGCTTTGATGTTTGTGCTGTTTGCATCGTTACAAGTTGACCGTGAAGCTGCAATTGTCGAATTACCTATTGTCTATGAATTTTTAGACGTTTTTCCGAATGACATAAGCGGTTTACCTCCAGAGCGTGAGGTAGATTTTGAAGTGGACTTGATACCAGGAACGAATCTAGTGTCAATGGCTCCTTATCATACGCCAGCTTCCGAGTTAAGAAAATTGAAGAAACAATTGAAAGAATTGCTTGAGAAGCAGTTTGTTTGTCTGAGTGTTTCTCTGTGGGGTGCTCCTGTGTTGTTAGTTAAGAAGAAAAATGGTAGTATAAGGTTGTGTGTTGATTATCAACAGTTGAATAAAGTGACTATCAAGAATAAATATCCACTTTCGAGAATTGACGATTTGATGGATCAGTTAGTAGGCGCTTGTGTGTTTAGCAAGATTGATCTAAGGTCTGGTTATCATCAGATTCGTGTTAAACTTGATGATATTCCGAAGACAGCCTTCAGAACAAGGTATGGTCACTATGAATATATTGTGAAGTCGTTTGGTGTATCCAATGCACCAAGTGTGTCCATGGAGTATATGAATCGGATTTTCCATGAGTATTTGGATAAGTTTGTTGTGGTCTTCATTGATGATATTTTAATATACTTTAAATCTGAAGAAGAGCATGTTAAGTATTTGAGAATTGTGTTGCAAGTGTTAAAAGAGAAGAAGTTGTATGTGAAGCTGTCGAAGTGTGAATTTTGGTTGAAGGAAGTTAATTTCCTTGGCCATGTGATTTCAAGTGGTGAAATTAATGTGGATCCTTCTAAGATTGATGTTGTGTTGCAGTGGGAGACTCCGAAGTCCGCAACAGAAATACGAAGTTTTTTGGGGTTGGCAGGATATTATTATAAGTTTATAGAAGGTTTTTCTAGATTGGCATTACCATTGACTCAGTTGACTCGAAAAAGTCAAGCTTATGTGTGAGACGTTGCTTGTGAAGAGAGCTTTGTGGAATTGAAAAAGAGATTGATGACCGCTCCAATATTGATTTTGCCTAATCCGAATGAATCTTTTGTGGTGTATTGTGACGCATTGAAGATGGGTCTTGGTGGAGTGTTGATGCAAAATAGGCAAGTTGTTGCTTATGCTTCGAGACAATTGAGAGTGCATTGGAGGAATTATCCTACATAAGACTTAGAGTTGGCAGCTATGGTGTTCGTTCTGAAAATTTGCAGACACTATCTTTTTGGCTCTAAATTTGATGTGTTCAATGATCATAAGAGTCTGAATTACTTATTCAATCAGAAGGAGTTGAATATGAGACAGAGGAGGTGGTTGGAATTATTGAAGGATTATAATTTTGATTTGAGTTACCATCTGGGTAAAGCGAATGTAGTGGCTGATGCACTGAGCGGAAAGTCATTGCATATGTCGATGCTTATGGTGAGAGAATTGGAATTAATCGAACAGTTCCGAGATCTGAGTTTGGTATTTGAAGAGACTCCCGACAACATGAAGTTAGGTATGTTGAAACTGACTAGTGGTATTCTGGAAGAAATCAGAGTGGGTCAACAATCTGATTTGAAGTTCGTTGATCAGTCGATCTTAATTAACCAAGGTAACTGAGGTGAATTCCAAATTGATGAGAATGGTGTGATGAGGTTCAAAGATAAAGTGTGTGTTCCAAATGTTCCAGATATTAAGAAGAGTATTCTAGAGGAAAGGCATCGGAGTAGGTTGAGTATTCGTCCCGGTGTTGCGAAGATGTACCAAGATTTGCATAAATTGTTTTGGTGGCCAGGTATGAAGAAGGATATTGCAGAGTTTGTTTATGTCTGTTTGACTTGTCAGAAGTCAAAGATTGAACATCAGAAGTCTTCAGGTATGATGTAATCATTGAATATTTCGGAATGGAAATGGGATAGTATTTCCATGGATTTTGTGTCTGGATTGCCGAAGACCACTAATGGGAATGATTCAATTTGGGTGATTGTGGATAGGTTAACTAAATCGACTCATTTCTTATTGATGAAGATTAATTATTCTATGCAGAAGTTGGTTGAGTTGTACATTGAGTAAATTTTAAAGTTGCATGGGATACCTTCGAGTATTGTGTCGGATAGAGACCCGAGATTTACATCAAGGTTCTGGAAAAGTTTGCAAGATGCTTTGGGTACTAAGTCAAGGATGAGTTAGGCATATCATTCGTAGATGGATGGTCAGGAAGAAAGAACTATCCAATCTTTGGAGGATTTTCTAAAGGCTTGTGTATTGGACCAAGGAGGATCTTGGGATAGCCAATTGTCGTTGATTGAATTCACATACACCAATAGTTTCCATGCTAGTATTGGGATGGTGCCGTATGAAGCTTTGTATGGAAGAAGGTGTAAAATTCCATTGTGTTGGTATGAGTCAGGCGAGAGTGTTGTACTCGGACCTGAGATTATGCAAGAGACGACTGAGAAGATTAAGATGATACAAGAAAGGATGAGAGCTTTGCAGAGTTGTCAAAAGAGTTATCATGATAGGAGAAGGAAGGCACTTGAATTCTAAGAGAAAGACCATGTGTTTCTGAGAGTTACTCTGGTGACTGGTGCAGGTCGAGCTTTGAAGTCTAGGAAGCTCACTCCATGTTTTGTTGGCTCGTATCAGATTACGCAGAGGATATGGGAGGTAGCCCATCAGATTGCTTTACCTCCGTCGCTTGTGAATTTGCATGATGTGTTTCATGTGTCTTAGTTGAGGAAATACGTTATAGATCCATCGCATGTGATCCAGATGGATGACGCGCAGGTGAGGGATAACCTGACTACTGAAGCATTACCTATGCAGATTGGTGGACGAGAAATGAAGCCGTTGCGGGGTAAACACATAGCTTTGGTGAGGGTGTTATGGGGTGGACCAGCTGGTGAGAGTTGGACTTGATAACGTGATGATCAGATGAGGGAGTTGTATCTGACTCTGTTTCCTTCAGGTAATTTTCGATGACGAAAATTCTTTAAGTGAGGGAGAGTTGTAACACCCAAAAATAATTAGAATATTTATTTAATTGATTTATTATAAATATTCGTATTTTAGGTGAATTTTGGTGAAATATTTTGATGCCTGGTGATTTGTGTTGTGGGGTATTTATGTTGTTAAGAGAGTATTGAGAATACCTAAAAGTATATGATTATTAGAGCTATTTTAATAGTAATAATAGTAGATAATGTGAATATCTTATTATTATTATTTTAAATGAATAATTAGAACACTAAGGGAAAGATGGTAATGTTGGGTGGACTAAGTGAGGATAAAGTTGAGAAATCATATTAAGGGTCCTAGGGGTAAGTTGGACAAAAGAAAAAGAGGAATGGGAGAAGTTCATTGTTGAACGATCATGTTTTTGAGAGTTTTATGAAGAAATAAGGAGGAGAAGCTAGGGCACAGAGATAACACCAAATAACTCTAAGGGAAGGTCGAAATCGAATTTTTTAAGGTATGGGGAGTATCTATTGTCATTATAATTGATATAAGGATAGAGATATATGGGTAGTTAGGTGTTTTAGGGGATTTTATAATTATGATGAAGATATGGTGGAATTATTGATTAGGAATGTGATATGGTTGTCGTAGATTTTCCTTGTGATTTAAGTGTATTTTCAGACTGTATAGTGTTGGAAATATAAGAAGGATTGGGTCTAAACTGGTGCAGAATCGAAACTGAGAAGTTGCAGGCTCGCAACTTTTCGTTGGGAGAAGTATTTTCGCCGCAACCTCGCCAGTTGAAAGTACATGCGAAAAGAAAGTGAAGAATGGGTGTTCATGGGTTTTGTATGGGGAAGGGAATTCGCCACTGCTTCACTGGGAGAAACCCAGGCGAGTGAGCTGCTTTGTCGGGCGAACACCAGACATGCAGAAGCTGTGAGCTTTGTCTTATTTTCTTTTTATGCCGTCTTGTGTCTTATTGTTCGTATGCCTTGAGTAATTGAAGTGTTGTATTTTGGTGACTATAACATGATGTTTTGTGATGTGAAGAATTGTGATGCATAATAATGATATATTACCATGATGTTTTGATGAATTTTCATGAGTGATGATGCAACTTGATGATCTAGTGATGATGTTGATTATGATGTAGTGTATCATGCATTCATAGCATAGTAGGACTTTGGTCCAGTGTTGTTGATAAGACTTCGGTCTAGTGTTGTTGATAGGACTTCAGTCTAGTGTTGGTTTCAATCCTATTGTGTGGATTGAGGTGTTTATATTGTACTCTGGTTCTTGTGTAGAATCGATCCTATTGGTGAGGATCTTTGGAGGGTGATGGCCTAGTGTCCATCAACATATTGATTTGGTACCACATGCATGAGTCTATGTTATTGCATTTTATGTTATGTGGAATTGCATTTATGTGAATGATTGTTATTATTGATGAGGTGATTTTCAAATAACGTGTGATGATGTTGTGACTTAGTGATCTTTTGGTGATGACTTGTTGATTTGATGATTTTACAAACGAATATGTATATATGATACTATGATACGAAGGTGTGAGTATAATACATGGAAAATGATAATGCATGGATCTCATGATGATGTTGTTTTGCATGATGAGGGCTATCTTGATATATCTTATCTTTATATCGTGTATAATAATTTGTGGTTACTCACCCTTCCTGTTTGAATGTTGCCCCCACGTGGGTAACTAGCAGGTGATCAGGATTAGCTCTCTTGGTGCGTGAAGATTAGCCTTGAAGTATTTCAGTTATTTATGTTAAGTAGAGGGTCTTGCTTTGATATGTAACATCGGGTCGGGACGTTTGAGTCGAACCATTGTGTTCTTTTTGTTGTCGACCTCATGATGCTATGAATTTCTTGTTTTAAGATTTTTGAGTTATAATTGTGTTCTTTTTGTTGTCGACCTCATGATGCTATGAATTTCTTGTTTTAAGATTTTTGAGTTATAATTTATGTCGAAATGTGGTTTTCTGCTGCATAGTATTTGATTTAACTTATGTTGACATAACCCATGTTACAGAGTAAGATGTTAATGTGATGTTTTGACAAAATGTGGCACCCTTGTGGTGATATACTATGATATAATCGTTTTATTTATCGTAAATGTTCTTTTGGGGTAGAAGGGTGTTACACAATCTATTGTCACTGAAGCATTTTCTAAAAATTTGTACTTTGTAATCGATTGCAGTCAGGGTGCAATCAATTCAACTGAAGGTTTTTTTCCAAAATTTGCACTAGTGTAATCGATTGCAGCTGAAGGATTTTCTAAAAAAATAGTTTTCTCTGTTTCTATTGAAGAAACAGTTCTAACCTTTCAAACCTCACACTAGTCCTAAATTAGTCCACCAAAAACTCTCAAAATCACATTCTAACATCACCAGTGAATCAAACGAAATAAAATCGACATAACTACAATTTTTCTTCATGATTTTATCACCTAAAATCATGCCATAAAACCCCAAATTTCACCAGTTCTCAAGAGCACAACAAACACATATCAATACACACAATTGCAAATCAAAACATAGCATGTGAAAATAGTACCAGAATCATATATTTGTCAATATTCATCAAGGTAAGAACAACCCTATTGGAGGTTAAGAGAACCTCTATACTCATTCAAGATTTAGCACCCATAGATAAACAATTCCCTTACCCCCTTACAATTCTCCCTTTTTTTAACCAAAAAACCTAATTCCCTCATTAGACTATTCCCATCTCACCCTCAATATTTTTCCATAATACCTACCTTGTCCTCACTTACTCAACATAAGTCCAATATTGCCCTCAAAATCTCTACACATTCCTTTTTTTCTTGTTATTTAATTAAATAATCAATTAAATCATTATTATTTTAACTATCTAAAATAACTCTAATTTATTCTAGATTAATCCTATGGTCACAACCCCTCCATTATTCTTCTATCTCAAGGACGCATACCCCACCAACACCTAAAACAAAATAACCATAAAAATACATAATTCTAACAAAATACATAATTAAATCAAAATGAATTACATAAAATAAATTACTAAAATTGGGGTGTTATAGTGGTCAAAAACCGAGGCATGAGCTATAATATGCATAAATACCTCACAGTGGAGGTTACTTCGGCATTCGAGTTATAACACTTGGAGACAATTGTGTGTTTACTTGAAGATAAAATGGTAGGAGAAATAGAAGTGTTGCTTAACGATAATGGAAACTGGTTGAATCAATGGTTCAAGGAAGTACGTCCTTGGAAACGCTCTGATGTGGATGACAAAAAGAGCGGCCTAGATACGGTGCTATGGAATTCCATTCCAAGCCTAGAATCCAGACTTCTTTAAAGCTCTTTTATATTCGTTAGGTACTTATCTTTGTGTTGATGATAACTTAAGGTCAAGAAGCAAAATGGACGTAGCTAGACTGGTGGTTAGGACAAAGCATTCGAAAGTGTTAACTGAAGAAATAAAAGTTGAAATCAGTGGAGTTTCATTTAATATTAAACTGGTGGAGGGTTCTCAAGGTTCTTTGAGGATTCAAATTCCACATTTCTTAAACACAGAAGTTTCTTTAAGCAAATACTCATGGGATCAAAACCGAGAGTTTTCAGAAGAAGATGTTGACTCAAGTTCAGAAGAAGACAACTCATAAGGGTTTTCAGGGGGTAGCAGAAGCATGGATTCTCATTCAGGAAACAAACAAGCGATACATGATTTGGTGATTATACATAACAGTGTAAATATTCATAAGACACTCAACTGTCGTATGTTTGGTGAAAAGTGTTCCTTATCAAATCACATTGAGACACATGAAAACATAAAAGAGTATTTCCTAAGTCTATAAGAAAAGTTTGTAGCTTTCAAAAGTCAAGTTTCGATGGGATTGATCCTTCTCAAGATCTTTGGGCCACACCCAATCCAAATCCCATTTTGTTGAGCCTTCTTAGAGGACCTAGACTTCAGCTTGTTGCAAATGGGCTTGGGAACTCTCCCAACGACCTAACCAATAAAAATACAAACATCTGAGAGAAATAAGGGTACACTCTGAGTATCATCTAAAAGCAGGGGGCTCCAAAACACATTTGATTTCTATCCACCAATCCTAAAAAATATATAGAGTCACCTCCTTTGCGAAACTTTCATTCTTTTCTTCTCTAATTCCACCTAAGACTGTTAAATCTTCCATTCAATCTAAGCATCTTCCTACTCCTTTCGGGTTCCATGGGCATATATTCAGGTAGTTCAACATTATGCTGCAAATCCATTTTAGACAAGGGTGTGTTACAAGGTAATTCAAGGTACTAGGCAAAAGAGGATGAATCGGTTGCATATAAAGTTTGGAAGAAGGCATCCGATATAGGAATCAAATGGGATGACAATGATAATGCTTACATAGGTGAAATCAAGAGGACGAAATTGAAGGATAAGGAGAATCTTAAATCGAAGGATGACAAAAATTCGGAGGTTAAATGAATCTTTTATCTTACAACATTCGGGAGAGCGGAAATTTTGCTAAGCAAAGGTTGATCATAAATCTTATTGCTTCAAACAACATTTATATGTTACACGAGATGAAGCTTCAATGCATAAAGGATTCTCTTGTTCACTATATTTGGGGAAATAAAGATGTTTTGTGGTCGGCAAAAAGGGCTTCAGGAAGATCAAGTGGTCTCTTAATCTTATGGAATCCAGATCATATCAACTCTATTTTCAACTTCAATGGAGAGGGCTTTGTTGGGATTCATGTATCTGAAGGTGAGATAATACTTAGAAGGGGGGTTGAATAAGTATGAAAGGTTAAGACTTTAGAAATAATAACACAATTATTTTTATCCTGGTTCGTTGAACTCAACTACTCCAGTCCACCCTTCCTAGAGTGATTTGCCTTTCTCAACAAGGACTTAATCCACTATTTAATCAAACATATTACAATAGTAACACCTAAGAACAACTGTTCTTAGTCTTCTCAAGAGCTACTGATTCCAACTGAATCCTCTTAAGGAAAACCTTTACAATCAATGTAAATCAAATACAAGAGTATGAATGCTTCTAAAAAGCTTTTATCACAACAGTGATATTTCTCTTAAATTTAAGTACAAATAATTCTAAGAAGAATATGAAAGAATGAGAGCTTTGAATATTATGATTTCTTTTCAGCAAAATGTGTAACTGAAGAATTTGGTGGAGACTTCCTTTTATAGGCAGCTGATCCAAGGAAGCTGAACGTTGAGAAGAGTGTCCCAAAAAGGTCTGAGCCTTTTTGTCTTCACATCAAGTGACCTTTCCTAGAAGTAGAAAGCACAAAAAAATCCTTTTTGTATGTGTTCTTGTGTCTAGCACAAATGAGGAAAGAGACGTTTGATTTACTCCAACGGATATAATCTTTGAATATTTCTTCTTCAGTTTTCAGCAAGTTCTTCAGAATCTGATTGAGTCAGAGTCTTCTAATGATGTTCAGAACTTTGCTGTATCAGAGTCTTCTGCAGCGTGTGCTTTCAGCGTGTTGATCATCAGAGCATATTTGACACAGAACTTCAGTACTTGGCAGCTTTAGTGCTTTCAGAAACTTCTGTAGAAACTATGCTTTGAGAAACTCTTCATACAATATTCTTCTTAGCTTCAGATGCTTCTGACTAGCTTCAGATGCTTCTGCTTCAGAATCTTCTGGAGCTTCTTGCTTCAGATCCTTCTGGAGACTACGCTCAGGATCTTCTGTAAACAGCAATCAGAATCTTCTAATGAGTGCATCTGGCGCTTCAGAGTCTAGATAACTTCTTGTATACAATTCAAATTTGCTTCTGGAGTGTTAATTTCATTTCAATCTGCAGTAAAACTCATAAGAAAATTTTAGAGTATATAATTCTTAAATATAAAATTTCCTAACAGTTATCATCAAAACAAAGAGATATTATTAAGAACCAATCTGTGTTCTAACAATCTCCCCCTTTTTGATGATGACAAAAAGTATCAGAAATTTTTTTTAACTGAACATATTAGAATTATAACTCCCCCTGAGATGATGAATCTCCCCGTGAGTTAAATACAAAAAAGGAATAGAAACTTCCCTTTTGTCTTGAGTAATCTTCAGAGTTAGATCTTGTTTGTTCTTATAACATTTGAAGGTCAGAATGTCTTGCAGATTTAAGATTCAGAGTTTGATAAAAGACAAATGATTTGAGAGACTCAAAGTTTCTTTTATAGAATGTACTTATCAAATGTTCTGAAATAGTCAGATTAAATGTTAGATAGAATAGATATGTCTGAAGTTTCATTCTGGTGAAGTTATATTAAACAGTTCAGATCTATATTTTCTCCCCCTTTTTTGTCATAAGCAAAAAGTAAAAACTTTTAAAAAGACAAATAAAAGGAAACAGTAAATAAGATAATTCAATGGAGAAAACTTTGATTCATTCAAAAGATCAGATCAAGAGTACATAGGCAAACATCAGAAGATATGACAATAACGTACAGAAGCAAACAACAGATGCAAAAACATTAGAATGAAAAAATAAAATCTAAGAGTGTTTGGACAAAAGCATCTTCAATAGATCTGTAATCTCAGAGGATGATTGCTCTTGCTTGGACATCCACTTAGCCATAGTTTCATTCTTTTCATCTTGCTTTGACATCCATTCTGTCATATCCTCAGACTTCTTATCCTGTTTTGCCATCCAGGATTTTATCTCTGACTGTCCAGCTTCCAGAGCAGCAATCTTATCTTCAAAATCTGGATGTTCTTTCTTTATCTCAGATGAAGAATTATGATGAGGTTCTGTAGCCTGAACAGAGTCAATTTCCATTGGTTCTGTAGATTCTGGAGCATTGGAATTAGAAGAAGGGTCTACCAGAGTCATAGCTAATGCATTATCAGTAGATTCTGTTGATGGTGGAGGAGCATCTAAACGAAGCAGAGGTTCAGATTTGTTGATAGTCCAGAATAGAGTCCTTGCAGCCTCAGCAAATCTGAGCTTTGCATCATCAGAACAGACGTTCTTCAGATTTGAAGCTACAGAGTTGAATCTGTTGATGAATCCATTCCAGATGATGTCAGATTCTTTGGCATCCATTGTTGCTGAGCATTTCTTCTGAACAGTACCTAAATACATTTGTATTTCTTGCAAAAATGTTTGAAATAAATGATCAACATTAAGTCTGGGCTTTGGACGTAACAAAGTTACCAGAGTTACAGGTTTAGGTTGGGGAGTTGGTGGAAAAAGTGATTTTTGGATGGAAATCAGAGGAGGGGGATAGTATGGAATGAAAGGTATCTCAGGAGCTTTTTCTTTAGATCTGATTAAAGCATTAAGCAAATGAGGTTTTGCTTTGGTGTGAAGGGTAACTACATCAAAAGGTTCATTTGAGTAGGGATGGAAGGCAGATTGAGGTGGTGCATCAGATGCAAATGTGTTATCAGATGCAATTGGCAGAGCTGAAACAACAGCTTTATCAGATTTTGCAGAACATGATATGGTTGCTAAAGATCCTACATCTGACATAGATTTAATGTAATCAAGAATCACAGATGGAAGGATCATTGTGGGTTTTGGTTTCAGAGGATTGATGGGGTCAGAAGGTTCAACTCTGTCATAAAAGTCTTTCAGTTTGAAACCATAAGACAGATTATGAAATAGAGATGATACTTGGGCACAAGATATATAAGATGTTGGATTGGAATTGGGGATTAATATCTCAGATGATGGTGCAGGTGGAGGAATAGGATCTGGAATGGAAGCTTTTGAAGGTATGGTAGGTTCAGGTTGGTTTATCTCAGAGTATTTTTCAGATGGAGAGATTAGAAAATCTGGGTGAATTTCTGATTCTGAGGAGTTAGAGGATGTGGTTGGGGTACAGGAGGTAGAAGATACTTGAAACACCATTTTTAAGGGTGTGACATCAAGAACTTCTGTCTCAGGGATGTGAGGTTCAGAAGTATTGGTAGGTTCTGAAGGAATTTCAGATGGTTTGGATGGTTGTTCTGAGATGGGTGAATCAGAGGGAATAGTTATTGGGTCTGATGAAATGGGAATAGAAGTTACTTTTGTATGTTCAGAAGTAACAGGTGCGATGGGTTCAGAAGGTGGATTATTTGATGGTGGATTGTCAGAGGCTTTTTCTGGTTGAGATTCTTGTTGTTGTTTCTCTGGATGTTCAGAGGATTGTTGTTGTACAAATTGTTGTGGTAGTTGTTCTGATGGTTGTTGTTCTGATGGTTGTGTTCGTGGAACAAACTGTTTGATATGGATTTTAGGTTGAGAGGATTTTGGTACAGAAACTGTTGATGTTGTTGTTTGAGGTGGAACAGGTGTTTGTTTTTGTGGTGTTATGGAACTAGGAGCAGTAACAGAAGTGGTTTGTGTTGAAGGTGGTTTTGGTACAGACTTAACATTAGAATCATTAATAACAAGTTTTGCAGAAGATACAGAAGATTTAGTACCTTTTATTTTGATCCTCTTGGTAGGAACAGAAGCAGCTTCTTCAGATTCTTTTCTCTTCAAGAGCTTCTTTGGCTTCTCAGCAATCTTGACCTTCTTCTGAGCAGGTTCAGATTCTTCTACAGGCTGAGTTCTTTTCCTCTGAAGTTGTGCTTCTTCTTCTGCTGCATCTGGTAGTGGTTGTCTAGCTAGCTGAATCACATTAGCAGGAACAGGTTTTCCTTCCTTCTTGCATTCATCAATATACATAACAACTATATGTCTGGGCTCTTCAGCAAAGAATAAAGGAAAGTCATCTACAGGAACCCTCTTATTCAATTCTGACACATTCAGCTTCTTGGGAGCTGTTGTGAGTTCATCAACAATTTTGAGTCTCTGAAGACTTTTAGCATTCAGAGGCTTTCCCATTATAAATTCTAATTCCTCTGTAACTCCAGCAGCGTACAAAGCAGTTACCAAACCATTCTCAGTAAGAAGATCTGAGATCAACCTTCCAAAGGGGATCCAAGTTCTGATCTTCTGTCCTTTCTCTTTCACATATTCTCTAGATGCATTGATATGGTTCCACAGATGCATAAAAAGAATGTATGGAAGATCTACCTTGGTGCTCTGACTAAGGCAATACATGAAATATAGTTGTTCATTATTGACATAGTCTGGAGAATTTGTTGACTTCCTATGGTGGATGCATCCCATGAAGATCTTGGCCCAGATCTTGTAGTCAGGCTTCAGATCCTTGAATTTGTTAGAAGCTTGACCAGCAGTCATCACTTCTTCATATACTTCATCCATGTCCACACGCCCAGCTGGCAAGTGGGAAACACCATCTGTTTCTTCATATCCAATTAGTTTTCTTATCAGATCTTCTGTGATAATAATTTCTTTTCCCAGCACAGAAGATAAGATGAACTTGGGGTAAACTGATGCATGAATCCAGAATTCTTTCACAAAGAGGGGGTAAACTGGTCCAAAGAGCCTATCAAAATATTTAACCCATCCTTGAGCTCCAATGATGGAACGAAACTCAAACCCATTTTCTGCAAGAGAGTCAAACTCTACCACGGATTCACATAGAACTTCCAATTTATCAACAGGGGTTAGAAGAGTTCTTTTGGGAGGAGAATAGGGAGCAACACCCATGTTTTCTGAAGTTACATCAGCCATAGAAGATTGGAATTGAGCAGCTGTTGATGATGAAGTTGCCATTGAAGAATGCTTTGTCAAACGCTTAGGTATAGGGTTTTTATGCAGAGAAAAGAGGAGATGAAAACACATGTAATTTCTGAGAGTGTGAAAAGTGTGAAAGTGAATACAAGTCATGTATTTATACTAAAACACTTAGGCATATCAACAGTCAGAAATTGCACGTTTTAACAAGCATTAAATGAAGAGAATAATAATCATTTCAAAACATTAATTGCTTCTGACAATTTGGGGGGGGGAAATCAAGATTCTCACTATTCAAACTTCACCTCAAACGTCTCTTCAGTTATGTACACGCCACCTCTTCAGATTTGGTGTGACACGTGTTTGCTTGCATGTGTTCTGAATTCTCTTAAGAAATGAAACGTTAGCCAACGTTCAGATCTTCTAAAGATTGTTAGTTTAGAGTTTCACAAAAGAAATATTGATCAGAATAAAATAAGCAATCAGAAGAAATACTTCAGAGCATTAAGCATTTTTGCATCTGTAAAAATTTGCTTCTGATAAATATCATTTTGGACAAAAATCCATACCAATATTTTTCAGAATAAATTTGAATCTATCTTCAACAAGGGGTTTTGTAAAAATATCTGCCCATTGATGATCTGTATCAACAAAGGCTAAATTTATGATTCCCTTCTGAACATAGTCTCTGATGAAATGATGCTTAATTTCTATATGTTTTACCTTAGAATGTAAAATGGGATTCTTGGACAAACATATAGCAGAAGTATTATCACAAAAGATAGAAATGTTACTTTCAAAAATTTGATAATCTTCTAGTTGACTCTTCATCCAGAGCATCTGCGTGCTACATCCAGCAACAACAATGTATTCAGCCTCTGTGGTTGAAAGTGCAATTGTGGGTTGCTTCTTGCTGTACCAGGAGATTAGATTTCTTCCTAGAAATTGACAACTTCCAGAAGTACTTTTTCTTTCCACTCTGTCTCCAGCGTAGTCAGCATCACAGAATCCAACTAATTTGAAATCATCAGATTTTCTGTAACACAAACCCACATTAGAAGTACCTTTCAGATACCTTAGAATCCTCTTGACAGCTGTCAAGTGTGATTCTCTAGGATCTGATTGGAATCTAGCACACAGGCAAACACTGAACAATATGTTAGGTCTAGAAGCAGTAAGATAAAGAAGAGAGCCAATCATACCTCTGTAGAGCTTCTGGTCTACTTTCTTACTTACCTCTTCCTTGCCAAGTGAGCTAGTAGGATGCATTGGAGTCTTTGCCAGCTTGCTGTCAGACATGTTAAATTTCTTCAGAAGTTCTTTAACATATTTTGTCTGATGTATGTAGGTGCACTCTGGAGTTTGATTAACTTGGATTCCTAGAAAGAATCTGAGTTCTCCCATCATGCTCATTTCAAATTCTGCCTGCATACATGTAGCAAACTCCTTTCCAAGCATAATATTTGTTGATCCAAAAATAATATCATCTACATAAATTTGGCAAATTAGAAGATCTTTCTTAATTGATTTACAAAAGAGTGTTGTATCCACTTTGCCTCTGATGAAATTCTTCTCCAGAAGAAAATTGCTCAATCTCTCATACCAAGCTCTGGGAGCTTGTTTTAAACCATATAGAGATTTCTTTAATTTGAAAACATGATCTGGAAATTTTTCATTTTCAAAACCAGGAGGTTGGTGGACATAAACTTCTTCTTCTATAATACCATTAAGAAATGCACTTTTAACATCCATCTGATACAGAGTGATGTTATTTTGTGCAGCAAAGGAAATAAGAAGGCGTATAGATTCTAACCTTGCCACTAGAGCATATGTCTCAGTGTAATCAATACCTTCTTGCTGACTGTACCCTTGAGCAACCAGTCTTGCCTTATTCCTCTCAACTTCTCCTTTCTCATTTAGCTTATTTCTGAAGACCCATTTTGTACCAATTATATTGAATCCTTGAGGTTTCTGAACTAGATCCCATACATCATTTCTGCTGAATTAATTTAGCTCTTCTTGCATGGCAATAATCCAATCATTGTCTTGCAGAGCTTCATCTACAGAAGATGGTTCAATTTCTGACACTAGTCCAAATAGTGATGCTTCAGATGATCTTAGAAAGGATCTTGTTCTGATGGGATCATCCTTCTTTCCAATAATGACATCCTCTGGATGAGAAGCTTTAATTCTGGATGATGATCCTCTAATAGTTGACACTTCAAAAAATTTTAGATTATTCATCTGAGAAATTAAAGGAGTAGCATCTGGAGTTGCTTCTGGTTCCTTCACTTGAATTTTGTCTACTTCTGGAACTTCAGAGTCAATAAAGACTACTTCCCTATCTGCAGAGTTATCAAACTGCTTTGGCTTTTCAGAGCCAAGCTTATCATCAAATCTGACATGAATGGATTCTTCCACAATTTGTGTCTCAGTGTTGTATACTCTGTAGCCTTTAGAGCGTTCAGAATATCCAAGCATGAAACACTTCTGTGCTTTGGAATCAAACTTGCTCAGATTTTCCTTAGTGTTTAACATATAGCAAATACATCCAAAAGGATGAAAATATGAAATGTTGGGCTTTTTGTTCTTCCACAGTTCATAAGGAGTCTTCTTCAGAAGAGGTCTAACAGACACTCTGTTCTGAATGTAACAGGCTGTGTTGATTGCTTCTGCCCAAAAATGTTTTGCCAGATTTGTCTCATTGATCATGGTTCTGGCCATTTCTTGCAAAGTTTTGTTCTTCCTCTCTACAACCCCATTCTGTTGTGGAGTTCTAGGACAGGAAAAATCATGAGCAATGCCATTTTCAGAAAATTATTTTTCAAAATATTTATTTTCAAATTCACCACCATGATCACTTCTGACTTTTATAATTTTGAAATTCTTTTCATTCTGGACTTGCTTGCAGAAGTCAAAGAATACAGAATGTGACTCATCCTTGTGTTTTAAGAACTTTACCCATGTCCATCTACTAAAGTCATCAACAATGACTAATCCATACTTCTTGCCTCTAATGGATGCAGTTTTCACTGGTCCAAACAGATCAATATGAAGTAATTCTAGTGGTTTAGAAGTAGAAACAACATTTTTTGATTTGAAAGATGTTTTTGAAAACTTCCCTTTCTGGCATGCTTCACAAAGAGCATCTGAAGTGAACTTCAGATTAGGGAGTCCTCTGACAAGATTAAGTTTATTAATTTGAGATATACGTCTCATATTAATATGGCCCAATCTTCTGTGCCAGACCCATTGCTCTTCATTAACAGACAAGAGGCATTTAACATTTTGAACTTTAAGTTCTGAAAGATTTATTTTATAAATGTTGTTTTTCCTCTTACCACTAAATAGGATAGAGCCATCCTTTTGACTAATAGCTTTACAACATTTTTGATTAAAGGTAATATCATAACCATTGTCACTTAATTGACTTATGGACAATAAATTATGCTTTAACCCTTCAACAAGTAAAACATTAGTAATAGAGGGAAGTTTACCATTTCCAATAGTGCCAGATCCAATGATCTTGCCCTTCTGGTTCCCTCCAAACTTCACATCACCTCCAGATCTAAGTTCCAGGCTTTGGAACATAGACTTTTCTCCTGTCATGTGTCGTGAGCATCCAGAGTCCAGGTACCATGATTGGCGTCCTGACCTTGCTGCTAAGAACATCTGCAACAGGAATTATTTTGTTTTTAGGTACCCAGATCTTCTTGGGTCCTTTGGGGTTAGTTGGTTTGTAGGTTTGTCTAAACTTCTGTTTTTCAACATAATGTTTATTCTGACTTGCCTTGGGTTTAAACACATAAGTATTCTTCTCAGAGCTTGTGTGTTTAATGTCATTTAAGTGACCAAATTTAAATTGAGAATACAGAGGTGTCTTCTTGATGAAAATTTTGTCAACAGATTTTGGATTGCTTCCAGATGAAGATTCATATCCAATACCTCTTCTGTTGTTTCCACTAACACCATAGATCATAGAAGCCATCTTGCTTCTGTCTATGCTCTTAGTAAGAAATCTCTGAAAGCTAGAGTCATATTTTTCTAAAATGTTTTCACATGACTTAGTCTCAGATTCAGATTCTTGTTGAGTTATTTCAAAGTCATTTTTGATTTTCAGATTAATTTCTTTTTGCTCAACAAGTTCTGTCTTCAGAAGATCAATCTCAGATTCAAGATTGCTTTTCAGCTTCTTGTATTTGAGTTTGATATTGTTATAACTTTTAAGAACTTCTGTTAAAACTTTTATAAGTTCTTCTTTGGTAAGTTTAGCCATTACCTCTTCTGCATCATCATCAGATTCAGAATCTAATTCATATCCTGAGGTACCTTCCTCTTGATCCTCTGTGCTGGCCATCAGTGCAACATTAGCACATTCTTCTTCTGATTCAGAAGATGATTCAGATTCATCTGAGTCATCCCATGTTGCCATCAGAACCTTCTTCTTTTTGTTAAACTTCTTCTTGGGTTTTTCTTTCTGAAGTTTGGGGCAATCATTCTTGTAATGCCCAGGTTCTTTGCACTTATAGCACACAACTTCTTTCTTACCAGATCTTCTGTGCCCAGAAGATTCCTTTCTATTATCAGATCTTCTGAAGTTGTTGAACTTCTTTCCCTTGTGCTTCCAGAGTTTGTTGATCCTTCTGGACAGCATGGATAATTCATCATCTTCTTCTTCAGAAGATTCTTCAGAGCTTTCTTGAATAACCCGCAAAGCTTTAGCAGTTTTGTTAGATTTTAAGGCAACAAATTTACCTTTTTCTTTCTTCTGAGGTTCATCTTCCTCAAGCTCAATTTCATGGCTCCTCAGTGAGCTGATGAGTTCTTCTAGAGAGATCTTGTTCAGATCTTTAGCCATCTTCAAGGCAGTCACCATTGGTCTCCATCTGGTAGGCAGACTTCTGATGATTTTCTTTACGTGATCTGATGTAGAGTATCCCTTGTCCAGAACTTTCAGCCCAGCTGTGAGGATTTGAAATCTGGAGAACATGGCTTCAACAGATTCAGAGTCTTCCATCTTGAAGGCCTCATACTTCTGGATCAGAGCCAGAGCTTTTGTCTCCTTAACTTGATAATTTCCCTCATGAGTCATTTTTAGGGATTCAAACATATCAAAAGCAGTTTCCCTGTTTGTAATTTTTTCATACTCAGTATGTGAAATTGCATTCAATAATATAGTCCTGGCTTTGTGATGATTTCTAAAATCTTTCTTCTGAGCATCTGTCATAGATTTTCTGTCTATCTTCTTGCCATTCCCATCTGTGGGATGGACATATCCATCTATGACTAGATCCCATAGATCAGCATCATATCCTAGAAAAAAACTCTCAATTCTGTCTTTCCAGTAATCAAATTTCTCCCCATCAAACATAGGGGGTTTGGTGCTGATCCTGTCCCTTCCTTCATATTTATTGTTAATATTGGATATTGTATTATCAGTCATTGTAACAAATAAATATATATCAAACTATTTCTCTCTGGATCTTTACTAACACTGTTAAGTGGTAGCACACACAGAACCGGAGCTCTGATGCCAACTGAAGGTGAGATAATACTTAGAAGGGGGGTTGAATAAGTATGAAAGATTAAGACTT
This sequence comes from Lathyrus sativus, assembly GCA_963859935.3. Classification (NCBI taxonomy): domain Eukaryota; kingdom Viridiplantae; phylum Streptophyta; class Magnoliopsida; order Fabales; family Fabaceae; genus Lathyrus; species Lathyrus sativus. Next base: position 524,543,487 of record OZ012738.1, read on the forward strand.
TAGAAATAATAACACAATTATTTTTATCCTGATTCGTTGAACTCAACTACTCCAGTCCACCCTTCCTAGAGTGATTTTCCTTTCTTAACAAGGACTTAATCCACTATTTAATCAAACAGATTACAATAGTAACACCTAAGAACAACTGTTCTTAGTCTTCTCAAGAGCTACTGATTCCAACTGAATCCTCTTAAGGAAAACCTTTACAATCAATGTAAATCAAATACAAGAGTATGAATGCTTCTAAAAAGCTTTTATCACAACAGTGATATTTCTCTTAAATTTAAGTACAAATAATTCTAAGAAGAATATGAAAGAATGAGAGCTTTGAATATTATGATTTCTTTTCAGCAAAATGTGTAACTGAAGAATTTGGTGGAAACTTCCTTTTATAGGCAGCTGATCCAAGGAAGCTGAACGTTGAGAAGAGTGTCCCAAAAAGGTCTGAGCCTTTTTGTCTTCACATCAAGTGACCTTTCCTAGAAGTAGAAAGCACAGAAAAATCCTTTTTGTCTGTGTTCTTGTGTCTAGCACAAATGAGGAAAGAGACGTTTGATTTACTCCAACGGATATAATCTTTGAATATTTCTTCTTCAGTTTTCAGCAAGTTCTTCAGAATCTGATTGAGTCAGAGTCTTCTAATGATGTTCAGAACTTTGCTGTATCAGAGTCTTCTGCAGCGTGTGCTTTCAGCGTGTTGATCATCAGAGCATATTTGACACAGAACTTCAGTACTTGGCAGCTTTAGTGCTTTCAGAAACTCCTGTAGAAACTATGCTTTGAGAAACTCTTCATACAATATTCTTCTTAGCTTCAGATGCTTCTGACTAGCTTCAGATGCTTCTGCTTCAGAATCTTCTAGAGCTTCTTGCTTCAGATCCTTCTGGAGACTACGCTCAGGATCTTCTGTAAACAGTAATCAGAATCTTCTTATGAGTGCATCTGGCGCTTCAGAGTCTAGATAACTTCTTGTATACAATTCAGATTTGCTTCTGGAGTGTTAATTTCATTTCAATCTGCAGTAAAACTCACAAGCAAATTTTAGAGTATATAATTCTTAAATATAAAATTTCCTAACAGTTATCATCAAAACAAAGAGATATTATTAAGAACCAATCTGTGTTCTAACAGTATCCTAGAAAGATTCGATCATTTACATTATTAATGTGTATTTTTCTTGCTCTCTTCTAAAAAAAGAAAATGTCGGGCTAATATATGCATGTTTACATCTTCTTTTCCACCTAGTGATTGGCGCCATTAAGAGATAGTGAAAGAAAATGGCTCAAAGTTCACAATAACTCCACAGAAATTAACGAATTTAGAGAATTCATTTCTGATATGGAGTTAATAGATTTACATGTAGTAGGAAACAAGTTCACTTGGTATAATGTTATCGGCAATTCCATGAGGAAGTTGGGCTGGTTCTTAATCTCTGATGCGTTAATCAGTAAATGGTGCATAAAAGGGCAATTCGTAAGAAATCATGAAGTTTCTGATCATTGTCCAATTCTAATTAAAGCCAGTTCTACCAATTAGGGGTCAAAATCTTTCAAGTTCTTCTCAACTTGGCTTAAACATTCTAGTTTCTATCGATAGTGGAGGAAGTCAAGAATTTGTCTAATATCCAAAGCATGGAGATGTAGAGAAATTTAAATTACTAAAGTTTAGATTGAGAGTTTAGAACTTCGAAACTTTTTGAAAAATTAGACCTAAAAATTGTTGGATGATTTGCAAGAAAATAAAAGTCATAACACTTTTTTTTTTTTGAAAAATGATTGATTTAAATTGTCTTTTTAATAAAAATTGAGAATGAAAGTGAAATAGGTTAGTTCATATCATATAAACACACGCTTCTGAAAATTCCTTTTGGACTAAGTACGTCTAAAAGCTTCCTTTAGATACAGACAAAATAAAAAAATTTATAGAATTTTTAAAACAATATTGCCCTTATATTTTGTGACCCATTGTTGTGCAGTGAAAAGAAAATCCAATTACTCATTTCTGAAAAAATAAAGTCCAATTCTTCATCCTTAAGGAATCCAATGAGACAAGACCGAGACTAGTAATGGAGATTTCTTAGTTGATATTTTGGACAACGTCCAAGTCCATGTCAAAGGATGCTTTATATTTTCAATGAATTTTCCATTATTTATTTAGTGTCAAAGAGTTTAACTGTGCGAAACTCTATATTTATATCAATTAATTTCAAAGACATTTTCGTAAACTAATTTTTTTGCTTGTTTATTTATGAGTTCATTCAAGGGACTCATTTATGTATAATTTATTATTACATTAAAGAAGCTTGTCCTTATAAAGAGATTATTTGTCACATTGCTTAGATAAGATGCATATTACACCGTTGGTTCTCGATTATAACTAAAAGAATCTATTTTTCAAAAAGAAATAAATCTAAACTCTTACTAATTTATTTTTTGGGTAAATATTTATAATCAAATTTTAACATGATAAATTCTAGCAGTATTCTGTAATTTGTTTTCATAAGAACTTGTTCTATGAGAATACAGAGGATTACATATGGTGATTAAAGCTTAGAAGTACACTGATTTTTCTTATTTTAAATTTTAATATTAGAATTTATTTTTATAAGTTAAATTGATGAAAATTGTTTGAAAAGGATTTTACGCAATTGAAAGAATTATAAGTATTGTTCTAGAAAGTAACATGATGGTTGATCGAATTGGAAATTCACCAAAATTTAAAGAGAAGTCTGCTACAATTTTGATGAACAAGATTGAATCATATCGATCGAATTCTCTTTTTTATTTTTCACCCGAGTGAATCAATCAATCTTAGTTGTAAGATTGTATCGCTATACAATGATGAAAATTGAATTGGAGAAGAATAATTTCTATAGAGTAACTCTTTGCTCTCAAAACTATAATTTTATTCAAGTGAATCACCCTTTACAAAAATAGGGTTACTCCCTATTTATAGATTTACCTTACTTTCTCCCTAAGCAAAGCCCAAAAACAAAAGACCCGAAATACCTAATTATGCTAACACTACAAAATTAGGTTAAAGACAAAATTCATGTCGAGGCTAACAAAAGATTTCGACACACACACACAAAGCTATTCGACAACTTCTTTGTCCTCATCGAGCAACCTGCTTCAACACAAGGAATTACAATGCAACTCACTACCTAATTCATTGTGTCTAAGCTATCTACATTCATCATAGATCTTAATTTTTTGAACACTTCAATATGCACTTCTTTCTCATGATATCTGCAATCTGATTCTCAATTCTGCAGTGTTCCAAGTTCATCTTCTCATTTGCAACCCGCTCTCTAAGATAATAGAACCTCATTTTGATGTGCTTGCTTCGCTCAAGTGCTATATGATTCTTCGCCAAATTGATAGCAGACATGTTGTCGATCTTCATAGTAATTGCTCCATGATTCTTCCCTATAATCTCTTCAACCAAATTCACCATACATGTTGCTTGACATGGACAAAGAGAAACAACTATATAATCTGCTTCACATGATGATAGTCTCAAATGGTTCTTTTCTTGAACTCTAAGTAACTGGTGCACCACCTAACATAAACACATAGCTAGTTGTGGATTTTTTATCCTCAGCATCACTACACCAACTTGAGTCGGTATATCCCACTAACTTGCATTCTTCTCCTTCATCAATTGTAGAAAGCAAAATGCCATAGTCGAGAGTTACTTTCAGGTACCTTATTATCCTCTTCATCGCTGCTAGGTGTGATATATTTGGCTTCTGCATGAATCTACTCACCATACCTAAACTATATGCTAGATCCGGCCTTGTTTGACTCTAATTGACAAATACCTCGATCACTTCACTTTTCTTCTTGATCAGGTAAGTCCACGGTTTTCGATTAAAATCATTTATGAATGTGACAAAGTATGTGTTTCCTCCAATTGAATCTACCTAGATAGATCCGCATACATCAGAGTATATGACTTCAAGAACTGCCTTCAACATGCTTTCCACATCCTTGCTGAAGTTGTTCTTGTGTTGTTTTGCCTATACATATTTTGAAGGTGAGAAAAATATACAAGAAAGGGGGGGGGGTTAAATTGTGTTATCTGTTTCTTTACTTTACTTTTGAACAAAGTTTAGATTCTAAACCACTGTTTAGATTCTGATAATTAATTGCAGCGGAATAATAACAATAGCAAATAAATAACAACGGAACACACAAACATTTATACTAGTACCTCCCAAACTGAGAGTAGTCTAGTCCCATTGTATTACAAGAGATTTTCCACTATAATCAAAACATGACTACAATTGCTTATGCACTTAAGCATAAGACTTTTCTGATCAGACCCTTAGCCTGAGACTTCCTGCTTAAACCCCTCGGATTCTAGACTTATGCTCAGACCTTCAGTCCAAGACTTTCCTGCTCAAATTCCACGAATCCAAGACTTCTACTTAGACCTGCAGTCCAATACTTCCTACTTAAATCTCATGGATTCAAGATTTCCTTACTCAAGCCCTCCAGGCTCAAGACTTCTTCTCAGACCCTTGGTCCAGGGCTTTATTTCTCAATCAAAAACTGATCAAGACTTTAATGCTTTAACACATAGCAGAAGATTTGCTTGGCTCAAGCTTCATAACAAGAGACTTTGATGCTCAAGCATATAGTAAGAGACTTTATCTAAACTACTAAACAACTTATTTAGCATAATAGAGAACAAGGTGTACTTGATATATAATCAGAGGTACAGGGTAATAACCATAACAAAGATCATAACACTTAAGATTTCTAAGATATTCAATGTTTAAGAAATCTTAAGGCTTTGTACAATTTACAACATATAAATAAAAAAATTTCTGCATAATCGATTGTGTTGTTATTGTTGATCTTGTTATTCTTCCATTCTGATAGAAGCGTGGAATGCTTATATCCTTCTTGGCTCTTCTTCTTTATTTTCCTTGTTCCTTGTTGATAATCCATCTTGAATCTTCAGCTACTTATATAGCAGTTTTAGAGGAATGGTCGTTGGAAAAGATAATTTGTACAAGTGTCTTTGTTACTCCATAGTACAAGAGACGTTGAAGATAGATACACCAAAAAATCTTGATCCATTGTGTAACTTGTTTAACCATTGTGTATTACTTGTAATCTTGTACTATAGACCCGTTGAGAGTAGATATTCGTAAGACATGTCAACTCTTCTTGAGCCTTATGAACACAGACTCTAGCTGACAAATTAATTTGACATTGTAGCTTGCTTTCTGCAGTACGTATAACTTAGCTTTATCATTGGTTCTAAATGATCACCAGAAGCTGATACATTCAATAAGTTTAGAGATAATATATTGCTCTTATGATATTGAGGCCTTCAGCTTCAGAGTCTACATAAACCTATTATATCAGTCTTCACTTAAAGAATATTCTTTAGATTCGGAACCACCAAAAGCCAATAACTTAGCTTCTCTCAAGTACGTCCTTATATCAGATTCTGAAAATATTCTTCTTTAAGATTTAGAACATGCACACTTAAAACACACATTAGATAACACCTTTGTTATTTCAAAACTTTGTTATCATAAAAGCCCAAATGATATATGTCATGAACAAATCTTGTTCTAACACATTCTTCACACACTTCATTTGGAATGTCGATTTTTGGTAACTTTGAAACCATATTTCTTCTCTTTAGATCTCTGATGTCTTTGAAGTTAAGATGGCCAAGTCTACAGTGCCATATCCATTCATACCTGCTAGTTGAAGTTGCAAGGAACTTGTTCTCCATCTCATTTAGTTCAATCATTAAGGTTCTATTTTAAGACATAGGTACCTTAAAGATTAACCTTCCATCTGAGTTGAGAACTCTCATCATCTTGTCTTTGATCGACACTTTGTAGTTCTTTTTTACCAACCGCCCTATGGTGAGAAAATTACTCTTCATGCCTGGTATGTATAATACATTAGAAATTACTAACCTCTTGCCATCTTTCCTCATAATCAAAACATTGCCAATACCTTCAGTTGCTAGAGTATTTTCATTTGCAAATTTCACCATGTACTTCATTTGATGGTTTTATGTTAACAAACCAATCTTTCCTACCAGTCATGTGTGATGAGCATCTTGATTCCAAGTACCATTGGTCTTGGAATCTTTCTTCATCTCTTCTTATACCCATCAACAACATCTCTTCTTCTTCATGCTTTGCAAACTTTCCATCATTTTCTTGGATCTTTTGTTTTTTAGGACAATCACTAGAGTAGTGACCACACTTCTAACAATTGAAACACTGATTGTGACTTTTTTCAGGTGATCAGAAAAATAGCAAGTGTACTATTTTTCATAGGTAGTAATAAGGGATAAAGTCTCAAATGTCGATCTCAAGGACTGTTTGAGGATATAGAGTTCTGAATTTGATTCAACTAAACAAAAACTTGGGGTTTTTGGATTGTTTGGTGAAATTATAAAACAATTGCACAAAGATAAAGAAAGTGATAGAGTTGTTTAGAAAAGATATGAGTAGACTATGCTAGAGATGGTGTATGATCCAAATCAGTAACAACTTTGAATTAACACTGTAATAACTTATTATAACTAATTGATTACCGATTCTTAAGAATGTTTACTCCTAAGTCCTTAGTGAGAAAACCTTTAATCATCCACCATAACTCATATGTCCCTAAAGAATTATAGATGAAATTAAGCAATCAATTATTAAAAAAATTATTCTGGTTTCTATAGGGTAACCCTAGTCCTAGGTGTTATATACTATAGAATGATCCAAAGCAAAGTATGAACAACGACGATCCAGCCTAATCGTTAATCGAAAATCAAACCTTTTTGTCTGACAGGGCAAGCATTAAGAATAGCTAGAGATCAAATCAATTATGAAAAACAAAGAGATTATTATTGCAATACTAATATCAAAGTCATTACAACTTCAAATCAGGGACACCCCAAACATTGAGAGGTATAGCTACTCATATTGTTTAAAGAAAATACAATGTAAAAAGTAGACACTACAAGAATTTTTGGATAAACTCGGATCGTCAATTGCTTTCGCTCATGAAAATCCTCCGCCCTCTGAAAACCTTGTGTTCTCCAATCTTTGATCGTAAAATTCTTCTACAGTCCAAAAAATATTTGCTTTCATTGTCCAAACTCATCTAAATAGCTAAAAGTCAAATAATAGTAGGTGGGAATGCTAAAGATACCCCCAAGGTTAGTAAACGGTTGAAATCAGCAAAAACGGGAAAAATCAGGGTCAAGGCCAACACGGCCTGTGTCAGCTGACACGGGTGGCCGTGTTGGCTTCCTGTGTCCCTTCACAAAACTTTATCTGTCCCAAGCCTGTTGACACGGCCAGTGTCAGGTGACACAGGTGCCGTGTCAGCCCACTGTTTCTCTTTAATTTCCTCTTCAATTACCATTGTCTCTCTATATTCTAACACGGCCTGTGTCAAGTGACCCGGGTACCCGTGTTGGCCCTTTGTAGGATGGGCAAAATTACATTGAAACTCTGTATTTTTCTTCTTTCCTGCACCGAGTTCTTTCTGAATGCTTATCTGAACCTAAAAATATTAAAGAGACACAACCAAAGCATAAAATATGAAAAAGAGAAATAAAACGACTAAACATATAACAAGATTAACTAAAATTAATGGTAAAAGAAAGCATAAAAACCACCAATCAAACTCCTCCAAACTTAAACCGTTGCTTGACCTCAAGCAACAAGCTTGCATAAAGATTTTTTAGAACAAACAGTGGATATCAAATGAAAGACTTGTGAAGGAAAGGTGTGTCGATACTCATACGCGAGTCTTTGTTCCGATCGGCTAAAACTAGTTCTCTTGGTAATCGTCTGTTAACGAAGGTATTACACAAACACATACTGTGGTAAAACCACAGACCTAAATCCCCCTTTCGGTTACCTTTCCAACTATGCGTTGGGCTTAAGTCTTTTCTTTGATTTTCTACCCTTTTCATTCGAATAATCAGATTAAGGCATTTTTTATCTTTTTCGCTCACATGTACAAGATTGATCAAGACTTTTTCTAGGCACCATTATATTTTTTCCTTGCGCATTGGCATTTATTAGTCCACTTTGGGACGATAATTGAGACTAAACCGCCGTTAGGCTAAATAAACGGGTGAGGGTTATCCAACTTAGAAGAACTAGTTGTCTTTACCGCTATTATTACTTTTTTGGTGCCTTAAGTCGTTCTCTCCATAAGTCCTATACATGCAATTCTTTTTAATCATGTAGAACTATAACAAAGAACTAATCTGAGAATACATCTCAAATCCAAGTACTATGGCACAAATCTACACATTGGACTCGTTTCCTTACTTTGGGGAATCTAGGGTTTCAGGTTATACGTCAACTTAAAAACTTTCCCAATGTCCCTAGTTATAGCTCCTCTCCCCTCAAACTCTATATACTTTCTTGACTACCTCACAATCATAGTATTCACAAGAAATTTTTTTTCATTCTTAATTTAGGGAGAATTCAAAGTGGTTTCAATAAAACAACACGCAAAAACAGAAATAACAAGTACTAAGTGGAAAAAACTAAAGACAGTAAATCCTCCCTCAAACTTGAAATATACATTGGCCCCAATGTGTTAGAACAAGAGCGAGAAGGGTTACTCACAAAGATCTTTACTAAGGAGGCGGAAGGTAATGCAACACCAACTACTGCATCATAGTCTGCACCTGTAAGATCTTGTTTATTACCTGCACACGAAATAAACCAAACAACAAAAAGAAAATGCTCAGTCAATAAAAGCGTGGGTTTCCTCCTACGTAGGCTTCGTTTAACATCACATGGCTCGATGGTTCACTCCCCATTTTATGGTAGGTATTTCAGCTTCCACACCTTGTTGCTTGATCTTTTTGCAATAAAGAACTGGTTTGGTTCAGAGATAAGAGCTACTTTGTGCCTCAAGTCACCTCCAACTTCCATATCCTTACCTTTTATTTTCTTGATTTCCTAAATGAGTCTTTGAGTTGCCATGCTTGGTGAAGCTGATAACGATGCCACCCTCCGAGAGCTTATGCTTGAGACTTTTTCTGGTGGAGGTTTTGGGATTTAGTTTTCCCCATACATTCTGATCATGCCAATAGAAGAGCGATTACCTTTTCCCCCCTTTTTATTAATTTTAAATACTTTCAATGTTGTCTCTTCATCAAATTCTCTTAAAGTCAGAGTTCCTTTTTCCAAATCGATGTTGCATCGACTTGTGAGTAAGAATGGTCGACCAAGAATGGTAAGAGTTTCTTCATCTTCTGGAATATCCATGATCTCAAAATCAACTAGAAATCTAAATTTATCAATCGTCACCAATACATCTTCTGCTAGCCCATATGACCGCTTAACTGTGTGGTCGAAATTTTTTAAATTTGTCCCTATATCGCTCACCTTTCCAATACCCAGCTTTTAAAAAATAGATAATGGCATGATACTCACTAGCACCCGAATCAATTAGGACTTTTTTGAAAGTTCTGTTCTTTATAGTGCATGGGATGGCTACAGATCCAGGATCTTTCCGCTTGATGGGGACTCACCTACCTTGTGATATTTCACTACACTACTCAATTAAAATTTTCTGCTCCTCTCCCATTGGTCTCTTTTTAACAATTACCTCTTTCATGGATTTTTTGTACAATGACATGCTCGAGTGCTTCAAATAAAGGTATATTGATCTCTAACTTTTTGAATATTGTGATGAATTTCTCAAAGTATTTCTCCTTTGTTTCTTCGTCACTCTCGGAGGATAAGGTAGCTTGATCTTGGGTTTAGCCTCCTCTTTCTTTTTCTCTTCAGTTGGCTTTACGGGTGGTATAACTTCTTCTGGCTCTTTCTTATTTTCTCTCACTTCTAGATCCACCTTTATACAATGATAATCATTTGTTGCCCTTTGTTCCTGTTCTTCAACAACTTTCTGACTTCTTATTTTGACAACATTAACATTCTCATGATTTTTTGGATTTGGCATTTTCGCGCTCGGGAAGGTTCCTTGAGTTTGCATGGAGAGTTTTTGTGCTATTTGTCCCATCTAAACCTCAAGATTTTTTATAGAAGTTGTGGTGTTCCTTTGATTATTTCGGGTCTCTTCTTGGAATTGAATATTGTTAGGTGTCATCTTTTTAATAACTACCTCTCACTCTGCTTTCTGAGGAGCCTATTGCTGTTGTTGGTATTGAGGTTGATTGTGATCTTTCCAGGAGAAGTTAGGATGGTTATTCCACCCTGGGTTAAAAGTTCGAGAATAGATATTATTCTACTTCCAAAACTGTATCTCTTCAATTTTTTGCGCAGTCGCAATATAATGTGCAGTAAAGTGGGGTCCACTACAAATCACACAACTCACAGCTTGACCAGTTTGAACTTGAGCTACTTATTGAGTACCTAAATTCATGCCCTTGAGTCTTCTCTCTATTTCAGCAGCCACTTGGTCTTCTATCTTCATAACCTAATTTGCAAGTTTCAAGTCAATCAAACCCTCGGGTTTACTTACACTTTGGTCATATAACTCCAAATATTCATTTGCAGTAATGACTTCTATAATCTTCTTGATACCAGTGGCTGTTGTAAAATTGGATGAGCCACCAGCAACTGTATTAATAACTTGCTTAATCTTCATTCAGGGTCCATTTACAAACATTTGAATCTGTTCAGTCTGATCCATATTGTGAGTGGGACATGCCACTAATAGCCTTTTGAACATGTTGTATGCATCACCCAGTGATTCTCGTTCCTTCTGCTTAAAATTCACAATGTCATATCTTTTGCGAATATAAACGGAAGCAGGAAAATACTCATTCAGAAAGTCATTTCCATTTGCTCCCATGTTGTAATACTTCCAGCAGGTAACAAGTGAAACCATTCTTCGGCATCTTCAGTTAGAGTGAACGGAAACGTCCTCAATTTTTTTCTTCTTCGGTATGCCCATCAATATTGAGTGTGGTGCTCATGGTAAGAAACCTTTGCATATGTGTGTTCGCATCTTCATTGATTCTTTCTATGAAAGGATCTTCTCCAACTGACAAATGGTTGATGGGTGAAACTGAAAGTTTGGGACAATCACTAGTTGATTGACAATGGTCAAATGACCCAAAGGAGCGTTCCCCCCCTAATCTCCAAGAAGTCTTTCTTGTGGTTTAGCCATAGTTGGCTCTTCTAATTCTTTGTCAGGTTCTGTATCCGAGTGCAGTGAAACCTCTTCCTCTCTTTCTTTTTTAGATTCTGACTTTTCTGCCTCTGACATCACCAGGCTTGCTTGCCTAGCTTGTCTAAGCCTAGCGTGCATATTTCTCTCTGGTTTTGCGTCAAAAGTAAAATCAGCTGAGGGCTTTCCTTGCATACAATGGTTAGACAAATATTAGAAAAAAAATAATTACAAAAAAAATATTTAAAAAAACTGGAAATAAAAATTATAGTTGCGGAGCAACAAAACTTTAATTGAAATAGGTCTATGAACTCTATTATCTTTGGTAGTCTTCGGAAACAGCGCCAAAAACTTGATCGGAAAAATAACAAGTGTACTATTTTTCCTAGGTAGTTATAAGGGATAAAGTCCCAAATGTCAATCTCAAGGACTGCTTGAGGATATATATTTCTGAACTCGATTCAATTAAACAAAAACTTAAGGGTTTTGGATTTTTTTGGTGAAATTATAAAAACAATCGCACAAAAATAAAGAAAGTGATAGACTGGTTTAGAAAAGATATGAGTAAGCTATGCTAGAGATGGTGATAATGTGACTCAATAACAACTCTGAATTAACACTGCAATAACTTATTGTAACTAATTGATTACCAATTCTTAAGAATATTTACTCCTAAGTCCTTAGTGAGGAAAACTTTAGTCATCCTCCCTAATTCCTATGTCCATAAAGAATTACAGATGAAATTAAGCAATCAGTTATTAAGAATATTCCAGTTTGTATAAGGTATCTCTAGTCCTAGGTGATATCTACTATAGAATGATCCAAATCAAAGCAGTAACAACAATGGTCCAGCCTAATCGTTAATCAAAAATCAAACCCTGTTTGTCCGACCGAGCAAGCATTAAGAATAACTAGAGATCAAATCAATTATGAAAAACAAAGAGATTATTATTGCAATACTAATATTAGAGTCATTACAACTTCAAATTAGAGACACCCCTTAGCATTGGGGGGTTTAGCTACTCATATTGTTTAAATAAAATACAATATAAGAAGTAGACATTACAAGAATTTATATAAACTCGAATCACCAATTGCTTCCGCTAATGAAAATCCTTCGCCCTCCGAAAACCTTGTGTTCTCCAATCTTTGATTATAAAATTCTTCTCCAGTCTAAAAAGTCCTTTCTTTCATCGCTTAAACTCATCTAAATAGAAAAAGGTCAAATAAAAGTAGGTGGAAATGCCAAAAATACCCTCCAGGTCACTAAAGGATTGAAATCAGCAAAAACGGGAAAAATCCAAGTCAAGGTCAACACGGGTGGCCGTGTTGGCTTCCTGTGTCCCTTCATAAAACTTTCTCTGTCCCAAGCCTGTTAACGCGGGTGCCCGTGTCATCCCACTGTTACTCTTTAATTTCCTCAATTTCCATTGTTTCCCTGTATGCTGACACGGTCTGTGTCAGGTGACACGAGTGCCCGTGATGAGGCCCTGTAGGATGGGAAAAATTCTACCAAAACTCCGCATTTTTCCTCTTTCTCACACCGAGTTTTTGTCTGAATTCTTATCTGAACCTAAAATCATTTAAGAGACACAACCAAAGCATAAAATATCGAAAAATATAAATAAAGAGACTAAATATATAACAAGATTAACTAAAATTAACGGTAAAAGAAAGCATAAAAACTACCAATCATCAGGTTTTCGACCACCACCTCTTCCTCTACCTTCTGCACCACCTCTTTGGTTGCTTTGGAATGAGGACTTTCTCTAATTTGACCAGCCTCCTTCTTGCTGGTTTCGAACAATCAAATTGTTGTATCCTCTTCTACTTTTGTTGTCAAATAACTTCCTTTTTCCTTTCTTTTCTCTTGCTGATTGCACCTGCAAAGTCACGTCACTCTTCGGCTTTCCTGCAGCCCTTTCAGCCATCCTTTGGTATGAGATTCAAGCATCCCTTAAAATTATTCCTTTGTTAAACTTGAGAAATCTTTTCACTCTTCTATGGCTACTACCACTTGGTAAAATTTTGGAGTCAATGACCTCAAGATCTTTGCAACAACTGATTTTAATGTCAACACTTCTCCACATACCTTAATTTGATTCACCAATTTTATAACCCTAGTGAAAAAATTTGTTATGCTTTCACTTAATTCCATTTGAAGCAATTCATATGTTCTTTTGTAAGTTTATAACCTTACCTATTTCCCCTTCTCTGCGCCTCCAAATGATTCCTCCAAGATTTCCCATGCTTCTTTCGCTGATTCTACATCACTGACCTTTTCGAAATTGTCTGGATCTACACATTGATGAATTATAAAGAGAGCTTTATGATTTTTCTTCTTCAATTCTTTGTATGCAACTTTTTCTTGATCTGATGCTAGTGGTATCACTCATTCCTTCACAAGCTCCCAAAGATCTTGATAACAAAAAACCACTTTCATTTGTTTGCACCAATTCTCATAATTCTGACCCTTTAGAATTGGGAGACTCGCTAGAAAATTTTCGTTCGAATGATTCATCACCATCGTGTTTTTCTTCCCACGAATCGCTCAACCAGGCTCTGATACCATGTGTTTGGGGAGTTTTTCAACTAGGGATCATTGAACATTGTGGGACTTCCCTTTAAGCAACACCTTTGTGAGAGACACACTACATATTCACCAAAAATCTTAAGGTGATAAGTGGATGGATTCTCTCACTTATAAATGCTTAAGTATCCATATTTCTAACCAATGTGGGACGGTTACAAACACTAGTCACACTTTCTATATTATGAATACTCCCCCTCAAGTGTGATTCTATAATTCAACACTCTCCCTCAACTGTGAGTCTACAATGCTCCCCCTCAAGTAAAATCTCTTCTTACTTTCACAAACTCTTCTATTGCACTGAACATTTCTTACTCACTACCTTTGTGGCACCATTGACACTATTCAAATAAAGGTTTCTTATTCACCACCCTTGTGACACTGTTGACTTTTAATACAAATAAGTCAGTCCCTTTCTCGAACCAAAGACTCTGATACCATATGTTGAAAATTCACCAAAACCTATGGAGGATTTTTCTACAATCTTGATGGACAAGATTCAATCACATTGATCAAATTCTCTCTCTTATTCTTCACTCTTAATTCAAGTGAATCAACCAACATTTATTACAAGATTGTATCGCTACACAATGATAATGAAAACAAGAAAAGAAAATTGAATTGGGAAAGAAGAAGAATTTCTGCAGAGTAACTCCTTGCTCTCAAAACTTCAATTTTATTCAATTGAATCACCCTTTTAAAATGATAAGGTTACTCCTTATTTATAGATTTAGCTTGCTTGCTCTTTAAGCAAAGCCCAAAAACAAAAGGGCCAAAATACTTAATTATGCTAACACTACAAAATTAGGTTAAAGACAAAATCCATGTCAAGGCTACTTCTTCGACATTTTGATAACAAAATATTTTGACACACACTAGACTATTGAACAACTTCCTTGTCTCATTGAGCAACCTGCTTCGACACAAGAGATTACAACTTAACAGATGGAAGCAAAAAAATCCAATACCTTGCAGAAAACACTTCTTTTTCTTTTATAGACCTTCACTTCAATAATTCCACACAATATCCATAAACTAGAAACAATTCACTTGCAAAAATTAATAAACTAATGGATTTCTTACAAAGAAATATTAGACTTACTAGTGAATCAATCTTCATGCAAGTTGTTTTTGACAGAGAGAGAGAGATATGATTAATTTTATGGAATTCACACTTTTTTTAATTTTTTTAAAATAAATGACTTTGGTGTCTTTTATATGTGTTTGAGAAATATCACAAAATTAATGAAAAAATAAAATAAATGATCCAAGTAAACAACATGTAATGAACCAGATCAAGTAGTAAAAATAACTGAATTTTTCAAGTTGTGACTCGAGTCATGAATCAAGTCATGTGACTCTATTCATAAAAATCCATGACTCGTGTCATGTTTCCAACACTGAAAATGAAATAAGAAAGATTTAATCATGAATTGATTCATGACCACTTTTGAATCGAGACACATTACCCGGAAGAAAAATGTAAATTATTAAAACTTCATTTAAATTGATTCAAAATAAGCATCACTGAAGTCATGTTTCCCGAAATCAATATTTCTTGAAACGGAACATCATGACTCGATTTTGATTCATGCTTGACTCGATTCTTAAGCAAAAAAACAATTGACTTTATTCACCAACATAATGACCCAATTTATTTTGTATGACTATAGTTAAACTGTCATTTTATGCATGAAAATTATTTTTTAACCTAGTATGAGTGGAGTTTTATGAGGAATTCAAGAATACAATAAATTTAAATACAAAAAGGCATCAAAACATATTTAACTAATAACTCTCCAAGAATTAATTTTAGTCTCCATATTTTATATTTGATAAAATTGAGTATTTAAATTAAATCACAATGCTTGGTCCCCTTACATTCAACACTCATATTGCGAGTAAAGTTAAATCTCATAAAATCTCTCTCTCTCTCTCTCTCTCTCTCTCTCTCTCTCTCTCTCTCTCTCTCTCTCTCTCTCTCTCTCTCTCTCTCTCTCTCTCTCTCTCTCTCTCCTTGATAAAATAAAAAAGGAAGAGGGAAAATATAAAGATACAACAACATCACACAACCAAACTAAACATTAGCAACAACATCACAAAATTTATAACTAAGTGATAAATTTACACCCGATAATGCTAAACACGTGCATAACAAATATTTTACTGATAACCCATACACAATTTCATAAGAGAGAATACATAATATAGATAGCAGACAACTAGTTAGTAGAGACAAACAACAAATTAACCAAAAATTAAAAAAGTATCCAAAACATGGATAAACAATAGCCAAAAAATTCCAAAGGTGCACAACTACAACACATATTTCGATGTCTTTAAGATTTCTAAGATAAACATTAATAGGAAATATTAAGACCGTATGTAAAAGCTAACAAAATATGCATATCGGTTGTTGCGGTGAAATCTGGATACCAAGCTATTGATTAACTTGAATCTTAATTCATTTACAACCGAACTTTAATTTATCCAAAAAAGGAAAGGTTTAAAGAAAGAAAAACCTATAAGAATGCAAAGCAAAAGGCAAGGCCTAAAGCTGAGAAAAGAGAGATCTAAAGGTTCGGGGGTTGGTTATACCTAGGGAAGGTGTTAGCATCCTAAGCATCTGTAGTACTCTACAGGAACCTCTTGTTAATATCTGTGTTTGCTAAAGTTTGCTTGCTAAGGTAAAAATCTAAAGTATAAAGGTATGTACAAGTTTGCTCGCGAAGACATCGCATCTCGTGCCTACGTATCCTGACGGGAATGGAATCAGAGTAATCGTAGTTCCCCTATCTAGGGGTAAAGAACTCTTGACTGTGGTCAAGGTTCCAAAGGGATGTAAGTATTCATAGGGAAGTACTTACAGGGAGTGTGGTGACTCCAAACTAAAAGGTTATGCTAAACGGGAAAAGAAATGTCCACGGCGGGACGACTAAATAGAGCACGGCGACTCCAAGTCCTATGGTTGAAGTAAAAAGGGAAATGTCCACGGCGGGACGGCTAAATAGAGCACGACGACTCAAATCCTAAGGCCAGGATTAAGGGGATAAAGGGTGTCCATAGCGGGACGGTAAACATGGAATTTAAAAATATGGCATGAAAGTAGGCATCAATATGAACATAATGCAAAAAGAATGGGTGAAAAATGATAAATATGGAAGGAGATATGAATTTATGAAAATGGGATGAAAAATAGCAAAAATTAACAAAAGGGTTGCCCTCCTCAGGGGTTGAACCCAGGTATGCAAGGTACAAGGCACGCAGGTGACAAGGTGAATACCACTGGGGTGGCTATACATCCGTTTGTAAATGCCACCCCATTAAAATATATGGGTAACATTCAAAACAGGCTGGGCACAAAACATGAATAAAACTTGGATTTGCGTTTTGATATGTAACTCAATCAATTCTTAATAGTTTTCAACAAACTTTAGGTCTAAATTGCATAGAAAATCACAGGGAACATGATGGCACTGTTGGATTTTTGAAATTCTCCCTATATTTGAAAACCCGATGGTGTGTGCATTTTGGAAGTTTGATGTGCATTTTGAAATGAAAATCATGCTACAACTAGTTCTAAGTTAATGTAATCATGCACACACAATGCAAATATGATGATGAATGAGTTCAGGCCACTATTTTGGTTCAATACAGTCTGTGGTGCAAAGTGGAATTCAGCATGCCAAATGTGTTTGTGAAAGTGCAAATAGAAAGTTCAAATTCAGTGCCAAATATATTCAATTCATTTCAAACATACATACATCTCCTATACATGATATTGAATGGATTCAAGCAAACAATGAGGTTGGAAACAGACTGTCATGGAAAGTGTTATGCAAATTGCAAAAATGGCATGTTATGAGGCATGATGAATATCAGTTTAGGTTTTAGGCAGGATGTTGGTAAATAAATCATGTACACACATTACAAATGAATTGATGAATGATTGTGAGCACAAAGATGGATCCAAAACAGGTTGCTATGCAAATTGACATATGAGTTGCAAAAATTGACACAAATGTGATGCATGAAGATATGAATTTCAAGTTCTAAATATTTTCAAACCAAATAAATCATGTACACATCACACATACATGGTATTGAATGAGTTTAAACACAATTTAGAGTCATTAACAGACTGTTATGAAGAATGGTATACAACTGTGGTATTGTGTTTTGGTTATGCATGAGAAAATTCAATTCATGTTCTAGGCTTATTTTGATCACACCAATCACTCAAACAGTTCACATATATGTTGTTAAATGAGTCCAAACACAAAAGGGAGTTCAAGAAGGTAAGTGGTGGGAAATGGTATCCAACTGCTCTTTGGTATCTTTGATGAAGCATGAAAAAGTTCAAACCAAGTTTAATGCACATTTTAATCACATACATCATATACACATATTATATACATGTAAACAAATAAGTTTAAGCAAGTGAGGTGGTTTCAAGCTGGTTGGCATGAGAAAAGGTTCACAGACTGCAAAATGGCATTTTGATGCAACATGAAAAAAAGTGCAGAACCAGGTTCTGTGTATATTTGATCAAACAAGCTATGCCTACAGCTTATGTGTATGTTGAGGGATGATTCCAAACACCAAAGTCAGCTGCAAAGTCAATTGAAATGGATATGGCACATAAAATGCAAAATGACATATCGTGAAACAGGGTGGATGTGCAATTCAAGTTCTGTGTGTCCTCCAACCAAACAAATCATGCATACACATCACATTCATGTTTTTAAAGGTGATCCAACTCAACAAAACTGTTACATCTTTGTCATGACAGAATTTGACACAATACATACACATGACATATTTTCAATACATAACATGCTCAAAATACAAAAATATGAAATTATGGTGCAAAGCAAGAATGAAGTGTCTACATACCTCTAGTAGACTGTGTTGAGCAGGTTAAATCAGTAAGAAACCCAGAGAAAACTTCAAATGCACCTAGCCTTGGAGATTTCTTCTTCTTGAAGCAAGAATACAAATTTCAAGATAGTTGGAGAAATAAACTCCACCAATGGTCCTCAATGCTTTGGACAGTTGAGAAATGATATTTGTGAGGTGTTAGGGTGATTAGAACACCAAGCAAATGCCTAGAACAAGTTTTGACAGATTTTGTGGCTTTTGGTCAAAGTAACTTGGTATGGAAGTTGACTTTTTGAATGAGGAGGTTTTTGAGTGGTATAAGGTCTTGGACACCTTCTATATCATATTTAGAGATTGTTTAGATGATTGTTGGAAAGTTTGAGTGTAGAGAAATGATTTTTGCAGCAATTGTACCAAGACAGATTTTGGTGGTTTTTGGTGAAAATGTGATTTTGTGATTTTGAAGCAAAGTGGGCAAGAGCAGAGGTTTAAGCTTTCTCTGGTTTTTTAGAGTAGATATTGTGTATTTAATGAAGTATAGAATGCCTCTATTTATAGGCAAGGTAAGGGAGTGGACAGATTTTGAGATTTCCTTCCTAAGAGGGAAAAGTTGCTTTTTGGCTCCAATCTCTCAAAGAGGCTTTCTTGGCTTGGAGGTAAGCTTGAAGTCAAGCATCATGATGAGTTTAGAGTGGATAAATTCAGGATAGAGTGCATAGGTTGATGGTTGGTTCAGATTTGTCTTTCCACCTCATGCTTGCCATTTTCACTTTAAGTGCAAGTTGTAAAGCCACTTGCAAGTCCACTTGCAAACTTGGCTAATTCCATTTCCTCTGCATTTTCATTGCATTTCCATGCTACAAAGTCTCTACATATCAGATAAAACATGTTTCAAAATCTGAGTTTGGCCCAATTGATCAAAGGAATGATTTTTGAAAGTTTGTCAATGTGGGACTCAAGTGTGAAAACACCAACTTGCCAAATCCATATCTCTCAGTTCACAAATGCTATTGAGATGTGCTAGTACTTTTTAGAAAGCCCTCAAATAGCTCTAAAACATTCATGTTTTCTTGAGTTTCATATTCTCAAAGAAACTTGGCCAAAAAGCCTATCAAAGTGGCTAAAAAATGAGCTTTAAAGTGAAATTTTCTAAGTCATTTTCCCTTCTCAAAATGAATTTGATTATAACTCCAAATCTATGCATTTTCTGATCATGGACCACTTTGAGGCTTTTGTAGTATTTGTCAAGAGCTTTCCAATGAGCTTTGAACCACTTCATTTGGGTGTGGGGTTAAGGAGTTATGGTCTTGCCCCTTTCGAAACCCTAATTCCCGACTTTTGCGATTACTCCTCAACCCTTGGTCCAATTGTCATGAAATTTTATGGGTAGATGAAATATGTCATTAGGAACATTTTTTATTCACATCTTGAGGTCATATTCCTTATTGTTGAAGAGTTGACTTTTCGGTCGTCCGAACGATCGACGATGACTGACGAGTCGACTGTTGACGTTCTGAGTCCTCTGAGGTTTTAAGACTTCTTGAGTGAACTTCCCTGAGCCATATGAGCTTAATGAACCACAAACCCACCATTGGAATACCTTTTAAAACAAAAGTCAAACCACAGTCAACTTTTCTTGATCAAAAACCCTAATCGGGGATCCATGAGTTGTACTGCTCCTGATCTTTGTGTAAAAACCCCAAATTGGATTCATGCCTGACCCCATGTAGTATTCTTGATGGTTTAGAGACTTGCTTCATGGAGAAGCAATCCAATGCATTGATTGATTAAACTGTCGAACCCTTGATTTCCGACTGTATGGAGCCCTGATTCACCTGTAACTAAGCAGAGACAAACTTGAAACTGGTTATAGTTAGATAATCAAATGAGTATGCTCCTAGAATGATGATGGGGGATCTAAGGGGTCAAAATTTGGGATGCAACATCGGTTCTTGCTTGTGTCATATGTTGTTTGCGTTGTGTGGTTCTATTGACAGCTTATTCAAAGACTTACATAGTATTTGAATATTTAGTACATTCATAGTTACTGCTACGTGAAAAAATCACAGAGTCGCCATCAAACTTTATTTATCCCAAAAGGAAGGGAGAACATCGAGAAAACCCCAAAAGGAAGGATAAGATGGTCTCGCAACCAAAAGGTGAGTTCAAAAGCAGGTTATGCAAAGGGAAGGTATTAACACCCCTCACATCCATCGTACTCGATGGGAACCATTCGTTTGTCCTATGTGTAAGGATGTTGCTAAGGTATCATGCTTTATAAGAATTATTTAAAAGGAAAGAAAAGGTTTTATAAATAAAGTACTCGCAGAGGATTGGGGCCCTCGTGCCTACGTACCCTCATGGTGCAATGAGAATGTTAGAGCCTCGTAGTTTACAGAACTAAAGGAGAAAGTAAAATAAGATTGTGAAAGAAGTTTTATTGTCAAGATCTTGCAATCTCGTGCCTACGTATATTCATTGGCCAATGAAGAATCAGAGCATTCGTAGTTCGTTGGACTACGAGTTGGTTGCTTTTATTAGACGATGTTAATGTTCACATCCTAGCAATAGGTTTTTCTGCTTGCATGTAAGGAGACTTATGCTTTAGCCTGTTATGCGGTAGGATGGAGATAACATGCCCTTTTTGAAAAGGCTTAGGTTTTTGCCATCAAGGAAAGATGTCACATTTGATTTATGATGATTGATTTCAGGGGTGAAATAAGTCCTCAGATAGGAACTCCTGTAGGTAGTACCCAATTTTTTATCTCAAAAGATTTGTTTTTAAAATGGTGTGGTGAATATAGTCATGTCTTTGTATTGAAAGACGAATATCGAGACCACATACTCTAAAGTGAGCATCCTAATACTCGGAGAGAAAGAAGTCTTCACTCAATCTCCTCTTTTTAGTCTAATATAAGGAGGATATTACTCATTTTATTTAAGAGAATATTTTACTTTGGATGGTAAGGGTTTTTAGACAATGAACTTTAAAGGTAGTGTCAAACACTTGGGATAGGACAAAGCCTTCGCCTAACCACTCCACAACCATCCAAGTTTTTTGGGATTTTTTTTTAAATGCACTTGGTATGAGACCAAGGTTTTTCCTTAGGAAGAGAAGATGATGAAAGAGAGTGAAATTAAAGGGTGATGAATATATCAAGGTAAGTTGATAACAATGCGCGAGGCAGTCGACATACAAGGGTGAAAGCATACAAGGTTTTCTTGGGTTTATGGAATGATTGGATAAGGGTAGAGTAAAAGAAAGAGAAACCCTAAGGTGCGTTACAACTGTGAAAAACAATCGGCGGAAAAAACAGAGTTACCACCAAACATTATTTATCCTGAAAGGGGAAAAGAAACGACCGAAGAAACCTCAAAAAGGAAAAATAACATGGTCTCGCAAACAAATCCTGGGTTTTGGAGTCGATTACATGAGGGGAAGGTATTAACACCCATCACATCTATTGTACTAAACGGGATTCACTCTTATTGTTCTAATCAAAGGGTGTGTTTATCTAAAGCATACTTGCTAAATGGAAATGGAAGGGAAAAAAGGGGAAAATAAAAAGGATACTCGATAGGACTTCACCTTCCTAGGCCTACATATTCTCTCATGCAATGGGAAAGTCAGAGTCAACGTAGTTTGGAGGATTACGGGTGAAAAGAGGAAGGATGCTCTCCAAGACTTTGTTGTCTTGTGCCTACATATTCTCATTTGGACGGGAATGAGGAAATTAAAGCGTACATAGTTCGGCCTACGAATTGTTAAGTGTCTTTTATGAGTGATGCTAAGTTGCGTTCCAGCAATTAAGATCGATGCATATTTGCAGTAGAACGGAAATAACATGCCCTTTTTGAAAAAGGTTTGACAGAAAATCCCGAAGGATAAAATGATTTGCAGTTTATTTGAGAGTTTTAACAGAAGTGAATTGCATTTGTTTGAGATTTGTATTGCAGTAAAGTCTATGACATAGGAGCGAATGCATCGCAAGATCGCCCTCAAACGGGACATATTCTAAACACTCTAAAAGAAGTAAGGAGAGACTCCTCACTCATCATTTCCCATATACTTAAGGCTCGCGGCGCATAATACTCATCGTATTTATTAAGTGTTTTGATTTTATTTTGAGAAAGAGAAGAGAAGACTCAAAGGGAAAAGATAAAATCTAAGGGAAACTCACTTAGATGTTGTCATGCAATATGGCCCTATAGTCAAGGATGAGATAAAGGAAATCTACCTAACATTGTCATACAAAAGGTGGCCCTAAAGTTGAGATCAAAAGGGGACTACCCTAATATTGTCATGCAAAGGATTAAAAGCCTAATATCTATCCTACTCCAAACTTAATAAGAAATTAAGTTGGACTAGGAGCCTCAAGGGAACATGTGATCATGCACAAGTAAACATGTCTTAGAATCATAATCAAGCACCAATGATCAACATACAAAGATAACATGATTCAAAAAATATAAGAATCAAGCAAGTTAAAACTAAAATCACTTCATGATCAACTCATTTAAAAAAAAAAATAGAAGCACAATACCATCCAACATGAACCATAACAAAGACTATGCATTTGCAAATCATTATCTCATGAAAACAAGTCACAAATGGTTCAAGAAATAAGGTTAGGGCATGTAATCAAGATGGGGAAGTAGCATGAACATGAATATTAATTCAAACATCAACTCATGGATAGAAAGAAAAATCATCATAGATCAAGTTCAAAACATGCACCAAAACTAGGTAAGCCTTAAACCTAATTATATCCAAAGGAAAGCATGTGTTCGAACAAGATGTAAAGACCAAAGGATCAAGTAGTGAACATAAAAGCATGTTGGTCAGAAGCATACTCAAACAAATCAGTTCAAAAACAACTTCAAGATATGAAGCAAGTTCAAGAAGAACCACATTCAAATCATGAACAAGAAGCTAGATAATCATCAACTCAAGTCATCCATAAAAAGAAATAAATGATCATGTGAGGCAAGCAAGGCAAAATTATCATACAATGGACATTCAATCTTGAAGTGCATAACCTTAAACAAGTCAATCATTGCATAAAAGAGTCATTGACACCAAATTATCACCCAAGGAAACAATCCTAAGAAACTAGGTCAAGAACATCCAAGGATCGTGACCAAAACATCATCAAATTTAAAATTCAACCAGAAATAGATAAATGGCCAAATAAATGTGGATTCAAAGCTCTAATTCAATTTAAGATATTCAGGATTAAGCATGAAAAAGATCCCAAAAGGATTGCATAAATGCATCACCGAATCAAATCAAACAAACTCAAGTAGGTCCCTATTAAAAATTTAACATCAAAGAATCAAATCATCTCTCAAATACTCATCAATGATATGTCAAAACATGGTAGCAAAATTGGCTCCAGAAAGGTATCATAGGGCATCAAGATCTAAACACTAATTCAAAGTCAACAAGAAAATACACCTTGCACAATTAAATTCAAAATAAATAATAAAAATACTTGAAAAATAAAATAAAATCATGAAAATTATATCAAGAAATCAATTAATCAGAAAAGTACTTTTTACCAATTTTTAAAATTATTTAAACAATTAAAAAAATTGAAAATAGAATAAAAAAAGAAATAGTAAGAGAGGGGTGCAATAGCAAACCAGAATTGAACTGATTTCATGTTATAGCATGAAGATGGACCCAAACCAAGGGTGGCAGAAGTAAAAAAATGCAAGCCCGATCCAAGTTAAAAGCAAGGTTCATAAACAAAAAGGCTTGCGTGACACTTTACTTATCCACATCAGATCTACATGGCACCAACTAGTCTCCACCCAGGCAAGTCAAACATGACTCAACCAACACACATAAGAAAATAAAAGAGACTCTAGAGCTAGGGCTCTGATTGTCTTGTCCAGTGATCTCGCCGAAGTTGTAGACCAAAACAACACTAAAAATAATAAAGTTTGACATCATTTCCCACGTAATTTCATGGAGAATAAGAATCCACCATTAGTTTTCATTAAAGCTTACTCTAACATGATTTAAAATAGGCATGAAAGAAAGTCACATATCCTGAAACATCAACAAATCAAGACGACAACAACACTAATCTTGCCTACAATGATGTAGGGCTTCAAAAACAACAACAAGAAGATTAATGCACGTCTAGCATGGGATAAATATGAAGTATAAGAATTAACTAGTGGAGACAGTCCACTACTTCTTATCCTTGCTCAAATGGCTTCATAAATGCTCCCAAATACTTTACCAACCTTCAAGGAGTGTAAATCTAGCTATGAAACAGGTAAATTTTGAGTGAGAGAGGGAGCTTTCAGATCTTATTTCTTCAGAAAAATGTAGTGAATAGGTGATTTTAGGGTTTTAGGACTTATGTAATGTGGTTTGGCACGTGAGAAGTGAAGGAAAAGTTTGTTGCAAAAATTTGAGAGTGAGAGGAGACTTGAGTGGAGCACGGGTTTTGCAATGTTGTGGTGATTCTTTTTGTGATATTTTTTAGAGTGAATAGAAGCATAAAGAGTGTGATACTAGGGCATGTGAGGGAGAGTGAATGAGGCTGGTTTCTTGCAAGTTTATATTTTCTTCTTTTGGCAAAAATAATTTGAAAATGGTGCATGGAATGTGTGATTTGCTTAGTCATTTGTAGTAATGAGAGGTAGTGTGTGCATGGTACAACCATGTGCTGCAAGAAAAATTCTAATTTGTGTCTAAAATATCAACCTCATGCATACTAAGATCATGTCCATGAACACCACTTGATGAGATCATATCTTGATGAAGGAAACTCCAATTTGATGAAAACTTGGTCCAAAGATGAAGTAGGAAGAATGATCAATAACTTTCATGATGATTGAAACTCAAGAAAAGACTTGGAAGATGAATAAAACTAGCCTTAAATTTATGTCCACAAATCTGACCAAGGATACTTAGAAAAATTCTAAGTTATGGAAGGTTTTGGCATCCAAGAAACTACCCACTTTGTAGCTTCATAAGTTGGGGAGTTTTCATTCAAAGAAATATTTCTTTACATCAAAAGAAAAATTATAAGAAGCTCTACAAATTTCATGTTGAAAAGATTTTGAAATGAAGCTTGGGCCATGATGTAAATTTCCCTTGAAGTTAAGTTTACAATATGCCTAAAAACTTGCTAAGTTTTGCAACTTTGTGACACCAACTTTGGGGCATCATAACTTGAGCTCTAGGGATCCAAATGATGAGTTCTTGGTATCATTACAAAGCTTGGAAGATATTTAAAAACTTTTATGTTGGAAAAAATGATATTTAACTTGGATCATCAAGAAAATGGACTTTAAAACATACTCCTTGAGCTGAATTTCTATTCTTAGAAAAATTCTAAGTATTAAAACTTGAATTTCTCCTTTTTCCAAACTTCACCTCTCCATAACTCTTGATCTGGACATCTCTTGGACTTACTTTATTTTAAAAACTTGTAGTTTATGATATCTTCTTCAATTTTATTTGCCTCATTTGGATCAAGGATGAGGATGTTATGGATCTTACAAGATAGGTGTAATTTCTAATTTTCCATACTTAGTAAAATTTCACTAAAACTCTAATTTTGTCGAATCTATTGATTTTATGATACTTCTTAACTCTTATTGATCTAACCTAATAATAACACTTGAGATGACTTGAAATTCCCATGGTTGACCAAAAAATCAAGAGTTTTACTTTGTGAGGCCATAATTGACTTTCTTGATCAGATGAAACCATAGACCTCTTTCTATTGACTAAGGCCTATACAATGGCTTGTAATGAAACATGCTACATGTGTTAAACCCTTGAGATATAAATTGATCTATAGAAACTTGCCTTGCTCAAGTAGATAGCCACAGGTGCCCTTTGACCAAAACCTTAATTCCAGCCCAAAAGATAGGAGAAGGCAACTAATGCTTGAAAACCATAATCCATATGATTGTATGAGGTTGTCAAGAATGCCTTGATGAATAAAAGGACTTTGAAGCTCAATAAAGTCATGATGTTGAGATTATCTCCTTCCTCCTTGCTTTGAGAACCATCTCTTTCTCTTGATAAAATTTAAAAACCCTTGATCCCATGCCTTAGGAACAATTCAATGCATAAATGAAGATGCAAATGAAATAAAGCATAAGCCAAAAAGGTTAAAGAAAAGGAGAGAAAAAATTTGGGTGTTACAACTGCCTTTATTCAATCAACTTGGACCTGAAGGTATGAAAGGCAACGACATTCAGACATTCAAGGTAAAAGGGGATTGAATACAAAAAGAACCACAAAATTTGCACTTTTTGGGGAGAGAAAAGGTAAAGTGATAAGGTGTCAGCCGAAAGTGGACTTATAGAGAGGATTTTACAACCAAAGGCGGCCTCACAACAACGGATACCAACCAAAATTTGGAATTTAAAAAGGATACCAACCAAAAGTTAGAACTCAAACAGGATGTCGGCCGAAGGTGGACTCACAACAAAGATATACCAACCAAAAGTTGAAATTACAAAGAAACGCCACATCAAGGATACCAACCAAAATTTGGAGTTACAAAGGATACCAACCAAGAGTTGGAATAACAAAAAATATCAACCAAGAGTTGGAATAACAAAGGATACCAACCAAGATTTGGAATAACAAAAGATACGAACTAAGAGTTAGAATTAAAAAACAGAATGTCGGCCAAGGCAGACTCATAACAATGAATACCAATCAAAAGTTGGAATAGCAAAGGATACCAACCAAGATTTAGAATTAAAGAACATAATTTCAGACGAAAAAGGACTCACATCAAAGAGTACCAACCAAAAGTTGGAATTCAAACAACATACCAACCAAAAGTTGGAATAACAAAGGATACCAACAAAGAGTTGGAATTACAAAGGATACCAACCAAGAGTTGGAATAACAAAAGATACCAGCCAAGAGTTGGAATAACAAAGGATACCAACCAAGAGTTGGAATAATAAAAGATACCAACCAAGAGTTGGAACTAAAGAACAGAATGTCGGCCGAAGGAGGACTCACATCAAAGGGTACCAACCAAAAGTTGGAATTTAAACAGGATACCAACCAAGAGTTTGAATTAAAGAATAGAATGTCGGTCAAAGGTGAGCTCGCATCAAAGGGTACCAAACAAAAGTTGGAATTCAAACAGGATACCTACCAAAAGTTGGAATAACAAAGGATAAAGGATACCAACCAAAAGTTGGAATTCAAGAAAGAATACCAACCAAAAGTTGGAATAAAAAAAGATATCAACCAAAAGTTAGGATAACAATGGATACCAACCAAAAGTTGGAATAATAAAAGTTACCAACAAAAAGTTGGAATAGCAGTATACCCACCAAAAGTTAGAATAGCAAGATTGACTGGAAGTCGAGTCAACGGACTTACGACCTGAAGCAAAGATAAGTCTAGACAAACAACTCTAAATGGGACACAAGATAATTCCTCTGAAAGGAAACACAAGCTAGATGAAGAAATCCATTGCTTGGGATATAATATTGAACTGTATCTCCTAAGTTATGCCACTTTCTGCTGGGGAAAGGTTATGCAAAGGGACACAAACTTGACCTATGCTTTGAAATGCTCCATATGAAATGGAAATGCTACACATTTTGAGGATGCAATGCAAATATGCTTATGATATGCAAAGGATACTCTATCGGGAGAAGTGCTAAAAAACCAGAAACAAACTTCGTTGGGGAAGATAAACTGAACTACCTTCCAAGTCACAATCTCTGCTGAAGAAGACTAACTGAACTTTCATTCTACCGTAAAGTCGGAATAATAGACATATGTCAGGGAAACGTCCTAGGAATTTTGATGAAGAAAGGTACCAATGACAATTAGGTTTTGAACCTACTAGGGATATCAACCATTGCTGGTTTATTTGTTGAGGAAAACAATAACAAGCTCTGCTTTGGGAAAAGAAGTATATGATGTCAGACATTTTCACATGCAACGCTTACCAAAATATCAGACGTTTTTGCAAATAAAATAATAAAGTAAAAATAAAATGGGAAGATTTTGAATGAAGTGAAATTTTATTGATTGAATTGGCCCGTAAATAGGCATTTACATCAGGAGGAAATTCCTAGAAAGAGGTAATTGCATAACAAAAAAAGAAAATACACAGATTGGTAATGTGGAAATGGGTTTCCATCGAGTTCTGATTCGGCTATGACTCGTATGTATTTGAAGCTCTCGAATACCTTGCTTTCTTAAAAGACTGATTGGACTGATTCCTATCCTTCAGGATTCTCATGTGTCAAGATGAGCTCACAAATCGAACGCAGATCGCAGCCTCTCGCTTTCAAATCCCTAAATTTGTCCTAGATTGTCCTTTCAGGGTTTCAATCCACTAGGATACCCATTTTTTTCTTCCAAAGTTGTCTTTTCAGGCTTTTAACTTTGCGGATTCATTCAATTCTTTTCTTTTATTTTTTCCGTAATTTTTTCCCGAAACTTTTTCTTTTTGTGGTTTGCCGGGATGACCTTTTTTTCCCGGACCTTTCTTTTTGTGGTTCAACGGGTCTCTTTTATGCGAAGTATTTTTTGACCGCGTCTGCATTCACATGGGATGTAAAATCATCACCATCCATATTTGAGAGTAACAAGGCTCCACTAGAGAAAACCTTTCTCACAACATATGGTCCTTCAAAATTTGGAGTCTATTTTCCTTTGTGATCTGTCTAAGGAGGAAGGATCCTTTTCAAAACCAAGTCACCTATCTGAAAACACTGAGGGCGCACTTTTTGATTAAAGGTCTTCTTCATCCTACTCTGATATAACCGACCATATGTGATGGCTTACAATCTTTTCTCTTCAATAAGGTCCAAATAATCCAATCTGGTTTATACCCATTCAGCTTCGTCAAGTTTCACATCTGTCAGAATTTGTAAAGAAGGAATCTCAACTTCCAACAGTAGAACTTCCTTCATACCATACACAAGTGAGAAAGAGATTGCCCCTGTCAACGTATGCACCATAGTACGATAACCATACAAAGCAAATGTAAATATCTCATGCCATTCTTTATACGTCACGACCATCTTCTGCAAAATCTTCTTAATTTTCTTATTGGCTACCTCAATAGCACCATTCATCTTTAGACAATATAGAGAACAATTATGCTATTCAATATTGAAGCTCTAGCATAGCTCCTTCATCATCTTGTTATTCAAATTTGAATCATTATCAGTAATGATTCTCTCGGGAATTCCATAACGACAGATGACGTCTTTTTTTATGAAACGAGCAACTACCTACTTGGTAATGTTGGCAAACGAGGCCGTTCCACCCACTTGGTAAAATAGTAAATGGAAACTAGGATAAAATAATTTCCATTAGAAGCGGTTGGATCAATCTTTTTGATCACGTCAATGCCCCACATTGCAAAGGGCCAATGAAAAGATAACACATTCAGAGGAAGCGGTGGCACATGCACTTTGTCAGCATAAATCTGGCATTTATGACATTTTCTGGCGTATTTGAAATAATCAGACTCCATAGTCATCCAATAATAGTCTGCTCCCAACAATTTTTAGCCATGGCATGCCCACTGGCATGGGTATCGAAAGAACCCTCGTGAACTTCTTCCATCAACGGGCTTGCCTCATATTCATCAACACAACGGAGCAGGACCATGTCAAAGTTCCTCTTATACAGCACATCATCCTCATTCAGAAAGAAATTATCAGCCAACCTCTTCAGAGTCTTTTTATCTTTGCTGGATGCTCCAAATGGGTATTCTTGGCTCTTGAGGAAACACTTGATATCATAAAACCACAGTTTACCATTCGACACTTCTTCAGCTACAAACACAAAATCAACCTGTCAAGACCCATGATTCGGATTGCCACGACCTCATTCCATAGAATCACCTTATACATAGATGCCAATGTTATCAATGCATCTGCCGTCTAATTCTCAACCTGGGGTACATGATGAAATTTGACCCTATCAAGGAAAGGAAACAACCTTCTAGCATAATCCTTGTAAGGTACCAAATTAGCCTGGCGAGTATCACATTCTCTTTTTATCTGATTGATCACCAGAGTGAAATCAGCATATACATCAAAACTCTTGATCCTCAAATCAATGGCCTCTTCCAACCTTATGATACACGCTTCATACTCTGCTTCATTGTTGGTACAAGTAAACATCGACCGGGCAGTGAAAGGGATATGAGAACCCTTATGACTGGTAATAACTGTCCCCATTCCATTTCCATATGCATTAACGTCGCCATAAAAAATTAACCCCCACTGGGATACAATTTTAGGCCCTTCATTAGGAAACGATTCTTCACAATCCTTGGCTTTCATATACATAATATCCTCATCGATAAATTCAAACTTCATTGGTTGATAATCTTCAACTGGTTGTTGGGCAAGATATTCTGATAGAACACTTCCCTGTATGGCTTTCTGGGAAACATATTGGATATTGTATTCTGTCAAAACCATCTGCCAACAGAAAATCCTTCTTGTGAGTGCCTACTTCTCAAACACATACTTGATCGGATCCATCTTCAATATCAATAGGGTTGTGTGGTTTAATATATATTGCCTCAAACACTTGGCTGCCAAAGCGGGTGCACAACATGTTTTTTCTAGCATTGAGTACCTTGACTCACAATCAGTAAATTTCTTACTCAAGTAGTAGATGACATGATTTTTTATACCTGTCTCATCATGTTGACCAAGCACACATCCCATTGAATTCTCAAAAACCTTCAGATACATTATAATGGTCATCCTACTACTAGAGGCATGCGGATCAAAGGTTCCTGGAAATATTATTTTATTCTTTCAAAAGCTCTTAACAATTTTCTTTCCACCTGACCGCTTGATCTTTTCTTAACAATTTGAATATCGGCTTGCACGTGACTGTTGTTAAAACACAGATTGGTTTTTAATAATATCTCTATGTTTTGATGATAACTATTATGAAATTTTGTATTTAAGAATTATATACTCTAAAATTTGCTTGAGAATGTTTGCTGCAGATGTTAAAGTAAATATCACACCAGAAGCAAATTAGATCTGAACATAAGAAATATGCAAGGCTCTAAAGCGTCAGAAGCATCTCTTAGAAGATTCTGAACGTTGTCTCCAGAAGATTCTGGGCGCTGCCTCCAGAAGAATCTGAAGCAGAAGCCACAAAAGAATCTAAAGCAGAAGCTACAAAAGAATCTGAAGCAGAAGCCAGAAGCATCTGAAGCAATGAAGTATTTTGTATGAAGAGTTTTCAAGCACAGTTACTTCAGAAGACTCTGATAGTACTAACGCTGCCAGTACTGAGGATCTGACCCAAAACTCTGCTCTGAACTTATACACGCCGAAAGCACACTTGCTGCAAAGACTCTGATTCAGCAAACTCTGATGAACATCAGAAGGCTCTGATAAATTTAGACTCTGATGATTCTTGCTGGAAATTGTTGAAGAAGAATTCAAAGATTATGTCTGTTGGAATAACCAAGCGACTCTTTCCTTTTTTATTCTAGACACAAGAACACAGACAAAAAGGATTTCTCTGTGCATTCTTCTTCTAGGAAAGGTCACATGATGTGAAGACAAAAAGGCTCAGACCTTTTTGGTACACTATTCTCAACGTGAAAAGCTCTTGGATCACTGTGCCTATAAAAGCAAGTCTTCACTCATCTTCTTCAGTTGACGAAAACACTTGAAAATAATTCATTAAAAAGCTCTCATACAACTCATATATTCTTGCTAGAATTATTTCATTGTTCTTCATCTTAAGTGAAAAATCACAGTTGTGATAAAGCTTTATTAGAAGCATTTTAACACTTGTATTTATTATTACATTTGATTGTAAAAGAACCTTAAGAAGATCCAGTTAGGATAAGTAGTTCTTGAGAAGACTTTGAACAGTTGTTCTTAGTGCTTACTATTATAATCAGTTGATTAAATAGTGGATTAAGTCCTTGTTTGAGAAAGGCAAATCACTCTGTTAGAACACAGATTGGTTCTTAATAATATCTCTAGGTTTTTATGATAACTATTATGAAATTTTGTATTTAAGAATTATATACTCTAAAATTTTCTTGAGAATGTTTGCTGCAGATGTTAAAGTAAATATCACTCCAGAAGCAAATTAGATCTGAACATAAGAAATATGCAAGGCTCTGAAGCGTCAGAAGCATCTCTTAGAAGATTTTGAACGCTGTCTCTAGAAGATTCTGAGCGCTGCCTCCAGAAGAATCTGAAGCAGAAGCCACAAAAGAATCTGAAGCAGAAGCTACAAAAGAATCTGAAGCAGAAGCCAGAAGCATCTGAAGCAATGAAGTATTTTGTATGAAGAGTTTTCAAGCACAGTTACTTCAGAAGACTCTGATAGTACTAACGCTGCCAGTACTGAGGATCTGACCCAAAACTCTGCTCTGAACTTATACACGCTGAAAGCACACTTGCTGCAAAGACTCTTATTCAGCAAACTCTAATGAACATCAGAAGGCTCTGATCAATTTAGACTCTGATGATTCTTGCTGAAAATTGTTGAAGAAGAATTCAAAGATTATGTCCGTTGGAATAACCAAGCGACTCTTTCCTTTTTTTATGCTAGACACAAGAACACAGACAAAAAGGATTTCTCTGTGCATTCTTCTTCTAGGAAAGGTCACATGATGTGAAGACAAAAAGGCTCAGACCTTTTTGGTACACTATTCTCAACGTGAAAAGCTCTTGGATCACTGTGCCTATAAAAGCAAGTCTTCACTCATCTTCTTCAATTGACGAAAACACTTGAAAAGAATTCATTAAAAAGCTCTCATACAACTCATATATTCTTGCTAGAATTATTTCATTGTTCTTCATCTTAAGTGAAAAATCACAGTTGTGATAAAGCTTTATTAGAAGAATTTTAACACTTTTATTTATTATTACATTTGATTGTAAAAGAACCTTAAGAAGATCCAGTTAGGATCAGTAGTTCTTGAGAAGACTTTGAACAGTTGTTCTTAGTGCTTACTATTATAATCAGTTGATTAAATAGTGGATTAAGTCCTTGTTTGAGAAAGGCAATTCACTATGTTAGAACACATATTAGTTCTTAATATTATCTCTAGGTTTTGATGATAACTATTATGAAATTTTGTATTTAAGAATTATATACTCTAAAATTTGCTTGAGAATGTTTGTTGCAGATGTTAAAGTAAATATCACTCCAGAAGCAAATTAGATCTGAACATAAGAAATATGCAAGGCTCTGAAGCGTCTGAAGCATCTCTTAGAAGATTCTGAACGCTGCCACCAGAAGATTCTGAGCGCTGCCTCCAGATGGATCTGAAGCAGAAGCTACAGAAGAATCTGAAGCAAGCCAGAAGCATCTTAAGCAATGAAGAAGTCTGTATGAAGAGTTATTCAAGCACAGTTATTTTAGAAGACTCTGATAGTACTAACGCTGCCAGTACTGAGGATCTGACCCAAAACTCTGCTCTAAACTTATACACGCTGAAAGCACACTTGCTGCAAAGACTCTGATTCAGCAAAACTCTGATGAACATCAGAAGGCTCTAACTAACTAAGACTCTGATGATTCTTGCTGAAAATTATTGAAGAAGAATTCAAAGATTATGTCCGTTGGAATATCCAAACGACTCTTTCCTTATTTATGCTAGACACAAGAACACAGACAAAAAGGATTTCTCTGTGCATTCTTCTTCTAGGAAAGGTCACTTGATGTGAAGACAAAAAGGCTCAGACCTTTTGGTACACTATTCTCAACGTGAAAAGCTCTTGGATCACTGTGCCTATAAAAGCAAGTCTCCACTCATCTTCTTCAGTTGACGAATATACGTTGAAAATAATTCATAACTAAGCTCTCATACAAACTCATACATTCTTGTTAGAATTATTTCATTGTTCTTAATCTTAAGTGAAAAATCACAGTTGTGATAAAGCTTTATTAGAAGCATTTTTACACTTGTATTTATTATTACATTTGATTGTAAGAGAACCTTAAGAAGATCCAGTTAGGATCAGTAGTTCTTGAGAAGACTTTGAACAGTTGTTCTTAGTGCTTACTATTTTAATCAATTGATTAAATAGTGGATTAAGTTCTTGTTTGAGAAAGGCAAATCACTCTAGATAGGGTGGACTGGAGTAGTTGAGTTCAACGAACCAGGATAAAAATCCTTGAGTTTTTATTTCTAAATTTTATCTTCATACTTATTCAACCCCCCCTTCTAAGTATTTTCTCACCTTCACACTCTAGATAGGGTGGCTTGGAGTAGTTGAGTTCAAGAACCAGGATAAAAATCTTTGTGTTTTTATTTCTAAGTTTTATCTTCATACTTATTCAACCCCCCTTCTAAGTATTTTCTCACCTTCAATTGTATGATGAGAGAAGAATCTATCTATGTAGTTCAATCTCCCCAAGAAACCATGAACCTCTTTTTTCTGTTATCGGCTCAGGAGTTTCTTGTATCGCTCTTATTTTAGCAGGATCGAACTCGATACCTCATTCACTGATAATAAAACCCAACAGCTTACTAGATCTCACCCCGAAGGTGCACTTGTTCGGATTCAACCTCAACTTAAATTTACTCAATCTTCAAACAACTTTTGCAGATTGACAAGATGTTCTTCCTTCGTTTGGGACTTCGAAATCATGTTATCAACATAAACCTCGATCTCTTTGTGAATCATATCATGAAAGAGAGTCACCATCGCTCCCTGATAAGTTGCCCCAGCATTTTTCAATCCAAAGGGCATCACCTTGTAACAGAACGCCCCCCACGATGTTATGAAGGTCGTTTTCTACATGTCTTCTGGGGCCATTTTGATTTGGTTATACTCAGAGAATCCATCCATGAAGGAAAACACTGAATATTGGGTTATATTATCAACTAATACGTCAATGTGAGGGAACGGGAAGTCAACACACATCCTAATGTTACCATCCTTCTTAGGTACATAGACGATATTAGCAACCCATGAAGAATAACTAGTGGCAGCAAGAAACCTAGCATCTAACTGTTTTTGAACCTCTTCCTTAATTTTGATGTATGGTCTTGTTCTTCTAAGCTTCTACTTGACTGGAAGACAACCCTCTTTGAGAGGAAAACAGTGTACAACAATGTCCATATCAAGCCCATGCATATCCTGATAAGACCAGGCAAAGATGTCAACATACTCTTGCAGCATTTCAATCAATTCCTCTTAACAGTCTTCTAAAGCGGCCCCAATTCTGATCTCTTTCCTGACGTCCTCGGTGCCCAGATTAACAACCTCGATATCCTCCTGATGAGGCTGAATAATCCTTTCCTCATACTTCAAAAGTCTGGCCAATTCTTCAGGTAGTTCACAGTCTTCACCAGTCTCTTCTTCTGCTTCGTAGATTGGATTCTCAAAATCATACTGAGCCATAGCAAAATCATTATTAATGGAATCTGAGGTGATTAATCTGCATGATTGATGTTTTTTATGCTTTATTAAGAATGAGAAATAAATAAACACAAAAACACATTGCCATTTAAAATGTAAAAGCAAAAATGAAAGACAGGGAACAAAATATTTGAATGCAAAAAACGTCATTTTATTTATGATAAACATTGGAAATAAAAACACGAGTCCCTATAAATGAGTCATTACGTCTTGGGCAGAATGTAGGACCTGACAAATGTAAAAAACAGAGAAAATTACTCTTCTTGAAGAGTGACATGAATGATTTCTTTAGAAGACCAGTTGGAAAGCCCTTGTCCTGGAATGTAGGAGAAAATCTATTTATCTATATCACAGTCGATGCCGACTTCGTCTTCCCCTATGGCATTAACTTGGTTGAAGACGGCCCTAGCACTTGAAAATCGAATAGGACCTTTGAATCTTGGAGGAACTTGTGACAACTTATACCCCAAACCGAACCTGTCCTGCTTTATCGGCACATCAAGAACTTGGCCCCAACCTTGGCAACTTCCAACTTCAACCATGGCACATGCCTCCTTCAATGAATTCATACAAAACTTCAGGATTTTTCTTATCCACCGAAGGCTCCTTATTAATTTGAACCGCTTAAAACGCCTGACAAAGAGTTTCATGAATCTCGCTATCTACTTCCACATACTTGAATGACAATAAATGACTGACCATAATATCCTCTTCTTCATAAACGTTAACTGCCTTCCCTTTAATCATATACTTGATTTTCTGATGTAACATCGAGGTTATTTCCCCGGCAGTGTGGATCCATGGACGGCCTAAAAGACAGTTGTAAGCCGACTGGATGTCCATGATAAAGAATATTGTATTAAAACCTCGAGACCAACATTAATTAGAAATTCCACCTCTCCAAACATTGAACTCTTTGAGCCATCAAATGCTCGGGCCACTAGATGACTGGGCCTATAGATTACCCGTTGTATGGCTAACTTCATAAGCGCTTTCTTCGGTAATACATTCAAGGAAGACCCAGTGTCCACCAGAACATGAAATAACAAAGAACCCCTACATTCCATGGAAATGTGTAGGGATTTGGTGTGATTTCTCCCAGCTGGATTCAAATTAAAGTTGGTGAACCTCAAACCATTACCTGCATTAACGTTTTCCATAACCCCTTGTTACTGATTCATAGAAATCTCTTGCGGTACATACGTAGCATTCAGAATCCTCAAGAAAGTATTTCTATGGGCTTCTGAACACAATAACAAAGACAAGATAGAGACTTTAGAAGGAGTCTGGTGCAAATGATCTACAATTTGGTAATCACTTTTTCTAATAATCCGCATGAATTCCTCAACATCCTTTGAGAAGGAGTCCTCAGTAGATTGATCCTGTGCAGAATCTTCAACAACCCGTTTTCCTTTGAATTTAGCCGAATTATCAACATTACCATCCTGAGATACCGGTGGAGCATAAAGCCTGGCCAGTGCGAGTAATCCCTCCAGCCCCGACAATATTATCAACATTGGATTCCGCACTTGAAGAACCGAAAAGCTCCTGCTTCTGACCATTATAAAATATCCCAGCTCCGTAATTCCATAGAATAGCTTTGGTGCTTTCATATGGTATAAGTCCTGGCATGGTAATAATAACAGGCACTTGCCTCACTCACACCGATATATGAATAGTACAATATGGAATAGAAATGGTTGTGATATCCTCATGATCATCATCATTATTAACGGAGGTTCTGTCAAACTGAAGGCGTCCCTCATCTATCATCTTCTGGATAACTTTATTTAACAAATCACACCCTATGGTAGTACTGCACATCCTTGATAATCAGACAAACACCCTAGGAATACATCCCCTCTTAGCGGATGTTCTTTTACAAACAATATTGGCGTCTTCAATATATTGACATTTGTCACCAAATTCAACCCCTCTACATTTTCAATAGCATTGACCCTTGCACCACCATGAACTGACATATGGCTATGTATCACATTGAGTCCATTATTGGTGAAGTTAAGGGCTTTTGAATCAAGTAAGTCTTAAACCTTATGCTTGAAGGCTTTACAATTGCCGATGTGATGCCCAGGTGATAATCTATTTTAGTGTGTCATGATAACCCATTTTCTTTTATGGTTTTAGTTAAGTTTAATTAGGATTTATTTTAAATGTACTTGTTTTGGTATGTTTTAACCTAAAGTGCACTAGGTGCATCTTTTATGGTCTTTCGTGTGTTTTTGTTTTAAAGAAAATCTGATAAAGGCAAGCTGATGCATGAAACCTCGAGACAGAATCTGGAGTAGAATGAAGATTGAAGGAAATGAGATGTTGAGTCTTGTTATCTACAATTCACCAAGAGCTTGAAAGGATTTTTATCATTAGGGAACACGTGGCAAGGATTTGTGTAAAGAAAGAACTAGAGTATAAGATCAAAGGAGCTCGAGGACAAAAGGTAGTATAGTAGGGACCGCACCTACAAAAGCGCATCCTGCACCCAACCACCCGTTGTCTACTCTGCACCACTACCTGCTACAATAGCCTACCAAAGACACCTTGTCTCCCATTGTTGCCTGTACTGAATAACTTTTTCATGAAAGGATATTGGACAATTGGAAATTTTAGTGATTTGATGTGGGTTGAACCTTACTCCTATCAAAAGCCTATGATCCAAGACCCATCAACTTCTACACTCATACTCAAAATCTATAAAAGCAAGCCTTGTGTATCAGAGAGAAGAGAGGCCGAGAGCTAGAGATTTCACACACTCAAATTTATTTTCAGTATTAGTTTTATGTCATTTTGAGGGTTAGAGAGAATCAGAAGTTTTCTTCTTCTCATCTAATCATGTATGCACTGCTTGGAGTTGTCGTGACTGAAGAGATATGTTGTTGTCTATCCAACGTAAGGGATCTTCAAGTTATTACTAGTTTGCCATTTATTTTACATAATTTTGCTAAGAGTGTGTCATCCTGTAGTTTCATTCCAATAGTTTATGTTAAGCTTATTATGAGCTAAACTCTTTCTTGATGAGCAAAGTAAAGTTAATATAAGATATTTTTATGTTGAAAGGATGTGTTAACTAGCGTCTTATTTTTTTATGTGTTTTTATTTTATACACCTGCTTCATCGAATGATCAGCTTAGAAAAAGATACAAGCTTGTTATTAAGAGAGATCTAACAACAAGTAGATTTCATAACAAAAGTGGTTAATAAAGTAGGATAGAGATATTCACTTAATTCAACTTGCTTAGAGATAAGAAGATGATATCATAAAGATTTTCATAATTAAAACCAGACACATTTTAGGGTTATAAGTGAGGCTTAGAGATTTGTTCACTTGCCCTAGTTATGCATATTTTGATGTTGTAGAGATGCACCACTAGGTCACGTTCTGACCTTTTGAGGCACGAAACTTCACATCATGGATACATTTCAGCAATAATATATTAATGGATCTTAGCTCATCAATCATTCTCTCTGATATCTTAGTCCCTCTTTAACTAGTATTTTAGGTTGTTATGTGAATTTCTTTCTGCTTATTATTATAAGTATTTTGTTACCTTGCTCATACTAAGTTCAAACAAAAGTTGAATACTTTAGGTTCAAAGCCAAATCAATTTCACTCCTTGTGGGTAAGATCTCTTATTTTATTACTTTATACAATCAAAGATACATGTATACTTTCATGTGACACCCTTGCTTTAAATCAACATCACAAAGTAAACACGTAAGAAAGCATGAACTAAGTTTTTGGCGTCGTTGTTGTGGAGTGTTAAGATCTAATTTGAACTACTGTATTTGTTTGTTTGTTTTTTGAAAATTGTATTTGAGCCTTTAACATTTTTGTTGTGATTCGGTGTCACGATAGGCTTAAGTTATTGCATGCGCAGGTCGTTACAACCATTTTATAGTGGTTATCCTGAACCTGAAAGAATTCTAAGAACACGAAAGAGATTTTTGCATTCTCAACAACTATCTGGAGATCCATCAACATCAGTTGTGGATGAACTAGAGGTTGAAGTACACGTGTCTACAGACGAAGAAGCTTCGTCGTCATCATCGGACGAGTCACATCATGAAGTTGTCATAGATGAGAAAAACATGCCAATGACAGGGTGCACAACATTAGGGATTATGTTGTATTTGATCCTGTAGCCATGAGCACTAGTATTGTTAGACCAGCGATCACGGTGCCACAATTTGAGTTTAAACCTATGATGTTCTAAATGCTCCAAACCACTGGTCAATACTCAGGCTCTCCTCATGAAGATCAACACTTCCACTTGAGAAAATTTCTAGATGTTGTTGATAATTTCAAGATTCCTGGCGTGAATCGTGATGCCTTTAGGTTAACGTTATTTCCTTATTCTCTAAGGGATAGAGCCAAGAGCTGGCTAAATTCCTTGGAACTAAATTTCATTTCTACATGAAACACTTTGGCAGAAACATTTCTAGCTAAATATTGTCCTCCTTCGAAGAATGCAAAGGATGAGAATGAGATTACTTCATTTAGGCAAGGAGATGATGAATCGTTGTTTGATGCATGGGAAAGATTTAAGGAGCTTCTAAGACAATGTCCTCGTTATGGGATTCCTATCTGCATTTAACTTGAGACTTTCTATAATGGATTAATTCTATCCTCAATGAACATGCTAGATGCATCCAGTGGTGGAGATCTTTTGTCTAAATCCTATGAAGAAGGCTATAAGCTGATTGAGAGTATTACGACCAACACTTACCAATAGCCTATCACTAGGGCTAATGCAAACTCAACTCACAAGAAGCCTGTTGAAGTTCATGAAGTCACTGAGATAACAACTCTTGCTGGCCAGGTGGCTTAAATCCACCAAATGATGAAAAATTTGATGACCCCTGAAGGTGGTTACTGACACGACTGAAGTTGCATGTGTCTATTATGGAAGACCTCATCTATTTGAAGAGCATTCTTCAAATCCTGTTTCAGTCAACTATGTTGGTAACAGCAACAACAAATACAACAATCCTTAAAGAACATATACAATCAAGGGTGGAGCAACCATCCTAATTTTTCTTGGAGTAATAGTCAAAATCAACCGAAGCCTCAAACACCACCAACATCGAAAGTTCCTCTTGGTTATTATACTCCTAGTTATGCTTGGGGAAATCAAGGAAACAACCAGCTGGAGAATGTTTTGAAGTCTTTTATTCAAGAATCCAAAAATAAATTTCAAGTACAAGGAGTAAGTATCAAAAACTTGGAAAATCAAGTAGGGCAAATAGTCACTGCCTTAAGTTCAAGGAACATGGGAACTCTCCCAAGTTCCACCAAAACTCCAACTGCACCTTCTAGAGTAAAGAATGTCGAGACATGTCAAGTTATCAAGCTCAGAAGTTGGAAATAAGTTGAAGAGTTTGTTTCAAAGAGCAAAGAGACAAGTACAAAGTTGCCTGAGCTATATAGTTCTAAAACAAGAGAACAAACTGATGAAGAATCGTCTCGGAATCAGAAATAGAACAAATAAGTCATTAATATAAACCTGAATTCTCAAGAGACACAAGAGGTCATGAATGACACCAACAAGAAGCCAAAATTTATTCAAGAAAGGACTCCACCACCTTTTCCATAAAGGATTAAGAAGGCCAAACAAGAACAATAATTTGGAAAGTTTATGGAGATCCTGAAGCAGCTTCATATCAACATACCCTTGATTGGAGCTATCTAAAAAATGCCAAACCA
The DNA here is from genome assembly GCA_963859935.3 of Lathyrus sativus. NCBI lineage: Eukaryota > Viridiplantae > Streptophyta > Magnoliopsida > Fabales > Fabaceae > Lathyrus > Lathyrus sativus. Next base: position 524,585,224 of record OZ012738.1, read on the forward strand.
CTCAAAGTTCATGAAGGATGTGCTCACCAAAAGAAAAAGGGTATGAGAATTTGCCACGGTTGCACTCACTCAAGAATGTAGTCAATTGGTACAAGGAAAACTTCCACCTAAATTAAAAGACCCTGGGAGTTTCACTATTCCATGCACCATTGGAGATACTTTATGTGGAAAAGCTCTATGTGATCTTAGGGCCATCATTAATCTTATGCCCCTGTCCATCTTTAAGAAGTTAGGGGTAGGAGTTGTCAGGCCTACAACCATCACCTTACAATTGGCGGATAGAAGCATTTGTTACCCTCAAGGTAATATAGAAGATGTTCTAGTTAGGGTTGATAAATTTGTCTTCCCTCTTGATTTCATTATCATGGATTTTGATGCTGATGAGGAAACACTTATATTGTTAGGAAGACCATTCCTAGCAACAGGTAGAACCTTGATTGATGTGGAAAGAGGAGAACTCATAATGAGATTCAATGGACAACAAGTAGTATTCAACGTTTTCAATGCTCTACAATATCCTAAAGAAGATGTAGCTGAATATTCCATGATATCTAGCTGGGAAGGAATAATTCACAAAAACTTCTCAAGACTAGTGATGTGTTGAAACAGAAGCTAGGGAAATTAAAAGAAGAAGAAGAGCCACAAAGAGGAATCATTTGTGGTCCAATGAAGAAGCGTGAGGAAGAATCTATGGAAGCGGTAGAATCAACAATTTTTGCTCACAAGAGCATCTACCTTCCACAGAAGAACCTCCTGACCTGGAACTAAAACAACTGCCCGAGCACTTACAATACGCTTACTTGGAGGCAGGCTAGAAGTTTCTAGTCATCATTGCTACATATTTGAAAGAAGACCAGAAAGATCAGTTAATAGCACTGTTGAAGAAGCACAAAAAGGCTATTATTTGACAGATCTCTGACATTAAGGGGATTAGCCCAACAATTTGCATGCATAGAATTCTGTTGGAGGGAAATGATAAGAATAACATTGAAAGTCAAAGAAGATTTAATCCAATTATGAAGGATGTTATCAAGAAGGAAATTATTAAGTGGTTGGATGTTGGAATTGTCTATCCTATCTCTGATAGTGTGTGGGTAAGTCTCATTCAATGTGTTCTGAAAAAGGGAGGCATGATTGTGATTGTCAACGAGAAGAATGAACTAAACCCCATAAGAACAGTTTCTAGCTGGAGAATTTGTATGGATTACAGAAAGCTGAACAAAGCAACAAGGAAGGTTCATTTCCCTCTACCTTTTATTGATCAAATGTTAGATAGATTGGCTGGAAAAATATACTATTGTTTCCTAGATGGATACTTGGGGTATAATAAAATTGCCATAGCCTTGGAAGACCAACAGAAGACAACATTCACCTGTCCTTATGGCACTTTTGCTTTCAGAAGGACGCCTTTTGGATTGTGCAATGCTTCAGCCACCTTTCAACGTTGTATGATGGCCATATTTTCAGACATCAATGAGAATTCCAGGGAAGTCTTCATGGATGACTTCTTTGTTTTTGGAGAATCATTCAAGAATTGCTTGGAAAATTTGGATATGGTATTGGCTAGATGTGAAGAGAATAATCTGGTCCTTAATTTAGAGAAGTACCATTTTATGGTAAAAGAAGGAATTGTTATTGGGCATAAAATCTCAAAGAAAGTTTTAGAAGTAGATCAAGCAAAAGTGGAGGTAATAGAGAAATTACCACCACCTGTGAAAATCAAGGGAATCATAAGTTTTCTAGGGCATGCTGGCTTCTATAGAAGGTTCATAAAAGATTTTTCAAAATTTACTAAACCTCTATGCCAGTTGTTGTAGCATGACGGATCATATGTTTTCAGTCAGGAATGTTTGGATTCCTTTAATCTATTGAAGAAGACCCTCATTTCTGCACCCATTATGAAAAGTCCTGATTAGTCAAAACCCTTTGAGTTGATGTGTGATGCAAGCGATTTTGCTATTGGAGCTGTGTTAGGTTAAAGGTACAACAAGGTTTTTCATACCATCTATTACGCTAGTAAGACCTTGATTGAAGCATAAATCAACTACATCACAACTGAGAAAGAAATGCTAGCTATAGTGTTTGCATTTGACAAGTTCAGAACCTACCCTGTTGGAACAAAAGTCATTGTATACACAGATCATACAGCTATCAAGTACTTGATTGCTAAAAAAGATGTTAAGCCGAGGCTCATAAGATGGATCCTCATGTTGCAAGAATTTGATCTAGAGGTTAGAGATAAGAAAGGGATAGAGAATCATGTTGCTGATCAACTTTCTAGATTACCAGAAGAAGTTCAAAACAATAATAGTGGAGAAATTCAAGAAATTTTTCCTGACGAGAAGTTACTGTTGATAAGCACTGACGTGACACCATGGTATATTGATATGGTAAATCATCTGGTCAGCAGATATGTGTCCCCTGATTTCAACTTTCAGCAAAGGAAGAGGTTCTTCCATATGGTCAAGAACTATTTTTGGGATGAACCTTTCCTCTACAAGCAGACCAATTTCTAAGATGTGTAGATCATTCAGAGGCACGACAAATCTTGTCTTCCTGTCATGAAGCTCCATATGAAGGATATTTTAGAGGAACCAAAATTGCTGCAAAAGTGTTACAATCAAATTACTTATGGCCCTATCTTTTTAAAGATGCTAATTAATTAGTTAAGAGATGTGATACATACCAGAAAGTATGAAATATTTCCATGAGGCAAGAAATTCCACTCACCAATGTTGTACCCCAAAATTTTACCAACCTTTTTCTTTTACTTGGCTTATGTTTCATTTCATTTTAGCATTTGCATTTGTATAACATTGTCCTTTACAGGGGATCAAGAGTGGTGTGCCAATCTAAGGGAAGAGTCTCAAGGGTTTCAAGCTCAAGCAAGAGTGTTTATTCAAGTCATCAAGTGCTTATAATCATCAGGAGGTTGTCAAAGCTCTTTGGAAGAGAAAATTGATGTGTGTTGCTTATCTCCTATCTTTAGGGTCAATAGAGGATTGTTAGGGGTTCATAAGATCATTTTTGTGGATAAGATGTGCTTGAGAAGCTCATTGGGTGCATTGAAGGTCATTGCAGAGCTTATCTGGACATTCATTTCATTTGCAAGAGGCCACAGTCAAAGGATGTGAATCTAGGGTTTCATCTAGTCAACTCAAGGTCAAATGTGGACTTGAGAGAGTTCAAGACATGGTTCTAATTCATTCATGCTATGGGAAGTGATTTTGAGGCATCTAGTATGCCATGATAAGTTCAAATCAAGAAGATTCAAGAGTTTAAGAAGTTACTGAATTAGGGTTTCAGAGGATGTCAGTGTAAAATCCCATTCTTTAGTACCTAACTTTAAGGATAATTTACCTCATGATACAAGTTAAATCTCATTTTCATGCTAACATGAAACTTGTAGGACATGTTCTAAGCTTTATTTTGAGTACTAGAACTCATCCATTGGGTTTGTGGAACTCAAGTTGTGATGCCATCAAGTTAGAGGTCTCAGATGAACTTATTTTTGGTCAACCAAAAGTCAACTCACTTCTAAGGCACGTTTGACCTAGAATCAAGTTTTTCCTTAAATTTAGGTGAACATGAAAGTTGTTCCATATGGTCTTAGCTTTCCAAAAAGTCCTAGACATCCTTGATGTCATTTGTAGAACTCAATTTATGGACCTTACAAGTCAAGGGTATTTTGGGAAAGTTTCATAATAGGTCATTTGTTACATAAGTCATTTTCATGCACTTGTGTACCTCAAATGAACTTTCAACCAACATGGAATTTGCTCCTAGAGACTTAATTTACATCCTAGAGCTCAAGGATCATGTGAATTATGGATGTATATGGACATGTGGTGAGATTTTCAAGTGAATTATGGACTTTCAAGTATGGTTTGAATTCCATTCATTATAGGTCATGGTTTGCTCCTATTTTGATCCAATTGACTTCATAACATGACCATGAGCAAACTTGCACAATTGGTTTGGCACAAGAAGGCAAAAACACGTGTAATTTCAAGTTTCTTCACAAATAAGTTTTAGTTCAAATCTTGCAATTTGGATCCAATTAAAAGCCCAAATCAATTCCATTGCAAAATTGAGCTCACAAGCTGCAGATTAGTATGATTACAAGGCATGAATGAACTAAAATCACGTTGCATGAGCAACTTGCTTTTTTGGGCATTTTTTCAAATATCCAAATTGAGGCTTTATGGGCCTTCCAAACCATTTCAAATCCATCATATATAAGCTCTGAGCTTGCCCTAAGAGCTCAGAATGTGCATTTGGAGCTAGAGAGAGCAGTTGCATCTTCAAAATTCTCAAGGAAATTTCAAAATCGAATTCACTTTTCCTCTGAAAATCAAGTTCAATTGAAGCTCAATTCATCTTCCTTGAAGCATTTGAAGTGGATCTGGAGCAAGAGAAGCAAGCTTACACGCATTTGAAGCACCAACGGAGTGTCTCAGTTCAGTAAGTTTCCAATCCATAATTCTCTCATTCTAGACCATGATTTAGGCTCATACTGGTTGCATCTGAAGCCCTACATTGAGTAGGCCATGTTTTCATACTTGTTGTTCATGTTTGGTTAGATTTCAGCATGTGTGCATCAAACTTCAAGCCTTCGATTCTCTTAATCCATGAGTTTTTCAAGGATTGGATCTTGGATTTGGAACCCTTGGAAGCTCATCTTTTGATTGGTACCAATTTTGTGGCTGTTGGTGGTGATTTGATCACTTGAGCTCCGGTGAGCTCACCGGAGAAGACGACCGGAGCTAGGGCTCCGGTGTCTGGTTATTCTCTGGTCAGATCTGATGTGGCCTTGCGTTGAATTGTTGACTGATCCACTTGGCACGTTGAATCCACCTCAGATTAATGAAACGGTGTGTTTCATTAATCTGACTCAGTTGTGGTTTGGGCCTTGGCTATGTGCTATTTACGCCCCCTCATTTGGAGCCCATTTTCCTGTTCAACGTGTTCCCTTTGCATTTCTGTTTTGCTTATACACCTCCCTTTCCATTTGCATTTTATTTTATTTTATTTTGTTTCTTTGTTTATTATGCAATTATTAAAAATAGCTCCAAATTGCTAAAAATTCAACAAAAATTATTTTCCAACATTTCAAAACTTCATTTAATTTTCTACAATTTTTAATTTCAGTTTTCTTTTAGTTTGCAATTAATTTTGAATTTTGCAAGTGGAGATGTTTTTAATGTTGTTTTCTTTTGATCATCCTTGTTTGATGTATCATTTGCAATCACAAATGAATAAGGTTTCCTCTCCATTTTGAGGATGGATTGAGGTACTTTTAAGTCTGATTTTGGTCAAGGTTTGATCAATTTTTGTTTGACTTTGCTTTGCTTTTGTTTGACCCTCGACAAGAATTCATCAAGGTGGAGCACCCTAGTTGATCAAATCATTTGGTGATGTATTGAATTGAATTTGGTTTGGATGTTTTGGCCTCTATTTTCTAACATGTTTAGGTGTTTTATGCATTTTATTTGAGATTTATTAAACAATTCTTCTAATTTTGGTGAACCTTGCAAGTCAAGTCACCCTAGTTGAAGTTCATATAAACTAGTTGACCTAGTTCCTTTGGGAGATGACCTCGATGGATCCCATATGCATCCTATGACTCTTGATTCATATTCTTGACATAGTTAGGGTGCTGGTTTTAATTTTATAGGTCACACACTTGTGTGGTTTGGGTTACAAGTCACTTTGATTTAGGGCATTCCAGTTGTGTTTAAGTGTTGAATGTGACTTGAACTTTGGTTCTTTCCTTTGCCCTTGCTTGTCCCTTGCTTATATTCTTGTTTGTGGGCTTTCTTATCATGTTCTCACTTCTGTCCCTTGGGGTTGTGTTACTTATTCAAGGTAATTTTGTTTGATTGATCATACTTTGAGTTTGCCTTGAATAAGAAACCACTTTGAGATCTTGTTTGTTTTCTTTTCTTGCATGATCAATGTGTTGTATTTGGTTGAGATATTTCTCATGTTGCTTGCTTCCCAAGCCTATTCTCCCATCTTCATCTTGATCATGGTTTCTTCTTTGAGCTTTGTTGCTTACCTTTTGGTGTTAATGATTGATGCATGAATGGTTGTAGGAGTTGTAACTTCTCCCATTTCATCTCATTTTCTTCTTGACTTGTTTAAGTCATTTCATCTTGTTCTTTTGATTGGTTTGCATATCTTTCATCTTTCATATTATGTTTGCATTGCTTCTTGACATGTTTAAGTCAACTTCATCTCTTTCTTGCATTTCATTTGAGATTGATTTATTTTGTGTTTTCTTGGTGTTTTGCCATGATCCCTTAGGATTCCTAGTCCCTCCATTTGGGATGGGAGTAGGAAAGAAATTAAGTGTTCAATCCAAGAATGCTAACATTAGGATAGTTTCTTCCCTCTTAATCTCAATCTTAGAAACATATTGCATGATAACATTAGGGTTGGTTAGTTTCCCCTTAGAGTTTGTGTCTTCTCTTCTCATCTCTTAACATCTTAAGACACCTAATAAAGGATAATAAGTGTTGTACACTACGAGTCTTAAGTACTTGGGGAATGATAGTTGAGGGGCCTCCTCTCAATTGTCTAGAGTGTTTAGCATATGCCCTTTGGGCGATATGCGATGCATTCACTCTCAAGTCATAGTCTTTAGTGCAACATGAGTTACAAACTTAACTCAATTCACTTCTTCATAAAAACACACAAAAAATATCAAACTTTTTTTTATCCTTCGGAATTGTTTGCAAATCTTTTCAGGAAGAGTGTGTTAAGTCTTGGTTCTAATACAAACAGGTAACACCTAAGTCTCCAATGGTCGAGCAGCAATACACCTAACTGCTAGAACTAGAACGAAGGTTTAACCCTACTCAGTTAAAACACTTGAACCAATCTGTGGTTGTGTCTGCCCGAACTACGTTTGCTCTGATTTCTTGTACCAGACGTGGATACGTAGGCACAAGACGATAATGTCTTGGTGAGCAACCTTCTCCACCTTCACCCGTAGTTTTACGAACTACGTTGACTCTGACTTTCCCATTGCACGAGGGAATACGTAGGCATAGAGCGGAGATGCTCTATCGAGTCTCTTTTCCTTTCTTTGTCCCTGTGGCCAGCCTTATAGTTTGACACACTTTTAGATAGATAACAAGCATGGATCCCGTTGAGTATAACGGACATGAGGGGTGCTCATACCTTCCCCTTGAGTAATCGACTCCCGAACCCAAGATTTGGTTGCGATGACCTGTCTTTTCCCTTTTTTGTAGGTTTTCTCTGATCGTTTATTTTCCCTCTCTTTAGGATAAATAACGAGAAATGGCGACTCTTCTGTCTTTGTCGGCCCTCTTTTTCGCAGTAATGATAGCTGGCGACTCTGTTGGGGACATTCCCCATCCCTTATGCGAGTAAATCCTAGCACTTGTTTGTTTTATCTTTAGGGTGTGTACATATGTGTATATGTGTTGCATTTGTATTTTACTTCATTTGCATTTTACTTTCTGCGTTATTATCATATTGATGTGCTGTTGGATTGGAATTTTCCATTGTGTGATAAGCCAAACCCATGCTTGAGTATAACTATAGCATTAGAAGCGGAAAGTAGTGATGAACCTGTATGTTTGGCATGCACTAGTTCTCGCAAAATTCTCGCTCAGACGAGATTCTCTTTGATGACTACCTTTCAAGTCTGTTTCAGACAGTTGAGAGGATGTTGGATCTGAGGATTGTCGACTCTGGGGACCGATCATTTGGAAGTCAGCTAAGTGAGGCCGCTTCGTTAGACTATGATGCCAAACCAGAAATGGTGAACGTATCATCGTTTCTCAAAAGTTTGTGACGCTGACGACCGCATAGGATGCCAGACCTTGTCAGAGATAGCTTCATACCTGTGAGTGGGGAGGGTTATGCAGGAAACTTTGACCTTCAACCTACCCGGTTTCCTCGTCAGTGTGAATTTTTTATCCTCGATACAGTGGGTCCTTATGTCAGTGTTGTGTTATGTTCTCGCCGAAGTGAAGCGCTGGTTCAACTCAGTCAACAGCACAACAATCTTGATCCCCTGTTACATTTGCATTTTCATTTGTATTTTAACATTGACATGTATTTATGCTGCAGGTGCATATTTTCCTCTTGATTCTAGTGGGTATTTCCTCTTCTAACATGGAACCTAGTTTGAAGAAGACTGTGGTGTACAAGTTTCCTACTCCAGATATAGGGTCTTTACTCAGTTTGATTTATGCTGCTGATCATAGTGTGATGGAGGATTTCAAGAAAGCATATGGGAAACTTTTGGGTTGTGTCTGCAGAGCTTCAGTATTTGAATTGGGAGGTCTTCATACCTTGCTTCAGTTCTATGATCCACAGTTGAGATGCTTCACTTTCCCTGGTTATGTGTTGATGCCTACTCTGGAGAAATTTTCTATGCTGCTAGGAATTCCTATTCTGGATCAGATGCCTTTTTATCATATTGAAGCTGAGGCTAATTTGACTAAGCTTGCTAATGCTCTTCATTTGGATGCTTCTGAATTAGAGGGGAAGTTGGTTAGAAGTAATGGAATGTATGGTTTTCCATTGCCTTTCTTGGTTGGTAAAGCTCAACATTTTGCAAAATAGGGTTATTGGATTGTCTTTAATGCCCTCTTGGCTCTGTGCATATATGGTGTAATTTTGTTCCCAAACATTCCAGATTTTGTGGACTTGGATGCTTTCCATATCTTTGTTTTGAAGAATCTCGTGCCTACACTATTGGGAGAAGTGTGTCACTCTATGCACTCTAAGAATGAAAATAGGAGAGGAAAGAATGTGTCTTGTTGTGTACCTCTTTTATACATATGGTTTGTGAGTCACCTTCATAAGTCCGGTCCTTTTGTTGACACTTCAGATACCACTGAGTGGTCAGAGAGACTTATGGGTCTGACTTCTGAGAACATCGTATTATTTGACATAGATTAGTTAGGTACAAAGATTATCTTTAGTTGTGGTGGGTTTCCTAATGTCCCTTTAATTGGAAGGAAAGGAGGTATTAACTACAATCCAGCCCTTGCAGTGAGGCAGTTTGGTTATGCTCTGAGGGAACCTCTGAAGGAAGAGGAAATACAGGAATCTCTGTATTTCACTGGTTTGCTTGAGAGTGAGACCCTGATCAGAGTGGAGAAAGCTTGGAGCAAGATCAACCGTAGAGGGAAGGCTTCTTTGGGCAAGAGTAACAGTAGAGCTTATGAGCCTTATATGGTTTGGATTCAGGAAAGAGTGGAGAGGATGCTGTTACCATTCCCAGCTCGTGAGCCTTTATATCCTTTAATGATCGAGGAGCTGACTACAGTTGATATTCAGAGATATAATCAACTATGGTTCGAGAAGGAGGAGTTACGTAAGGTAAATGAAGAGTTGGAAAAGGATATGATTCAGCTCAGAAGCGAGAGAAATCAAGCTACTTTTTCATCCAAGAAGCAAACAGAGTTGGTAAACAAGTTAGGTAGATAGCTAACAGAAGAGATTCGTACTCGAGAGCGAGTAGGCTTGGATTTGAAAAGCATCAATGATGTTCTTAGAGATAAGAAGAAAGAGCTGGACAAAGCATATGTAGAGATCTCAAAGTTCAATGACCAATGGAATGCCATTCTGACTAACAACAAAGAGCGAGAAGATGGACTTCAGCAACAAATTGCTAAGTTGAAGGCTCAACTCAAGGTGAAGGATGAGAAAGTTATAGATGAATCCTCACGCCAACACGAAAGTGACTGCTAGCTGAATGAAGCTCTTGCAATGTTGGAGGACTATAAGTCAAGAGAAGATTTGAAGAGGCCCAAACTTGAGGAAGCATTTGGTGAAGGCGCTTGGGAAGATTATGCTCAAGGCTTGCAGTCTACCATTAGCAAGAGAGATTTACTCAACAGAGGATTGGTTGATAGGCCAGATCATCCAGATACGAAGGAGTTGTTGGAGGATTTCCAGACTCATTGTCGTACTTGATGTATTTCATCTATTTGTAGTGTTGTTGTTGTTGACCATCACCAGATTTGTTGAATGAGGTCATGTTGATTCCATTGTATTCAGTGTTGTGTTGTACTTGACATTTGGCTCTCATTTTATTTATGAGAAGTTTGCTTTATGCTCATCTGTTGGCTTCCCTTTGTCTCGCTGTTCTTGTGGAACTAGAATTGAGGGGAAAATTTCCCTAACGCATATTTACATGTCTAGATATTACATCATTTCTTATTTTGCACGCAGGTGCTCTGGGACCGTTAACCTTATCTTCTTTCTGTTGGTTTGTTCACTTGTTTCAGGATTGACAACCAAGCGACCCATCGCTACACGACCAGGGGAAATCAACGCAAGATTATGGATCAGATTCAAGCCGAGCTTCAGGAATTCCGTGACAGGATGTCCCAGTTTATGGAGAACAACTGAGAACCTTGGTGCAACCTTTAATTTCTAGGGTTGACGAGAGTGGTGTGCTTCATGGTGGAACTGCTGTTATTCCTCCTAATGTTGATACTCCACATGCTAATACTATTCCCACAGTTATTATCCCTCCGGGCGGAGGTAATGTAGGTGGAGTTCCTGGCCCTGAGGCGATGTGTGCTATACACGGGAATACTTGCCCTCAATGGGAATAGGATAAGTAGGACAATGTTTTCTCAATGAGGGATCTTAATGTTGGTCTGCAGTCTGACGCAGACAAAAGATTTAAAATGATTGAGGAGAAGATGCGAAGCTATGAAAATCAGAACTCTATGGGATTGGACATGGCAAATCTGGGGATGATCCCAGACCTGAAAGTTCCACTAAAGTTTAAAGTCCCAGATTCCAATAAGTACAAGGGGACAACTTGTCCCAGAGTACATCTCTTCTCTTATTATCGAAGGATGTTCGCGTATTCTAACAATGAGAAGCTTCTCATGCACTTCTTCCAGGATAGTCTTTCTGGTCCTTCCCTAGAATGGTATATGGGCCTAGAGCCAGTCAACATCAAAAGCTGGAGGGATTTGGCTGAGGCGTTCGTTAAGCATTACCAATACAACAGTGACCTGGCACCAAACAGGGTACAGTTGCAGAACTTGTCTCAGAGAAATAATGAAGGTTTCAAGGAGTATGCCCATAGATGGCGTGAATTGACAGCTAGAGTGCAACCTCCTATGGTGGAGAGGGAGCTGATAGACATGTTTGTTGCTACACTACCGAGGGTGTACTACAAGAAGTTGATAGGCAACATGTCGGGAAGTTTTTCAGATCTAATCATTACAGTGAGAGGGTTGAAAATGGAATCAAATTGGAAAAAATTCAAGCCGGTGAAGGATCCTCAACTTGAGGAGGCAGGAAAGGTTTTGGCAATAAGAAGAGAGAGGGGGAAACGAACGCAGTATTAGGGTTCTGAAACAGAAAGAATAACAGAAATCAGCAATATCGTCAACAGCAACCTCAAGTTGCCAGCATTACAATCCCAACTGTTCAGTCAGCACAACAACAGCAACAGCATCCACAGCAACAACAAAGTTATGCTCCTCACAGATTCTAAGATCGGGGTAGGCCATAAACAGACAATTCGATGCGCCACTGATGTCGTACTCGCAGTTACTCCAACATTTAATGCAATTACAATTGATTCAGAAAAGGACACTGGCTCCTTTAACTGGCGCACCACGTCCTGGGTATGATGCTAATGCTAGGTGCAATTTTCATTCCGGCGCTCCCGGTCATAACATAGACAATTGTAAAGCATTCAAGCATAAGGTGCAAGACCTTATAGATAGCAAAGCCATCAACTTTTCTCTTGATACGCCCAATATTGTGCAGAATCCCATGCCTAATCATGGAGTGGCTGGGATTAGTGCCATTATTGAGGAGGAGAGTTTGAACCTAATAATTGATGTTGAAGAGTTGAAGACTCCGTTGAGTTTTGTAAAGGATAAACTATTGAGCGGAGGGGTATTTTATGGTTGTGACAAAGATTGTGCAAGTTGTTTGATCCATCCTGAGGGGTGTGAGAAATTGAAGAGTCACGTTCAGAAGTTGATGAATGATGGTATTCTACAATTTGACTGAGTTTCAGAAAAGAAAGATGAGAAATTAGTTGATGAAGAAAAGAATGAAGTTGCTACGATTTCAATTCCTTATAAGAAAATCACTATTTTTGCGCCGCCAAGGCCATCCACCATCATAATTACCAAAGCAGGGCCCGTACCTTACGAGAGCACCAAGGCAATCCCATGGAATTATGGGGAGGAGGTCTATTATAATGGACAGAAGCAGGAATTGAAGAGTTCGCCACTGGATTCTGTGGATAATCTGGTAGGAGCCGATGGGATAACCCAAAGCGGAAGAGTATTTTCACCTCCAGAAGGGAGTGCTGAGAAATATGATAAGGGTAAAGGAAAGGTTGTGGTGGAAGAGAGTTCTCAGGCTGGTGAGAAGGAAACCTTGTTGAAGGATGCAGAAGAGTTTATGCGCTTGATCAGGAAAAGTGACTACAAGATTGTAGATCACTTACAACAAACACCGTCGAAGATTTCAATCCTGTCATTGCTGATGTGCTCTGAGGCACATAGGAATTCTCTCCTAAGAATTCTGAATACCGCATACGTGCCACAGGAGATTTCTGTGAATCAACTTGAAGGAGTAGTGACACACGTTAATGCTGGTAACGGGCTTGGGTTTACTGATCTTGATTTGACGCCTAAAGGGCGAAACCACAATCATGCACTGCACATCTCCATTGAGTGCAGAGGGGTTATTTTGTCACACGTGCTGGTAGACACTGGGTCTTCGCTTAATGTACTGCCTAAGAAGGCATTGATGAAGGTGGATACCCAAGGAGTGATATGTACCCCAAGTGACTTGGTTGTGCGAGCTTTTGATGGGACAAGAAGGTCTGTGTTCGGGGAAGTGACTCTTCCAATTCAAGTCGGTTCGGAAATTTTTGATGTTGTGTTTTACATAATGGACATTCAGCCAACGTATAGTTTTCTGTTGGGACGACCTTGAATTCATTCGGCGGGAGCCGTAACATCAACTTTACACCAGAAATTGAAATATATGGTGGGTGGTAGTGTTGTTACTGTTTGTGGTGAAGAGGACATTATGATAAGTCATTTATCTTCATTCAAATATGTCGAGGTTGGCAGTGAGATCCACGAAACATTGTGCCAAGCTTTCGAGATTGTGCAGATTAAGGAGAAAGAGCCAGTGGTAGGCAGTACACCTGAGGTTGCTATTGTTGCACCCCAAAATTTGCCCAACATTTCTTTACCTAGCTTATGTTTCATTTCATGCACATTAGCATTATCATTTGCATCCCATTGACATGTATGCAGGAGATCAAGAGGTATGATTACCAATCAAGAGCTACACAAGACTATGAAGCTAGCTAAGAAGGTTATCCAAGTGTTCAAGGATTAATATCCTTGCCAGAGAAGTTAAAAGATCCTCAGAGAGACTGGTTGAAACCAAGAGGGTGTGCCCCCTAACTTGAGAGTGGAGGGGAGCCATCAAACGATTCTGAAGCCATGAAGATGGACTTGAGGTATTGAGAGAGCTCATGAGAAGTGTTGAAGATCACTTTGAGGCCTAGACAGGTCATTGTGCAAGATTAAGAAGACTCAGCCATGAGTGGTGCAATTAGGGTTTGACTGGGCCAACCCTAAGTCAACTGATGATTTGAACAAGGTTGAGACCTAATTCAAGAGCCATGTGATCATGGATTGATGCATTGAGATGTTATAAGGATAATTCCAAGGTCAAATCATCATGATTAAAGAGTTTGAGAAGTTTCAAGCTAGGGTTTCTAAGGCTTGACAGTGTAAAATCCCCTAGTTTGACCCCTATCTTCAAGGCAGTTTAGCTCAAGATGTTATTGTCATCTCATCTTACCCCCAACATAAATGTTGTAGAGCTTGATCTTAGCTTTAATTTGAGTGCTAGAAATCCTTGATAGGATTTGTAGAGCTCAAGTTATAACTTTGACAAATTACAGGTCATCTGAGGTATGTGAATTTGGGAGCTTGAAAGTTGCCTAACTTGCATGAAACTTTTACCTTATAAGGATGATTCTTATGAACTCTTGGTCAATATGAATGTTGTCCCTTATCCTCTTAGCTTTCTAGAGAGTACTAGAAGTCCTTGATAGGATTTGTAGAACTCAAGTTATGGCTTTGACAAGTCAAGGGCATTTTGGTCATTTGGAGATTATAGGGCATTTCAACCATAAGGCCATAACTCCTATTTCCAAGCTTCAAATGAGAAAAGTTTCAACATAAAACTTGTTCAAAATGATGTTTTAAGGTTAGTCAAGAGGTCATGAGATGTTGGAATAGCTTGTAGCTCAAAATCACAAAAAAATGGCTTAAAATAAGGGTATAAGTTAAATGAACCAAAGTTGGAAATTGATACTTTTGATCTACACATCCAAACCAAGGCATGTAATAGGTCATTTTGAATCTAAAAAGCATTTTAAGAACATTGGTTTAGCCACATTTTTGAATTCAGGTCTAATTTGTGGATTTGCTTTGAAAAGTAGTTACTTACATTATAAGTAACATGTGCAAAACTCAAATTCAAGGCATGATCAAGATCCCTTGCAAGCCAAACACTTCCAAAATGTCATGAGGGGAGAAATTGGAAGGAATTGAGATTGGTTTCAAGCTGTTAATAGAAGTTGTGCATACAATGGCATATCATGAGAATTCAAGTGAACTTCTCATGTCATGAGAGATTGATCTTCTCATTGGAAGGATCTAGAGGGTTCTAGATCATCCTTACACACTCTATATATGGAATAGAAGTGGTTCAGATCATTTTTTGGTGATGATTGAGAGAGAGAACTGAGCTTGCACTTTGAACTTTCTCATTGCAAATCCAAATCGGTTACAAGGTTAGAGGCCATTTCAGTCCAAGAAATTGATCTCAATAGCTTGCTCAGAGGGTGGTGATCAATTCCAGATCAAATTCAAGGCACTGTGGTGGAAGAATCGTGAAGTAGCCATTGGAGAGTGAAGCTTGCAACTCAGAATCGGGTTTGATAATTCAAGAAGATTCAACTCTTTTCTTTGCATACAGAAGATTGATTGTGATTCAGTGAAGGTTTCTGCAAGTTCTTGAAGGCTGAGTTGAAGATTCAACCCTTCTGTTTGTTCAAATTTACCAGGTATGTAACTCTTGTGCCATGGCTTAAATTAGGTAGAATTAAGATGAATTGATATGGTAGATGCATAGTAGGATGGTGTAGGAAGATTTCTGGATCATCAATTTGGAGATTAGTGACCAATTAGGGTTCATGGAATTTACGGTCGAGATTGTTATTCTTGGATTCTTGAACTGTTGGCATGATTAAATGGCATAGGAAGATTCCTTGTGAAAATTGGAGTGAGTTTCATGTAGAGACCTCTTGGAATGGAGGCCTGTGGAGAGAGTTAGGGTTGGGGACAATGACCGGAGCACCACCGGCGGTGGTCGTGGCTGCACGCGAGGTTCAGAGATTCAAACGAAGAAGATGACTTTAGAGCCCTTGGATTTAGGTGGACCTTTGACTGGAGAAGTGATCCAATGGCCACGAATGTCTTTCATTTTGTGAAGAGTCTGAACTCATGTGAAACGCATCGTTTCATTAAGTTGTGTTTTTGGGCTTAGTGCAATAACTGATAACCACACCCCCCTGATGGCCCAATCCATGGAATGAACTGATTTCTATTTCTATCTGCACCGTGCATTTATTATTTTCTTTGGATTTTCATATTATTTTTCACTTTATTCATGGTTTTTGATAAAATCATAAAAAATGGAAAAATAGCTCAGTTGACCCCATTCTTTTTGCATTAGATTCATGATTGAATCTAGTATTTTTTTAGATAAAAATATTTTTATTTCATGCATTTTCTGATTTTATGGGAATTTTTATATTTTAACTGATATTAAAATAGTCATGTTTAATACTTGATTTTGTGGAGTTTTGTGTGATCATGTGATGATGATTTTGATCCTGATTTTTTGTGAGTAGTCAGCATAGATATGCATGATCCTCATAGAATTTTCTCACATTTTTGTGATGAACATAAGTGCTAGTTTAGGTTGAAACCTTTAGAAGCTCCATTTTTAGGGTTTATGGTTGATACCTTTGGATTTAGGACTTAATTTTAGGACTTAATAGATGATTTAGTCCCTGGTTTTTGTATGAGGCATTCTTAATTGAATTAGGATCCCTTAGGAATTTTTGTAGAAGTTTATAAGATAGTTTACTATTTTTGATTGATTTTAGTTTAGGTGCTAGCTTTAGATGATTCCAAGGCACTAACTCAACTAGATTAACTTCTTTAGTTCACTTAGATTAGGGTTGTGCTTTGCTTGTTCTTGGATGATGTTGAAGACAAGTTGAAGATGCATTGGATTGCTTGAAGAGGCTTGGATTTGAAGATCTTCCCTTCTTGTGGTGTAGTTTTGATTAGGCTAAGATTAGGGTTTTGTAGGCAGAGCTTCTAGATAGTTCTCTTTCTTCATAAACATGGAAAATGTTGATCAATTCCATTCTTCCCTATGATGTAAGGTCCCTTGTAAAGGCCTCATCCCTCCTTTGGTAGGATGTGTGGCTCTTTGCAAATTGGTAGAACCTTTGAGGGTCCCTTTCTCTGATGATAGGAGGCTTAGTGGTGACCTTTGGTCTTCACTCTGCTACCAATCATCCAAACTTTGCTCTTGATAAATGGATCTTTCTCCCTTGTTAGAGGATGGAGTTCCTTGCTTGAAGAAGATTGAAGGATGAAGTTGATACTTCTTTATGGTTGAAGATTACTCTGAGGAGCTGAAGCTTGTAGGAGAAGAAGACCAAGTTGATACTGGTAAAGCAAAGAGAGCTGAAGCTTGAAGACCAAGTTGATACTTATGAAGAAGATCGAATTGAGATTGAGTAGAGATGAGGCTTGAGGAATAAAGGATAAGTTGACACTTACATTGATACATTGAGAGCCTGAAGGAATCAAGTTGATACTTGTAGTTAGGAGTAAAGCCTGAAGGTGGGATTTACTGTAGAGCTGAAGCTTGAGGAATGAAGAATAAGGTGATACCTATGTTTGGTGTATTGAAAACTAGGAGAAGCAAGTTGATACTTGCTATTGAAGATGATAGCCTTGAAGGATAGGTGAGGTCTGAAGGCTGAATTACTGAAGAGCTGAAGCTTGAAGTTGTAGGGGTGGTTGATCTTCTTTCTTTTCTGTATTGATGTGGCTTGTTTGATTTGCTTGATGCATTAGAATAAGTTCATATCTAGACTGATGTAAGCTAGGAGCATGATGGCACTAGAGGTTGAGTTGCTCCCTCTGCTTGTATTTTTACTGTATGGCTTTGCTTGCGGGTATTCGGTAGAGCCCAGCTCCCTTGCCCATGTGGTTTATGTTGCTTGATAGCATTCCATTTCTTCTGTATGATTGCAGTTGCTCATCATCTTGCTTGATAGCATGTTTTATTTTGTTTCCTCTGTATGATTGCAGTTATTCATATCTGGCTTGAGGTTGAGATGAGCTTGTGGAGGTTGATGCCCCACACACATTTCCTCCCTCACTTGCATTGCATGCATTTTACAGTCGTTTATTATTTACTGTTTAAGCTGATGCTTTATCTGTTTCTGTTTATCATTGACATGATCCCCTAGGAATCTCACTTCCTTTGATAAGGAAGTGATGATTAGAACTTTAGGTTGAAACCTATGCATGATAACTTCTAGGAGTTCCCTGTTTCAAACTTCAACCATAGGATGAATCCTTGGCATGACAACATTAGGACTTGATAGTCTCCCTTTAGTTGAGCCTGCTCTCTTCTCATCTCAAAACAAATTAAAATACAGTAATAAAGGTTAACTGACGTCGTACGTTATGAGCCTTAAGCTATCTGAGAAAAGGATTGTTGGAGAGCTTCTTTTCAACAGTCTGGATGTTTAGTATGGCACCCTTTGGGTGACATGCGACGCATTCACTCTCAGGTCATAGTCTCTAGTGCGATACTAGTTGCAAACGACAATAAAAAACAGTTCTTCCGTAAAAGACAGAAAACAAACTTCAAACCTTTTGCCCCGTGGGCCCATAAGTCAAAGGAAGCTTTTCTGAAGAAAAGAGTGTCGTTAACTCTCAGTTCTACCGCAAACGGTAACGCCTAAGTCTCCAAGGGTCGAGCTGCGTACACCAAACTGCTGGAACTGTTTGTTAACCCTACTCGATAAAACAGATGAATCTGAATTCCCGTAACCCGTATTATCCCGAACTACGTAAGCTCTGATCTCTCAAGCCTGTTGAGAGTACGTAGGCACAATGCTGACGTATTGGCGAGCCACCTTCCCCGTAACCCGTAGTTAGCCGAACTACGTTGACTCTGATTTCTCATTCTCTGATGAGAATACGTAGGCATAAAGTGCGACGCTTTGCCGAGTCATTTTCTTTTCTTTTCAGACCAGCCTTGATAGGTAGATAGATAAAACCAACCCGTCATATAAACACAACAAGCGTGGATCCCATCGAGTACGATGGACGTGAGGGGTGCTAATACCTTCCCATTGCGTAACCGACTCCCGAACCCAGAAAATGGTTGCGATGACCTTGTCTTATACCTTTTCGTCAGGTTTTTCCGATCGTTTCCTTTCCCGCTCTGAGGGATAAATAACGAAAGGTGGCGACTCTTCTGTTTTGTCGGCACCTTATTTTCGCGGAAGCGGCAGCTGGCGACTCTGCTGGGGACTTGATAGTTTCCTGGGATCCAGCGTCCCGTATGCGAGTCAGTTTGGGGATCCAACGTCCCCTGCGAGAGTCAATCCTAGCGCTTGTATGATTACTTGTTGGGTTGTATTTATTTATCGCATTTTATTTCCCGCACTTTATTTTCAGTATGATATGATTATATGTGCTGTTGTGGGAGGGGCATTCTGATGAGTGAGAAGCCAGACCCAGGCTTGAGTGAACATAGCATTAGTTGTGGAAATTAGTGGGCGCGTGCTTGCTTGGCATGCACTAGTGTCTCATGAAATCCACGCTCAGACGAGGTTCTCCCGGTTGACTTCTTTTTCAACCCTTTGGGTTGAGGGGGTTGTTGATTTGGAGGATTGTCGACTCTGGGGACCGATCATTTGGGATTCAGCCGAGTGAGGCCGCTTCATGAGCTGGTGATGCCACACCTTCTGGGTATCGTATCACCCCTCTTGAATGTCTGTGACGCTGATGACCGCATAGGATGCCGAACCTGTGTCAGTTTAGGTCCATACCTGTGAGCAGGGTTGGGTTTGTTGCAGGAAACCTTAACCTTCAGACTACCTGGTTTTCTTGATAATGAATCAGTTTCGTTGGTACCAGAGGTTCTCATCACCAGATATATGATTGTTCTTGACAGAGCAGAGTTATGGTCCTGTATCAGGGGGCCTTATTTTCAGATGTATGTTTGTTCTTGACAGAGCAGAGTTATGGTCCTGTATCAGAGGACCTTATCTTCAGAGATGTACGTTTGTTCTTGAAAGAGCAGGTTTTTGATTGGGATCAGAGGATCTCATCAGCAGATGTATAGTTGTTCTTGACAGAGCAGAGTTTTGGTCCTGTATCAGAGGTCCTTATTATCAGATGTTTGTTCTTGACAGAGCAGAGTTTTGGTCCTGTATCAGAGGTCCTTATTATCTGATGTTTGTTCTTGATAGAGCGGAGTTTTGGTCATGTATCAGAGGTCCTTATTATCAGATGTTTGTTCTTGACAGAGCAGGGTTTTGGTCCTGTATCAGAGGTCCTTATTATCAGATGTGTGTTCTTGACAGAGCAGATTTGTGGTCCGACACCAGGGATTTCTTCTCGTTAGATCTATGGTTGTTCTTGACAGAGCAGTATTATGGTTTTGTTGATACAGAATCTCCACAACACAGTTGCCTTGATCTCCTGCTGCATGATTGCATTTTGCATTGCTTTGCATACCCATTTGCATTTTATTAACGTGTGTCTGTGTTGCAGGTACCGTTTCCCCCGATCCAGGATTTCTTGCCTCCTATTGTATTATTATGGGTTCTCTAAGGAAGACCGTGGCTTACAAGCTCCCTGCTCCGGATGTTGTTCAGCTGACTGGTTTGATTGCTTTAGCAAATGATTCTGTGAGAGATGAGTTCAGAAAGTCTTACGGCAAACTGCTCAGTTAGGTTCGTAAACCCTCTGCGTTTGAGTTGACCGGGTTGCATGCTCTGCTGCAGTTCTACGACCCTCCGTTGAGATGCTTTACTTTCCGGGACTTTGTTCTCGCACCTACGCTAGAGGAGTGTGTTGATTTGTTAGGTGTGCCTATCAAGAGTCAGATGCCCTTCGTTCATAGGGAGGCTGAGCCTAATCTGGCTAGTCTAGCTCTGTCACTTCATCTGGATGCCTCCGAGTTGGTCTTGTCTAGTTGGAACAAGGTTCCCGGTTTCTCCTTGTAGTTCTTAGTGGGAAAGGCTCAGCAGTGCGCCAAAGACGGATGTTGGGTCGTGTTCAACGCCATTCTCGCTCTGTGCATATATGGCATCATTCTATTCCCCAATATGCCCGACTTTGTGGACTTCAACGCTTTTCGCATCTTTGCTTCAGGGAATCCAGTCCCTACCTTGATAGGAGATGTCTACCATTCTGTCCACTACAAAAACGAGAGCAGAAGGGGTAAGAATGTCTCGTGCTGTGTGCCCTTGCTCTATAAATGGCTTGATAGTCATCTACCCAAGAAGGGTCCCTTTGCTTCGTCTGCAGCCACAGCTGAGTGGTCTGAGCGTTTGATGAGTCTATCAGCGCAGGATGTTGACTGGTTTGACAGAGATAGGTTGGGCACCGAGATCATCTTCAGCTGCAGCGGGTTTCCGAACGTGCCTTTGATAGGCAGGAAGGGCTGTATAAACTATAATCCATCTCTGCTAGTCCGACAGTTTGTTTATGCTTTGAGAGCTCCGCCGAAGGATGAAGAGGTGCAGGAATCTCTGTACCTCACTGGTCTTCTAGAGGGGGATATGTTATCTAAGCTTCAGCGCGCTTGGAATGGTATCAGTAAGAGGGGAAAACCATTGTTGGGGAAAAGCAATAGCCAAGCCTACACTCCGTATGTGACTTGGATCAGAGCAAGAGCAGATGCTACAGGGATGCCGTTTCCTCCCGCCAAGCCAGAAAGCCCTCCAGTGATTGAAGAGCCCAGCACCGTGCCTATTCAGCAGCATAATCAGGTGTTAGCTGAGAGAGATGAATTGAAGAGGGCAAATGAATAACTGGAGAAAGAATTGGCTCAACTCAGAAGCGAGAGAAGCGAAGTCGTCCATTCTTTCAAGAGGCAGACAGAGCTGGTGAACTAGCTAGGTACGGATTTGACTAAGCAGATAGCTGAGCGCGAGCGCATGGGTCGAGACTTCAAAGCTGTCAACGATGTACTGGCCACGAAGAAGCAGCACTTGGACAAAGCGTATCGGAGGATATCCAAGTTTAACCAGCATTGGAAGGCCACCCTAGCCAACAGGAAAGAGCGGGAGGATAAGCTGATGCAACAGATCTCCAAGCTGAAAGCCCAGGTGAAGGCCAGTGAGAAGAGGTTTGATGAAGAAACCGCTCGCAGATATGCCACTGAAGGCCAGCTTAACAGGGCTCTTGCTAACCTGAAGGAGCGCAAACTGACGTTTGAATCCAAAAAGCGGAAGCTAGAAGATTGTTTCGGCGAAGGAGCATGGGAAGACTCCGTGGAAGGTCTTCAATACACCATCATGCAAAGGGAGTTACTCGTCGAAGGGTTACTCACTCGGCCTGATCATCCAGAAACGAGGAATTGGTTAGAAGAGTTTCGCGCCCGTGGCCGTGCTTGACTATTTGCATTCCTTTTGTTTTGATCATTGTTGTATGCTGACCATCACCAGGCTTGTTGGTCGAGGTCACGCTATTGATTTGGCTTGTACTCAGTGATGTTATGTACTGCCTTGATGGGTTTTCTTCATATATGAGATGTTATTTCCATGACCGGACTCGGACTTCTTATTATCAGCACTGGCACTCAGGCACTAGGATCGGGGGAAATCTCCCTAACGCACAGACACACGTTTGCATTTGCATGAAGCATTCGCATAACGAGCACTTTGTTGTTTTTCCTAACCCTTTTGTGTTTTCAGGTTGTTTCAGGTTGTTCCAGGATTGATCAGAGACCAATCCAACGATATCCGGCCAGAGCAAATCAAACCAGAATCATGGAGCAAGTGCAAACTGATGTTCAAGAACTCCGCGAAAGAATGGACCGCTTCATGGAGCTCATGCAAGCGATCGCCAATGGCCAGGATCAGCTCAGAACCTTGGTTCAACCTCTGATTTCAAGGGTTGATAGTAATGGCGTACTCCATGGTGGGACTGTGCCTACCCCTCCACCTGTTGAAACTCCTCAGAATGGCGTCCCCGTGACCGGGGGGCATGACAGTGCCAACGGCAATGTGATAGCTAACATGGGACTCAATGGTAATACGACGGGCGTCGGTAATTAGAATTTTGAAGCTAACGTCAATGTTGGGCTGGGCAACGACAATGCTGTAACACGGTGGGAGAACGGACTTTAAACAATGTTGCGGATAGCAAGAGTCGCCACCGACTTTTATTTTATCCATAAGGAAAGGTTATAAAAGAACAGGAAAGACCTTAGAGAATATTTTGGGTCCGGGGGGTAGGTTATGAAAAGGGAAGGTGTTAGCACCCTTTTCATCCATGGTTATCCATGGGCTCTTAGGTACTTAAGCTCACTTTTGAATTGTTTTGAAAGTGTAGTGTGTGAATAGAAAATTTTCAGAATAGTTAATAAATAATCCATGTAAAGATGTGTTAAGAACTTGTTTGAAAACTTGTTGAAAATTTGTTTAAGTGTGAAACAGTTTTGAAGTGAGCAAGCACCTAGGAGTAGCCTACCCTAATGTTTTAAGGTCTTTCTTATTCTTTATCCTTTCCTTAGTAAGACTATCCCTACTATAATGGAGTAGGTAGTCCTTACTTTGGATGTTAAGGGACATGTGAGGGACAATTGGATTTTTGAAGGCCATTGTGGGGTATAATAAGCAAACTGGAGGGACTATCATCATTTTTCGAAAGGGACTCGATTCGTAAAGGCAACCATAAGGGACTTTGATGATTTTCTTTTTGAGGGACTTGCTTTATACACCCCACTTAACCAATATTCGTAGGCAACTTGAGGGATATCCTTAGGAAGTGAGACGGCGATTAAAATCGACTTACGTGTGTGACGTGTTTATTTTAATTATCTTTATTTAAAAGTGATCTAAATTTATTTTAATATTACATACATGTTGTTACACTCCCTAATTACTAACCATAATAATAATTAAATAATTAAACAACTTTACATCCAAGAAACAATTACAAAATAATAAGCAAAATAATTAAATAGCAAAGATAAATAAAATATAAATAAGCAATAATAATAAAGGGGGTTAATTCTAAGTTTACTCGGCAAGACATCGCATCTTGTGCCTACGTATCCTTACGGGAGTGGAATCAGAGTAATCGTAGTTCCCCTCAAAAGGGAGGTTAGAGACTTCTTGACTGTGGTCAAGGTCTCACGGGGAATAAACGCATCTTAAGGACACGCTTACGTGGAGTGTAGGGACTCCAAATCTCTACGTTGAAATGTTAAGTTGTAATTAGGGTTAGGTTAGGGATTCCGCGGCGGGAAACCCTAAAATGAGCGCAGCGGCTCTTTGACCTAATGCTAGGGGTAAAATTGTAATTTTGCCTGCGGCGAGGCATTTGTGAAAATTAGGGTTTGTAAAAGTTGTAAGGGTTGAAGGTGAGGACTATTGACACGGCGGTCAAATGCTAGACCTAATTCCTTCAGAGTGTGTAATGTGACAATTGTCTCGAAAAATTACAACCGGGAAACAGATACATATATAATAATGAATTGGAATTTAATCTGCAGAGAGAAACTAAAAAAAATCGTTAGTGAAAGGTTAGACTAAAATATAATCAATACTGAAAACAAATAATATTAAAGGGGAATACAAAAATGCAAAAAGAGATTTTATTGTAAATTTTAAAGAGAAATTAATATTAGTTTAAAAAAAAAGAGATTTAAATTTAAAAAAAAGGTTTAATTTTTATCTTAAAAAAGTTTTAAATTTTATTTTAAAGAAAGAGTTTTAATATTATATTAAAAAAAACTTTTAAATTTGATTTTGAAAAAAGAAGTTTTTAATTATTAAAAAGAAGGTTTTAGTTATTATTTATTAAAAAGTGTTTTAGTTTTATATTGAAGAAAATTTTCTAGCTTATATTGTAAAAAAAAGAAAAAAAGGTTAGTTTACACGTAAAACAAATTAGTTTATATATTGAAATATTTTTCATTTAAAAACATAAAGCAGAAATAATATAATAACATAAATTGGGCCGGATGGGTCATCACTTCCCAATCCGACCCGGTAACCAACAGATAAAACATATGCAATTAGGGTTTGGAAACCCTTGTGAGCAAGCCGCGGCGGCTTCATCCTCATCTTTCCCTCGCCTCTTTCGTATCTTTCTCATAGCTTCCGTCTCTCACCTTTTCTCCTACAATCAAAACAAGAACAGTAAACGCGCTTTCTATCTACCTTTTTCCGCCTGATGCTAGGCTTGAACTATGGACGATGAAGAAGAGTTTCAGCTCTCTGAGTCCGCGAGCTGATACGGGTTCGAGGAAGGCTTGACCGATTTGCTTTAAAAAACCGATGATGAATATTTCTGAGGTTAAACGGTTGATTGCCCGCTGAAAGGCGACGGCGGTCTTCGATTAGTCCGTATTCACGGTCGTTAGGGTTTGGCTTGCGGTTGTGGTTCGTCTCTCTCTCGCGGCTACTTTTCGCACTCTCTCCCGTTAGGGTTTCACAGGTTGTATTGTTCTTCCTTATATCCTCCTCTGATTTGTCTTTTGGGCCTTGATGCTTTTTGGATACACGTTATTTTTACTGAAACGATTTGATTTGATTTTATGGAACTTTGGTGAACCGATGCTACTTTGATCTGATTGAGATTCTGATATGATTTTCTTATGTTTCGTTTGAAAACTTTCCCCATTTGGATTCACTTTGATTGGATTTGATTTACGATTTATCTCTGATATGTTCTGATTTCCTTTTTCAGATTTGATTTGGACTCATTGCTGATATGGCTTATTTGGTTCGAACTTTCCTATTTGGAGTGTATATTTCTGGTTTGCTTCAATTGGATATGCTTCGAATTGCTTTCAGAAACGGGCTTATTTTGATCTGTTTTGGAACCAAACTTATTTGTGATCTATTTGATTTTCTGGACTTATGAACTGGACATTGAACTGATGCTAACTCGTTTCCTTTGACCCATCTGTTTCTGATATTTTTGATGTAATCTTGTTGTTGGGTTGCTATTTCCCTGGTGACATGCAATTCAGCTCAGTCCACCGTTGTTTACCTGATAGGGCTGGACTGCTAGACTCGTATCTCTGTCGCTTTTCTGATAGTCTTTTCTGATAGACTGATGCAACTGATATGTAGCTTTTCAGTTCAGCTTTTCATCTTTGGTCTTCTGATACAAGTTTACTGACTTTTCTTTTTCTTCTTTCAGAGGGAACTGGTGGTGCGGGTACTGCCGGGTCGACGCCGCCGAGAGAGGTCACGCGGTGATGATGACATCTTGTCTGAACTGTTGAAAGAGATGCTACCACTCTTTACCTTCGATTATGTTGCCTTCAATTACGTTGCCTTTGATTTCGGTGATGATGACCTTAGAGTCTGAACCGCTATTGTGTATGTGGCTGCCCCTGTGTGATTAGTGGCCTCGCAATTTGTCGAGAGCTTTGTCCGAAATTACAGTATGCGATTCGATGTTCGGTAGGGAGTTGGTAACGGCTTCGGCTGTGGCTCTCCCGGCCGCTCGAATTTTCATGCCCGATGATGAATAAAAGCTGAGGGTTGAACTTCTTTCAATTCATTTTGTTTTGTTATTTTTGAGACTTGTTTAATTTGATTTCCTCTGAATACTCGATTTTATGCCATCAATTATTCAGGATTAGAACTCACGGTATTCTCATATCCCTTTTGATTCACATTGCAGCTGGAGATTCAAATCGAATTGGAAAGGAAGGGTTGAAACCCGGAGGAAGTCTTATGTGCATAGCAGGTCGACTTACTGGAGATTTTGAGGAACTATCTTGCAAGGTTGATGTGTTTGAAAATTTGCTGCTGGGAAATAGTTTGTTCGGATAGCTTGTAGCAACTTGTATGAAGTTAGGAACCTGATTTGTAATAGTCATCACAATATGGTTTTGTACCTTGGTGTCATGCCTCCTGTGGGCTGTTGTTATTGGTGGAATTGTTACTCCAAATCTTAAGATAAAACCTTCATCATTGTAGCATGTAAACAAAGTTTGGAAATTATCCGAACCTGTTAGTTATTTTTACAAGGCACTTGCTTGGAATTATGGCTCAAACTGAATTTTGTATATTTGAATGCACCATCCCTTATATTGAATAAATAAAATCAGTACTTTGTGCATATTTGAAATGTACCGCCCTTTTATATTAAATGAAATAGAATCAAACCATGAATGCTGCCGGTTATTTGAATAATAAGTATCCGACAGAGGTATTAACCTCTCGTTCAACATATAGCATGTTTTCTTTATAATAACCAGTGAGCACTCAAACCACGAATTGGACTTGTAAATAAATATGGGTATCTCACATGACTTCGATGAAAACAACAGCCAAACATGGGATTGAACCTCAACTAGCAACATCCCTTATTAATATTATCCCATTGTTTTTCTGGGCCAACCGCGGACATGCGCCAAAACCGCAACAATCCATTCTTAAGTAACAATTTGCCTGTGTTTAGAGCAGCCCGACTTAACATTAAATATTCAATTAATTTCCACTAATCAAATAACTTTTAACAAAATTCATGGACAAGAATCCTGCAGACGCTCGAATCATATTTTGGCGCTTCAGTACAACCAAATATTCCAAATTAAATCGCTCGTAATTAACAGAAACAAAATTGTTTGGGAGTGACTTAAAATAGACCACGAGCTATGAACAACCCAAATCCGGTTGTATTTCTGACAAAGTTTCCTGATACCAATCAAACTACACCGACGCCCTGATATAAGCAAACCACACGTCAAATAAATGCCTCAAAAATAATGTTAACATTGCCTCAAGACCTAGCGACGATCCCTCTTCGAGAAATGGCAGAGTCAGTGTGAAAATGACCAAAATGCCCCCTGGTGTCAAATCCAACCTCTCTTTGATGTTGGAAAAAAATCATGAAGTTTGACTTTGGTTTGACCACAGTTGACCTCAGTTTGACTTTTTAACTGCATTGACTGCTTTTGACTTATCTGATCATCTGACTGAGCAAACTTTTGAGAAAAGTCTTGAAACTTGACATGGGGGTTCTTATACACATATAAGATGTTATGAAGCTCACTTGGAGTCTTGGAAGTCCATTTAGCCTGATTAAAGTCAAAACCCTAGTTTTGGATGCACTGCTTAGGAGGTGCATTGTCTGGGGGAATTGTCAACTCTTCTGACCAATTGTGAACTTTGTGAACCTTGTGAACCTTCAAGAAGCAACCTATGGACTTCATGAACCTCATGAAAGGTCTTGTAGATGTTGAGAAGTTTGTGAACCTTGTGAACCTTCAAGAAGCAACCTATGGGCTTCATGAACCTCATGAAAGGTATTGAAAGCACTGTGGGACTTGGAAAGGTTATGCAAGTTGTTGGAGAACTTGTGAACCTTGTGAACCTTCTTAGAGAACAAAGTCTTGTATTGTGAGGGCAAATTTTGGGGTGCAACAAATGCGGGTGTTGGAAATCTGTTTGGGCCTCAGCCGTGGTTAGAAGACCGTCAAGACGATGTGTTCTCTCAGAGAGGTGCTGAAGGGGAGCTGACTGCTGAAGCACGGCTAAGGATCAAGGCCCTCGAGGACAAGATGAGGAATATCGAGAACCAAAACACCCTGGGTGTTGATATGTCCAAGTTGGGACTGATTGTTGATTTCAAGGTGCCTCCCAAGTTCAAGGTACCTGACTTTGAAAAGTACAAGGGCACCACTTGCCCTCGCGTTCACCTGAGATCATATTACAGAAAAATGTCCGATCATTCTGAGGACGAGAAGTTGCTGATGCACTTCTTTCAAGACAGTCTGTCCGGGCCCTCCCTCGAATGATACATGAGTCTGGAACCTACCAGTGTGCGCACGTGGAAGGAACTTGCTGAAGCATTTGTGCACCACTACCAATATAACAGTGACTTGGCCCCGAACCGAGTCCAACTGCAGAATCTGTCGCAAAGGAACAACGAAGGGTTCAAGGAATACCCCCAGCGGTGGCGTGAATTGGCAGCCAGGGTTCAGCCGCCGATGGTTGAACGTGAGCTTATGCAAATGTTCGTAGCCACCCTTCCAGGGGTTTATTATGAGAAATTAGTCAGCGGTATGTCTGGAACCTTCTCAGATCTCATTATCACGGGTGAGCACATTGAAAATGGGATCAAACTGGGGAAAATTCAAGGCGATTCATCCTCAGTTGGAGGAGGCGGAAAGAAACCTTATAGTGGCAAAAGGCGGGAAGGAGAAACGAGCGCCGTGACCAACGCTCGAAGGAAGGGTAAAGGCCCTCACCAACAGGTGGCCAGCATAACTATCCCAGCAGTTCAACAGTCACAGCAGCAGCAGCCGCAACAACCGAATCAACAAGGGTACAGAAAGTATCAGAACAGGGCACCTCTGTCGAGCCGTCACCTCGAGACACCGCCCATGTCTTATGCGCAGTTGTTGCAAACTCTGCTTCAGTTACAGCTGATCCAGAAGAGAACCCTGGCTCCCTTGACAGGGGCACCGCCGCCAGGTTATGATGCAAATGCAACTTGTGAGTTTCACTCAGGGGCACCAGGCCACACGATAGAGAATTGCAAAGCCTTCAAGCACAAGGTGCAAGACATGGTGGAGGCTAAGATCATCAACTTCTCAGATAATGTGCCAAACATCACGAAGAACCCTATGCCGAATCATAGGGGAGGTGGGGTAAACGCCATTATTGAAGACGAGAGTTTGGATTTGTTGACTGACGTCATAGATCTGAAGACACCGCTTAGCTTCATTAAAGCTAAGCTGATGAAAAGAGGTTTCTTTCCAGGTTGTGGAGAGTTGTGTATGGGCTGTGCGACAAGTCCTGATGGATGTGAACAGCTGAGAGAGGGGATTCAAAGTCTGGTGACTGAAGGGATCTTACAGTTTAGCCGGAGGGCCGAATGTGGATCGGGAGAGGTAATGTTGAAGCAAGATGATGAGGTTGCCACCATCACCATCCCTCGCCAGACGATAACTATTTCCGCACCCAGGCCGCTGTTGCACCCTAAAATTTGCCCACCCGTTTTCTAGCTTTGACTGGCTTTTGCTTCGTTTTTCATCTGCGTATCATTTTCGCATTTTGCCCGTATTATCAGCCGGATTGAATTTGTCAGGATTTTAGCCGCTTTGCTCGCGTTTCAGGCGAATCAAATTAATTCAAACGAAAAGCTCAGTGTCAAAATCGAGCGAAAGTCGCTCTCCTCTTGATAATTCAATCCATGTTGATAATATCGGCACATTTCGGTGCTCGCCCGT
Organism: Lathyrus sativus; assembly: GCA_963859935.3. NCBI lineage: Eukaryota > Viridiplantae > Streptophyta > Magnoliopsida > Fabales > Fabaceae > Lathyrus > Lathyrus sativus. Next base: position 524,614,834 of record OZ012738.1, read on the forward strand.
TTTCCCATGGCATTTTGCATTTATTTATTATTTTTTGCTTTATTTAATCATTTAGAATAGTTATTTACTTCTTTCTTTAGAATATATTTTATTTTTATAGTTTTTATATAGAAGTTTAATTTATTTGAATTTTTATTAGAAATAGTTTTTTTCTTATTTAGGATAGAAATAGATTATTTTTATAAGCATAGAATTAATTTGTTTTTAGAGTCATTTTAGTTTTAGAATTAATTAGATTTGATTTATTTTTAGAGACATTTTAGGATTTTAGAATTAAATTAGTATTGTTAGAGATATTTTAGGATTTAAATATTTTTTAGAATATTAAATAGTTTTGAATAGATTTTTATTTTCATATAGAAATTATTTTATTTTGTTTTAATAGTTTTTAAATATTTTTGCTTATAAGTTGTTTAGAGTTATATATTAAATAGGTTTTTTTTAATATTAGGATTCATTTGTAATTAATTTTATTTAATAGTTTTGTTAGAATTTTCTTTTTAAAAGTTATTCTCATTTTATTATATTAAAATTAGTTTTAGTATAGAATATTTTATTAGATTTTATTATTATTTTATTAGTTAAAAATAGTTTTTATTAATTAATTTTGATTTTTTTAATGTTTACGTAATATATATTTGTTTGTGCGTGAAAATTAATGAATGTATATATGTCTTAGCGGTTAGGCTTCTGTGTATTATACTGAAGGTTGGGGGTTCGAATCCCAGCTTCAGCGTTTTATTGATTTTTTCCGTTTTATTATATTACGTAATATATTTTTGTTTGTGCGTAAGAATTAATGAATGTATATATGTCTTAGCGGTTAGGCTTGTGTGCATTATATTGAAGGTTGGGGGTTCGAATCCCAGCTTCATCGTTTTATTGATTTTTTTTCCGTTTTATTTTTTTCCGTTTTATTATATTTTGTTTGTGCGTTTTGTTAATAGAAGCAAATCTGTCCCAGCGGATCAGGTTCTGTGTATTTGTTTGAGGGTTGGGGGTTCCGAATCTTGAATCTTACCCCCAGTGCCTTTTTTATTTTATTCAATTTTTATTTTATGAAAAAGTTTCTTTTATTTTATTTTATTTTTTTTACCCCAAATGCCACGTGGCAGCCCTATTTAGGGTACCCCAACCCTAATTCCATAACCCAACAATCCCAATCCAAGCCGCTACAGCAGCCGCCCTGACCTTCCATCCTCTCACCTTCACGAACAACTTCTTCATCTTACACCATCACCTTCAACACTATCAAGATCAAACCATAAAAACAGAACTACCGTGAAAACCACAAAACCTCCACCGCCAGACGAATCAACAAAGATGAGTAACTCGCAACAACAAAAAAACCAAACGAAACCTTAAACCCACTTCCTTCCAAACCCGTTCCAGTCTTCGAATCCGCCATTCCAACAACCCGTCGAAACCGGAAACCGAAACAAATCTAAATCTAACATGAATCTGGATCCGAAATAGGGAGAGTAATCAGACGAAACCAAACAAAATTCGTCAACAACAATCAACGTAAAGACCCGTTTTCAAGCGGTTAAGGCTGTGAGAGTAAACAAAAAACTGTGGCGGCTGTGTGAATAGAATTGAGCGGAGAAGATTGAAACCGTTGACGCTGATTTTGTCCCATTTTACTTTCAGTGCGTTATGAGATGATGATAAAGAGCTATTCCTCTGTTTGTTTTCACGATTGTCGTTTTTGTTTTTTTTCTTCCTAGTGATGGAAGGGAAGAGGAAACAGTTGATGTTGCTCAGGTCATCACCAAGCATGTTTCCGTTTTTGGTTCTTTTATCATGATCTGTTTGGCATTGATGGGCTGTAGCCCAAATTTTTGTGTTTATCACCCCCCTCCCTGTTTATTTTTTATTATTATTATTTTTTTTTTTATTTTCTTAACTTTATATATATATATATTAATTAAGTATTATTATTGTTTTATTTATATTATATGACATTAGTTTTAATTTTGTAAATATGTTATACTAATCTTTTTTTATTTTATTTTATTTATTTTTATAACCTTTCTAACTTTATTTTGAATTTTCTTATGTATATATTTTTCTTAATATTCCTTTTTTTTAAAACCATAGTTTCTATATTATTTATTTTAGAACTTTAAGATTATTTCATATTAGAAGGTTATTTTCTTTTTAAAGTTAAATTTCATTTTTGTTATTGGGCATTTTGTCCCATTTTCTGTCTTTTTGGTCGATGACGAGACCTCCGTAATTCATTACCAGTCAAATTATTGATAGGTAATGTTGGATCTGAGACCACCTCTTTTCCCTCTTCGTTACTTGTCCCGACTCGATTCAAAACTTTGTCAAACAATTTTCAAAATCAAATCATCTTTGTATTGAACTAAAACGAGGGGATTAAGTGTAGACTTTCTTCCCCTCCGAGTTTTGGGATACCCACTGTAGTGAGGGTGGTTTCGACGCTCGTCATTCAATACGAAGACGCTTCCAACGTTTCCTCATAAAACCTCGGTCTCGTACTGAGTATACTTTCCATAATAAACTATTTTCTCTTTGCACCGAATTAAAAGAGGGGATTAAGTGTAGACTTTCTTCCTCTCCGAGTGTTGGGATGCCCACTGTAGTGAGGGTGGTCTTGATACTCGTATTTCGATACGAAGACGTAACTTTATCCATCACATATCTCTTTATCCACCTCTCCCTCTTTAACTTTATTCCGTAACCTTTCTCACCTAAAACCTCGGACCTGCACCGAGTGTATTTTCAAATCTTTTCACATTAAAACTTGAATGGTCGTGGAGTGGTTAGGCGTAGGCCTTCTCCTATCCCGAGTGCTGACGTTTACCGTAGGGTTCTCTGTCGCAAAGCACTTACCATTCAAAACCTAAAACATCTTTAATAAGAGAACGAAGTTCTCTTTGCATTGAATTAAAGAGAGAGGATTAAGTGTAGTCTTTCTTCCTCTCCGAGTGTTGGGATGCCCACTGTAGTGAGGGTGGTCTCGATACTCGTCTTTCGATACGAAGACGTAACTTTATCCATCACCTATCTTTATCCACCATCTCGCTTTCACAACTTCTTTCCACAATTTTCACACCTAAAACCTCGGTCCCGCACCGAGTGCATTTTAAAATCATTTTCATAACAAAACTTGAATTGACGTGGAGTGGTTAGGCGTAGGCCTTCTCCTATCCCGAGTGCTGACGTTTACCGTAGGGTTCTCTGTCGCAAAAGCATTTACCATTCAAAACCAAAAACATCTTTAATAAGAGAACGAAGTTCTCTTTGCATTGAATTAAAGAGAGAGGATTAAGTGTAGTCTTTCTTCCTCTCCGAGTATTGGGATGCCCACTGTAGTGAGGGTGGTTTCGACGCTCGTCTTTCAATACAAAGACGCCTCGTTCGCCACACCTTTTTATAACAAAAACTTTGAGACAAAGAATTGGGTACTACCCGTAGGGGTTACTATCCGAGGACATGTCTCGCCCCCTAAAAAACAATCCAATCAATCAAACGTGACTTCTTGCCCCGCGTGGCGAAAACTAATCAATCTTTCAAAAGGATATGATACGTCCGTTCTACCGCAAACAGGTAACGCCTAAGTCTCCAACGAGCGAGCAGCAAAACACCTAACTGCTAGAATGCGCACGATAGCATCATCCATAAAAAAACATCAACACACCGTAGGCCGAACTACGGCTGCTCTGATTTCTCATACCAGATGAGAATACGTAGGCACAAGACGACGATGTCTTGGCGAGCACATCCCCCCATATTTGTAGTTCCCCGAACTACGTCGACTCTGACTTTCTCACACCTATTGAGAATACGTAGGCCTAGGACTGCGAAGTCCTACCGAGTCTGTTCTTTCTTTTCTTCCCCGTTCTCCCTTTCCTCCTAACTTTCCTGTTTCTAACCTTTATCTTTACCCATTGGAACACCTCTTATAGCATATATTTAAGCAGATAAATTCACACATCGACAAACAAAAGGTTCCCATCGAGTACGATGGATGCGAGGGGTGCTAATACCTTCCCTTCGCATAACCGGCTTCCGAACCCGTTCTTGGTTGCGAGACCAATCTTATCCATTCTTTTCTTAAGGTTTTATCGATATTTTCCCTTCCCCTCATGGGATAAATAAAGTTCGGTGGCGACTCTTCTGTCTATCTTTTTCGCCTCCCCGTCGTTGCACGATGCATTTTTCGAGTAGCGTCAGCTGGCGACTCTGCTGGGGATGTTCCTAGCAAGCCAAGCCTATTTTGTTTGTCGTGTTTGTGTTTTGTTTTTGCTTTCATTTGTTTGTGATTTATTCTTTACCTGTTGGGTATATTTGGGTTGGTTTGTGAGGATAAAGCTTTCTACCCGAGCTTTCGAGTATACACTAAGTTAGGAGGTGGGTTCTTTCTGATTTGCGAGACGTAGGACTCGTCGAGTTAGATCGAATTCCACCGCTCAGATGAGACCCCTTTAGGATGATTATGTCTTACGTGTAGTCGTAATGGCGTTCTTATTTCCAACTTGGGAGTCCGTGACTCTGAGGACCTTTTGTAGAACCTTATTCCGAAGGTTCCTAAAACATAACTCTGTGTTCATCCTTTGAAGGGATTACCGTCCTACGAGTAGTCGTTATGATGGAAAACTTTTGAGGGTTAGTGCATGGGACTTTGTTTAAAAGCCTTTGGGATACCCTCTTATAAACCAGTAGATTACCCACCCGAGGTGAGAGATATCTCGTTGTGTTGTCTTATAGAATTTGTGACTTTGATCCTTTGTGTGTTGCATCAGCATTTTGCATTGCATTTCATTTGCATCTCATTTTTACATATCCATCCTCCACCGAAGCAGAGAGCTTACCAGTCTTTTGTCCAACCCGCAGTTGATTTCCCGACATTCGCATTGGATTTGAGTTAGCTTCTGGAAGGATCATGGACTCAGAGGAGCAGAATTTGGTTGTTACGAGGGAAGAGTTTGAGATGATGAAGAATCAGTTGGATCAACTCATGGAGGCCATGTCAGCTATGACAAGAGGAGGGACCAATGTTCAGAGGACTCCAGTGAACAATGTTGCTCAAGCTCAGCATGTGCAGATTCCTGTCGAAGATCAAGAGCATACTATTGTTAGAGATAGAGATTCATCTTCTCTCCATGACTCGGACTATCAGAACTTCACTTTCTCTATGCCAGATTCCCAAAGGGTTGTTCCAAAGATTAATCCTAAAAATCCACAGACTGCTGAGTTTATGAGAAGGTATCGTCTGTTGGATGAAAAGCTTGATGCTCTGATGAGTCAAAACACTCTTAATTTGAATGCTTCGAGCATGTGTTTGGTGCCAGGTCTTGTGATGCCTCTGAAGTTTAAGGCGCCCAATTTTGAGAAGTACAAAGGGGATAGTTGTCCGAAGCAGCATTTGGTAATGTATTGCAGAAGAATGACCTCACATGTCCACAACGACAAGCTCATGATTCATTGCTTCCAGGAAAGTCTGAGTGGGGCATCATTGAGTTGGTATATGCAGTTGGAAAGTGGTTGCATCCGATCATGGTCAGATTTAGCCAATGCCTTTGTGAAGCAGTACAACTACAATCTCGACATGAATCCCAGCCGCATGCAGTTGCAAGAATTATCTCAAGCGGAGAACGAATCCTTTAGAGGGTATGTGCAGAGATGGAGAGAGTTTGCTGCTCGTGTTCAACCACCGCTTCAGGATAGAGAATTGGTTGACATCTTCTTGGGTACTTTGAAGGGCCATTACTATGATATATTGATTAGTGGCGGAACGTTAAACTTTGCTGACTTGGCAAAAGCAGGAGAACGTATTGAGAGCGGAATCAAGAGTGGAAAGATTCGAGACGTCTCAGATACCTCAGTATATGAAAGCGAGTCATTTGTCAGTTCTCAAGAAGAATTGAGGAAAGAAAATGATGCTATCCCAGAATCCCCAGTACCTCAGGTTCAATTTTCAGACACTTCGAGTGTTCAGAGTCAGCAATCTGTTAGATCTGTATATCAGATATTTTCTCCCCTTCAGAGTCAACATTCATACCGTCATCAGCCGCGTCAGCACGCCCGACGAAGACCGAGGAAGCCAGAGAGACATTTCACTCAGTTGCCGTTGTCGTACAGTCAGATATTGCCAGACTTGATCAGAGGTGGTTTGATAGTGCCGAAGAAAACTGATCCAGAGACTTCTCCACATCCTTCAGATTCTGATGTCAACGCCCGTTGTGAGTACCATGTTGGGGCACAGGGGCATTCAACTGAAGACTGTAAGGTGCTTAGAAGCCAGGTTCAGACTCTGCTGGACTCCAACAGGTTTTCAATCACGCCTCAGGGTATTCAGATCAACGATCTTCCTTCGTCAAGTCATATGGGTTCGGCAGCTAATGTCATGGAGGGATTCACCGAGAGCATATGTTCAGAAGAGTATCAGACGGATTTTGATGGGCAATTCTAAAGATGGCTGGTTCAACAGCAAGTCAAGAATGAAAGCCCAGTTCCCCGAAGCTGGCAATCTTTCTATCATGTTATTCCTTTGCATTTGTAGTTTCTTTTCTGTTTAAGTGTGAACTTATTTGCAAATTTCATTTGTAAGACGTGTTTGTTTTCGATTGATAATGATAATGAAATGAATATGCATGTTTTGATTAAATCCATTCGTGTTCACTCAATATTGCTTTTTCAATAATGTCAAACGCTTGTTTAAGCGGAATTCCTTGAGGGAGGATGATGAAGTTGAAAGACGCGCAGGCTTCCGAATGTATACTTTTGAATAAAATCTCTGCTGATGATGTACAGGCATTGTTTCAAATCCCTAAACACAGGAGATATAAGGATGTTAATCCCTTGTCAACCCCTTTGAGCCTAGTTGTAGGAGTTTCTTTCTGAAAACGAAAAAACCTCAATCTTAACCTGGGGCAGGGTAGGTATCAGTTAATCCGACTAAACATCCAGATTGCCGAAGGAGTGTTCCCCGTTCGAGGATCAATCACACCCGTAGAGGTCGTACCTAAAAAGCCGAGAAGTGAGACAGTCACAATCCCTTCAACAAGTCAGACCAGCTGGTGTCACATGATTTGTTCTGAAAAAAGAAAAGAAAAAACAGAAGCCCGCTAAGTCGATAACTTGAAAACAAGTGGCTTAGGCAAAAATTAGGGCATCCCGCTGGACTTTGAGATCAGAATATATACTCAACGAGTCAGTCCAAGCAAAAATAGGGAAATAAAAAATGACGAAGAATAAGTCGTGTGAGCCAGACACCAAAGGCGAAAAGCGAGTGACTGTCACTCTGAAAACTTATGGTTTCTTGAACCATCACTCCTGTCAGTCAACCTCTGAGAGGCGAGCGAGTGTCGAATTAGCTGAACGTAGGATTGGAGAACATCAAGGAGAGTGGGTGGGTTAAACAGAACTTTGAGCCTTACATCCTTTCTTTCAAACCATGAACCTAACCAAGTTACAACCTTCAGAAGTCCTAATTGAAGCAAGTTAGTTTCGGAAGCATACTTCGGTAAAGATCGCGTCGAAACTGACTCCTAAAAGGATTTTCTTACCCTATGGGTATTGATATTGACATTCCGATAAGTGATTCATCCACTATACATCACAACTTTTTTCTAGTGAACAGACTTGGATTTCAAAACTGTCATATGCATTGCATTGATATTATCATTTGCAAAACAATTTGTTTTACTCGCGAGTAAGTACTTGACAGCAGGAAAGTTTCTACAGTGGAAGGTTTGATCGATAAGATGCAGAATGCCTGAATACTCTGTTGAGCAGGGGCAAGCCATATCAAATGATCATCAAAGGAACCAGTCATCCGAAGATCAGTTAATCTGGGGCAATCAGGTCGAGATTCGATAAATCTCTCGAAGTCAGCCAGGGGCACTTCTCTACAAATCGGCCAATCAGGGGCAAATCACTTCAAGGCTGGGGCAGGTTACCCCAAGAGCACAGATATTATTCTTACCCAGAAGGCAGCTAATCGGAAGCACCTCTCTGAGGTTCATGATGTTGAGGCAGTTCATATCAGACCAGCAGGGTAAGGAGCTTTCAGTTTTCCTTTCAAGGAACATCCCCACAGAGATCCCACAGGCTGGGGAAAAATCAAAAGTAAAGGAATTGTTCCTCTCTATATCTTCAGAGCTACTCAGAGCTATTCAAGCAGGTGCAGTCAGTCTTCAGGTTCAAGATGAATGTCGGGAAGTCGTAACCCTTCACCTGTCTTCCCCAGCAAAAGCCCAATCATCATTGGCACGAGCAAGCTATCCCCAGGAGAGTCCAATCATACTTGGCACATCCGGCTATTCTCAGCGGAATTGGCTTCACCTCTTCAGCATTTATTTTGCTGGAATGGTTCTTTCACATCCAGCTTTCCCCCGGCAACCCGAGCCTGCATCTGCATTTTTTGCATATGGTTATCATATTTGCATCATCTTTGCATTTCACCCTCAAACGCGTAGCATTTCCATTTCATATGGAGCATTGCGCCATTCTCAAACATGTGCATGTGCATGCGAAGCATAAGCCAGTTTTTGCTAGCCTTCTGTGGCAACGTGAGTCACTCTATAATCAGTTCAGGGGCATTTATCCAGCAGCTTTGTTCAGACAGCTTGTCGGTTTACTCGGATTTCAGATCATATGACGGTTATGATTTTGTCCATCAATCTTCTGATGATGACATTCCCGAGCAGTTTTTCTTTCCGTCAGTTCCTATTGACGATGTGTTTCCCCAACAAGTATTTTCTCCGTCTATCATTAGACGTCGTGAGTATGGTTTTCTTTCCGTCTATCTTTAGACGATGTGGTTCTTCAGACAAGTTTTCTTCTTGTCTATCTTTAGACAAGGTGATAAGATCAAGTGCATGTTGATCTGGCCTTCGGAAAGGTTTCTCTCCGTCTATCATTAGACGCCGTTGGGTTAGGTTTTTCTCCGTCTATCTTTAGACGTTGGGAGTTTGAGTATGGTTTTCTTTCCGTCTATCTTCAGACGATGTGATTCTTCGGACAAGTTTTCTTCCTGTCTATCTTTAGACAATGTGATAAGATCAAGTGCATGTTGATCTGGCCTTCGGAAAGGTTTCTCTCCGTCTATCATTAGACGCCGTTGGGTTAGGTTTTTCTCCGTCTATCTTTAGACGTTGGGAGTTTGAGTATGGTTTTCTTTCCGTCTATCTTCAGACGATGTGATTCTTCGGACAAGTTTTCTTCCTGTCTATCTTTAGACAATGTGATAAGATCAAGTGCATGTTGATCTGGCCTTCGGTATGGTCTTCTCCGTCTATCTTTAGACGTCGTGAGTTTGGATATGGTTTTCTCTCCGTCTATCTTTAGACGATGCGAGGTTTCAAGGCGATCTTTCAGATATTGGCTTTCTTTCTGTTTATTGGTTGAGGTGACATTTCAAGAGGGTTTTTCTCCTGACCGTCGATTCTTATTAACGTCGAGGCTCTTTGAAGAATGGTCGGTTTCCCTAGTTGTCTATTCTTATTGGCGACATGGCTCTTTGAAGGTGGTTTTCTTCCTGTCAGTTCTTATTGAAGGTGTGGCCCTTTTGAAGATATCTTTCCATCAACTCCTATGGACGAAAGGATTCTGAAATTTGATGGGTGGTTTTGAAGTTCATTGACGTGGATATTTTTTCTCTCTGTCTATCTTTAGACAATGTGAACCTTCAGGATGGTGTCTTTCCGTCTATCATTAGACGATGTGAGTATTGGTGCCTTTCCGTCTATCATTAGACGATGTGAGTATTGGATTTGTTTTTGTTCACCCTCAGACGATGTGAGCGTGGTGATTCCTCTCGTCTATCATTAGACGATGCGAGATTTGGATGCGATTTTCCTCTCGTCTATCATTAGACGATGCGATATTTGGATATGATTTTCCTCTCGTCTATCATTAGACGATGTTGGGAATTGACGGCGAAGTCAGATAATTTTGAGGACTGACGGCGAGGTCAGGTGTGTCACCAATTATATGTGGAATTTTGACAACAAAGTCAGATTATTTTTAGAGAGTTGATGGCGAAGTCAGATCATGTTGGGAATTGACGGCGAAGTCAGATAATTTTGAGGACTGACGGCGAGGTCAGGTGTGTCACCAATTATATGTGGAATTTTGACAACAAAGTCAGATTATTTTTAGAGAGTTGATGGCGAAGTCAGATCATGTAGGGAGTTGACGGCGAAGTCCGACAATTTTGAGGACTGACGGCGAGGTCAGGTGTTTCACCAATTTTATATGGAGTTTGACAACGAAGTCAGATGTTTTACAAATTTGATACTGAGTTTTGACGGCGAAGTCAGGTGCTTTTACTAGATATTGATGATTGACGGCGATGTCAGAGGTTTCTTTTTATGATTGGCAAATTTCCGGGTTCCTTTTTGTATTCAATCACCTTCTACCACGAATGTCTGAAAGCGGTTGCTTTTCATCCCTTCTGGTCCAAGTCGATTGAATAGGGGCAACTGTTGCACCCTAAAATTTGCCCACCCGTTTTCTAGCTTTGACTGGCTTTTGCTTCGTTTTTCATCTGCGTATCATTTTCGCATTTTGCCCGTATTATCAGCCGGATTGAATTTGTCAGGATTTTAGCCGCTTTGCTCGCGTTTCAGGCGAATCAAATTAATTCAAACGAAAAGCTCAGTGTCAAAATCGAGCGAAAGTCGCTCTCCTCTTGATAATTCAATCCATGTTGATAATATCGGCACATTTCGGTGCTCGCCCGTTTTCCCATGGCATTTTGCATTTATTTATTATTTTTTGCTTTATTTAATCATTTAGAATAGTTATTTACTTCTTTCTTTAGAATATATTTTATTTTTATAGTTTTTATATAGAAGTTTAATTTATTTGAATTTTTATTAGAAATAGTTTTTTTTCTTATTTAGGATAGAAATAGATTATTTTTATAAGCATAGAATTAATTTGTTTTTAGAGTCATTTTAGTTTTAGAATTAATTAGATTTGATTTATTTTTAGAGACATTTTAGGATTTTAGAATTAAATTAGTATTGTTAGAGATATTTTAGGATTTAAATATTTTTTAGAATATTAAATAGTTTTGAATAGATTTTTATTTTCATATAGAAATTATTTTATTTTGTTTTAATAGTTTTTAAATATTTTTGCTTATAAGTTGTTTAGAGTTATATATTAAATAGGTTTTTTTTAATATTAGGATTCATTTGTAATTAATTTTATTTAATAGTTTTGTTAGAATTTTCTTTTTAAAAGTTATTCTCATTTTATTATATTAAAATTAGTTTTAGTATAGAATATTTTATTAGATTTTATTATTATTTTATTAGTTAAAAATAGTTTTTATTAATTAATTTTGATTTTTTTAATGTTTACGTAATATATATTTGTTTGTGCGTGAAAATTAATGAATGTATATATGTCTTAGCGGTTAGGCTTCTGTGTATTATACTGAAGGTTGGGGGTTCGAATCCCAGCTTCAGCGTTTTATTGATTTTTTCCGTTTTATTATATTACGTAATATATTTTTGTTTGTGCGTAAGAATTAATGAATGTATATATGTCTTAGCGGTTAGGCTTGTGTGCATTATATTGAAGGTTGGGGGTTCGAATCCCAGCTTCATCGTTTTATTGATTTTTTTTCCGTTTTATTTTTTTCCGTTTTATTATATTTTGTTTGTGCGTTTTGTTAATAGAAGCAAATCTGTCCCAGCGGATCAGGTTCTGTGTATTTGTTTGAGGGTTGGGGGTTCGAATCTTGAATCTTACCCCCAGTGCCTTTTTTATTTTATTCAATTTTTATTTTATGAAAAAGTTTCTTTTATTTTATTTTATTTTTTTTACCCCAAATGCCACGTGGCAGCCCTATTTAGGGTACCCCAACCCTAATTCCATAACCCAACAATCCCAATCCAAGCCGCTACAGCAGCCGCCCTGACCTTCCATCCTCTCACCTTCACGAACAACTTCTTCATCTTACACCATCACCTTCAACACTATCAAGATCAAACCATAAAAACAGAACTACCGTGAAAACCACAAAACCTCCACCGCCAGACGAATCAACAAAGATGAGTAACTCGCAACAACAAAAAAACCAAACGAAACCTTAAACCCACTTCCTTCCAAACCCGTTCCAGTCTTCGAATCCGCCATTCCAACAACCCGTCGAAACCGGAAACCGAAACAAATCTAAATCTAACATGAATCTGGATCCGAAATAGGGAGAGTAATCAGACGAAACCAAACAAAATTCGTCAACAACAATCAACGTAAAGACCCGTTTTCAAGCGGTTAAGGCTGTGAGAGTAAACAAAAAACTGTGGCGGCTGTGTGAATAGAATTGAGCGGAGAAGATTGAAACCGTTGACGCTGATTTTGTCCCATTTTACTTTCAGTGCGTTATGAGATGATGATAAAGAGCTATTCCTCTGTTTGTTTTCACGATTGTCGTTTTTGTTTTTTTTCTTCCTAGTGATGGAAGGGAAGAGGAAACAGTTGATGTTGCTCAGGTCATCACCAAGCATGTTTCCGTTTTTGGTTCTTTTATCATGATCTGTTTGGCATTGATGGGCTGTAGCCCAAATTTTTGTGTTTATCACCCCCCTCCCTGTTTATTTTTTATTATTATTATTTTTTTTTTTATTTTCTTAACTTTATATATATATATTAATTAAGTATTATTATTGTTTTATTTATATTATATGACATTAGTTTTAATTTTGTAAATATGTTATACTAATCTTTTTTTATTTTATTTTATTTATTTTTATAACCTTTCTAACTTTATTTTGAATTTTCTTATGTATATATTTTTCTTAATATTCCTTTTTTTTAAAACCATAGTTTCTATATTATTTATTTTAGAACTTTAAGATTATTTCATATTAGAAGGTTATTTTCTTTTTAAAGTTAAATTTCATTTTTGTTATTGGGCATTTTGTCCCATTTTCTGTCTTTTTGGTCGATGACGAGACCTCCGTAATTCATTACCAGTCAAATTATTGATAGGTAATGTTGGATCTGAGACCACCTCTTTTCCCTCTTCGTTACTTGTCCCGACTCGATTCAAAACTTTGTCAAACAATTTTCAAAATCAAATCATCTTTGTATTGAACTAAAACGAGGGGATTAAGTGTAGACTTTCTTCCCCTCCGAGTTTTGGGATACCCACTGTAGTGAGGGTGGTTTCGACGCTCGTCATTCAATACGAAGACGCTTCCAACGTTTCCTCATAAAACCTCGGTCTCGTACTGAGTATACTTTCCATAATAAACTATTTTCTCTTTGCACCGAATTAAAAGAGGGGATTAAGTGTAGACTTTCTTCCTCTCCGAGTGTTGGGATGCCCACTGTAGTGAGGGTGGTCTTGATACTCGTATTTCGATACGAAGACGTAACTTTATCCATCACATATCTCTTTATCCACCTCTCCCTCTTTAACTTTATTCCGTAACCTTTCTCACCTAAAACCTCGGACCTGCACCGAGTGTATTTTCAAATCTTTTCACATTAAAACTTGAATGGTCGTGGAGTGGTTAGGCGTAGGCCTTCTCCTATCCCGAGTGCTGACGTTTACCGTAGGGTTCTCTGTCGCAAAGCACTTACCATTCAAAACCTAAAACATCTTTAATAAGAGAACGAAGTTCTCTTTGCATTGAATTAAAGAGAGAGGATTAAGTGTAGTCTTTCTTCCTCTCTGAGTGTTGGGATGCCCACTGTAGTGAGGGTGGTCTCGATACTCGTCTTTCGATACGAAGACGTAACTTTATCCATCACCTATCTTTATCCACCATCTCGCTTTCACAACTTCTTTCCACAATTTTCACACCTAAAACCTCGGTCCCGCACCGAGTGCATTTTAAAATCATTTTCATAACAAAACTTGAATTGACGTGGAGTGGTTAGGCGTAGGCCTTCTCCTATCCCGAGTGCTGACGTTTACCGTAGGGTTCTCTGTCGCAAAAGCATTTACCATTCAAAACCAAAAACATCTTTAATAAGAGAACGAAGTTCTCTTTGCATTGAATTAAAGAGAGAGGATTAAGTGTAGTCTTTCTTCCTCTCCGAGTATTGGGATGCCCACTGTAGTGAGGGTGGTTTCGACGCTCGTCTTTCAATACAAAGACGCCTCGTTCGCCACACCTTTTTATAACAAAAACTTTGAGACAAAGAATTGGGTACTACCCGTAGGGGTTACTATCCGAGGACATGTCTCGCCCCCTAAAAAACAATCCAATCAATCAAACGTGACTTCTTGCCCCGCGTGGCGAAAACTAATCAATCTTTCAAAAGGATATGATACGTCCGTTCTACCGCAAACAGGTAACGCCTAAGTCTCCAACGAGCGAGCAGCAAAACACCTAACTGCTAGAATGCGCACGATAGCATCATCCATAAAAAAACATCAACACACCGTAGGCCGAACTACGGCTGCTCTGATTTCTCATACCAGATGAGAATACGTAGGCACAAGACGACGATGTCTTGGCGAGCACATCCCCCCATATTTGTAGTTCCCCGAACTACGTCGACTCTGACTTTCTCACACCTATTGAGAATACGTAGGCCTAGGACTGCGAAGTCCTACCGAGTCTGTTCTTTCTTTTCTTCCCCGTTCTCCCTTTCCTCCTAACTTTCCTGTTTCTAACCTTTATCTTTACCCATTGGAACACCTCTTATAGCATATATTTAAGCAGATAAATTCACACATCGACAAACAAAAGGTTCCCATCGAGTACGATGGATGCGAGGGGTGCTAATACCTTCCCTTCGCATAACCGGCTTCCGAACCCGTTCTTGGTTGCGAGACCAATCTTATCCATTCTTTTCTTAAGGTTTTATCGATATTTTCCCTTCCCCTCATGGGATAAATAAAGTTCGGTGGCGACTCTTCTGTCTATCTTTTTCGCCTCCCCGTCGTTGCACGATGCATTTTTCGAGTAGCGTCAGCCGCCTACGATTACCATCACCAAAGCTGGGCCGATACCTTTCGAAAGCACCAACGTTGTCCCATGGCACTATGGGGCAGAGGTCTACTGCAACGGACAGAAGTTGGAACTAGAGTCGTTTGGGTCGTCTGTGGAGAACCTAGTGGGCGTTAGCGAAATTACTCGCAGCGGAAGAGTGTTCGCACCACCTGAGGTCGTAACGGATCAAGCGGACAGAGCTGATGCAACTGATAAAGGTAAAAGTAAAGTCGTTGAAGAGATCCCTTGCGGGGTAGAAAAAGACTTACTTGTTAAAGACGCTGAAGAGTTTATGAGGTTGATTAAGAAGAGTGATTACAAAATCGTGGATCATCTCCATCAAACACCCTCGAAGATTTCCATCTTGAACCTGTTGCTGTGTTCTGAGGCGCACCGCAACGCGCTGCTGAAGGTGTTGAATGCCGCGTATGTACCACAAGAAATATCAGTAAACCAGTTAGAAGAGGTCGTAGCCCACGTGAATGCTGGAAATGGGTTAGGGTTCACTGACCTAGAGCTGACGCCGAAGGGAAGGAACCACAATAGCGCCCTGCACATCTCGATAGAGTGTAGGGGAACGATTATGTCTCACGTGTTGGTAGACACAGGGTCATCGCTCAATGTTCTTCCGAAGAAGGCATTAATGAAGTTAGATACTCGCGGAGTGATTTGCACACCCAGTGATCTGATTGTGAAAGCGTTCGATGGAACCAAACGCCATGTTTTCGGGGAGGTGACGTTGCCAATCCAAGTCGGGCCGGAAACATTCGATGCGGTCTTTTACATTATAGACATCATGTCTGCCTACAGCTGTCTCTTGGGCCGGCCATGGATCCATTCTGCGGGTGCCGTAACCTCCACGTTGCACCAGAAGCTCAAGTACACTGTCGGAGGTAGCATCGTGACTGTTTGTGGGAGGAAGACATAATGGTGAGCCATTTGTCGTCCTTCAAGTATGTTGAGATGGATGGGGAAATCCACGAAACCCTATGCCAAGTGTTCGAAGCTGTTAAAGTCAAGGACGTAACTTCTGCAATCACTGAGAAACCAGAGATGACTCTCTCTTCCTTCAAGGAATCCCGGGCCGTTGTTCAAGCCGGATCTACCCCAGGCTAGGGACGAATTTTGGAGATACCTAACAAGCAAGACAAGTTTGGGTTGGGATATTCTCCTGGAGCTGAAGCCTCCTCTTCCAGCAGTGCATCGCAAGGTAAAGGGCCGATTCAGTTTACCAGTGGCGGGGTGATATTTGAAAGAGTCAACGCGGTGTCTGAAGACAGCGGAGATAGTGACTGTGACTTAGACTCTTGGATCCAGCCAAGCAAGCCCGGCGAGAGCCTTAACAACTGGTCCGTCAAGGATATCTTCCAGATGACAAGCAAAGAGTAATGATTTACTTTTTTTCCAATCATTGTACAACCCTACGTCCTACCTAGGGCATAGTGGTTTTATTGTCAGGGCCTCGTTTGATTAGGTACATGCATTTTATCAATAAATCAAAAGGCGTATTTCTTCGTATTCAAATATTGTGATCTCTGTTATTCCTGTTTTATATTTGTTTTGAAAAACAATAAAATGGCAATGAGGTTTGTGCTAACCTGCATATCCTTGTTTTAAGCTTAACCCTTGTTATTGCAGGATCCACATAACAGATGACATCGACTCTGGACCTTCTACGACTCACTTCGACTTCGATTGCCCGACCTATCAAGCCGAAGAAGAGATTGATGAAGACGAAGACCTTCCCGAAGAGTTGGCCCGCTTGTTGAAACAAGAAGAGAAAGTTATTCTGCCTCATGAGGAAGAGATTGAGATCGTGAATTTGGGTTCTGAAGAACTAGTCAGGAACGTCAGGATAGGGGATGCCTTGCAGAGTGATGTCAAGCAGAGATTGGTCGAGATGCTAAGAGAGTATAGTGACGTCTTTGCTTGGTCATACGAAGATATGCTAAGAGAGTATAGTGACGTCTTTGCTGGCCACTTGTTGGTGAGGGCCTTTACCCTTTCTTCGAGCGTTGGACACAGCGCTCGTTTCTCCTTCTCGTCTTTTGCCACTATAAGGTTTCTTTCTGCCTCCTCCAACTGAGGATGAATCCCCTTGAATTTTCCCGAGTTTGATCCCATTTTCGATGTGCTCACCCGTGATAATGAGATCTGAGAAGGTTCTGGACATACCACTGACCAACTTCTCATAGTAAACCCCTGGGAGGGTGGCTACGAACATCTGCATAAGCTCACGTTCAACCATCGGCGGCTGAACCCTGGCTGCCAACTCACGCCGCCGCTGGGCGTACTCCTTAAACCCTTCATTGTTCCTCTGCGACATATTCTGCAGCTGGACTCGGTTCGGGGCCAAGTCGCTGTTGTATTGGTAGTGGTGCACAAATGCTTCAGCAAGATCCTTCCACGTGCGCACACTAGTAGGCTCCAGACTCATGTACCATTCGAGGGATGGCCCGGAAAGAATGTCTTGAAAGAAGTGCATCAGCAACTTCTCGTCCTCAAAATGAGCAGACATTTTTCTGTAGTACGATCTCAGGTGGACGCGAGGGCAAGTGGTGCCCTTGTATTTTTCAAAGTCAGGTACCCTGAACTTGGGAGGTACCTTAAAATCAGCAATCAGTCCCAACTTGGACATATCAACGCCCAGGGTGTTCTGGTTCTCGATATCTCTCATCTTATCTTCGAGTGCTTTGAACCTTAGACGTGCTTCAGCATTCAGCTCACCTTCAGCACCTCTCTGAGAGAACACATCGTCCTGACGACCCTCTAGCCATGGCTAAGGCCCAAACAGATTCCCAACACCGGCATTGTCGTTGCCCAGCCCAACATTGACATTAGCTCCCAGACTCCCATTACCGACGCCCGTCGTATTGAGTCCCATGTTGGCCATCACATTGCCGTTGGCACTGCCGTTTCCCCCGGTCACGGGAACACCATTCTGTGGAGTTTCAACTGGTGGAGGAGTAGGCACAGTCCCACCATGGAGTACGACATTGCTATCGACCCTTGAAATCAGGGGCTGAACCAAGGTTCTGAGCTGATCCTGGCCGTTGGCGACCGCTTGCATGAGCTCCATGAAGCGATCCATTCTTTCGCGGAGTTCCTGAACATCGGTTTGCACTTGCTCCATGATTCTGGTTTGATTAGCTCTAGTCGAATAGCGGTGAATAGGTCTCTGATCAATCCTGGAACCACCTGAAACAACCTGGGAAACACAAAAGGGTTAGGAAAAACAACAAAGTGCTCTTTATGCAAATGCTTCATGCAAATGCAAACGTGTGTCTGTGCGTTGGGGAGATTTCCCCCGATCCTAGTGCCTGAGTGCCAGTGCTTATAATAACAAGAAGTCCGAGTCCAGTCATGGAAATAACATCTCATATATAAAGAAAGCCCATCAAGGCAATACACAACATCAGCGAGTACAAGATGAATCAACAGCGTGACCTCAGCCAACAAGTCTGGTGATGGTCAGCATACAACAATGATCAAAACAAAAGGAATACAAATAATCAAGTACGGCCACGGGCGCGATACTCTTCTAACAACTCCTTCGTTTCTGGATGATCAGGCAGAGTGAGTAACCCTTCGACGAGTAATTCCCTTTGCACAATGGTGTACTGAAGACCTTCGACCGAATCTTCCCATGCTCCTTCGCCGAAAAAATCTTCTAGCTTCCGTTTCTTGGACTCAAACGTCAGTTTGTGCTCCTTCAAGTTGGCGAGAGCTCTGTTGAGCTGGCCTTCGGCGGCGTATCTGCGAGCGGTTTCTTCATCAAACCTCTTCTCACTAGCCTTCACCTGGGCTTCCAGCTTGGAGATCTATAGCATCAGCTTATCCTCCCTCTCTTTCCTGGTGGCTAGGGAGGCCTTCCAGTGCTGGTTGAACTTGGATATCCTCCGATACGCTTCGTACAAGTGCTGCTTCTTCGTAGCTAGTACGTTGTAGACAGCTTTGAAGTCTTGACCCATGCGTTCACGCTCGGCTATCTGCTTAGTCAGGTCTGTACCTAGCTGGTTCACCAGCTCTGTTTGCCTCTTGAAGGAATGAACGGCTTCGTTCCTCTCGCTTCGAAGCTGAGCCAACTCTTTCTCCAATTCCTCATTTGCCAGCTTCAATTCATCTCGCTCAGCTAACACCTGATTATGCTGCTGAATGGGCACAGTAATAGGCTTTTCAATCATTGGAGGGCTTTCTGGCTTGGCAGGAAGAAATGGCATCCCTATAGCATCTGCTCTGGCTCTGATCCAAGTTACATACGGAGGGTAGGCTTGATTGTTGCTTCTCCCCAGCAATGGTTTTCCCTTCTTACTGATACCATTCCAAGCGCGCTGAAGCTTGGACAACATAT
The DNA here is from genome assembly GCA_963859935.3 of Lathyrus sativus. Lineage (NCBI taxonomy): Eukaryota > Viridiplantae > Streptophyta > Magnoliopsida > Fabales > Fabaceae > Lathyrus > Lathyrus sativus. Next base: position 524,634,127 of record OZ012738.1, read on the forward strand.
CCCCCTCTAGAAGACCAGTGAGGTACAGATCAAGATTGCGCCGGAGGACATGGAGAAAACTACGTTTATTACTCCCTGGGGAACATTTTGCTACAAGGTAATGCCTTTCGGTCTGAAGAACGCAGGAGCCACTTACCAAAGAGCAATGGTTACTTTGTTTCATGATATGATTCATCATGAGATTGAAGTCTATGTTGATGACATGATTGCGAAGTCCCAAACGGAGGAAGGACATCTGGTCAATTTGCTGAAGCTTTTTGAGAGGCTCAGGAAGTTCAGGTTGAGGCTGAATCCTAACAAGTGTATTTTCGGAGTACAGTCCGGAAAACTACTGGGGGTTATCGTGAGTGAAAAAGGCATTGAGGTTGATCCTGCGAAGATTAAAGCAATACAAGAAATGCCAGCGCCAAAAACCGAAAAAGAAGTTCGCGGTTTCCTGGGCAGAATAAACTACATTGCGAGGTTTATCTCTCAGCTCACGGCCACGTGTGAACCGATGTTCAAACTGCTAAAGAAAGATCAGGAGATTATCTGGAACGAGGATTGCCAGAAGGCATTTGATAAGATAAAATAGTATCTACAGGAACCTCCGATCTTGATACCCCCAGTGGCCGGAAGACCCTTAATCATGTACTTGACAGTTCTTGAGAATAGTATGGGGTGTGTTCTCGGTCAGCACGACGAGACGGGCAGAAAGGAGCATGTCATTTACTACTTGAGTAAAAAGTTCACAGACTGTGAATCTCGTTACTCGATGCTGGAGAAAACGTGTTGTGCACTAGCCTGGGCTGCCAAACGTTTACGACAGTACATGCTCAATCACACCACCATGCTAATTTCGAAGATGGATCCGATCAAGTACGTCTTCGAGAAGCAAGCGCTTTCGGGCAGGATTGCCAGATGGCAAATGGTGTTGACGGAATATGACATTCAGTATGTTTCCCAGAAGGCCATTAAGGGAAGCGTATTGTCTGAATACCTGGCCGAACAGCCGATCGAAGATTATCAGCCGATGAAATTTGAATTCCCTGATGAGGATATTATGTTTCTTAAAGCGAAAGATTGCGATGAACCATTGCCCGACGAGGGTCCAGATAGGAAATCCCAGTGGAAATTGATATTAGAAGGGGCGGTTAATTCGTATGGAAGTGGCATTGGGGCTATCATCACGACTCCCCACGGATCCCATATCCCGTTCACTGCGAGACTGACGTTTCCAGTCACCAATAACGAAGCGGAGTATGAAGCATGCATCATGGGTCTAGAAGAGGCAATTGATTTGAGAATCAAGAACCTAGATGTATATGGTGACTCGGCGCTTGTGATCAACCAGATTAAAGGGGAGTGGGAGACTCGCCAATCGAATTTGGTGTCGTACATGAATTATGCCAGAAGGCTGCTTCCGTTCTTTGATCGAGTGGAACTCCATCATGTGCCCAGGGCTGAGAATCAGATGGTTGATGCCTTAGCCACGTTGGCTTCGATGTATAAAGTCAATTTTTGGAATGAAGCTCCAAGAATTGTCCTTTCTCGTCTCGATAGACCTGCATTCGTCTTTGCGATCGAGGAAGCCTCCGATGGCAAGCCATGGTTCCATGACATCCAGACCTTCCTTATGACTAAGGAGTATCCGTAGGGAGCGTCAACCCAGGATAAGAAGACTCTGAGGAGGCTGTCTGGAAATTTTTATCTCAATCCTGATGGAGTTTTGTATAAAAGAAACCACGATCTCGTGCTACTCAGATGTGTAGATGAGAAAGAAGCGAGTATGCTCATGGAAGAAGTCCATGAAGGCACATTTGGTACGCACGCCGATGGGCATGCTATGACGAGAAAGATCCTGAGAGCAGGATACTACTGGCTGACGATGGAATCGGATTGCTTTAAATTCGCGAAGAGATGTCATAAATGCCAGATTTATGCTGATAAAGTTCATGTGCCCCCGTGCCCGTTAAATGTCATGTCCTCCCCGTGGCCATTCTCCATGTGGGGCATCGACATGATAGGCAAGATCGAGCCCACCGCATCTAATGGTCATTGCTTCATTCTAGTAGCTATCGACTACTTCACCAAGTGGGTGGAGGCAGCCTCATATGCTAATGTGACCAAGCAGGTGGTGGCTAAATTCATAAAGAGGGACATCTGTCGCTTCCGCGAAAATAAGGTGCCGGCAAAACAGAAGAGTCGCCACCTTTCGTTATTTATCCCTCTGAGCGGGAAAGGAAACGATCGGAAAAACCTGACGAAAAAAGGGTAAGACAAGGTCGCCGCAACCATTGTCTGGGTTCGGGAGTCGGTTACGCAAGGGGAAGGTATTAGCACCCCTCACGTCCGTCGTACTCGACAGGATCCACGCTTGTTGTGTTTACTGGACGAGTTGGTTTATCTATCTACCTATCAAGGCTGGCTTAAACAGAAAAGAAAATGACTCGGCAAAGCGTCGCACTTTATGCCTACGTATTCCCATCAGAGAATGAGAAATCAGAGTCAACGTAGTTCGCCTAACTACGGGTTACGGGGAAGGTGGCTCGCCAATACATCAGTATTGTGCCTACGTACTCTCAACAGGCATGAGAGATCAGAGCTTACGTAGTTCGGGATAATACAGATTACGGGGATTCAGATTCATCTATTTTATCGAGTAGGGTTAAACAGCAGTTCCAGCAGTTAGGGGCAAAGCCTGTTTGCGGTGGCGCTGAAGTTTAACGACACTCTTTTCTTCAGAAAAGCTTTCCTTTGAATTATGGGCCCACGGGGCAAAAAAGTTTGAAGTTTGTTTTCTGTCTTTTACGGAAGAAGTGTTTTTTATTGTGTTTGCAATTTCAATCGCACTAAAGACTATGACCTGAGAGCGAATGCGTCGTATGTCACCCAAAGGGTGCCATACTAAACATCCAGACTGTTGGAAAGAAGCTCTCCAACAATCCTTTCTCAGATAGCTTAAGGCTCGTAACATACGAAAGAAATCATTCATGATTACTGTATCTTAAGCTGTTTTGAGATGAGAAGAGAGAGGGCTCAAGTAAAGGGAGACTATCAAGTCCTAATGTTGTCATGCCAAGGATTCATCCTATGGTTGAGGTTTGAAACAGGGAACTCCTAGAAGTTATCATGCATAGGTTTCAACCTAAGTTCTATCATCACTTCCTTATCAAAGGAAATGAGAGTCCTAAGGGATCAATGTCAATGATACACAGAAACAGATAAAGCATCAGCTTAAACAGTAAACAGATAAATGACTGTAAAATGCATGTGTTGCACCCCAAAATTTGCCCTCACTTCCAAGACTTCAAGGGGGCTTCATAACATCTTATATGTGTATAAGAACCCCCATGTCAAGTTTCAAGACTTTTCTCAAAAGTTTGCTCAGTCAGATGATCAGATAAGTCAAAAGTCTTACAGGAGGATTGTTCGGAATTCAGGAATATTTACCATTTTAATATCTAAATGTTCTCTCTATTCAAGTTCAAATTCGGGCTAACATTTCAAGATTTGAATTTCACCGTGAAAGATACATTTCATTATGGGGAAATGAGCTTCAAGACCAGTCGATTCCAAGTTTGAGTAAATCAGTCGCCAGAGGATTATTCAAGTTTAGGAAGTCACCATAATCATCAGGAAGTGGGTTGGTTTCTTAAGAAGTTCAGTTGTTTGTATGGGATTATTATGATCAAGCATCGCAGAGACAAGACACGAATCATAGTGATTAAGGCTCCTTGTGCCATCAAGTATTTGTTGTTATAAACATGAGATAGAATTCGAGGGATCCCAGGCGACGTCCGAGTTTGGTCTGTATTATTTAGAGCGCAATTGATGAAGTTCATTTGGTTAAAATTGAATTTACGTGTTTGACAAAGTTCAAATCAAAAGTCAAAATCAAGTTGCTATGTAACCCAAGTACTGATTCAGATTTGGAAGTTTAAAAACTCAAGTTATTAATCCTCACAAAGACTCAAGTCAACACTCCAAAGTTAAGGAAAACTCATTGTGAGCATTGCTTCAATCTTTTAATTGGAGATCACGATGAAGTTTCCATACCATCAAGGGCCTTATCCGCCAAGCCTAAGACACCACACTCGAACAGATTCACGTTTAACAGGACACAATTAATGTTTAACAATGCAGAGAAAAAACATGAAGCACTAATAATAATGGGTTTAGTACATGTATTGTTTTTGTCATGAACCTGTGAGCCAAAGTTCAATTACTAACAAATATCCACTTAATTAAATGCCTACAAGTTCTCACGAATCCATTCACATATACAAGAGAAAACGCCTACAATCATTATCATGCCAGACCGTTTTTAAATTAATGGAGACATCTTAAGTTCACACCAAGGCCAAAGAAAAGTCTTCTGGTGTGGAGTTATGCTGGTATTGAGTTATGCAGGAAGTGTGTAGTGAACTATCCACCTTTGACCGCCCTTCGACTGGCACCAAGAAGCTCCCCATGCGAGATACGTATCCTCGCGGGCTAGAAAAGCAGTAGCATGCCATCGAACATTCCGCCACCGGTGAGAGTTTTGATAACACCAAGAGTCCGTTACTGCTTAGATCTTAAACCTTTTGCCTCCACTTGCCGAAGAGACCAATTCAGGGAATTCAAAAGTCTGTAGTACCAGCCAACTCATAACCTGCATAATCACAACAACATCGTCAAATACGCCCACGACAATGAAGACAACCGGGCCTTGTACAACCAAATATTTTGATTACCTCATCGGTCTGTTCTCCAACTATTTGACAGCAAGATTCCTGTTCAGTTGCATCGGTCCCATGGACAGACATGCCAAAATAGGAGCTCCCGTTAATGACTCGTTCCCCACGCTTGAATAAACGGTCCTGCAAACAAAACTGGTAGCCCAACACCTATGGAGAATTACATCAATGATCTTATGGATAATATTAATACTATCTAAGTTTCCACCCAAAACAAATATGATTTCTAGCCTGCCAAACTTCGTCAATTGTCTCTCACATTTAAGGATTTTCTGCTTGCTGTCATTACCTCTGCAGAAGAATTCCTGCACGCAACTAGTCAAGAAAGTAATTTTGATGCTCCAATCAAAGCCTGTCCTGTTGAGACCTGCACATAAAATCATGTAACTTTAACACAGTAGATTCAGGTAATCTTGAAACAGAATTTGAGCACAACCTTCAGCAGATGGATCAGTACACTCTCAGCAGCTTTGACTCGCTTCCCAATCCCGGTCCGTGGGAGATGAACATCAACTACTTTGCTCCAAATCATGACCTTACTTAAGAGTTTGTGAGGCCAGCCTGTGGTCCTTGCAAAAGAAACCAATTGCACAACGAAAGTCTTCAAAATTGGAGAAGACAGTTATGTTTGAGTGCAAAAAAAACAACAACAGCAGTAAGATTTTGCCCTTCTGCAGGTATCTGAATTGAACGCCTATTGAAAGTTGAACTGTTTGGAAGAAGATACGACATCGTCCATGAGCCTTGACTACCTGAAGTCTGAATTAGCAGTGTACCTGCATTCAATCCACACCAACGATTAAGCATCACGAGACGCAGACATTACTAAGAACTACACTCACACAGGAAACATAACAGACCTTTGAATAATTTGAAGCTCACACCAGTCACTTGAAGTTTCGGCAGCAATCTCAGTAAACTGAGGCTCGCAGCAAGTGTAGAGCAATACCACGCCTTGATCAACATGAGACACTCTACTCAACCCTGTCAAGAGAAGTGCATGAAGTCAGTAAGTCTTTGAAGCAATTCAACAACAGGCAAAACACTAGATTAATTGAGGAAAATATGAGAATAGCAAGAGTTACACATGTGCACCAGAATTTGTGAGCTTTCCCAAGATACCCATTGAATGCCATACGCAAGCAGTTCTAGATGCAGCCTCTTCTTCAAGCCAAAGCAACTGTCTCCTCCAAAAGGCCTCTCACCAGGATCAGCATTAACTGCAATCAGTTTTCAACTATCAAAACGAGGACACAGCCTAGATATGAACATCATGGAAAGCTCGACGTGGACATCCCTGAAAAGATTCCCACATACAAAGTTAGCCCCATTAAAGCATGTCCAAGTTTGTCTCAAGAATGATCAATATATTCCATCTGGTATGCGCAATCCACCATCCCAGCACAATGAGGAACAAAGTTAGCAAGCTTTGACTTCAACTTGGAGAGGTTTGCGTGTTCAAGAGATGTCACCAACAATTGAGTTTTGGACTCACCTTGTTCTTCGTGTTAGCTATCTGAATTCACCATGGGCTATCCATCTTATGGCCCAACTCCTTCACTTTCCACACCTGTTAAAATACCAAATCCAAGTTAGTAATCCTTTGAGAAATATACCGTTAAGAAGAATCCAAATCCTCAAGACACTGAATCTGGACAGACAAGAACATTAAACGAAATTGATACAAGATATCATAGATTGGGATTCTCATCAACAGGCATTAAACAAGATTGGACGAAATTGGTAAGTTTCAAATCTGATTTACCTCAAAAAAGGAAACCCAAATCAAATACCCAAACCAATCCGATCAATGATTCTCCCCAAATCCTATAAAAAGGGTACTCGAGAAAGAAAAAAAAAGGAGAAACCCTAGAGCTACCAAAAAAAATAAAACTCAAAAAGTTCAAGAAACGGAGATGAAGCACTTATCCTGTTGACGAAACCCTCGTGCGCCGCTACGAGCCTCATCGATGGAATATCCATCTTCGTCATCTACCGTTGCCACGAATTCACTCCGTCTTCGTTTGATCCCACCGCCACCAACAACCTTCGGTAAACCTCTGATCTTATTGAGATTATCGACTTGTTTGATGTTTTCTATTTATGTTTCAGGAACGAAAGAAATGAAGGAATGATGATGGAGAAGGTCGAGAGGAGAAGAACGAGAGAGGAGAAGAGAGAGAGAGAGGGAAGCCGTTGGAACGAAGAGGGAATCGGGGAAATTTAGGGTTTTGACTTTCTTTTTTTTTAATTTTGTTTACTGTAATAATTATACCCGTTAATCATCCACCACATGCACTAAACACCCACCTAATCCATAACCATCCGTAAATCACCCTAATTAACGTTTAACCTCACCTTTATCTTTTAATTAATCATCATCAAACTCTTTTTAATTAATTAACCCTTTTCTTAAAATAAATAATAAACCTTTTTATAATAAGCAAATCAACTTTTATGCTTTAAAATTAATAATAACTCAATAATCAGCTCTTTTTATTTTATTAAAAATAATAATTAGCAAACCCTAATTTTCACAAATGCCTCGCCGCAGGCGCAATTACCAATTTTACCCCTAGCATTAGGTCAAAGAGTCGTCGCGCTCATTTTAGGGTTTCCCGCCGTGGAATCCCTAATTTAACCCTAATTACAACTTAACAATTCAACGTAGAAATTTGGAGTTTCTACACTCCACGTAAGCGTGTCCTTAAGATGCGTTTATTCCCCTTGAGACCTTGACCACAGTCAAGAAGTTTCTAACCTCCCTATTGAGGGGAACTACGATTACTCTGATTCCACTCCCGTAAGGATACGTAGGCACAAGATGCGATGTCTTGCCGAGTAAACTTAGAATTAACCCCCTTTATTATTTATTATTGCTTATTTATATTTTATTTATCTTTGCTATTTAATTATTTTGCTTATTATTTTGTAATTGTTTCTTGGATGTAAAGTTGTTTAATTATTATTATTATTATGGTTAGTAATTAGGGAGTGTAACAACATGTATGTAATATTAAAATAAATTTAGATCACTTTTAAATAAAGATAATTAAAATAAACACGTCACACACGTAAGTCGATTTTAATCGCCGTCTCACTTCCTAAGGATATCCCTCAAGTTGCCTACGAATAATGGTTAAGTGGGGTGTATAAAGCAAGTCCCTCAAATAGAAAAATCATCAAAGTCCCTTATGGTTGCCTTTACGAATCGAGTCCCTTTCGAAAAATGATGATGGTCCCTTATATGTGCTTATTACATCCCACAATGGCCTTCAAAGTCAAATTGTCCCTCACATGTCCCTTAACATCCAAAGTAAGGACTACCTACTCCATTATAGTAGGGATAGTCTTACTAAAGGAAAGAATAAAGAATAAGAAAGACCTTTAAACATTAGGGTAGGTTACTCCTAGGTGCTTGCTCACTTCAAAACTGTTTCGCACTTAAACAAATTTTCAACAAGTTTTCAAACAAGTTCTTAACACATCCTTACATGGATTATTTATTAACTATTCTGAAAATTTTCTATTCACACACTACACTTTCAAAACAATTCAAAAGTGAGCTTAAGTACTTAAGAGCCCATGGATAACCATGGATGAAAAGGGTGCTAACACCTTCCCTTTTCATAACCTACCCCCCGGACCCAAAATATTCTCTAAGGTCTTTCCTGTTCTTTTATAACCTTTCCTTATGGATAAAATAAAAGTCGGTGGCGACTCTTGCTATCCGCAACATTGTTTAAAGTCAGTTCTCCCACCGTGTTACAGAACTGGCGACTCTGCTGGGGATCTATTTAAGAGGGGTACCCTTAGGAATTAAGATCACTTTAAATTGTTTGCCTTGTTTGCTTTATTATTATATTGTTGGGGTGCTCTTATGTGTGAAAGGTCCTAACCCGGATCTAGTGTACCTTAGGTAAATGGCAATAGACCAAGGAAACTGTACGACGTATATCGATACGGTTGATCTGGTGGCCATAGTTAGTGCGACTTCTTGGTTGGTGCTTATATTCCTTAAGTCAAGTTGAGGATAATATTGAGGCTGCCATATGTTGTCAATGCACTAACTGACTTTTAGAACCCTAGTTAACTCATCTTGGCCTTTAGAAAGTAGTGAGGTAACCGGCTTTGGTGCAGACTGAAGTTGGTTGACACTCGATACTACGCTCATTGAGATCTTAAACTTGGAGGGTTTTGGTTGGCAAGTAAGTTGCCTTCTGAACAACCACCCTTGTGAAGGATCAATGATATTGAGATCCCTTAGAACCTGGTTACTTTTGTAGGACAGGATGAACCATCTAACTTCAGGGGAGGGTACTTGCCTTTGAACCTCATGCAAGCCTTTAAACCTAGGGCTATGGTGTGACTTGTTTGTGTGTGCCACATGTTTGTGATTGAGCATGACATCATGACATCATCATGCATCATAAGCATATCATTTTCCCTAACCATTTCAAGGACCAAAGGATTTATCTTTGTTCTTTGTTGCAGGTCATGGCTTCTGCTCGTAGAAACACCATCAGGATCAACTTTGTAGGGATACCTGCTAAGCTCAAGGAGTTGGTTTCCCTAGTGCCTGATCATTCCCAGTTCAACAAGAGACATGGTCACTTATTGGATCTAGTTACTTCAGGGTTCAATGAAGACATGATGAGTGTGCTGTTTCAGTTCTTTGACCCTAAGCACCATTGCTTTACATTTCCTGATTATCAGCTGGTTCCAACCATGGAGGAGTTCTCTAAACTCCTGGGTATACCTGTTCTTGATCAGAAGCCATTCACAGGCTTAGAGAAGGAGCTTAAACCAGAAGTTATTGCTGCAGCTCTACATCTGAAGAAGTCTGACATTGTTCTAGAGACGAGAAGCGGAGTCAAGGGTATTCTTGCCAAGGTATTAATGGATAAAGCTCAAATGTTCTTGAAGGCCATGAGCTACGATGCTTTTGAGGAGATCTTAGCCTTATTGATTTATGGCTTAGTGTTGTCCCCCAATCCTGATCAGTTCATAGACGTTCATGCCATCAACATATTCCTGAGTCACAATCCAGTGCCTACCTTACTTGGAGACATCCTGCATTCTCTTCACACCCGTACTACAAGGGCAAGAGGAACTTTGATGTGCTGCATACCTTTACTTTCTAGGTGGTTTATTTCTCACCTTCCTCGCTCAGTAATGAAGAATGAGCAAGGGTTCAGATGGTCCAAGAGGATCATGTCACTTTCTCACTCAGACATCCATTGGTGCTCCAGATCTATGGAGAATGTCACCATCATTGACCGTTGTGGGGAGTTTCCTAATGTGCCACTTCTAGGAATAAGAGGAGGCATCACCTATAACCCATCTCTAGCTTTACGACAGTTTGGTTACGCCCGGAGCGATGGTCCACATGACATGTTGATTCAGGGCATTGTGTTTGACTACGACAACGATCTTCAGGGTTACCGTCAGAGATTCATACGAGCTTGGGGAAAGGTAAACAGGATTGACAGCAAGACACTGGAGCCTAAGTACACTATTCCTATGGAGGCTTATCTCAGATGGGTACGATCTCGTGCTCAGACACTCATGATGCCATATCCTGCCATCCTACCAGTTACCATGGAACCTGTTGCTGAAGGAGACACAGCTTATACCATCCTTCACCCAGACATGCCTACTGATATGGAAGACTTGCAGAGATCATGGATCCAACTGAAAGAGCAAAGGGATACTTTCGAGGCTCATTACAAAGCAAGCCAAGCAAGGATCCTAGAGCTAACAAAGCTACTTCATGAGGAACGAAACCTCAACTCATACCTCAACACCAAGAGGAAACGTCCATGGGAGACTTAAAACCCCATCTTTTGTACTTATTTCGTTTTCATTTTTTGTAAGCCTAAAAGGCAAAACAAGTTATTACTAATAAAAAGTTACTTTCTTGTTTGTTTAAGCAAATTTAAATCCTGCGGTCCTTGAAAACATTGCATATGCATTCCCATATCATTGCATCACAGGTTTATAATTGTGCACAGGTTTCTCATCTTCTCGCTGTTTATTTCAGCAATGGCTCTTGAACAATCAGTTAAGGATCTCCAGGCACAGAATGCACAGTTCCAAGAGCTGATCCTGAACCTATCCAAGGGGCAGGAGCCTTTACCTGATATGCCTGTTGACATTGATAATATTGCTGGATCTAGCAAGATCACCCATAGTGGAAGAGTCTTCTCTCCTCCAGTTGCTTCTAAGAGTGCAGTTACTCCTGCTGTTACTTCCACCACTGACGCTCGGGGCAAGGGTCCTGTTATTGAGCCTGTATCTACTGATGTGCCAGCTGCTGATGACCTCTCTAAGCAGATGGAAGAAGTATTGAAAATCATTCGCAAGAGTGATTATGATATTGTTGATCAGCTGGGGCATGCTCCCTCAAAGATTTCTATGCTCTCCCCGTTATTATGTTCTGAGGCTCATGCCAAGTCATTGATCAAGTTTCTAAAGATGGCTCATGTACCCAGTGCAATTTCTGTGGACCAGTTTGAGAATTGTGTTGCTCACCTGACCTATGACAACGGGTTAGGATTTTCTGATGCTAACTTGACCCCTGCCAAGAGGGATCATAACAGGGCCTTGCATATTTCAATTGAATGCAGGGGCACTACCCTGTCTCATGTGCTGATAGACAATAGTTCCTCTCTGAATGTGTTGCCTAAGGAAGTCCTGAACAAGCTGAGTCCTGAAGATACGGTATTGAAGCCCAGGAATATTGTGGTAAAGGCTTTTGATGGTTCTAGAAGAGTAGTGCATGGGGAAATTGATCTTCCAATCAAGGTTGGCTCTCAGGTGTTTACTGCTACATTCTATGTGATGGATATTCATTCTTCGTACTCATGTCTGCTTGGTCGTCCCTGGATCCATGGGGCAGGTGCTGTGACCTCCACATTACATCAAAAGTTGAGATATCCGGTGAATGGAAAAGTTGTTACTGTCTTTGGAGAGGAAGAATACTTTGTCAGCCATGTAAACACTTTCAACTTGGAGGCATGGATTTTTCCTACTGTGGGTGCTGGACTCAATAATTGGACAGCTGAAGATGTTATCCCTATCTCCTTTAGTCAGGAGTAAATACCATTACTGTGTTATGTTTTTAAATTTGCAATTTTTGGAACAATTAAAACTTTCAAGCCATGTGCCTTACCCGGGGCACAATGGTGTGCTTGTTACGGGTTGTCATCTCATTTGCATACTTCATTCGATAAAATCAGTGGACGTTTCGTTTTCGTAAATATTGTGTTCCTTGTCTTTCTTTTTCTTTTATTTTTGCTTTATCAGCTATGTGTTCTTACACACACCCACGTCACTAAAATGCCGATCCTCATCCACTCTGGATCCAATTGATAACAGTTCTACTATTGCCAATTACAATTTCGAGAATCCGATCTATCAAACTGAAGACGGAAACGAGGACGATTGTGAAATATCTGTAGGGCTTGCTAGGTTGTTACAACAAGAAGAGAAAGCTATACAGCCACATGAAGAGCCAGTCGAAGTTGTGAATCTGGGAACAGAAGAAAACAGAAAAGAGGTCCAGATAGGGGCTGATTTAGACAACACTGCTCAGCATAAGAATGCAGGGGCAACATATCAGCGTGCTATGGTGGCTTTGTTTCATGATATGATTCATCATGAGATAGAGGTATATGTGGATGATATGATAGCCAGGTCTCAGAATGAAGAACAACATCTTGATCATCTGCACAAGTTGTTTGAGAGGTTGAAAAAATACAGGTTGAGATTAAATCCAAACAAGTGTACTTTTGGAGTTAGATCTGGAAAGCTCCTGGGTTTCATTGTCAGTGGAAAAGGTATTGAAGTGGATCCTGCAAAAGTGAAAGCTATACGAGAGATGCCAGCTCCCCGTACTGAGAAGGAGGTTAGAGGTTTCTTGGGACTACATTGCAAGATTTATTTCCCAATTAACTACCATCTGTGAGCCAATCTTCAAGTTGTTGAAGAAAGATCAGGTGATGGAATGGAATGATGAGTGCCAGACTGCCTTTGATGAAATCAAGAGATATTTGCTAGAACCTCCAATTTTAATGCCACCAGTTGATGGAAGACCCTTGATTATGTATTTAACAGTATTAGACAACTCAATGGGGTGTGTATTGGGGCAACATGACGAGTCTGGTCGAAAAGAGCAGGCAATATACTACCTTAGCAAAAAGTTTACCGACTGTGAAACAAAATACTCACTGCTCGAGAAAACTTGCTGCGCTTTGGCACGGGCTGCTCGCCGACTAAGACAGTATATGTTGACCCATACTACCTTGTTGATTTCAAAGATGAATGGGGCAGTTGAAGCTGCTAATAAGAACATTAAGAAGATTGTACAGAAGATAACTGTTACTTACAAGGATTGGCACGAGATGTTACCATTTGCTCTGCATGGTTATCGTACTACAATACGTACTTCAACCGGGGCAACCCCATTCTCCTTGGTCTATGGTATGGAAGCAGTTCTGCCTATTGAAGTTCAGATCCCCTCCTTGAGAATTATGAAGGATGCAGGCTTGGATGAAGATGAGTGGATTCAGACTCGACTTGACCAGATAAATTTGATTGATGAGAAAAGGTTAGCAGCAGTTTGTCATGGCCAGATGTACCAGAAACGGATGATCAAAGCTTTTAACAAGAAGGTTAAGCCAAAGGTATATCAGGCTGGTGACTTGGTAATCAAGCGTATCATATTACCACAGGGTGATCCTAGGGGCAAGTGGACTCCAACATATGAGGGACCATTTGTAGTCAAGACAGTGTTCTCAGGAGGTGCCATGATACTGACTACAATGGATGGTGAAGACTTCCCACAACCTGTAAACGCAGACATAGTTAAAAAATACTACGCATAAAAAGAGACCCGCTAGGTTGACAGGCCTAGGCAAAAATAAGGGCATCCCGGCAAACCAAAAGGGTTTGGGCAAAAATTAGGGATATATATATAAAAAGATGTACACCCGGCAAGTCGAAAACCTGAAAAGGCGGCTTGGGCAAAAAAGGGTATCCCGGTGGATTGAAAACCTGAAAGGGCAATCCAGGCAAAAGTTAGGGATTAAAGCGTATGACTATGTCTCGTTTGGATCACTCATGAAACTGCAACCAGTTGTACTGCTTACTCAAGCTCAAACAGATAAAGCTCAATCCAATCGTTTCCGTCTCAACAGCAAGAAGATGAGATACTTGAGGGGCAATAGTAGAATTGAAACTCAATAGGATTATTTCCCACATAGCTGATTCTTTTTGTAAAACTTCATGACAAAATTCTCTTACTAGGGTTTATGTCTCCTTGTACAAACTTACCCGTGCATGGGTCACTTTTGATATAAATAAATTCCATCTTTTGAATCCAGATTTACTTTTACCCTATTTACATAAGCGAAACGTCCATTGGTTGTGTTTGAATGTATGTATGCCTTTGAATATGATTGATGTTTACCAGAAATGCATGTATGCTTTTAATATGATTGATGTTTACCAGAAATGCATGAAAATGCAGTAATAGTATTTACTAAGGACGAACGAGGGAAGGATTTCAACGAAGCTTCGCCGGTTCATCTTTACAAGACAGTTACAAACCATCAGTAGGACTAATCCATTTTCACAAAGTCTAATCTCCCCTGGAATTTATATCCATCTCTTTTATCCTCATACGGATATACGGGAAATTACTTTCCAATAAGGGCACGATGAACGAAGACGGGATGTTATACTTATCCTACTATCAAACGAAAACGAAGGTTATCTATACCCTACTATCCCCAACAACGGGAGGTTATCTATACCTTGTTATCCCCAGCAGACGGAGGGTTATGTATTCTTCAACAACGAATCGGGATTTATTTTCCTTGGCCAGCAGTTGTTATACAAGGATATCCAGACACTTCCAGCAGTGTCATATCATACATGCATCATTTACATCATACCATAACATATATGTCTATAGTACATTACCTAAGTGCATCATGTCATACATGCATACATAAAGCATAAACTAATGTTGTTATACAGAATGCTACCTTGTTTTCAGGTTAATTATCCAACAAACAAGCTTATGATCTTTGGGACTGCTTTATTGTAACCTCAGGGTTACTTTATCCTCCTGATGAGCTTCTTATTACTTTGGGACTGCTTTATTGTAACCTCAGGGTTATTTTATCCTCCTGATAGCCTCTCATGACTTCAAGACTGCTTTAGAGTTGCTGATTGCTCTATCCTCCTGAAATCATCCTATTACTTCAAGACTGCTTTAGAGCTATTCATTGCTCTATCCTCATGAGGTCATATCATTACTTCAAGACTGCTTTAGAGCTATTGATTGCTCTATCCTCCTGAAGACATATCACGTTATTATTTCAAGACTGCTTTAGAGCTATTCATTGCTCTATCCTCCTGAAATCATTACTTCAAGACTGCTTTAGAGTATTCATTGCTCTATCCTCCTGAAATTACATTATTATTTAAAGACTGCTTTAGAGCTATTCATTGCTCTATCCTCCTGAAATCATTACTTCAAGACTGCTTTAGAGCTATTGATTGCTCTATCCTCCTGAAGACATATCACGTTATTATTTCAAGACTGCTTTAGAGCTATTCATTGCTCTATCCTCCTGAAATCATTACTTCAAGACTGCTTTAGAGCTATTCATTGCTCTATCCTCATGAGGTCATATCATTACTTCAAGACTGCTTTAGAGCTATTGATTGCTCTATCCTCCTGAAGACATATCACGTTATTATTTCAAGACTGCTTTAGAGCTATTCATTGCTCTATCCTCCTGAAATCATTACTTCAAGACTGCTTTAGAGCTATTGATTGCTCTATCCTCCTGAAGACATATCACGTTATTATTTCAAGACTGCTTTAGAGCTATTCATTGCTCTATCCTCCTGAAATCATTACTTCAAGACTGCTTTAGAGTATTCATTGCTCTATCCTCCTGAAATTACATTATTATTTCAAGACTGCTTTAGAGCTATTCATTGCTCTATCCTCCTGAAATCATTACTTCAAGACTGCTTTAGAGCTATTGATTGCTCTATCCTCCTGAAGACATATCACGTTATTATTTCAAGACTGCTTTAGAGCTATTCATTGCTCTATCCTCCTGAAATCATTACTTCAAGACTGCTTTAGAGCTATTGATTGCTCTATCCTCCTGAAGACATATCACATTATTATTTCAAGACTGCTTTAGAGTTATCCATTGCTCTATCCTCCTGAAATTACATTATTATTTCAAGACTGCTTTAGAGTATTCATTGCTCTATCCTCCTGAAATTACATTATTATTTCAAGACTGCTTTAGAGCTATTCATTGCTCTATCCTCCTGAAATCATTGCTTCAAGACTGCTTTAGAGCTATTGATTGCTCTATCCTCCTGAAGACATATCACGTTATTATTTCAAGACTGCTTTAGAGCTATTCATTGCTCTATCCTCCTGAAGACATATCACGTTATTATTTCAAGACTGCTTTAGAGCTATTCATTGCTCTATCCTCCTGAAATCATTACTTCAAGACTGCTTTAGAGTATTCATTGCTCTATCCTCCTGAAATTACATTATTATTTCAAGACTGCTTTAGAGTATTCATTGATCTATCCTCCTGAAATTACATTATTATTTCAAGACTGCTTTAGAGCTATTCATTGCTCTATCCTCCTGAAATCATTACTTCAAGACTGCTTTAGAGCTATTGATTGCTCTATCCTCCTGAAGCCATTATTACTTCAAGACTGCTTTAGAGCTATTGATCGCTCTATCCTCCTGAGGTCCGATTTATCACTTCAAGACTGCTTTAGGGTTATCATTATTGATCGCTCTATCCTCATGAAGACATGCTGTTACAGCAGTATTACTCCAGACTCCTGACAGCTCTCATTATACTACTGAAGAACTTTCCCCTAGTGGCACCTTTAAGCCCACTCAATCATGTTCAACCAACCATCAATATCACTCCATGCACTGGTGAGTGCAAATTTTTGGGCTTTTGTGTTCAATCCCCTTCAACCTTCCAGGTTACGACTGGCAAATATACCAATCTAACCCCTCAGGTTTCAGAAAATTGAACAGGGGCAGCTGTTGCACCCCAAAATTTGCCCTCACTTCCAAGACTTCAAGGGGGCTTCATAACATCTTATATGTGTATAAGAACCCCCATGTCAAGTTTCAAGACTTTTCTCAAAAGTTTGCTCAGTCAGATGATCAGATAAGTCAAAAGTCTTACAGGAGGATTGTTCGGAATTCAGCAATATTTACCATTTTAATATCTAAATGTTCTCTCTATTCAAGTTCAAATTCGGGCTAACATTTCAAGATTTGAATTTCACCGTGAAAGATACATTTCATTATGGGGAAATGAGCTTCAAGACCAGTCGATTCCAAGTTTGAGTAAATCAGTCGCCAGAGGATTATTCAAGTTTAGGAAGTCACCATAATCATCAGGAAGTGGGTTGGTTTCTTAAGAAGTTCAGTTGTTTGTATGGGATTATTATGATCAAGCATCGCAGAGACAAGACACGAATCATAGTGATTAAGGCTCCTTGTGCCATCAAGTATTTGTTGTTATAAACATGAGATAGAATTCGAGGGATCCCAGGCGACGTCCGAGTTTGGTCTGTATTATTTAGAGCGCAATTGATGAAGTTCATTTGGTTAAAATTGAATTTACGTGTTTGACAAAGTTCAAATCAAAAGTCAAAATCAAGTTGCTATGTAACCCAAGTACTGATTCAGATTTGGAAGTTTAAAAACTCAAGTTATTAATCCTCACAAAGACTCAAGTCAACACTCCAAAGTTAAGGAAAACTCATTGTGAGCATTGCTTCAATCTTTTAATTGGAGATCACGATGAAGTTTCCATACCATCAAGGGCCTTATCCGCCAAGCCTAAGACACCACACTCGAACAGATTCACGTTTAACAGGACACAATTAACGTTTAACAATGCAGAGAAAAAACATGAAGCACTAATAATAATGGGTTTAGTACATGTATTGTTTTTGTCATGAACCTGTGAGCCAAAGTTCAATTACTAACAAATATCCACTTAATTAAATGCCTACAAGTTCTCACGAATCCATTCACATATACAAGAGAAAACGCCTACAATCATTATCATGCCAGACCGTTTTTAAATTAATGGAGACATCTTAAGTTCACACCAAGGCCAAAGAAAAGTCTTCTGGTGTGGAGTTATGCTGGTATTGAGTTATGCAGGAAGTGTGTAGTGAACTATCCACCTTTTACCGCCCTTCGACTGGCACCAAGAAGCTCCCCATGCGAGATACGTATCCTCGCGGGCTAGAAAAGCAGTAGCATGCCATCGAACATTCTGCCACCGGTGAGAGTTTTGATAACACCAAGAGTCCGTTACTGCTTAGATCTTAAACCTTTTGCCTCCACTTGCCGAAGAGACCAATTCAGGGAATTCAAAAGTCTGTAGTACCAGCCAACTCATAACCTGCATAATCACAACAACATCGTCAAATACGCCCACGACAATGAAGACAACCGGGCCTTGTACAACCAAATATTTTGATTACCTCATCGGTCTGTTCTCCAACTATTTGACAGCAAGATTCCTGTTCAGTTGCATCGGTCCCATGGACAGACATGCCAAAATAGGAGCTCCCGTTAATGACTCGTTCCCCACGCTTGAATAAACGGTCCTGCAAACAAAACTGGTAGCCCAACACCTATGGAGAATTACATCAATGATCTTATGGATAATATTAATACTATCTAAGTTTCCACCCAAAACAAATATGATTTCTAGCCTGCCAAACTTCGTCAATTGTCTCTCACATTTAAGGATTTTCTGCTTGCTGTCATTACCTCTGCAGAAGAATTCCTGCACGCAACTAGTCAAGAAAGTAATTTTGATGCTCCAATCAAAGCCTGTCCTGTTGAGACCTGCACATAAAATCATGTAACTTTAACACAGTAGATTCAGGTAATCTTGAAACAGAATTTGAGCACAACCTTCAGCAGATGGATCAGTACACTCTCAGCAGCTTTGACTCGCTTCCCAATCCCGGTCCGTGGGAGATGAACATCAACTACTTTGCTCCAAATCATGACCTTACTTAAGAGTTTGTGAGGCCAGCCTGTGGTCCTTGCAAAAGAAACCAATTGCACAACGAAAGTCTTCAAAATTGGAGAAGACAGTTATGTTTGAGTGCAAAAAAAACAACAACAGCAGTAAGATTTTGCCCTTCTGCAGGTATCTGAATTGAACGCCTATTGAAAGTTGAACTGTTTGGAAGAAGATACGACATCGTCCATGAGCCTTGACTACCTGAAGTCTGAATTAGCAGTGTACCTGCATTCAATCCACACCAACGATTAAGCATCACGAGACGCAGACATTACTAAGAACTACACTCACACAGGAAACATAACAGACCTTTGAATAATTTGAAGCTCACACCAGTCACTTGAAGTTTCGGCAGCAATCTCAGTAAACTGAGGCTCGCAGCAAGTGTAGAGCAATACCACGCCTTGATCAACATGAGACACTCTACTCAACCCTGTCAAGAGAAGTGCATGAAGTCAGTAAGTCTTTGAAGCAATTCAACAACAGGCAAAACACTAGATTAATTGAGGAAAATATGAGAATAGCAAGAGTTACACATGTGCACCAGAATTTGTGAGCTTTCCCAAGATACCCATTGAATGCCATACGCAAGCAGTTCTAGATGCAGCCTCTTCTTCAAGCCAAAGCAACTGTCTCCTCCAAAAGGCCTCTCACCAGGATCAGCATTAACTGCAATCAGTTTTCAACTATCAAAACGAGGACACAGCCTAGATATGAACATCATGGAAAGCTCGACGTGGACATCCCTGAAAAGATTCCCACATACAAAGTTAGCCCCATTAAAGCATGTCCAAGTTTGTCTCAAGAATGATCAATATATTCCATCTGGTATGCGCAATCCACCATCCCAGCACAATGAGGAACAAAGTTAGCAAGCTTTGACTTCAACTTGGAGAGGTTTGCGTGTTCAAGAGATGTCACCAACAGTTGAGTTTTGGACTCACCTTGTTCTTCGTGTTAGCTATCTGAATTCACCATGGGCTATCCATCTTATGGCCCAACTCCTTCACTTTCCACACCTGTTAAAATACCAAATCCAAGTTAGTAATCCTTTGAGAAATATACCGTTAAGAAGAATCCAAATCCTCAAGACACTGAATCTGGACAGACAAGAACATTAAACGAAATTGATACAAGATATCATAGATTGGGATTCTCATCAACAGGCATTAAACAAGATTGGACGAAATTGGTAAGTTTCAAATCTGATTTACCTCAAAAAAGGAAACCCAAATCAAATACCCAAACCAATCCGATCAATGATTCTCCCCAAATCCTATAAAAAGGGTACTCGAGAAAGAAAAAAAAAGGAGAAACCCTAGAGCTACCAAAAAAAATAAAACTCAAAAAGTTCAAGAAACGGAGATGAAGCACTTATCCTGTTGACGAAACCCTCGTGCGCCGCTACGAGCCTCATCGATGGAATATCCATCTTCGTCATCTACCGTTGCCACGAATTCACTCCGTCTTCGTTTGATCCCACCGCCACCAACAACCTTCGGTAAACCTCTGATCTTATTGAGATTATCGACTTGTTTGATGTTTTCTATTTATGTTTCAGGAACGAAAGAAATGAAGGAATGATGATGGAGAAGGTCGAGAGGAGAAGAACGAGAGAGGAGAAGAGAGAGAGAGGGAAGCCGTTGGAACGAAGAGGGAATCGGGGAAATTTAGGGTTTTGACTTTCTTTTTTTTTAATTTTGTTTACTGTAATAATTATACCCGTTAATCATCCACCACATGCACTAAACACCCACCTAATCCATAACCATCCGTAAATCACCCTAATTAACGTTTAACCTCACCTTTATCTTTTAATTAATCATCATCAAACTCTTTTTAATTAATTAACCCTTTTCTTAAAATAAATAATAAACCTTTTTATAATAAGCAAATCAACTTTTATGCTTTAAAATTAATAATAACTCAATAATCAGCTCTTTTTATTTTATTAAAAATAATAATTAGCAAACCCTAATTTTCACAAATGCCTCGCCGCAGGCGCAATTACCAATTTTACCCCTAGCATTAGGTCAAAGAGTCGTCGCGCTCATTTTAGGGTTTCCCGCCGTGGAATCCCTAATTTAACCCTAATTACAACTTAACAATTCAACGTAGAAATTTGGAGTTTCTACACTCCACGTAAGCGTGTCCTTAAGATGCGTTTATTCCCCTTGAGACCTTGACCACAGTCAAGAAGTTTCTAACCTCCCTATTGAGGGGAACTACGATTACTCTGATTCCACTCCCGTAAGGATACGTAGGCACAAGATGCGATGTCTTGCCGAGTAAACTTAGAATTAACCCCCTTTATTATTTATTATTGCTTATTTATATTTTATTTATCTTTGCTATTTAATTATTTTGCTTATTATTTTGTAATTGTTTCTTGGATGTAAAGTTGTTTAATTATTATTATTATTATGGTTAGTAATTAGGGAGTGTAACAACATGTATGTAATATTAAAATAAATTTAGATCACTTTTAAATAAAGATAATTAAAATAAACACGTCACACACGTAAGTCGATTTTAATCGCCGTCTCACTTCCTAAGGATATCCCTCAAGTTGCCTACGAATAATGGTTAAGTGGGGTGTATAAAGCAAGTCCCTCAAATAGAAAAATCATCAAAGTCCCTTATGGTTGCCTTTACGAATCGAGTCCCTTTCGAAAAATGATGATGGTCCCTTATATGTGCTTATTACATCCCACAATGGCCTTCAAAGTCAAATTGTCCCTCACATGTCCCTTAACATCCAAAGTAAGGACTACCTACTCCATTATAGTAGGGATAGTCTTACTAAAGGAAAGAATAAAGAATAAGAAAGACCTTTAAACATTAGGGTAGGTTACTCCTAGGTGCTTGCTCACTTCAAAACTGTTTCGCACTTAAACAAATTTTCAACAAGTTTTCAAACAAGTTCTTAACACATCCTTACATGGATTATTTATTAACTATTCTGAAAATTTTCTATTCACACACTACACTTTCAAAACAATTCAAAAGTGAGCTTAAGTACTTAAGAGCCCATGGATAACCATGGATGAAAAGGGTGCTAACACCTTCCCTTTTCATAACCTACCCCCCGGACCCAAAATATTCTCTAAGGTCTTTCCTGTTCTTTTATAACCTTTCCTTATGGATAAAATAAAAGTCGGTGGCGACTCTTGCTATCCGCAACATTGTTTAAAGTCAGTTCTCCCACCGTGTTACAGCATGCAATGCAAGTGAGGGAGGAAATGTGTGTGGGGCAGCAGCCTCCACAAGCTCGTCTCAACCTCAAGCCAGACATGAATAACTGTAATCATACAGCAACAATAACAACATGCTATCAAGCAGGATACCGTAAACTGCAATCATAAAGAGGAAATAACATGCTATCAAGAAAAATAAACCACATGGGCAAGGGAGCAGGGCTTTACCGAATACCCGCAAGCAAAGCCATACAGTAACAATACAAGCAGAGGGAGCAACTCAACCTCTAGTGCAATCATGCTCCTAGATTAAAGCAATCTAAATATGAACTTATTCTAATGCATCAAGCAAATCAAACAAGTCACATCAATACAAAAAAGAAAACAGACAAGAAAGCAGATCAACTCCTCTCTCAACTCCAAGCCTCAGCTCTTCTGACAGCAACTCAGTCTTCAAACTTCAACCACCTTTCAAGGCTATCATCTCTCATGACAAATATCAATTTGCTTCTCCAGGGTTTCAATCCATCAAACATAAGTATCAACTTAGCTTCACCTCCAAGCTTCAGCTCCTCAGAATGGTCTTCAATCATCTAGAAGTGTCAACTTTATCCATCAATCTTTAAGCCTCAGCTCTTCATTCAGTCTCAATTGGGTCTTCAAGTATCAACTTGTTCTTCTTGCTCTTCAAGCTTCAGCTGCAATGGCAATGCTCAGGGAATCATCCTCTTCCATACTCTTCAATGAAGTCTTCATCTTCACACTCAAGCCCAACATCTTCAAGATACTCAAACCAGAAGAAATCACTTAACTGGATAAGCTAGGATATTAAACTGCTTATTGACCACCAAAGGTGACCTATAAGGGATTAACATCAGAAGAATTGTTCCCTCAAAAGTTCTACTTCCCAGGTACCATCACTTATCCCTCCAAAGGAGGGATGTGAATACCATGGAAGGACCTTGAATCATGGGGAGGGATGGAGGTGAAAGATACCATCCATGTTTAAGAAAGAAATTAACTAGGTCTAAGCTCTACTTAATTCCTAACCCTAAAACAACAACAAAACAACCAAGTCTTCAAGCTCTCTAGCTCCTTTTTCAATCTTCAAGTCTTCCACTATGCTTCCCCATTTTCCACAAAGCAAGACCAAGCCCACCAAGCCCACAAAGCAAAGCAAAACAAAATACAAGCCCACAAGGGCAACACAAACAACAATCAATTACAACAATCAATTAAAAATAGTATACCATTATATTAAAATCTAATATAATTTCTAAGGGATCCTACAGGACTACCCTTAATACCCTATATGTCCCAATATCTAACTTGACCTAAAAACCCAAAACTCTAGTGTTATTGTGGACCTATGTTAAGGATTGACCTGAATCTATACAACCTAAAGTCATCTAATCAAAACTAATAAAAAATTAATCACAAAATTATGGAATAAATCCAGAGGGGAGCTAAAGTCCTAATCTAACTATCCTAAAAAGAATGGAATAAAAATTCAAAAGGAACTATCTAAACAAAATTCTACAAATCTATGTATCAACATAAAAGGAATTAAAATGTACTTAAAAGAGAAAATATACAAAAAATATTAAAATTGCATGAAATGCAAATGTTATGATTTTATAATTTTCTAGACATAAATGTGAAAAGGGAGCAAAAACTCCCATGCAAAAATCATGATTTTCCTATTTTATATGAATTTCTAAAGTTTAAAATAAAATGGAGAAAATAAAATGAAATGTGAAAATAATTGGTGCAGTTAGTAACCCAGTGCAGTTCAATATGAGAATGGGCTTGAAACGGGGGTACATAAAGCAAATGCGCTAGGCCCATGATTTTCAGAAATTAAATGAGAAAAATTAGAAAGAAATAGACAAAAGCGTGGTGTGAAAAGTAAAGAAATTCAGTGCAAATCCATCATGGGCCAAGACTTAGGGGTGTGATTAGGAACTAGCAACTAAAGCCCATGACCACAATTTAAGTGGTACTCTGCGTTTTGGGGTGTCTTCAGAACTCCTTTCCAAACGTGAGGTTACATCATGGCCGTGGGATCAAGATAAAGTCAACAAGTCCTTGTGCATCTGACGGCCCACACATCATCATCTTCCTTGAGCCATGAATGTGGAGGGAAACCACCATTGTTACAGACTCCAAATATCATCATCCTCTCCACTCGGGTTCTCTCAATTTCTTATCGAAATTCGAAATTCAAAGCACTAATCCACTCTAAATTGATCACTGAACACATCCCTAATCTCAGAATTGACTGAAACATCATCTAGCATAAAAACTGATCATGGATAAAAAAGAAGCTCAAACCTCAACTATCATGGTTCTTGAAATTTCTTGGCTCATAATGATCACCACCTCACACTGGTTAAATCTTTCTATTAAACTCATGTTATATCTCACTATACATCGTGTTCTTGATCAAAACAAAATTGGTGTCACTAACTCAAACCTCACCAATTGCAAAAGTTTTGATGGAGCATGCTTGAATCCCAGAATCCGATAGTGACTCGCAGCTTCCAAAATCTAAATGCTATCTTCTCAATTCTTCATGAGCTTGCTCTCAATTTGGTATGGATTCACTCAGTATGATCAATGGAAGATGTTAGGATTGAAAGAATCAATGGAAATGATGCAGTGTATAGAAATTGATTTCAACTTGCAATGGAAGAAAATGAAATGGCAATCTCACTCTCCTCTCTAATCTCTCACCAACCTTGCATCTGGGCAGCTTCTAATCAATATATAGGATGGTTCAGAACCATCCAGAACTTTCGGGAATCATCCAATGAGAATTTGGGATTCTCATGTCACGAGTTTTTGATTTCAAGCCATCTCATATACCAGCTTCTGTTTGGCTCATTGCAGCACTTGTATCTGACTTGAAAATCTCCTTATATGAGATGCATGAGGTGTTAGGATACTTTGCTAGCTTGTACATTGATCTTCCTTATGTTTTGCATATGTACCTTAATATGCAAGCTACCATTTTCCAAAGCAAGTCCATGATTTAGACCTCAAATCAAAAACGTGGATAAACCATTGTTTCTAAAATGTTTTCTAAAGTCAAAATGGTATATTACATGTCATGGTTTGGATGTGTAGCTTGAAAATTTCAATTTCCAACTTTGACTTATTTAACTTATGCCTTCATTTTAGGTCATTTTTACCACTTTGAGCTACAAGCCTTTTCAACATCTCATGACCTCCTTACTAGACTTAAAACATCATTTTAAGAAAGTTTAATGTTGAACATTTTTCCATTTGAAGCTTGGAAATAGGAGTTATAGCCTTATGGTTGAAATGACCTGTAATCTCCCAATGACTAAAATGCCCTTGACTTGTCAAAGCCATAACTTGAGTTCTACAAATCCTATCAAGGACTTCTAGTACTCTCTAGAAAGCTAAGAAGATAAGGAACAACATTCATGTTGAACAAAAGTTCATAGGAATCATCCTTCTTGGGCAAACGTTTGATGCAAGTTGGGTAACTTTCAAGGCCCCAGATTCACATACCTCAGATGACCTGTAACTTGTCAAAGTCATAACTTGAGCTCTACAAATCCTATCAAGGACTTATAGTACTAAAATTAAAGCTAAGAACAAGATCTACAACATTCATGTTGGGGGTAAGATGAGATGGCAATCACATCTTGAGCTAAACTGCCTTGAAGATAGGGGTCAAACTAGGGGATTTTACACTGTCAAGCTTTAGAAACCCTAGCTTAAAACTTCTCAAACTCTTCAATCATGATGAGTTGACCTTGGAATCATCCTTATAGAATCTCAATGCACCAATCCATGATCACATGGCTCTTGGATTAGGTCTCAACCCTCTCCAAATCATCAGTTGACCTAGGGTTGACCCTGTCAAACCCTAATTATACCACTCATGGCTGAGGCTTCTTAATCTTGCACAATGGCCTCTCTAGGCTTCATGATGGCTTTCAAGACATCTCATAAGCTCTCTCAAGGCTTCAAGTCCACATTCATGGCTTCAGAATCATCTGAGGACTCCCCCGCAACTCTCAAGTTAGGAGGCACACACCCTTGGTTTCAACCACTTTCTCTGAGGATCTTTTAACTTCTCTGACAAAGATATCAACCCTTGAACACTTGAATAACCTTCTTGGCTAGCTTCAAACTCTTGTATAGCTCTTTATTGGTAATCATACTCCTTGATCTCCTGCATACATGTCAATGAAATGCAAATGATAATGCTAATGTGAATGAGATGAAACACAAGCTAGGTAAAGAAATGTTGGTCAAATTTTAGGGTGCAACAGCTGCCCCTATTCAAACGGCTTGGACCTGACTGGGTGACGAGCGAACGACTCTCAGCCAATCAAGGTAAAAGACGGTTGAATACCAACAAACCCGAAAATTTGCCAACTGCACAAGTACACGGTACTCTAATGGGAACAAAACTTCGAAAACTGAACTACTAGCTGCACGGTACTAGCTGGGGAATTGGTCACACGGTAACCGATGATACATGGTCGATCATGCCGTCAGGCATCAAGCTTCATCAGGTCAACAATCAAATTAAATCATGCCGTTGGGCATACAAAGAAAACTTTCGGGCATCAGCCGGACTCCATCAGTAAGTCGGGAATAGAATTCTCGGTCAATCATGAGCCAGTTGGGGATATCCAAACTTCTGCCATCAGGCACTCCGCATCAGCTGAGAGAACTGCTTTGTTAACACGGTCGGACTTCAATCATCAAGTCTTCCAGGGAGGTTTCAACAGGAACCTGCTGGGGATGACACATCTCCGCTGGGGATTCTGGAGAACTATCAAGTAACTCTGCTTCGGGGATCCAGGAATCATTCTGGATGAATCAACTCTGCTGAGGACTTCAAGAATTATCTTGAACAAATAACTCTGTCGGGGACTTCAAGAATCGTCTTGAACCGATAACTCTGCTGGAGATTTCAGGAATCATCCTGAGCAAACACTCTGTCGGGGACCCTAAGCATCAACTTGAGCAACCAACTCTGGCGACTGCGCTGGGGATTGTAAGAATCATCTTAAACGAACGCCTTCGTTGGAGAATTCAAGAATCATCTTGAGCCGAAGACTTCGTTGGGGACTTCAAGAATCATCTTAAGCAAGCGACTCCGTTGGGGAGAATTCAAGAATCATCTTGAGCAATCAATTCTGCGGCGGAACACCTGCAAAACAAGAACGGTAACAACCTAGAGCATGCTTATTATGCATATGCTTCGGCAATGGCGCAATGCCCCACACGGTGGAAATGCTACGCGTTTAGGATAAATGTTATGCAGTCATGCAAGATGATGCGATCCCGTCAGCAAAATAAATGCTGAAGGGAGAATCCTCCTGTCAAGGAGAAAGAACCACTCAGATAGGGGGAAGGAATCATTCGGCTGAGGAGAAAAAGGTCACGCCAATCTCAATCGGGCTCTGTGGGGAAGTGAACTTCACTTGACTGCTGCAGGGGGATGAAGCTCTACGAGAACCTGGACCTGCTGAGGGAAAGCGATGTCAATCGCGGGAATAAACTGCACGGCCTTCACGGCTAACCTTCCTGGAGACAACGACTCCGGCGGGAAACACAGCATCAGTTATTCAACATTCTACTGGGGAAAACCAATCATGGTCCCGAACGGCTTCCAAGGACTCGGCTCTCTTGGGGATCTGCAAACTCGACTGGGGAAGAAGAAATCATTCTGCTTGCTGGGGAGATTACGACTCTGTGGGGAGCCTCGGTTCCACTGGAGACTTCAGTCTTGAACCATCAGTTGCTGCATACTTCAGCGTATGACTCAGCTGAGGAGATGACGTTCCTTCAGGATGCGTCCGATTGGGGAGAGAATCTTCTCTGCCCGGGGAGACATATCAATGCTCACGATCTCATGTTCGGACTCTGCGGGGAGAGGCTGCTGAACTTTGTTGGAGGAGGAAGAATTATCCTGCTTGGGGATGCGCACGGCGCACTGTCTGGAACATGCTACTCCTGTAACAACACAAACAAACAGACACGATACCCTTCTCAAAGGGACCTATCAAGGTTATTATCTCGTGACAATGTTCAAGTAATTCATTGTTTCAACAATCAGTGGCCTAGGCCAGTAAGTTTATGTATGCGCATTTTATCAAAAACATCGGCGTTCTTTTTCGCAAACAAAACAGATAAATGCTAAACAGACAACAGAATTGCTGAATAGTATACATTTTATTGATAACGAACCCCTGAATGGGTAAAAATGTTTTACAACAGATGCAAGCTCCTGGAATGAGGAAGCCGCGCAAAAATAAAACGTAAATGTACATCAATATATACAAATGTCGGCAACGAGGCGTAGACGAACACCATGAGTTGATCCCTCTATGACCCACTCGGCTTCGATACTTCTCCGACGCTTCAGCTTCAGAAGAGATTGATTCAGATAAACGGCCCTCAGGTCTTCCAAACCACTAAACAAAGAAAGTCCATACGCGGAACGCAGTCATTTGCTTTTTCAAATCCCTAACTTTTGCGTGAACCGCCCTTTGCGGGTTTTCAGTTCACCGGGATACCCTTTTTTGCCAAAGTAGCCCATCCGGGTTTTTGACTTTGCGGGTGTACATTCTTTTCCTTTATATCCCTAATTTTTGCCCGAACATTTTTCTTTTTTATGGTTCGCCGGGATGCCCCATTTTTGCCTGGATATTCTTTTTCTTTCCAGCGGGTCATTTTTAAGCAAAGTATTTTTTAACTGTGTCCGCGTTCACCAAGGATGCAAAATCTTCACCATCCATCGTGGATAACAACAAAGCTCCTCCCGAGAAGACCTTGCTGACGACGTACGGACCTTCGTAATTGGGAGTCCACTTGCCCCGGTGATCGGAGTGTGGAGGAAGAATCTTCTTCAGGACGAGATCACCCGTCTGAGAGCTTCTAGGACGCACCTTCTTATCATAAGCTTTCTTCATTCGGCTTTGGTACAGACGACCATATGCAATCGATGCCAACCTCTTCTCGTACATCAGGCTGAGTTGGTTTAGTCGGTTCTTAATCCATTCTGCCTCGTCGAGTTTCACGTCAACCAAAACTCGTAAAGAAGGGATCTCCACTTCTAACGGTAGGACAACTTCCATACCGTACACTAAGGAGAAAGGAGTTGCCCCAGTTGATGTACGTACCGTTGTACGATAACCGTGCAATGCAAATGGTAGCATCTTGTGCCAATCTTTGTAGGTTACAACCATCTTCTGAACAATCTTCTTTATGTTCTTATTGGCCGCTTCAACGGCGCCATTCATCTTCGGCCTGTAAGGAGATGAGTTGTGGTGTTCAATCTTGAAACTCTGGCACAACTCCTTCATCATCTTGTTATTCAAATTCGAACCATTGTCAGTAATGATCCGCTCGAGAATTCTGTAACGACAGATGATGTCCCTCTTTATGAATTTAGCCACCACTTGCTTGGTCACATTAGCATATGAGGCTGCCTCCACCCACTTGGTGAAGTAGTCGATAGCTACTAGAATGAAGCAATGACCATTGGATGCAGTGGGCTCAATCTTGCCTATCATGTCGATGCCCCACATGGAGAACGGCCACGGGGAGGACATGACATTTAACGGGCACGGCGGCGCATGAACTTTATCAGCATAAATCTGGCATTTATGACATCTCCTCGCGAATCTGAAGCAATCTGATTCCATCGTCAGCCAGTAGTATCCTGCTCTCAGGATCTTTCTCGTCATAGCATGCCCGTCGGCGTGCGTACCAAATGTGCCTTCATGGACTTCTTCCATGAGCATACTCGCCTCTTTCTCATCTACACATCTGAGTAGCACGAGATCGTGGTTTCTTTTGTACAGAACTCCATCAGGATTGAGATAAAAATTTCCAAACAGCCTCCTCAGAGTCTTCTTATCCTGGGTTGACGCACCCGCAGGATACTCCTTAGTCATAAGGAAAGTCTGGATATCATGGAACCATGGCTTGCCGTCGGCGGCTTCCTCGATCGCAAAGACAAATGCAGGTCTATCAAGACGAGAAAGGACAATTCTTGGAGCCTCATTCCAAAAATTGACTTTATACATTGAAGCCAACATGGCTAAGGCATCATCCATCTGATTTTCGGCCCTGGGCACATGATGGAGTTCCACTCGATCAAAGAACGGAAGCAGTCTTCTGGCATAGTTCATGTACGGCACCAAATTCGATTGGCGAGTCTCCCACTCCCCTTTAATCTGGTTGATTACAAGCGCCGAGTCACCATATACATCTAGGTTCTTGATTCTCAAATCAATTGCTTCTTCTAGACCCATGATGCATGCTTCATACTACGCTTCATTATTGGTGACCGGAAACGTCAGTCTCGCAGTGAACGGGATGTGGGATCCGTGGGGAGTCGTGATGATCGCCCCGATACCACTTCCGTAGGAATTAACCGCCCCGTCGAATATCAACTTCCACTGGGATTTCCTATCTGGCCCCCCGTCGGGCAACGGCTCGTCGCAATCCTTCGCTTTGAGAAACATGATATCCTCATCATGGAATTCAAATTTCATCGGCTGATAATCTTTGATCGGCTGTTCGGCCAAGTATTCAGACAATACGCTTCCCTTAATGGCCTTCTGGGAAACATACTGAATGTCATATTCCGTCAACACCATTTGCCATCTGGCAATCCTGCCCGAAAGCGCTTGCTTCTCGAAGACGTACTTGATCGGATCCATCTTCGAAATTAGCATGGTGGTGTGATTGAGCATGTACTGTCGTAAACGTTTGGCAGCCCAGGCTAGTGCACAACACGTTTTCTCCAGCATCGAGTAACGAGATTCACAGTCTGTGAATTTTTTACTCAAATAGTAAATGGCATGCTCCTTTTTGCCCGCCTCGTCGTGCTGACCGAGAACACACCCCATACTATTCTCAAGAATTGTCAAGTACATGATTAGTGGCCGTCCAGCCACTGGGGGTATCAAGATTGGAGGTTCCTGAAGATACTGCTTTATCTTGTCAAACGCCTTCTGGCAATCCTCGTTCCAGATAATCGCCTGATCTTTCTTTAAAAGCTTGAACATCGGTTCACACGTGGCCGTGAGCTGAGAGATAAACCTCGCAATGTAGTTTATTCTGCCCAGGAAACCACGAACTTCTTTTTCTGTTTTTGGCACTGGCATTTCTTGTATCGCTTTTATCTTCGTAGGATCAACCTCGATGCCTCTTTCGCTCACGATAAACCCCAGTAACTTTCCGGACCGTACTCCGAAAGTACACTTGTTAGGATTCAGCCTCAACCTGAACTTCCTAAGCCTCTCAAAAAGCTTCAGCAAATTGACCAGATGTCCCTCCTCCATTTGGGACTTCGCAATCATGTCATCAACATAGACTTCAATCTCATGATGAATCATGTCATGAAACAAAGTGACCATAGCTCGTTGGTAAGTGGCCCCTGCGTTCTTCAGACCGAAAGGCATTACCTTATAGCAAAATATTCCCCAAGGAGTGATAAACGTCGTTTTCTCCATGTCCTTCGGCACCATCTTGATCTGATTGTAGCCGGAGAAGCCATCCATGAACAAAAACACGGAGAACTGGGTTGTGTTGTCGACCAACACATCAATATGAGGCAGCGGGAAATCATCTTTAGGGCTCGCCTATTCAAATCCCGATAATCGACGCACATGCGTACCTTACCGTCCTTCTTCGGTACAGGCACTATGTTGGCGACCCACGGAGGGTAAGTAGTGACCGCTAAGAAGCCAACATCAAGCTGCTTTTGCACTTCTTCTTTGATCTTAACGGCCATATCTGGTCTTGTCCTCCTAAGCTTCTGCTTCACGGGAGGACAATCTTCTCGCAACGGCAAGTGGTGGACCACGATGTCAGTGTCAAGTTCGGGCATATCTTCGTATGATCAAGCAAAGACGTCACTATACTCTCTTAGCATCTCGAACAATCTTCGCTTGACATCACTCTGCAATGCAACCCCTATCCTGACGTTCCTGACAAGTTCTTCAGAACCCAGATTCACGATCTCAATCTCCTCTTCATGAGGCAGAATAACTTTCTCCTCTTGTTTCAACAAGCGGGCCAACTCTTCAGGAAGGTCTTTGTCTTCATCAATCTCTTCTTCGGCTTGATAGATCGGGCAATCGAAGTCGAAGTGAGCCGTAGAAGGTCCAGAGTCGATGTCGTCTGTTATGTGGATCCTGCAATAACAAGGGTTAAGTTTAAAACAAGGATGTGCAGGTTAGCACAAACCCCATTGCCATTTTATTGTTTTCCAAAACAAATATAAAACAGGAATAACAGAGATCACAATATTTGAATACGAAGAAAAACGCCTTTGATTTATTAACAAAATGCATGTACATAATCCAACAAGGCCCTGACAATAAAACCACTATGCCTCGGGTAGGACATAGGGTTGTACAATGATTGGAAAAAGTAAATCATTACTCTTCGCTTTTCATCTAGATGATATCCTTGACGGACCAATTGTTGAGGACCTCGCCTGGCTTGCTTGGCTGGATCCGAGAGTCGAGGTCACAGTCGTTATCTCCGCTGTCTTCAGACGCTGCGTTGATGCTTTCGAAAATCATTCCGCCACGGGTAAACTGGATCGGCCCCTTACCTCGCGACGCACTGCTAGAAGAGGAGGCTTCAGCCGCAGGAGAATATCCCAACCCAAACCTGTCTTGCTTGTTAGGTATCTCCAAAATTCGCCCCCAGCTTGGGGTAGATCCGGCTTGGACAACAGCCCGAGCTTCCTTGAATGAGGAGAGAGTCATCTCTGGCTTTTCCGTGACTACAGGAGCTACGTCCTTCACTTTGACAGCTTCGAACGCTTGGCATAGAGTCTCATGGATTTCTCCATCCATCTCAACATACTTAAAGGACGAAAAATGGCTCACCATTATGTCTTCCTCGCCACAAACAGTTACGATGCTACCCCCGACAGCATATTTGAGTTTTTGGTGCAACGTGGAGGTCACGGCACCAGCAGCATGGATCCACGGCCGGCCCAAGAGACAGCTGTAGGCAGGCATGATGTCCATAATATAAAAGACCGCGTCGAACGTTTCCGGCCCGACTTGGATTGGCAGGGTCACCTCCCCAAAAACATGGCGTTTAGTCCCATCGAACGCCTTCACAACCAGATCACTGAGTGTGCAAATCACTCCACGAGTATCTAACTTCATTAATGCCTTCTTCGGAAGAACATTAAGTGACGAACCCGTGTCCACCAACACGTGCGACATAATCGTGCCCCTACACTCTATCGAGATGTGCAGGGCGCTATTGTGGTTCCTCCCCTTCGGCGTTAGCTCTAGGTCAGTGAACCCTAACCCATTTCCAGCATTCACGTGGGCTACGACTTCTTCTAGCTGATTTACCGATATTTCCTGCGGTACATAGGCGGCGTTCAACACCTTCAGCAGTGCGTTGCGATGCGCTTCGGAACATAGCAACAAGTTCAGAATGGAAATCTTCGAGGGCGTCTGATGGAGATGATCCACAATCTTGTAGTCACTCTTTTTAATCAACCGTGTGAACTCCTCGGCATCTTTAACAAGCAAGTCTTTTTCCGCCCCACGAGGGATCTCTTCAACGACTTTACTTTTACCTTTATCGGCCGCATCAGCTCTGACCGCCTTGTCCGCCACGACCTCTGGTGGTGCAAACACTCTTCCGCTGCGAGTAATACCACTGACTCCCGCAAGGTTCTCCACAGTCGACCCAAACGGTTCCAGCTCCAACTTCTGTCCGTTGCAGTAGACTTCAGCCCCATAATGCCATGGGACAGCATTAGTGCTCTCAAAGGGTATCGGCCCAGCTCTGGTGATGGTAATTGTGGGCGGCCTGGGCGCAGAAATAGTTATTGTCTGGCGAGGGATGGTGATGGTGGCGACCTCATCATCTTGCTTCAGCACTACCTCCCCTGATCCACATTCGGCCCTCCGGCTAAACTGTAAGATCCCTTCAGTCATCAGACTTTGAATTCCCTCTATCAACTGTTCACATCCATCAGAACGTGTGGCACGGTCCATACATAGCTCTCTGCAACCTGGAAAGAACCCTCTTTTCATCAACTTAGCTTTAACGAAGCTAAGCGGCGTCTTCAGATCTCTGACGTCAGTCAACAAGTCCGCACTCTCGTCTTCGATAATGGCGTTCACTCCGCCTCCCCTATGATTCGACATAGGATTCTTCGTGACATTTGGCACATTGTCCGAGAAGTTGATGATCTTGGCATCCACCATGTCCTACACCTTATGCTTGAAGGCTTTGCAGTTCTCTATTGTGTGGCCTGGTGCCCTTGAGTGAAACTCGCAAGTTGCATTCGCGTTGTACCCTGGCGGCGGTGCCCCTGTCAAGGGAGCCAGCGTTCTCTTCTGAATCAATTGTAGCTGAAGCAAAGTCTGCAATAGTTGCGCGTACGACATGGGCGGTGTCTCGAGGTGATGGTTCGACAGAGGTGCCCGATTATGATACTTTCTGTACCCTTGTTGATTCGGTTGCTGCTGCTGCTGCTGTGGAACTGCCGGGATAGTTATGCTGGCCACCTGTTGGTGAGGGCCTTTACCCTTTCTTCGAGCGTTGGACACAGCGCTCGTTTCTCCTTCTCGTCTTTTGCCACTATAAGGTTTCTTTCCGCCTCCTCCAACTGAGGATGAATCCCCTTGAATTTTCCCGAGTTTGATCCCATTTTCGATGTGCTCACCCGTGATAATGAGATCTGAGAAGGTTCCGGACATACCGCTGACCAACTTCTCATAGTAAACCCCTGGGAGGGTGGCTACGAATATCTGCACAAGCTCACGTTCAACCATCGGCGGCTGAACCCTGGCTGCCAACTCACGCCGCCGCTGGGCGTACTCCTTAAACCCTTCATTGTTCCTCTGCAACATATTCTGCAGCTGGACTCGGTTCGGCGCCAAGTCGCTGTTGTATTGGTAGTGGTGCACAAATGCTTCAGAAAGATCCTTCCACGTGCGCACACTAGTAGGCTCCAGACTCATGTACCATTCGAGGGATGGCCCGGAAAGACTGTCTTGAAAGAAGTGCATCAGCAACTTCTCGTCCTCAGAATGAGCAGACATTTTTATGTAGTACCATCTCAGGTGGACGCGAGGGCAAGTGGTGCCCTTGTATTTTTCAAAGTCAGGTACCCTGAACTTGGGAGGTACCTTAAAATTAGCAATCAGTCCCAACTTGGACATATCAACGCCCAGGGTGTTCTGGTTCTCGATATCTCTCATCTTATCTTTGAGTGCTTTGAACCTTAGACGTCCTTCAGCATTCAGCTCACCTTCAGCACCTCTCTGAGAGAACACATCGTCCTGACGATCCTCTAGCCATGGCTGAGGCCCAAACAGATTCCCAACACCGACATTGCCGTTGCCCAGCCCAACATTGACATTAGCTCCCAGACTCCCATTACCGACGCCCGTCGTATTGAGTCCCATGTTGTCCATCACATTGTCGTTGGCACTGCCGTTTCCCCCGGTCACGGGAACACCATTTTGTGGAGTTTCAACTGGTGGAGGAGTAGGCACAATCCCACCATGGAGTACGACATTGCTATCGACCCTTGAAATCAGGGGCTGAACCAAGGTTCTGAGCTGATCCTGGCCGTTGGCGACCGCTTGCATGAGCTCCATGAAGCGATCCATTCTTTCGCGGAGTTCCTGAACATCGGTTTGCACTTGCTCCATGATTCTGGTTTGATTAGCTCTAGTCGGATAGCGGTGAATAGGTCTCTGATCAATCCTGGAACCACCTGAAACAACCTGGGAAACACAAAAGGGTTAGGAAAAACAACAAAGTGCTCGTTATGCAAATGCTTCATGCAAATGCAAACGTGTGTTTGTGCGTTGGGGAGATTTCCCCCGATCCTAGTGCCTGAGTGCCAGTGCTGATAATAACAAGAATTCCGAGTCCAGTCATGGAAATAACATCTCATATATAAAGAAAGCCCATCAAGGCAGTACACAACATCAGCGAGTACAAGATGAATCAACAGCGTGACCTCAGCCAACAAGTCTGGTGATGGTCAGCATACAACAATGATCAAAACAAAAGGAATACAAATAGTCAAGTACGGCCACGGGCGCGATACTCTTCTAACAACTCCTTCGTTTCTGGATGATCAGGCAGAGTGAGTAACCCTTCAACGAGTAATTCCCTTTGCACAATGGTGTACTAAAGACCTTCGACCGAATCTTCTCATGCTCCTTCGCCGAAATAATCTTCTAGCTTCCGTTTCTTGGACTCAAACGTCAGTTTGTGCTCCTTCAAGTTGGCGAGAGCTCTGTTGAGCTAGCCTTCGGTGGCGTATCTGCGAGCGGTTTCTTCATCAAACCTCTTCTCACTAGCCTTCACCTGGGCTTCCAGCTTGGAGATCTATAGCATCAGCTTATCCTCCCTCTCTTTCCTGGTGGCTAGGGAGGCCTTCCAGTGCTGGTTGAACTTGGATATCCTCCGATACGCTTCGTACAAGTGCTGCTTCTTCGTAGCCAGTACGTCGTTGACAGCTTTGAAGTCTTGACCCATGCGTTCATGCTCGGCTATCTGCTTAGTCAGGTCTGTACCTAGCTGGTTCACCAGCTCCGTTTGCCTCTTGAAGGAATGAACGGCTTCGTTCCTCTCGCTTCAAAGCTGAGCCAACTCTTTCTCCAATTCCTCATTTGCCAGCTTCAATTCATCTCGTTCAGCTAACACCTGATTATGCTGCTGAATGGGCACAGTAATAGGCTCTTCAATCATTGGAGGGCTTTCTGGCTTGGCAGGAAGAAATGGCATCCCTATAGCATCTGCTCTGGCTCTGATCCAAGTTACATACGGAGGGTAGGCTTGATTGTTGCTTCTCCCCAGCAATGGTTTTCCCTTCTTACTGATACCATTCCAAGCGCGCTGAAGCTTGGACAACATATCCCCCTCTAGAAGACCAGTGAGTTACAGATCAAGATGGCGCCGGAGGACATGGAGAAAACTACGTTTATTACTCCCTGGGGAACATTTTGCTACAAGGTAATGCCTTTCGGTCTGAAGAACGCAGGAGCCACTTACCAAAGAGTAATGGTTACTTTGTTTCATGATATGATTCATCATGAGATTGAAGTCTATGTTGATGACATGATTGTGAAGTCCCAAACGGAGGAAGGACATCTGGTCAATTTGCTGAAGCTTTTTGAGAGGCTCAGGAAGTTCAGGTTGAGGCTGAATCCTAACAAGTGTATTTTCGGAGTACGGTCCGGAAAACTACTGGGGTTTATCGTGAGTGAAAAAGGCATTGAGGTTGATCCTGCGAAGATTAAAGCAATACAAGAAATGCCAGCGCCAAAAACCAAAAAAGAAGTTCGCGGTTTCCTGGGCAGAATAAACTACATTGCGAGGTTTATCTCTCAGCTCACGGCCACGTGTGAACCGATGTTCAAACTGCTAAAGAAAGATCAGACGATTATTTGGAACGAGGATTGCCAGAAGGCATTTGATAAGATAAAATAGTATCTACAGGAACCTCCGATCTTGATACCCCCAGTGGCCGGAAGACCCTTAATCATGTACTTGACAGTTCTTGAGAATAGTATGGGGTGTGTTCTCGGTCAGCATGACGAGACGGGCAGAAAGGAGCATGCCATTTACTACTTGAGTAAAAAGTTCACAGACTGTGAATCTCGTTACTTGATGCTGGAGAAAACGTGTTGTGCACTAGCCTGGGCTGCCAAACATTTACGACAGTACATGCTCAATCACACCACCATGCTAATTTTGATGATGGATCCGATCAAGTACGTCTTCGAGAAGCAAGCGCTTTCGGGCAGGATTGCCAGATGGCAAATGGTGTTGACGGAATATGACATTCAGTACGTTTCCCAGAAGGCCATTAAGGGAAGCGTATTGTCTGAATACCTGGCCGAACAGCCGATCAAAGATTATCAGCCGATGAAATTTGAATTCCCTGATGAGGATATTATGTTTCTTAAAGCGAAAGATTGCGATGAACCATTGCCCGACGAGGGTCCAGATAGGAAATCCCAGTGGAAATTGATATTCGAAGGGGCGGTTAATTCGTATGGAAGTGGCATTGGGGCTATCATCACGACTCCCCACGGATCCCATATCCCGTTCACTGCGAGACTGACGTTTCCGGTCACCAATAACGAAGCGGAGTATGAAGCATGCATCATGGGTCTAGAAGAGGAAATTGATTTGAGAATCAAGAACCTAGATGTATATGGTGACTCGGCGCTTGTGATCAACCAGATTAAAGGGGAGTGGGAGACTCGCCAATCGAATTTGGTGTCGTACATGAATTATGCCAGAATGATGCTTCCGTTCTTTGATCGAGTGGAACTCCATCATGTGCCCAGGGCTGAGAATCAGATGGTTGATGCCTTAGCCACGTTGGCTTCGATGTATAAATTCAATTTTTGGAATGAAGCTCCAAGAATTGTCCTTTCTCGTCTCGATAGACCTGCATTCGTCTTTGCGATCGAGGAAGCCTCCGATGGCAAGCCATGGTTCCCTGACATCCAGACCTTCCTTATGACTAAGGAGTATCCTGAGGGAGCGTCAACCCAGGATAAGAAGACTCTGAGGAGGCTGTCTGGAAATTTTTATCTCAATCCTGATGGAGTTTTGTATAAAAGAAACCACGATCTCGTGCTACTCAGATGTGTAGATGAGAAAGAAGCGAGTATGCTCATAGAAGAAGTCTATGAAGGCACATTTGGTACGCACGCCGGCGGGCATGCTATGACGAGAAAGATCCTGAGAGCAGGATACTACTGGCTGACGATGGAATCGGATTGCTTTAAATTCGCGAAGAGATGTCATAAATGCCAGATTTATGCTGATAAAGTTCATGTGCCGCCGTGCCCGTTAAATGTCATGTCCTCCCCGTTGCCGTTCTCCATGTGGGGCATCGACATGATAGGCAAGATCGAGTCCACCGCATCTAATGGTCATCGCTTCATTCTAGTAGCTATCGACTACTTCACCAAGTGGGTGGAGGCAGCCTCATATGCTAATGTGACCAAGCAGGTGGTGGCTAAATTCATAAAGAGGGACATCTGTCGCTTCCGCGAAAATAAGGTGCCGGCAAAACAGAAGAGTCGCCACCTTTCGTTATTTATCCCTCTGAGCGGGAAAGGAAACGATCGGAAAAACCTGACGAAAAAAGGGTAAGACAAGGTCGCCGCAACCATTGTCTGGGTTGGGGAGTCGGTTACGCAAGGGGAAGGTATTAGCACCCCTCACGTCCGTCGTACTCGACGGGATCCACGCTTGTTGTGTTTACTGGACGAGTTGGTTTATCTATCTACCTATCAAGGCTGGCTTAAATAGAAAAGAAAATGACTCGGCAAAGCGTTGCACTTTATGCCTACGTATTCCCATCAGAGAATGAGAAATCAGAGTCAACGTAGTTCGCCTAACTACGGGTTACGGGGAAGGTGGCTCGCCAATACATCAGTACTGTGCCTACGTACTCTCAACAGGCATGAGAGATCATAGCTTACGTAGTTCGGGATAATACAGATTACGGGGATTCATATTCATCTGTTTTATCGAGTAGGGTTAAACACCAGTTCCAGCAGTTAGGGACAAAGCCTGTTTACGGTGGCGCTGAAGTTTAACGACACTCTTTTCTTCAGAAAAGTTTTCCTTTGAATTATGGGCCCACGGGGCAAAAAAGTTTGAAGTTTGTTTTCTGTCTTTTACGGAAGAAGTGTTTTTTATTGTGTTTGCAATTTCAATCGCACTAAAGACTATGACCTGAGAGCGAATGCGTCGTATGTCACCCAAAGGGTGCCATACTAAACATCCAGACTGTTGGAAAGAAGCTCTCCAACAATCCTTTCTCAAATAGCTTAAGGCTCGTAACATACGAAAAAAATCATTCATGATTATTGTATCTTAAGCTGTTTTGAGATGAGAAGAGAGAGGGCTCAACTAAAGGGAGACTATCAAGTCCTAATGTTGTCATGCCAAGGATTCATCCTATGGTTGAGTTTTGAAACAGGGAA
This sequence comes from Lathyrus sativus, assembly GCA_963859935.3. Lineage (NCBI taxonomy): Eukaryota > Viridiplantae > Streptophyta > Magnoliopsida > Fabales > Fabaceae > Lathyrus > Lathyrus sativus. Next base: position 524,674,206 of record OZ012738.1, read on the forward strand.
CTCCTAGAAGTTATCATGCATAGGTTTCAACCTAAGTTCTATCATCACTTCCTTATCAAAGGAAATGAGAGTCCTAAGGGATCATGTCAATGATACACAGAAACAGATAAAGCATCAGCTTAAACAGTAAACAGATAAACGACTGTAAAATGCATGCAATGCAAGTGAGGGAGGAAATGTGTGTGGGGCAGCAGCCTCCACAAGCTCGTCTCAACCTCAAGCCAGACATGAATAACTGTAATCATACAGCAACAATAACAACATGCTATCAAGCAGGATACAGTAAACTGCAATCATACAGAGGAAATAACATGTTATCAAGCAAAATAAACCACATGGGCAAGGGAGCAGGGCTCTACCGAATACCCGCAAGCAAAGCCATACAGTAACAATACAAGCAGAGGGAGCAACTCAACCTCTAGTGCAATCATGCTCCTAGATTAAAGCAATCTAAATATGAACTTATTCTAATGCATCAAGCAAATCAAACAAGTCACATCAATACAGAAAAGAAAACAGACAAGAAAGCAGATCAACTCCTCTCTCAACTCCAAGCCTCAGCTCTTCTGACAGCAACTCAGTCTTCAGACTTCAACCACCTTTCAAGGCTATCATCTTTCATGACAAATATCAATTTGCTTCTCCAGGGTTTCAATCCATCAAACATAAGTATCAACTTAGCTTCACCTCCAAGCTTCAGCTCCTCAGAATGGTCTTCAATCATCTAGAAGTGTCAACTTTATCCATCAATCTTTAAGCCTCAGCTCTTCATTCAGTCTCAATTGGGTCTTCAAGTATCAACTTGTTCTTCTTGCTCTTCAAGCTTCAGCTGCAATGGCAATGCTCAGGGAATCATCCTCTTCCATACTCTTCAATGAAGTCTTCATCTTCACACTCAAGCCCAACATCTTCAAGATACTCAAACCAGAAGAAATCACTTAACTGGATAAGCTAGGATATTAAACTGCTTATTGACCACCAAAGGTGACCTATAAGGGATTAACATCAGAAGAATGGTTCCCTCAAAAGTTCTACTTCCTAGGTACCATCACTTATCCCTCCAAAGGAGGGATGTGAATACCATGGAAGGATCTTGAATCATGGGGAGGGATGGAGGTGAAAGATACCATCCATGTTTAAGAAAGAAATTAACTAGGTCTAAGCTCTACTTAATTCCTAACCTTAAAACAACAACAAAACAACCAAGTCTTCAAGCTCTCAAGCTCCTTTTTCAATCTTCAAGTCTTCCACTATGCTTCCCCATTTTCCACAAAGCAAGACCAAGCCCACCAAGCCCACAAAGCAAAGCAAAACAAAGCAAAGCAAAACAAAATACAAGCCCACAAGGGCAACACAAACAACAATCAATTATAACAATCAATTAAAAATAGTATACCATTATATTAAAATCTAATATAATTTCTAAGGGATCCTACATGACTACCCTTAATACCCTATATGTCCCAATATCTAACTTGACCTAAAAACCCAAAATTCTAGTGTTATTGTGGACCTATGTTAAGGATTGACCTAAATCTATACAACCTAAATTCATCTAATCAAAACTAATCAAAAATTAATCACAAAATTATGGAATAAATCCAGAGGGGAGCTAAAGTCCTAATCTAACTATCCTAAAAATAATGGCATAAAAATTCAAAAGGAACTATCTAAACAAAATTCTACAAATTTATGTATCAACATAAAAGGAATTAAAATGTACTTAAAAGAGAAAATATACAAAAAATATTAAAAATGCATGAAATGCAAATGTTATGATTTTATAATTTTCTAGACATAAATGTGAAAAGGGAGCAAAAACTCCCATGCAAAAATCATGATTTTCCTATTTTATATGAATTTCTAAAGTTTAAAATAAAATGGAGAAAATAAAATGAAATGTGAAAATAATTGGTGCAGTTAGTAACCCAGTGCAGTTCAATATGAGAATGGGCTTGAAACGGGGGTACATAAAGCAAATGCGCTAGGCCCATGATTTTCAGAAATTAAATGAGAAAAATTAGAAAGAAATAGACAAAAGCGTGGTGTGAAAAGTAAAGAAATTCAGTGCAAATCCATCATGGGCCAAGACTTGGGGGTGTGATTAGGAACTAGCAACTAAAGCCCATGACCACAATTTAAGTGGTACGCTGCGTTTTGGGGTGTCTTCAGAACTCCTTTCCAAACGTGAGGTTACATCATGGCCGTGGGATCAAGATAAAGTCAACAAGTCCTTGTGCATCTGACGACCCACACATCATCATCTTCCTTGAGCCATGAATGTGGAGGGAAACCACCATTGTTACAGACTTCAAATATCATCATCCTCTCCACTCGGGTTCTCTCAATTTCTTATCGAAATTCGAAATTCAAAGCACTAATCCACTCTAAATTGATCACTGAATACATCCCTAATCTCAGAATTGACTGAAACATCATCTAGCATAAAAACCGATCATGGATCAAAAAGAAGCTCAAACCTCAACTATCATGGTTCTTGAAATTTCTTGGCTCATAATGATCACCACCTCACACTAGTTAAATCTTGCTATTAAACTCATGTTATATCTCACTATACATCGTGTTCTTGATCAAAACAAAATTGGTGTCACTAACTCAAACCTCACCAAATGCCCTCAAACTTTCCAGAATCCATCTCCTAACCATCTCTAACCATTCTAACCTAACAAATCTAACTAGTTATCTTAAATTAGGGTGTAGAGTAAAAGTTGCAAACCTGTCAATTCTTGAATACCAGATAGGTCAAATCTTCACTTCAGCCTCTCAATCTCTCCAGAATCACTCCTTGCACCAAGATCTTGCTACTGTTTGCAAAAGTTTTGATGGAGGATGCTTGAATCTCAGAATCCGATAGTGACTCGCAGCTTCCAAAATCCAAATGCTATCTTCTCAATTCTTCATGATCTTGCTCTCAATTTGGTATGGATTCACTCAGTATGATCAATGGAAGATGTTAGGATTGAAAGAATCAATGGAAATGATGCAGAGTATAGAAATTGATTTCAACTTGCAATGGAAGAAAATGAAATGGCAATCTCACTCTCCTCTCTAATCTCTCACCAACCTTACATCTGAGCAGCTTCTAATCAATATATAGGATGGTTCAGAACCATCCAGAATTTTCAGGAATCATCCAATGAGAATTTGGGATTCTCATGTCATGAGTTTTTGATTTCAAGCCATCTCATATACCAGCTTGTGTTTGGCTCATTGCAGCACTTGTATCTGACTTGAAAATCTCCTTAGATGAGATGCATGAGGTGTTAGGATACTTTGCTAGCTTGTACATTGATCTTCCTTATGTTTTGCATATGTACCTTAATATGCAAGCTACCATTTTCCAAAGCAAGTCCATGATTTAGACCTCAAATCAAAAACGTGGCTAAACCATTGTTTCTAAAATGTTTTCTAAAGTCAAAATGGTATATTACATGCCATGGTTTGGATGTGTAGCTTGAAAATTTCAATTTCCAATTTTGACTTATTTAACTTATGCCTTCATTTTAGGTCATTTTTACCACTTTGAGCTACAAGCCTTTTCAACATCTCATGACCTCCTTACTAGACTTAAAACATCATTTTAAGCAAGTTTGATGTTGAACATTTTTCCATTTGAAGCTTGGAAATAGGAGTTATAGCCTTATGGTTGAAATGACCTGTAATCTCCCAATGACTAAAATGCCCTTGACTTGTCAAATCCATAACTTGAGTTCTACAAATCCTATCAAGGACTTATAGTACTCTATAGAAATCTAAGAAGATAAGGAACAACATTCATGTTGACCAAAAGTTCATAGGAATCATCCTTCTTGGGCAAACGTTTGATGCAAGTTGGGTAACTTTCAAGGCCCCAGATTCACATACCTCAGATGACCTGTAACTTGTCAAAGTCATAACTTGAGCTCTACAAATCCTATCAAGGACTTATAGTACTCAAATTAAAGCTAAGAACAAGCTCTACAACATTCATGTTGGGGGTAAGATGAGATGGCAATCACATCTTGAGCTAAAATGCCTTGAAGATAGGGGTCAAACTAGGGGATTTTACACTGTCAAGCTTTAGAAACCCTAGCTTGAAACTTCTCAAACTCTTCAATCATGATGAGTTTACCTTGGAATCATCCTTATAGCATCTCAATGCACCAATCCATGATTACATGGCTCTTGGATTAGGTCTCAACCCTCTCCAAATCATCAGTTGACCTAGGGTTGACCCAGTCAAACCATAATTATACCACTCATGGCTGAGGCTTCTTAATCTTACACAATGGCCTCTCTAGGCTTCATGATGGCTTTCAAGACATCTCATAAGCTCTCTCAAGGCTTCAAGTCCACATTCATGGCTTTAGAATCATCTGAGGACTCCCCCACAACTCTCAAGTTAGGAGGCACACACCCTTGGTTTCAACCACTTTCTCTGAGGATCTTTTAACTTCTCTGACAAAGATATCAACCCTTAAATACTTGAATAACCTTCTTGGCTAGCTTCAAACTCTTGTATAAATCTTGATTGGTAATCATACTCCTTGATCTCCTGCATACATGTCAATGAAATGCAAATGATAATGCTAATGTGAATGAGATGAAACACAAGCTAGGTAAAGAAATGTTGGTCAAATTTTAGGGTGCAACAACATCATCTGTCGTTACGGAATTCCCGAGCAGATCATTACTGATAATGTTTCGAATCTGAATAACAAGATGATGAAGGAGCTGTGCCAGAGTTTCAAGATTGAACACCACAACTCATCTCCTTACCGACCGAAGATGAATGGCGCCGTTGAAGCGGCCAATAAGAACATTAAGAAGATTGTGCAGAAGATGGTTGTGACCTATAAGGATTGGCACGAGATGCTGCCATTTGCACTGCACGGTTATCGTACGACGGTACGTACATCAACCGGGGCAACTCCTTTCTCCTTAGTGTACGGTATGGAAGCTGTCCTACCGTTAGAAGTGGAGATCCCTTCTTTGCGAGCTTTGGTTGACGTGAAACTCGACGAGGCAGAATGGATTAAGAACCAACTAAACCAACTCAGCATGATGGACGAGAAGAGATTAGCATCGATTGTGCATGGTCGTCTATACCAAAGCCGAATGAAGAAAGCTTATGATAAGAAGGTGTGTCCTAGAAGCTTTCAGACGGGTGATCTCGTCCTGAAGAAGATTCTTCCTCCACACTCCGATCACCGGGGCAAGTGGACTCCCAATTACGAAGGTCCGTACGTCGTCAGCAAAGTCTTCTCGGGAGGAGCCTTGCTGTTATCCACGATGGACGGTGAAGATTTTGCATCCCCGGTGAATGCGGACGCAGTTAAAAAATACTTTGCTTAAAAATGACCCGCTGGAAAGAAAAAGAATATCCAGGCAAAAATGGGGCATCCCGGCGAACCATAAAAAAGGAAAAAGGTTCGGGCAAAAATTAGGGATATAAATGAAAAATGTACACCTGCAAAGTCGAAAACCTGGAAGGGCGACTTTGGAAAAAAAGGGTATCCCGGTGAATCGAAAACCCGGAAGGGCGATTCAGGCAAAAGTTAGGGATTTGAAAAAGCAAATGACTGCGTTCCGCGTGTGGACTGCGTTTGTTTAGTGGTTTGGAAGACCTGAAGGCCGTTCATCTGAATCAATCTCATCTGAAGCTGAAGCGTCGGAGAAGTATCGAAGTCGAGTGGGTCATAGAGGGATCAACTCATGGTGTTCGTCTACGCCTCGTTGCCGACATGTGTATATATTGATGTATATTTATGTTTTTATATTTGTGCGGCTTCCTCATTCCAGGAGCTTGCCTCTGTTGTAAAACATTTTTACCCATTCAGGGGTCCGTTATCAATAAAATGTATACTATTCAGCAATTATGTTCGTTTGTTTAGCATTTATTTGTTTTGTTTGCGAAAAAGAACGCCGATGTTTTTGATAAAATGCGCATACATAAACTTACTGGCCTAGGCCACTGATTGTCGAAACAATGAATTACGCGAACATTGTCACAAGATGATAACCTTGATAGGTCCCTTTGAGAGGGGTGTCTTATCTGTCTGTTTGTGTTGTTGCAGGTGTAGCGTATACCAGGTAGTACGTCGTATGCGTCCCCAGGCCGGATGATTCCTTCTCCTCCAGCAAAGCTCAGCAGCCTCTCCCTGCAGAGTCTGAACGTGAGATCGTAAAGCATTGATATGTCTCCCCAGGCAGAGAAGATTCTCTCCCCAATCAGATGTATCCTGAAGGAACGTCATATCCCCAGCTGAGTCTGAAGCGTGCAGCAATTGGTAGTTCCAGACTGAAGTCTCCAAGAGAATTGAAATTCCCCACAGAGTCGTACTCTCCCTAGTAAGCAGGATGATTCCTTCTTCCCCAGCCGAGTTTTCAGTTCCCCAAGAGAGCCGAGTCCTTGGAAAGCAGTTAGGATCATGATTGGTTTTCTCCAGTAGAGTGTTGAATAGCTGATGCTGTGTTTCCCCACCGGAGTCGTTACCTCCGGGAAGGTTTGGCTGCGAATGCCGTGCAGTTTATTTCTGCGATTGACATCGCTTTCCTCAGCGGGTCCAGGTTCTCGTAGAGCTTCATTCCCCTGCGGCAGTTGACTGAAGTTCGTTCCCCAAGCGGAATCCAATTGAGATTGATGTGACTTCTTCTCCTCAGCAGAATGAGTCCTTCCTCCACCAGAGTGGTCCTTTCTCCTTGACAGGAGAATTCTCCCTTCGGCATTTATTTTGCTAATGGGGTCATAGCATTTTTCATGATTGCATAGCATTTACCCTAAAAACGCGTAGCATTTCCACCGTGTGGAGCATTGCGCCATTGTCAAAGCATACGCACACGAAACATGAGCTAGGTCGTTACCGTTCTTGTTTTGCAGGTGTTCCTCCGCAGAGTCGCTTGCTCAAGATGATTCTTGAATCCCCCAGCAAAAGTCGTTTGCCCGAGATGATTCTTGAATTCTCCAGCGAAGGCGCTCGTTTAAGATGATTCTTAAAATCCCCGGTAAAGTCGCCAGAGAGAGCCGCTCAGGATGATTCCTGAAATCCCCGGCAGAGTGTTTTCTCAGGATGATTCCTGAAATCTCCCATGGAGTTATTTGCTCAAGATGATTCTTGATTTCCTCAGCAGAGTTGATTCACCCAGAATGATTTCCGGATCCCCATAGCAGAGTTACTTGATAGTTCTCCAGAATCCCCAGCGGAGATGTGTCATCCCCAACAGGTTTCCGAACAGCAAAGTTGAAACTTCTCTCGAAGACTTAATGATTGAAGTCCAACCGTATTGATGAAGCAGTTCTCTCAGCCGATGCGGAGTGCCTGATGGCAGAAGTTTGGATATCCCCAATTGGGTCATGATTGACTGGGAATTCTATTCCCGACTTAGTGATGAAGTTCGGCTGATGCCCAAAAAATTTCTTTGAATGCCCGATGGCACGATGAGTCCCGAGGAATCCTGGTGCCTGACGGCATGATCGACCATGTATTACCGGTTACCGTGTGACCACTCCCCCAGCTAGTTTCCGTGTAGCTAATATTTCAATTTTCAAATATTTGTTCCCATCAGAATACCGTGTACTTGTGCAGTTGGCAAATTTCTGGGTTTATTGGTATTCAACCGTCTTTTACCTTGATTGGTTGAGAGCCGTTCGCTTCTCACCCAGTCAGATTCAAGCCGTTTGAATAGGGGCAGCTGTTGCACCCCAAAATTTGCCCAACATTTCTTTACCTAGCTTATGTTTCATTTCATGCACATTAGCATTATCATTTGCATCCCATTGACATGTATGCAGGAGATCAAGAGGTATGATTACCAATCAAAAGCTACACAAGACTATGAAGCTAGATAATAAGGTTATCCAAGTGTTCAAGGGTTAATATCCTTTCCAGAGAAGTTAAAAGATCCTCAGAGAGACTGGTTGAAACCAAGAGGGTGTGCCCCCTAACTTGAGAGTGGAGGGGAGCCATCAGACGATTCTGAAGCCATGAAGATGGACTTGAGATCTTGAGAGATCTCATGAAAAGTGTTGAATATCACTTTGAGGCCTATACAGGTCATTGTGCAAGATTAAGAAGACTCAGCCATGAGTGGTGCAATTAGGGTTTGACTGGGTCAACCCTAAGTCAACTGATGATTTGAACAAGGTTGAGACCTAATTCAAGAGCCATGTGATCATGGATTGATGCATTGAGATGTTATAAGGATGATTCCAAGGTCAACTCATCAGGATTGAAGAGTTTGAGAAGTTTCAAGCTAGGGTTTCTAAGGCTTCACAGTGTAAAATCCCCTAGTTTGACCCCTATCTTCAAGGCAGTTTAGCTCAAGATGTGATTGTCATCTCATCTTACCCCCAACATGAATGTTGTAGAGCTTGATCTTAGATTTAATTTGAGTGCTAGAAGTCCTTGATAGGATTTTTAGAGCTCAAGTTATGACTTTGACAAATTACAGGTCATCTGAGGTATGTGAATTTGGGAGCTTGAAAGTTGCCCAACTTGCATGAAACTTTTACCCTAGAAGGATGATTCCTATGAACTCTTGGTCAACATGAATGTTGTCCCTTATCCTCTTAGCTTTCTAGAGAGTACTATAAGTCCTTGATAGGATTTGTAGAACTCAAGTTATGGCTTTGACAAGTCAAGGGCATTTTGGTCATTTGGAGATTATAGGGCATTTCAACCATAAGGCCATAACTCCTATTTCCAAGCTTCAAATGAAAAAATGTTCAACACCAAACTTGTTCAAAATGATGTTTTAAGGATGGTCAAGAGGTCATGATATGTTGGAATAGCTTGTAGCTCAAAATCACAAAAAAATGGCTTAAAATAAGGGTATAAGTTAAATGAACCAAAGTTGGAAATTGATACTTTTGATCTACACATCCAAACCAAGGCATGTAATAGGTCATTTTGACTCTAAAAATCATTTTAAGAACATTGGTTTATCCACATTTTTGAATTGAGGTCTAATTTGTGGACTTGCTTTGAAAAGTAGTTACTTACATTATAAGTAACATGTGCAAAACTCAAATTCAAGGCATGATCAAGATCCCTTGCAAGCCAAATACTTCCAAAATGTCATGAGGGGAGAAATTGGAAGGAATTGAGATTGGTTTCAAGCTGTTAACAGAAGTTGTGCATACAATGGCATATCATGAGAATTCAAGTGAACTTCTCATGTCATGAGAGATTGATCTTCTCATTGGAAGGATCTAGAGGGTTCTAGATCATCCCTACACACTCTATATATGGAATAGAAGTGGTTCAGATCATTTTTTGGTGATGATTGAGAGAGAGAACTGAGCTTGCACTTTGAACTTTCTCATTGCAAATCCAAATCGGTTACAAGGTTAGAGGCCATTTCAGTCCAAGAAATTGATCTCAATAGCTTGCTCAGAGGGTGGTGATCAATTCCAGATCAAATTCAAGGCACTGTGGTGGAAGAATCGTGAAGTAGCCATTGGAGAGTGAAGCTTGCAACTCAGAATCGGGTTTGATAATTCAAGAAGATTCAACTCTTTTCTTTGCATACAGAAGATTGATTGTGATTCAGTGAAGGTTTCTGCAAGTTCTTGAAGGCTGAGTTGAAGATTCAACCCTTCTGTTTGTTCAAACTTACCAGGTATGTAACTCTTGTGCCATGGCTTAAATTAGGTAGAATTAAGATGAATTGATATGGTAGATGCATAGTAGGATGGTGTAGGAAGATTTCTGGATCATCAATTTGGAGATTAGTGACCAATTAGGGTTCATGGAATTTACGGTCGAGATTGTTATTCTTGGATTCTTGAACTGTTGGCATGATTAAATGGCATAAAAAGATTCCTTGTGAAAATTGGAGTGAGTTTCATGTAGAGACCTCTTGGAATGGAGGCCTGTGGAGAGAGTTAGGGTTGGGGACGATGACCGGAGCACCACCGGCGGTGGTCGTGGCTGCGCGCGAGGTTCAGAGATTCAAACGAAGAAGATGACTTTAGAGCCCTTGGATTTAGGTGGACCTTTGACTGAAGAAGTGATCCAATGGCCACAAATGTCTTTCATTTTGTGAAGAGTCTGAACTCATGTGAAACGCATCGTTTCATTAAGTTGTGTTTTGGGGCTTAGTGCAATAACTGATAACCACACCCCCTGATGGCCCAATCCATGGAATGAACTGATTTCTATTTCTATCTGCACCGTGCATTTATTATTTTCTTTGGATTTTCATATTATTTTTCACTTTATTCATGGTTTTTGATAAAATCATAAAAAATGGAAAAATAGCTGTTGACCCCATTCTTTTTGCATTAGATTCATGATTGAATCTAGTATTTTTTTAGATAAAAAATATTTTTATTTCATGCATTTTCTGATTTTATGGGAATTTTTATATTTTAACTGATATTAAAATAGTCATGTTTAATACTTGATTTTGTGGAGTTTTGTGTGATCATGTGATGATGATTTTGATCCTGATTTTTTGTGAGTAGTCAGCATAGATATGCATGATCCTCATAGAATTTTCTCACATTTTTGTGATGAACATAAGTGCTAGTTTAGGTTGAAACCTTTAGAAGCTCCATTTTTAGGGTTTATGGTTGATACCTTTGGATTTAGGACTTAATTTTAGGACTTAATAGATGATTTAGTCCCTGGTTTTTGTATGAGGCATTCTTAATTGAATTATGATCCCTTAGGAATTTTTGTAGAAGTTTATAAGATAGTTTACTATTTTTGATTGATTTTAGTTTAGGTGCTAGCTTTAGATGATTCCAAGGCACTAACTCAACTAGATTAACTTCTTTAGTTCCCTTAGATTAGGGTTGTGCTTTGCTTGTTCTTGGATGATGTTGAAGGCAAGTTGAAGATGCATTGGATTGCTTGAAGAGGCTTAGATTTGAAGATCTTCCCTTCTTGTGGTGTAGTTTTAATTAGGCTAAGATTAGGGTTTTGTAGGCAGAGCTTCTAGATAGTTCTCTTTCTTCATAAACATGGAAAATGTTGATCAATTCCATTCTTCCCTATGATGTAAGGTCCCTTGTAAAGGCCTCATCCCTCCTTTGGTAGGATGTGTGGCTCTTTGCAAATTGGTAGAACCTTTGAGGGTCCCTTTCTCTGATGATAGGAGGCTTAGTGGTGACCTTTGGTCTTCACTCTGCTACCAATCATCCAAACTTTGCTCTTGAAAGATGGATCTTTCTCCCTTGTTAGAGGATGGAGTTCCTTGCTTGAAGAAGATTGAAGGATGAAGTTGATACTTCTTTGTGGTTGAAGATTACTCTGAGGAGCTGAAGCTTGTAGGAGAAGAAGACCAAGTTGATACTGGTAAAGCAAAGAGAGCTGAAGCTTGAAGACCAAGTTGATACTTGTGAAGAAGATCCAATTGAGATTGAGTAGAGCTGAGGCTTGAGGAATAAAGGATAAGTTGACACTTACATTGATACATTGAGATCCTGAAGGAATCAAGTTGATACTTGTAGTTAGGAGTAAAGCCTGAAGGTGGGATTTACTGTAGAGCTGAAGCTTGAGGAATGAAGAATAAGGTGATACCTATGTTTGGTGTATTGAAAACTGGGAGAAGCAAGTTGATACTTGCTATTGAAGATGATAGCCTTGAAGGATAGGTGAGGTCTGAAGGCTGAATTACTGAAGAGCTGAAGCTTGAAGTTGTAGGGGTGGTTGATCTGCTTTCTTTTCTGTATTGATGTGGCTTGTTTGATTTGCTTGATGCATTAGAATAAGTCCATATCTAGACTGATGTAAGCTAGGAGCATGACTGCACTAGAGGTTGAGTTTCTCCCTCTGCTTGTATTTTTACTGTATGGCTTTGCTTGCGGGTATTCGGTAGAGCCCAGCTCCCTTGCCCATGTGGTTTATGTTGCTTGATAGCATTCCATTTCTTCTGTATGATTGCAGTTGCTCATCATCTTGCTTGATAGCATGTTTTATTTTGTTTCCTCTGTATGATTGCAGTTATTCATATCTGGCTTGAGGTTGTGATGAGCTTGTGGAGGTTGATGCCCCACACACATTTCCTCCCTCACTTGCATTGCATGCATTTTACAGTCGTTTATTGTTTACTGTTTAAGCTGATGCTTTATCTGTTTCTGTTTATCATTGACATGATCCCCTAGGAATCTCACTTCCTTTGATAAGGAAGTGATGATTAGAACTTTAGGTTGAAACCTATGCATGATAACTTCTAGGAGTTCCCTGTTTCAAACTTCAACCATAGGATGAATCCTTGGCATGACAACATTAGGACTTGATAGTCTCCCTTTAGTTGAGCCTGCTCTCTTCTCATCTCAAAACAAATTAAAATATAGTAATAAAGGTTAACTGACGTCGTACGTTACGAGCCTTAAGCTATCTGAGAAAGGATTGTTGAAGAGCTTCTTTTTAACAGTCTAGATGTTTAGTATGGCACCCTTTGGGTGACATGCGACGCATTCACTCTCAGGTCATAGTCTCTAGTGCGATACTAGTTGTAAACGACAATAAAAAACAGTTCTTCCATAAAAGACAGAAAACAAACTTCAAACCTTTTGCCCCGTGGGCCCATAAGTCAAAGGAAGCTTTTCTGAAGAAAAGAGTGTCGTTAACTCTCAGTTCTACCGCAAACGGTAACGCCTAAGTCTCCAAGGGTCGAGCTGCGTACACCAAACTGCTGGAACTGTTTGTTAACCCTACTCGATAAAACAGATGAATCTGAATTCCCGTAACCCGTATTATCCCGAACTACGTAAGCTCTGATCTCTCAAGCCTGTTGAGAGTACGTAGGCACAATACTGACGTATTGGCGAGCCACCTTCCCCGTAACCCGTAGTTAGCCGAACTACGTTAACTCTGATTTCTCATTCTCTGATGAGAATACGTAGGCATAAAGTGCGACGCTTTGCCGAGTCATTTTCTTTTCTTTTCAGACCAGCCTTGATAGGTAGATAGATAAAACCAACCCGTCATATAAACACAACAAGTGTGGATCCCATCGAGTACTATGGATGTGAGGGGTGCTAATACCTTCCCCTTGCGTAACCGACTCCCGAACCCAGACAATGGTTGCGATGACCTTGTCTTATACCTTTTCGTCAGGTTTTTCCGATCGTTTCCTTTCCTGCTCTGAGGGATAAATAACGAAAGGTGGCGACTCTTCTGTTTTGCCGACACCTCATTTTCGCGGAAGCGACAACTATGTCGTCTTTTAAAGAGGCACAAGTGTCGCTACTGCGAAAAATGAGGCCGGCAAGACAGAAGAGTCGCCACCTTTCGTTATTTATCCCTCAGAACCAGAAAGGAAACGATCGGAAAAAACCTGACGCAAAGGTATAAGACAAGGTCATCGCAACCATTTTCTAGATTCGGGAGTCGGTTATGCAAGGGGAAGGTATTAGCACCCCTCATGTCCATCGTACTCGATGGGATCCACGCTTGTTGTGTTTATCTGACGGGTTAATTTAACTATCTACTCTAAAAGGTTGGTCTGAAAAGAAAATAAAAATGACTCGGCAAAGCGTCGAACTCTATGCCTACGTATTCCCGTCTGGAACGAGAAATCAGAGTCAACGTAGTTCGCCTAACTACGGGAAAGGTTGCTCGCCAAGATATCGCGTCTTGTGCCTACGTACTTTCACACAGCGTGAAAGATCAGAGCTAACGTAGTTCAGAACAACGAGAGACACATGTTTGTCTTTTTTTATCAGAGTAAGGTTAACAGACGGTTCCAGCAGTTTGGTGTATGCAGCTCGACCATTGGAGACTTAGGCGTTTACCGTTTGCGGTAGAACCGGGAGTTAACAGAACTCTCCTTCTGAAAAGGGGTTTCTAAGGGATTAAAGGTCCAAGAGGACAAAAAAAGTTTGATCTTTGTTTTCTGTTTTTTAGAGAAGTATCTTTTATGGATGTTTGCAACTGATATCGCACTAGAGACTATGACTTGAGAGTGAATGTGTCGCATGTCATCCAAAGGGTGCCATACTAAACATCCAAACTGTTGAAAAGAAACTCTCTAAGAATCCTTTCTCAGATAGTTTAAGGCTCATAGCGTACGACGTCAATTAACCTTTATTACTGTATTTTGATTTTGTTTGAAGATGAGAAGAGAAAAGACGCGCTAAAGGGGAACTGATCCAATCCTAAAGTTTTCATGCAAAAATTGAACCTATGGTTGAGGTTAGGAGGGAACTACCTAATGTTATCATGCATGGTTAGAACCCTAATGTCTGTCATAACTTCTCTTGAATAAGAGAAGTCAGAGTTCCTAGGGGAACATGGCAAAGAAAAACAATAGCAAAAGAAATAACTGTAAAGAAACAATTGTAAATAAAATGCATGCAATGCAACAAAAAAGCAGAAGGAGCCACGCTCAACTTCTAGAGCAAGCAAGCCCAGAGGCAACAAACAAAACACAGGCAAGGGAGACAGACTCAACCTTAAACCAGCAAGCAAAGCCAGATAATAACAGTCAAGCAGAGGGAGCCAGACTCAACCTCTAGATGCAGACAAGCAAAGGGAGCTATTCTCAACCTTTAGGATGCTCTTAAGCCTAGATCACTATATGAGAAACCTAGTCTAATGCAACACACAGTCAATCAGTCACACAAGCAAAGCAGAACAACCAGAAAAACAACAGACAAAAATAGCAAACAAACAGCTCAACAGCAAAGCAGATAGACAGCAAACAATCAAACAGTCTGCAAACAAACAACTTCAAGCCACCTTCAAGAGAAGGAAAGCTCCATCTTCATGCTCCAACAAGCTCCAACACAAGGGAAGAGAATTAACACCAAGAACATTGGATTGATGATGGGAAGCAGGGAGGAAACCAAGGGAATCCCTCCTGACACTCAACCAGTCATCTGAGATAGGCATCCTCAAAGGTTCTACCTCTTGTAAAATGCCACACATACTTCCAAAGGAAAGATGAGGCTTTCAAATGGGGAACTTGAATCATAGGATGAGAATGGAAAGCAATCAAAGCAATCCATGTTTATTTGAAGAAAGAGAAAGCAACTAAGCTCTTCCTAAACCCTAATTGAGCAAGCTCAAAGAAAGCTTCTAAAGGGAGGTCTAAACACCAAATCAAACACCAACAACAAGCAAACAGAATCTTAAACATGTCTAAAACACCAACAAAGAAGATTAGTAAGCTTATCATGCACTAAAAGCAACCATTGGGGTCATTCTAAAGCAAGTGCTATGTTGAAAACAACTTAAAACTAATCTAAGTGTTAAATCTATGAAAAATCCTAAAACACCTTCTAAAATCCTAAGAAATTTTCTAAGGGAACCTAAACATGTTAAGGACCTCTGGACAAAAGATCAGAACCTTAATCTAAAGGGAAGTCACCTAAAGAAAACCTAGATCACAAGGTATCACATAAGAACTCTAAAAAGGAAGGTCTAAAGATCCTAATCCAAAATAGAACCTATTGTTGTCTAAAAACTCTAAATTAAATCATAGGGGATCATGCATCTCTAATCTACCAGCTAGCAAAAAATCAGCCCCAAATTCTATACCAATAGCAAGAACAAAAATCAGCAAAATCATGTATGTCAATTTTCAACCATTCAAAACATATTAAAAGAGAAAGTATGAAATTAATTGAAAAAGAAATGGAAAATCAAAATAAAAAATATGATAAAATTCTACACGTCTCAAACTAGCTAGAAAATATTTTTTCATGATTTTATGAAATAATTAACTATTTTTCTTGAATTAATAACAAACAGCAATAAAACAGAAAAATAAAAGAAAATGTCAATTAAATGAAATTGGAAGGGTGGTGTATTCAGCAAACAATCAAAGCAGATACGAAATGGGCCAACAAGGGGTGAGGTGCGAGTAGCAACACGCGCAAGGCCCAACGGAACTCACTAAATGAAGTGTTGCCGTTTTGGGACAAGCTGATGTGTCAAAAATCTGGTGCGTTAAATCAAAGGACTTGGTCAAGCTTTCCACGCACGATCGGACGGTGGAGACTTCGTCTTCTCCGATTTGAAATTCGCAGGGAGGGAACACGCAGTGCGTACAGTGAACGACTGTGAGGCTTCGCCGGCGATGTCCTCAAGCACATATCTCTCTCGTTTCTCAACGGAATCGCGCGATTTTTGGATGAAACTTGGAGGATTTTTCATGAGGATTAAGAATATCCTATTTATTCATGCTAAAACTCCAAGAACAGAGAGATTCATAACCAACTAGAAATCGGATCCAAACTTAATTTGTCTCTAAACTTCCAAATTTTGATCCTAAATCCCTCTAGAGTTCATACTCTACCTAACCACATGCAAGTTCTATCTTAATTCGTTCTCGACAGAGCATAATTTTGAAATATAAAAACCTGAGTTGTAGCTTGCAATTGGAGCACTTGCAGGGTGGTTCTTGGCTCAATCTCGTGCAGATTCTTTCAATACACCATGCTGAAGCTTGTGGAATCCTTGGTTTGGCTTTTGAAGCTCTTGAAATGAAATTCAATTTTCCACTTTTGCTCTTGAAGCTTCAAACCTCCATAACTGTTTCCAGCACCAAATAACCGTCAAAATTGATCTGAAATCATCATAGAGATTATACAGGAGTTGTTGGAATGATTTGGAGGCCTAATTCAAGATATCTACTTTTCTTCCAAAATCCATTCATGGTGTGCATGATAACGCGAAATCATATCGTTTATTTGGCTTGATTTACATGCATTTATTTGTGACTATTATTAATTTATCTTGATTTATGTTCTATTATATGATTAATTTACTTCGTTTTGCAGATTGGGGAAAATTTGGATTAAAGAAAGAAAAGAAGAAGAAATGGAAGGAAAAGAGAGAAGAAAAACAGAAAAAATGGATTTTGCTGATATGACGGTCGTCACAGGTCCATTACGACCGTCATGCGTATGACGACCGTCACATTTCATGACGATCGTCACGCAGACAAAATATCAGTACGTTCAAATCAGAAGCAGCCACGATAAATCTCAACTTAATTTCTTCCTACACTTTCTCCACTCACTTCCCACTACTGGAAGTTACTCCCACTCCCTCCATAACTCACCCATGATCTCTGGAAATTGAAGAGTGAATTATCTCCTATAAATAGGCCTTAGATTCACAGTTTTAGGGGGGAACCTTCGATGTATCGAAGTGCTGCCAAAATTCCCATTGAAGCCAATTTTACTTTCCTGTATTATTTTCCATTTCTTTTCCTTTTATTTCATTTGTATCGCTTTATTTGTTCCTGTACCTTTTAATTCTCGCCAAAGTAGAATCCTGCCGACATTGTGGAGGACTACTCAAGGATTCGAGATCAGTACGATTTACAGGTTTTTATTAATTGAATTATTATTTTATTTCTGTCAGTATGCATGTTATATTATTCTGCTGCCATTGTTTATTTATGTTTGCATTAATTATCATGTCTAGCTAAATTAGTTTTATCGATATGTAACCGAATTAGTAGGACAGGATTCGATAGTAACCGGAATCTTCCCTTTTTACAAACAACCTTTCTGGCCGTAGTTTTTAATCAAAATTCTAAATAAACCTTTGTCACGACAGTGAGAAGCTATTTATGGTGGTTTTGCCACGACAGTGGGAAACCATATTAAGGTACGAACCAACAAGCGACAGCTGAGGCTAGAACTAGATAGTAAAAACTAGGCATTGATTTTAGACACAGCGAAAGCGCTTTAAAAGAAATTAGAATCTATTTGTTTACAAAAAGTAGTTTTAACCCCGAATGGGACAGTGAAAGCGTACATTCGGCCCTTAGAATTATGACCCGAGTCAACAACCATCTTGAGACGAAGGTCTTTAAACGAGTAAGTTCTCCTGAAAAGTGTTTGCAATAGACAAAAAGGCGCCGGTAACCTGCCGAATTCCCAATAGCTAAAGCGTTACATACCGATATTCCTTTACCACATTTCTTTAAACCAAAAAATCTTTATTTCTTATGCATTTAATTTCATCCGCATTTAACTTTCCAAATTCCATTAGCCTTAGCTTTACGCCGTAGCAATAGATAACGGTAGATTGACATTGGTCTCTATGGGTTCGACAATCTTTTATATTACTTCGATATTTCCGTGCACTTGCGGACGCATCAGTGCATGAATTGGGGCTGCTTCTAGCTCTAAAAAGCTTCCCATGGCTTGCTGGTAACATGGTGAGAGTGTAGGAATCAAGTAAAGAGCTTAATTGTATCACATGACCAACCTTTGATGTGTTACTTATTCATGAAGTAACAAATTAGAACACCATGAAATAAGCCTCAAATGGATTTTCTAATAATGCCAAAGTACTTAAAATGGTTTTTCTGATTAAAATGAGTACCTACTTGCCTTGTTTGAGCACAAAATGAATTAAATTTGAATTTTTCAATTAAATGCCTTTAAATTCTCCCTTTTGCAAAATTTCTCAAACCAAGTCTCACCCTAAGCCAAATCAATTCCTAATGAGGACGTGGTTGACCTAAAAACATCATTTTGAGCAAGTTTTGTGTTGAACAAAACTTCATTTGAAGCTTGCAAGATGGTGAAAATGACCTATAATGCCAAATGACCTATAATCTCACTTTCCCAAAATACCCCTAACTTGTAAACCTCATAACTTGAGTTCTACAAATCAGATGGAAGACTTCTAGTACAATTTGGAAAGCTAAGATCAATACATACAACTTTCATGTTGGCCAAAAGTTTAGGAGAAACACCATTCTAGATCAAAAGTTCCTTGGAAGTTGGTGAACTTTCACAGGCAAATTTCACATTCCTCAGATGACCTGTAACTTGTCTGGACCATAACTTGAGTTCTATAAATCCAATGGAGGACTTCTAGTACTCAAATTAAATCTAAGAGCATGCTCTACAAGTTTCAGGTTGGCCAAAAGTGGAGATGAAACTTGCATCTTGAGATAAGTGGTCTTGAAGTTAGGCACTAAATAGGGGATTTTACCCTGAGAACCCTAATTTAGCAACTCCTCACATTGTGAACTTTTCTTGGATTGATCTTGGAATATCATCTCATGTGTCTCAACACAACTATCCATAATTAAAAAGACTTAGAATTGAGCTTTGATCCTCTTCAATTTCACAATTGACTTAGGGTTACTCAGATAAAAACCCTAATTGCAACACCCTCAACTGTGGCTCTTCACACTTGGCATAATGACTTGATTGAGCTCCACCATGACCCTCAAAGAACTCTATGAGCTTTATCCACACACTCTCTTCTTGATCAAGACTCCACAATCCACTGATGATCTTCAATTGGTCCTCAGATTAGGAGGTTAACCACATACAACCACTGAACCTCTCAAGAACTCAACCCTCTTCCTGATGACTCTGGTGACTTCTCAAGCTGAATAAGACCTCTAGATAGGCTCCTCTTGATATAAACCACACTTGATCCCCTACACAAATGAACAATGCTATGCTATGCAAATGTTAGATCAATGATATGTCCATGCAATGAAACATAAACCAAGTAAGAAAAGGTTAGGCAAATTTTGGGGTGCAACAGATGCCCCTATTCAAGCGGCTTGGACCCGACTGGGTGAAAAGCGAACGACTTTCAGGAAATCGAGGTAGAGGACAGTTGGATACCAGAGAACCCGGAAATTTGCTAACCGAAGAAATAAACTGCACAATCTGCTTGGGGAAAAGACTCAGAAAATTGAATTCGGTTGTCACGGCAACAACTGACCAATCATCTGATACAGAACATGATTTCAACATCAACCACTTATGTGACGCCACAGGTGTCAAATCCACAATCAATCTTCAAACATGCGCTACAATAAGCGGGCACTATGTAAAGTGCATCATCCCTGTACTATCCTGGATCTTCCATAAAACGAGGAACTGTCAATGTACTATCTTTTGACCTTCCATTTCCAAGCAACTCTGTGGGGAAAATCTGGCAACAACTCCAAAGTCTAATTATGAAGCCGTTTAATGCGGACAGCCACTTCAAAGTCTAATTATGAAGCCGCCCAATGCTGACGCCACAACAACTCAAGGAAAACCCTGCCGAACCTTAAAGTCAAATTATGAAGTCGCTTAATGCTGACGTAACAGCAACGCGAGGAAAATTCTGCCGAACTTCAAAGTCAAATTATGAAGTCTGCAATGCTGACGTAACAGCTACTCGAGGAAAATTCTGCCGAACTTCAAAGTCAAATTATGAAGTATGCAATGCTGACGTAACAGCTACTCGAGGAAAATTCTGCCGAACTTCAAAGTCAAATTATGAAGTCTGCAATGCTGACGTAACAGCTACTCGAGGAAAATTCTGTCGAACATCAAAGTTAAATTATGAAGTCTGCAATGCTGAAGTAACAGCTACTCGAGGAAAATTCTGCCAAACTTCAAAGTCAAATTATGAAGTCTGCTAGAACTTTCTCGGGTAATGTTGACAACAACTTCAAAGTCAAATCATGAAGCCGTTTAGAACCAACAATAAGTAACGACTTCAACCGTCTAATCGCTGAAATCTTCTTTTTAAAATGCTGACAACAACTTCAAAGTCAAATCATGAAGCCTTGGCAACAAGTAATGACTTCAACCGCCTAATTGTTGAAATCTTCTTTTAAAATGTTGACAACAACTTCAAAGTCAAATTATGAAGCCTTGACAACAAGTAATGACTTCCACTGTCTAATTGCTGAAATCTTCTTTTAAAATGTTGACAACAACTTCAAAGTCAAATCATGAAGCCTTGACAACAAGTAATGACTTCAACCGTCTAATCGCTGAAATCTTCTTTTAAAATGCTGACAACAACTTCAAAGTCAAATCATGAAGCCTTGACAACAAGTAATGACTTCAACCGTCTAATCGCTGAAATCTTCTTTTAAAATGCTGACAACAACTTCAAAGTCAAATCATGAAGCCTTGACAACAAGTAATGACTTCAACCGTCTAATCGCTGAAATCTTTCTTTTAAACTGCTGACAACAACTTCAAAGTCAAATCATGAAGCCTTGACAACAAGTAATGACTTCAACCGTCTAATCGTTGAAATCTTCTTTTAAAATGCTGACAACAACTTCAAAGTCAAATCATGAAGCCTTGACATCAAGTAATGACTTCAACCATGTAATCGCTGAAATCTTCTTTTAAAATGCTGACAACAACTTCAAAGTCAAATCATGAAGCCTTGACAACAAGTAATGACTTCAACCGTCTAATCGCTGAAATCTTCTTTTAAAATGCTGATAAGAACTTCAAAGTCAAATCATGAAGCCTTGACAACAAGTAATGACTTCAACCGTCTAATCGCTGAAATCTTTCTTTTAAAATGCTGACAACAACTTCAAAGTCAGTTCATGAAGCCTTGACAACAAGTAATGACTTCAACCGTCTAATCGCTGAAATCTTTCTTTTAAAATGCTGACAACAACTTCAAAGTCAAATCATAAAGCCTTGACAACAAGTAATGACTTCAACCGTCTAATCACTGAAATCTTCTTTTAAAATGCTGACAACAACTTCAAAGTCAAATCATGAAGCCTTGACAACAAGTAATGACTTCAACCGTCTAATCGCTGAAATCTTTCTTTTAAAATGCTGACAACAACTTTAAAGTCAAATCATGAAGCCTTGACGACAAGTAATGACTTCAACCGTCTAATCGCTGAAATCTTTCTTTTAAAATGCTGATAACAACTTCAAAGTCAAATCATGAAGCCTTGACAACAAGTAATGACTTCAACCGTCTAATCGCTGAAATCTTTCTTTTAAAATGCTGACAACAACTTCAAAGTGAAATCATGAAGCCTTGACAACAAGTAATGACTTCAACCATCTAATCGCTGAAATCTTCTTTTAAAATGTTGACAACAACTTCAAAGTCAAATCATGAAGTCTTGACAACAAGTAATGACTTCAACCGTCTAATCGCTGAAATCTTCTTTTAAAATGCTGACAACAACTTCAAAGTCAAATCATGAAGCCTTGTAGCACTGATATAACAAACTTCAAATTCTAATTATGAAGCTGTTTAATGCTGACGTAACAGCCACCTGAGGAGAACTCTGTCGGGGAATTTCTGACAATAACTCCAAAGTCTAATTATGAAGTCGTGTAAAGAAAACTCCACCGGGGAAGAAGAGAAACTTAATCAAGCACCTCTGATGAGGGAACACGTGATATGACGAACGTTATCATCACATATCTCCTGCCAAGAATTTGAATATCCGAACACCACCCTGAAAAAGAATTCTAATTACCTGCAGGGAAGAACGCCTGAAAACAAAGAGGTAACCAACCTGGCTTGTGTTTCGAAATGCATATGTTTGAAAATGGCATAATGCTCCATATAAGATGGAATGCTACGCATTTGGGTAAATTGCTATGCAATGCAGATATGATGCAAATGCAGGCTCGGGCTGCCGGAGAAAAGCTGGATACAGAACCGCTTCAGCAAAATAAATGT
This sequence comes from Lathyrus sativus, assembly GCA_963859935.3. Taxonomy (NCBI): domain Eukaryota; kingdom Viridiplantae; phylum Streptophyta; class Magnoliopsida; order Fabales; family Fabaceae; genus Lathyrus; species Lathyrus sativus. Next base: position 524,696,606 of record OZ012738.1, read on the forward strand.
TGAAGACAAAGCCAACTCTGCTGGGGATAACCGAGTATCACAGAATTATTCCAGCAAAATAAATGCTGGAAAGGTGAACCGACTCCGCTATGGGAAGAAACAATCATGTTGGGGGATAGTCTAACAATCCGGAGTTATGGACTATGCTGAGGATAATCAACCTATTGGAGGAAAGATAACCTGCTGGAGAAACAGAAAAAGCCATCCTGCGCGGGGATGAACTTTTCAAACCATTGACAAACTGGTTGTGCCCTGTGAGGACTTCACTGTGGATTACATGTGCACGTGACCATCGCTGGGGATGCACATCACTGTCTGATCACTTGCTAGCTTGCATCCGACTCTTGTGGGGATAAAGATGCGACTTCCATCTGCTGGAGAGGAATAAAATCACCTAGAGTCTGCTCCTATGTTAAGGGACTCTGACTGGGGAAACACGATCCCTGCCTAGGATACATCTGGTTGGGGAGAATCTTTCTCCGTCCGGGAAGACACATCGATGTTCATCCTGCTTGGAAAAACATGCCATGAAACGAACTTGTGTCGCTACTGTGAAAATCGGCGTCGGCTAAATAGGAGAGTCGCCACCGTGCGTTATTTATCCCAAAGGAGGGAAAGGAAACACTCGAAGTAAACCTACCGCAAAGACGGGAAAGGAATGGTCATCGCAACCAAATCCTGGATTCGGGAGTCGGTTACGCAAGGGGAAGGTATTAGCACCCCTCACGTCCGTCGTACTCGAAGGGATCCACGCTTGTTTTCTAGTACGGATTGTTATTCTATCTACTCTACAGGTCTGGGGTTAAAAGGAAAAGAAAATGACTCGGCAAAGTCTCGCACTTTATGCCTACGTATTCCCGTCTGGAACGAGAAATCAGAGTCGACGTAGTTCGCCTACCTATGGGAAAGGAGGGGAAGGTTGCTCGCTAGGATACGGCGTCCTATGCCTACGTACTTTCATACAGCATGAAAGATCAGAGCAAACGTAGTTCGGGCTACGGAAGACACAGATTGGTCTGACTGTTTTTTAGATCTGAAAAGGTTTTCTCCTGATTAAGAGTCCAAGCGGACAAAAATGACACTTTGATGTTTGTTTTCAGTCTTTTACGCAAGAACTGTTTTTTACGATGTTTGCAATCTCTGACGCACTAGAGACTATGATTTGTGAGTGACTACGTCGTATGTCACCCTAGGGGTAACACACTAAGCAGTCAGATTACTGAAGAGTGACTCTCCAGCAATCCTCTCTCAAATGTCTTAAGGCTCGTAGCATACGACATCAATTATCCTTATTACTGTGTTTTGAATTGTTTTGAGAAGAGAAAGAAATTCTAAAACCTAAGGTTTGAAATGGGAATCAAAACTACCCTAATGTTGTCATGCATGAGTTAAAACCTAATGTCTGTCATATTTCTCTCTTGCACAGAGAAAAATAGAGATCCTAGGGGATAAACGGAAAAGAAACAGCATATATACAGTAAACAGTAAAATGCATGAGATGCAGCAATACAAGCGAGGCAAGGGAATCTCACTCAGCCTCGAACCTGGGAAAACAATAGGCAAAGTGAAACAGCTTCACTTCAAACCTAAGGGGCGAGCCGAACAAGCCAACAAACAATACAGAAAAAGAAATAAAACCCAACACCAGCTCTGACAGCAAAACCAGCTCCTACAATAAGCAATTCAACTAGCACCAGCTCTGACAGCTACAGTTGATCAACAGCAACAAGGTTGACAGTAAAAACTTCTCCCAGCAAGGCCCCATTCTTTACTCTCCAATGATCTTCAAGCTTTAGATAAGCTCCTGTCTTCAAAAGTCTCCAAGCTCTGGCAAGCACTGAACCCCAACAGATAAACAGCTTCAAACAACAGCAAAACCCTAATTTCTACAGACATCCAGCTTTGACAGACACAAGCTTCATCTTCACCAATCTTCAATGAACTTCATCTTCAATAGGCTTCCATCTTCAAGGCAAGCACTCACAGGAGAGAATCAACTAATAGATGAAGTTAGAATTTTAAGAGGCTTAATGATAACCCAGGGAAATCACTAAGATCTTATCATAGCAAATGAAAGGTATCCTCAAGGTTCTACCCAATCAAAGCATGCTCTACATCCCTCCTAAGGAGAGATGGAACTTCTTTGGGGGACCTTGTGTCATAGGATGGAATAAAGGCACAAGAAGCTCTCTATGTTTGAAAGAAGAAATCAGTCTAATCTAAAGCTCTCCCTATATCTCCTATCTCCTAAGTCTTCAAAAGCAATCTTCAAGGATGAGAATCTTCATGCTTCAAGCTCCATCCTTTGTCTCCCATCATCTCCAAAGCCTTCATTAACTCCAACAAACCAAGCCCAAGCCCAACACCCAATTGGAATGCCCAAAACCCAACAAACACAACAACATCCCAAGAGGGAAACACACCAATAACAACCAATTTGCAAAAATCAAAGAAAACAGTAATACTCATCCTAAAATCCTAGATTAATTTCTAAGGGAACCTAACTATGTACCCTATACCCCGCATAAACCCCAAGGCCTAAATCAACTATTAAACCCTAAAACTATGTGTCAAAATTACACCTATGTGTTGAAAAACCCTAATCCTAGCACCCTAAAGTTCATCATTCAAAACTAGCCTAAATTTCATCATAAAAATATGAGAAAAATCTCTAAGGGAGCATGTGCCTCTAATCTAATCAGTCCAACAAGAATCAACTCAAAAACATTCACCAATTGATCACAAGAAAATCCACAAAATCATGTATCAAATATACAAAATTAAAGAAATTAATAAAATGGAGAAAATCAAATTAAATTGAAAAATGGGTGAAAATGAGATTTATTAATTTCATAAAATCAAAAATAAATCCAGGATCATGGAGGTATTTTTAAAATATTTTTTGGATCAATATTGGATTTATTATGATTTTTAGAAATCAAATGGATTAAAAATAAAACTAAAATGAATTTAAAATGAAAAAAGAAAATAAAAAGCTGAAATAAAATGGGAGCCCTTGGATTCATGGACTGGTAAGCGCATCTGAGAGCTGAGGCGCGTCCACGTGGGGATCCAGTCACCAGCTGGCTGGATAAATGAAAAGCTGCGTTTCAAAAGCTTGGAGGCAATCCTCAGTTTGAATCGTGGCCCTTGGATCAACATACAAAGTCTCTTCTCAGACCAATCCAATGGTTTCTCATTCATCTTCTCCAACGATCTCAGGTGGCCTGAAACTATTCTCAGGCGGTGGTCCACGGTGGAAAACACCGTCTTCTCCGGCGAGACAACTTCAAAACCTCACCAAACTTTGCAACCAAATACCCTATCTCACCTAATTTTTCATCCTGATCATGAATACGACCTCCAAAATCTTTGATTCGCCCTCCAAAGCCAAACCCGATCAAAGTTGCAGAAAACTCACCAAGTCTTGATGGTCACCATTCTCAAAATTAAAGATACTAACATGAACTACATGTTACACTGATCAATTACCATCATCTAAACACCATTAATTCCCCAAGAATCACAAGAACCAAGCTCAAACAGAAATTGGTCACCTATCTAAATTGTCACCAATCCACTCCAAACCAATCCAGAAACGTCCTAACCATCATCTATAATGAATCTAACCATTTAAAACCTAGCAATTCTACATGAATCAAGCCATGGAATGAAATTTACATACCTGCAAATCTTGGATGAACAGAGTGGTAAAACCTCCAAATCAAGCTCCAAGATCTTCCAGACACATTCTATGATCAATTACCAAGCTTCTGTATGCAATAAATTGGACTGAGTCTTCTTGAATCACCAAACTCGATTCTGACTTGCAAGGGATGAATTCAAAATGCAATCTCACGATTCTTCCACGATCTTGGCTAGAAATCTATCTAGAATCACTCACCAACACCAAAGGAAGCTATTGAACACAAAAGAATGGATTGAAATGGATCATATTGTTGTAACCGATTTTGATTTGCACATGGAAAACTCAAGATGCAATCTCTCAATTCTCCCTCAATCTCCACCAACCAATGCTTTGAACCTCTTCTAATCCTTATATAGAACATTAATGAAAGCACTAGAAACTTCTGGATTGATCCAATGAGAAGTTCCATATCTCTTGCATTTGAATATGTCATGAGAAATTCACATATGGCAGCTGAGTTTCAAGCTTGCTTCAATGCCTCATTCTAATCCAATTTCTCCTTAGATGACATATTGAATGGTTTGGCAAGGGTTAAGGCCTTGATCAAGCTCCAAAGAGTGGTTTTGCATTTGTTACTTATGATGTAAGCAACCACTTTACAAAGCAAGTCATAGAATTATCCCTCAACTCAAAAATGTGGCAATGTCAATGTTTTCAGAATGTGTTTTCCAATCAATTTGGTATGTCATATGGCTAGGTTTGGACCCATAGCTCAAAAATCCCAATTTTCATCCTTGGTTCATTTAAAATTCACCCTTATTTTAGGCCATTTTTGCAAATTTGTGATACAAGCCCTTCTAATCACCAATGACCTCTTACCTAGCCTAAAAACACCATTCTAAACACATCTCATGTTGAACATTTTTTCATTTGAGGAGTGGAAGATGGAGATTTTGACCTATGTTGAAAAATGACCTGTAATCATCAATATCCAAAATACCCCTGGGTTGCCAAGATCATAACTTGAGTTCTACAAATCCTATTGAGGAATTCTAGTACTCTATGGAAATCTAAGATCATGATCTAAAACTCTTATGTTGGCCAAGAATCCATTTGAAAACTCCTTGATGGGCAAAAGTTGCTTGGAAGTCAAGTGACTTTCACAGATAAATTTCAATGTCCTCTGATGACCCATAACTTGCAAGAACCATAACTTGAGTTCTACAAATCTTCTTGAAGACTTCTAGTACTCAAATTAAAGCTATTGAGAATCTCTATAAGTTTCATGTTTACCAAGAATCCATTTGAAACTTTCATTTTGACTTATCTATCTTGGAAGTTAGGCCTAAATTAGGGGATTTTACACTGAAACCCTAATTTGGTAACTCCTCCCACTCTTGATTCTCTTTGATTTATCCTTGGCACAACACCCCACATGTATCAACATATCAATTTATGAATCCCACATACTTCAATTAAGCCTTGATGCTCTTCAATCACTCAGTTGACCTAGGGTTGACCCAGATGAAACCCCAGTTGACTGCACTTTAACTGTGGCTCTTGTACTTGAATCAATGACTTGTCTCATCTTCAATATGACCCTCTAGGCATTTCATAAGCTTTGTACACATTCCATACCCTCAATTCATAGCTCATTGATGACCCTCAATACACCCCAGATTAGGAGAAAAGTCCACTGGTTGACCCTCACACTTCTCAAAGCTTCAATCATTTCTTGATGACTTGGATGGTCTTAATCTTGAATAAAAACCCTTGATGTGCTTCTTTAGATAAGAATGGCACTTGACCCCTTGTTGGATGCCTTTCTATGCTATGCTATGCAAATGATTAGATTATGTACATGATTTACTATGCAAATGACAATGCAATTGAAACATAAACCAGGTGAAATAGTTTGAGCAAATTTTAGGGTGCAACAACTTGTAATGGCTTGCCTATGGCAGTTTTCAACACCCATTCCTGTTCACTGGGAAACATTTTATGACATAAAACGTACGAATCATTCATCAATATGTCAAAATCAATACAACAACATTGTAAGAAGAATCCTTTTAGGAGTTAGTTCCGATGCGATCTTTACCAAAGTATGCTTTCGAAACAAACCTATTTCAATTAGGACTTCTACAGGTTGTAACATGGCTAGGTTCACGGTTTATGAAAGCAAAGATAAAGGCTCAAAATTTATTTTAACCCCCCATTCTCCATGATGTTCTCCAATCCTACATTCAGCTAATTCGACCTTAGCGTTCTCCTTTCAAAGGTTGAGTGACAGCTCAAGAAATTACACTTTTCAAAGTGACAGTCGCTCCCTTTTCGTCTTTTGGCGTCCGGAGCCACACGATTTCGTTCTTGTTTGAGGGTTTTTCTTTCGCAATCTCTTTTCGCTTTTCATTTTTCGTTTTCCCCTAATTTTTTCCTGGACTAACTCTTTAGAGTTCCTTCAATTTTGAAGTCCAGCGGGGTACCCTAATTTTTGCCTAAGTCGCTTGCTTTCAGGGTTCGACTTAGCGGGCTTTTCTTTTCGATTCTTTTCTTCCTCTCTTTTTTTTGGAACAAATCGTATGACATCAGCTTGTATAACTTGTTAAAGAGATTGTGACCGTTTCACTCTTGATCGACCAGGCTTAACCATTGTGGTTTTTTAGGTACGACCTATATAGGTGTGATATATCCTCGAACGGACACTCCTTTTGTAGTTTGAACGCTTGATCAAATTAACTGACACCTACCAAGCCCTTGGTTAAGATTGAAGGTTTTTTCATTTTTAGAAAGAAACTCCTACTACTAAGCTCAAAGGGTTAACAAGGGATTATCTTCCTTATATCTCCGGTGTTTGGGAATTGAAACAATGCATGTACATCATCAACAGGTTTTTTATTCAAAAGCATACATTTGGAAGCTTGCGCTTCGTTGGATTTTGTCATCCTCCCCGGATTCCACTTAAACAAGCGTTTGAAATAAAAACAAACAATAGAGTGAACACGAATGGATTAGTTCAAAACATGCATATTTATTTCATTATCAATGTCAATGGAAAACAACAAGCTTTACAAACGAAATTTGCAATTAAACAGGAAAGAAACTACAAATGTAAAGAAATGACATGGAAAATACAGATTGCCAGCTTCTAGTAACCAGGATTTCACACGTATTTCTCCGTTGAACCAGCCATTTTCAGAGTTTACTCGTCGAGGTCAGTCTGAAAGGCTTTTGAACCTTCATTCTCAGGGGACTCTTCCACAGCGTGAGCTGATGTGCCTACCTGGCTGGATGAAGGAAAGTCATTAATCTGAATACCCTGAGGCGTAATCGAGAACCTGTTGGCGTCCAAAAGAGTCTAAAATAGGCTCTTAAGCACCTTGCAGTCATTCGTTGAATGCCCCGGCATTCCAACATGGTACTCACAGCGGGCGCTGACATCAAAACCTGGAGGATACGGCGGGATCATTGGATTAGCCTCTTTCGGCACTATCAGCCCCCCTTTGACCAAATCCGGCAACACCTGACTGTATAACATGGGCAACCGAGTGAACTGCCTTTCGGGCTTTTTTGGTTTTGGTTTGGCGTGTCGTCCCTGTTGATGGCGATATGACGGTTGATTCTGGAAGGGAGATGATGTCTGATGCGCAGACTCTAGGGGTTGTTGACTTCGAACGGTCAAGACATCTGGAAATTGAGCCTGAGATACCAAGGACTCCTTTTTTTCGGATGCACTCATCCTCAAATTTAGCCCCGGAATTGGCAAGAGTTGCGGGCACGGAGATTTAGAAGTCAAAAATTGCAAGGCCTCCTTTGGGTCCGATGTAGTTTTGGAGACGAAAGCAGAAGTGTCCATCTTTTCTGTAATGCTTGGAATGAGACCCTCTGTTATACTCATGTCGCCCGACGCAAACTTAACGGCCTTTGAATCGATCAAATCTTGAACTGCATGCTTAAAAGCTTTGCAGTTTTCAATGTAGTGTCCGGGTGCCCCCTCATGGAAATCACAATGGGCGTTTGCATTATAGCCACGGGGTAGGGTCCCAGTGAGTGGATGTAACTTCCGTAATTCGACTAACCGAAGCTGAAGTAAGACTGGAAGCAACTAAGCGTAATCCATGGGGATCGGATCGAAAGTTCTGTCAGCTGATTTTACCTTCTGAGTGTTCCGCCTCTTGGTCACATGATTATCCCCAGAAGCAATGTATTGCAGAGAAAAATTCAAAGCTCTTTGTCTCCTATTACACATCTGAGGCTTATCAACCTTTGGCACAGGTTGCACAGGCATATGTTTCACAGGCCCAAATGGATTAAGCATCTTTGCTACGGCTTCAGGTAGCTGATCATCTTCTTTCCTAAGCACATCCTTTAACACCTCCATGATCAAGCCCACCTGGGTCTTCAGCTGATTGTTTTCCTCTTTGAGTGCCTTCTGCTCCAGACGCAACTCTTGCATGTCCCCCATAACCCGCCTCATCTGGCCTTGGACCTCACTCAGCTCTGCCCGTACCTGTTCCATAACCTTGTGGGGATTTCTGTAATCTTCCTGATCAGAATCTGAGATAACCTGCATCAACAGAGGGTTAGGAGATATCTAAAGGTACCTGCTATGCAAATGATTTATGCAGATGCAAACATGCGCCTGTGCTTTAGGGAGATTTTCCCCCGATTCGAGTGCCAGTGCTGATAACAAGAAGTCCGGATTTAGTCACTGAAATAACATCCCATATATAGATAAGGCCCAACGACAGCAGTACAAAGTCAATGAATACATGGAGAATCAATAGCATGACCTCGACCAACACGCCTGGTGATGTTCAGCCTACAGCAAGAATCAGAAAAATAACAAAGGGTTACAAAGATAATCAAGTGCGACAGCGGGCACGAAACTCCTCTAGCAACTCTTTTATCTTGGGGTGATCTGGCTGAGTGAGTAATCCTTCAACGAGCAACTCTCTCTGCATAATAGTGCATTGGAGACCTTCAACAGAATCTTCCCATGCTCCCTGACTAAAGCAATCTTCTAACTTTCGCTTCTTAGACTCGATCCTCTGCTTGCGATCTTTTAGGTTAGCGATAGCTTTGTTCAGCATGTCTTCAGTGGCATATCTGCGAGCAGTTTCCTCATCAAACATCTTCTCACTAGCCTTCACCTAAGACTTCAATTTGGAGATCTGCTGTTTCATTTTGTCCTCCCTCTCTTTATTTTTGGCTATGGTGGCATTCCACTGCTGATTGAACTTGGATATTCTTCAGTATGCTTCATCCAAATTCTGCTTCTTAGTAGCCAGTACATCGTTGACAGATTTGAAGTCCAGACCCAAACGCTCACGATCAGCTATCTGCTTAGTCAAATCCGTGCTCAACCTGTTCACCAACTCTGTCTACTTCTTGAAGGAGTGGACGGCTTTGTTTCTCTCGCTTCTGATCTGGGCCAACTCTTTCTCCAACTCTTCATTGACCTTTTTCAGCTCTTCTCTCTTAGCTAACACCTGATTATACTGTTGAATAGACACGGTAGTAGGCTCTTCCACCACTGGAGGGCACTCCTGCTTAGCAGGTGGAAAATGTATCCCTATAGTCTCTGCTCTGGTCTTGATCCAGGTCACATACAGAGCGTAATCCTGACTATTGCTTTTGCCCAACAATGATTTTCCTCGTCTACCGATATCATTCCAGGCCTGCTGAAGCTTAGCTAACATATCCCCCTCTAGAAGATTGGTGAGGTACAAAGATTCCTGCACCTCTTCATCCTTTGGCGGAGCTCTCAAAGCATAAGCAAACTGTCTGACAAGTAGAGACGGATTATAGTTGATACAACCCTTTCTTCCAATCAAAGGCACATTCGGAAACCCACTGCAGCTGAATATGACGTCAGTGCCCAACATATCTCTATCAAACCAAATAACAGTCTCTGCTGATAAACCCATCAATCGCTCAGACCACTCAGTTGTGGCTGCAGATGAAGCAAAGAGACCCTTCTTGGGTAGGTGACTATCAAACCATATGTAGAGTAAGGGAACACAACATGATACATTCTTACCCCTTCTATTCTCGTTCTTGTAATGGACGGAATAATATACATCTCTAATCAAGGTAGGAACTGGATTCCCTGATGCAAAGATATGAAAAGCATCCAAGTCTATAAAATCAGGCATGTTAGGAAACAAAATGATACCATATATGCAGAGAGCAAGAATGGCGTTGAATACGATCCAACAACCGTCTTTGGCACACTGTTGGGCTTTCCCAACTAGGAACTGCAGAGAAAAACCAAGAACCCCGTTCCAACTAGACAGGACCAACTCAGAAGCATCCAAATGAAGAGAAAGAGCTAGATTATCCAGATTAGGCTTAGCATCCATATGAACAAATGGCAACTGACTCTTGATAGGCACACCCAATAACTCAGCATACTCCTCTAATGTAGGTGCAAGAATGAAATCCGGGAAAGTGAAACATCTCAAAGGAGGATCATAGAACTACAGCAAGGCATACAACCCATTCAACTCATACACAGAAGGTTTACAGACCAAACTGAGCAGCTTCCCATAAGATTTTATGAATTCACCTCTCACAGTATCATCTGCCAAAGCAATCAAACTGGACAGTAAAGCAACATCTGGAGTAGGGAGCTTGTAGGCCACATTCTTCTTCAGAGATCCCATAATAGCACAACAGAAGGCAAGAAAATACCGAAACCGGGGGATAATGTACCTGCAACACAGACACACGTTAATGATATGCAAATGAGTATGCAAAATGCAAAATGCAAACATGCAACAGGGGATCAAGATGGCTGCTGAGAAGACCAAGGCTCTGATCCAACACAATCACAACACTGCTCTGATAGCACAACCCTGAAGAGGACCAATAAATATGCACTGTCGAGAACAACCACATCTCTGACAATAAGAACCTCTGAACCCAACAACACTGATTCACTGTCAAGAAAACCAGGTAGTCTGGAGGTTAAGGTTTCCTGCAATAACCCGACCCTACTCACAAGTATGGACCTAATCACAGACAAGGTATGTCATCCTATGTGTTTCCCAGCGTCACAGACTTTCAAGAGCGATGATACGATACCCAGAAGGTGTGGCATCATCATCTCTTGAAGTGGCCTCACTTTTCTGAGTCACAAATGATCGGTTCCCAGAGTCGACAATCCTCCAAACCAACAACCCCTCAGGCCCAAAGGGCCGGAAAAGAAGTCAACCGGGAGAACCTCGTCTGAGCGTGGATTTTACGAGACACTAGTGCCTGCAAAGCAAGCACGCACCCACTAATTTCCACAACTAATGCTAAGTACACTCAAGCCTGGGTCTGGCTTCTCACTCATCAGATCCCCTTCCCACAACAGCACAATAATAATAGTATACTGAAAATAAAATGCGGAAAGTAAAGTGCGATAAATAAAACCCAACAGGTAAACACACAAGCGCTAGGATTGACTCGCATAGGGAACCAGAGTCCCCAGCAGAGTCGCCAGCTGTCGCTACTGCGAAAAACGAGGCCGGCAAGACAGAAGAGTCGCCACCTTTTGTTATTTATCCCTCAGAACGGGAAAGGAAACGATCGGAAAAAACCTGACGCAAAGGTATAAGACAAGGTCATTGCAACCATTGTCTGGATTCGGGAGTCGGTTACGCAAGGGAAAGGTATTAGCACCCCTCACGTCCATCGTACTCGATGGGATCCATGCTTGTTGTGTTTATCTGACGGGTTGATTTAACTATCTATGCTAAAAGGTTGGTCTGAAAAGAAAACAAAAATGACTCGGCAAAGCGTCACACTCTATGCCTACGTATTCCCGTCTGGAACGAGAAATCAGAGTCAACGTAGTTCGCCTAACTACGGGGAAAGGTTGCTCGCCAAGATATCGCATCTTGTGCCTACGTACTTTCACACAGCGTGAAAGATCAAAGTAAACTTAGTTCAGGACAACGAGAGACACAGGTTTGTCTTTTTTATCAGAGTAAGGTTAACAGACGGTTCCAGCAGTTTGGTGTATGCAGCTCGACCATTGGAGACTTAGGCATTTACCGTTTGCGGTAGAACCGGGAGTTAACAGAACTCTCCTTCTGAAAAAGGGTTTCCAAGGGATTAAAGGTCCAAGAGGACAAAAAGAGTTTGATCATTGTTTTCTGTTTTTTAGAGAAGTATCTTTTATGGATGTTTGCAACTAATATCGCACTAGAGACTATGACCTGAGAGTGAATGCGTCGCATGTCACCCAAAGGGTGCCATACTAAACATCCAGACTGTTGAAAAGAAACTCTCCAACAATCCTTTCTCAGATAGCTTAAGGCTCGTAGCGTATGACGTCAATTAACCTTTATTACTGTATTTTGATTTTGTTTGAAGATGAGAAGAGAAAAGACGCGCTAAAGGGGAACTGATACAATCCTAAAGTTGTCATGCAAAAATTGAACCTATGGTTGAGGTTAGGAGTGAACTACCTAATTTTATCATGCATGGTTAGAACCCTAATGTCTGTCATAACTTCTCTTGAACAAGGGAAGTCAGAGTTCCTAGGGGAACATGGCAAAGAAAAACAACAGCAAAAGAAATAACTATAAAGAAACAACTGTAAATAAAATGCATGCAATGCAACAAACAAGCAGAAGGAGCCACGCTCAACTTCTAGAGCAAGCAAGCCCAGAGGCAACAAACAAAACACAGGCAAGGGAGACAGACTCAACCTTAAACCAGCAAGCAAATCCAGATAATAACAGTCAAGCAGAGGGAACCAGACTCAACCTCTAGATGCAGACAAGCAAAGGGAGCTATTCTCAACCTTTAGGATGCTCTTAAGCCTAGATCACTATATGAGAAACCTAGTCTAATGCAACACACAGTCAATCAGTCACACAAGCAAAGCAGAGCAGCCAGAAAAACAACAGACAAAAATAGCAAACAAACAGCTCAACAGCAAAGCAGATAGACAACAAACAATCAAACAGTCTGCAAACAAACAACTTCAAGCCACCTTCAAGATAAGGAAATCTCCATCTTCATGCTCCAACAATCTCCAACACAAGGGAAGAGAATTAACACCAAGAACATTGGATTGATGATGGGAAGCAGGGAGGAAACAAAGGGAATCCCTCCTGACACTCAACCAGTCATCTGAGATAGGCATCCTCAAAGGTTCTACCTCTTGTAAAATGCCATACATCCTTCCAAATGAAAGATGAGGCTTTCACATGGGGACCTTGAATCATAGGATGAGAATGGAAAGCAATCAAAGCAATCCATGTTTATTTGAAGAAAGAGAAAGCAACTAAGCACTTCCTAAACCCTAATTGAACAAGCTCAAAGAAAGCTTCTAAAGGGAGGTCTAAACACCAAGTCAAACAACAACAACAAGCAAACAGAAGCTTAAACATGTCTAAAACACCAACAAAGAATATTAGCAAGCTTATCATGCACTAAAAGCAACCATTGGGGTCATTCTAAAGCAAGTGCTATGTTGAAAACAACTTAAAACTAGTCTAAGTGTTAAATCTATGAAAAATACTAAAACACCTTCTAAAATTCTAAGAAATTTTCTAAGGGAACCTAAACATGTTAAAGACCTCTGGGCAAAGGATCAGAACCTTAATCTAAAGGGAAGTCACCTAAAGAAATCCTAGATCACAAGGTATCACATAAGAACCCTAAAAAGGAAGGTCTAAGGATCCTAATCCAAAACAGAACCTATTGTTGTCTAAAAAATCTAAATTAAATCATAGGGGATCATGCATCTCTAATCTACCAGCTAGCAAAAAATCAGCCCCAAATTCTATACCAATTGCAAGAACAAAAATCAGCAAAATCATGTATGTCAATTTTCAACCATTAAAAACATATTAAAAGAGAAAGTACAAAATTAATTGAAAAAGAAATGGAAAATCAAAATAAAAAATATGATAAAATTCTACACGTTTCAAACTAGCTAGAAAATATGTTTTCATGATTTTATGAAATAATTAACTATTTTTCTTGAATTAATAACAAACAGCAATAAAACAGAAAAATAAAAGAAAATGCCAATTAAATGAAATTGGAAGGGTGGTGTATTCAGCAAACAATCAAAGCATATATGAAATGGGCCAACAAGGGGTGAGGTGCGAGTAGCAACGTGCGCAAGGCCCAGCGGAACTCACTAAATGAAGTGTTGCCGTTTTGGGACAAGCTGATGTGGCAAAAATCTGGTGCGTTAAATCGAAGGACTTGGTCAAGCTTTCCACGCACGATCGGACGGTGGAGACTTCGTCTTCTCCGATTTGAAATTTGCAGGGAGGGAACACGCAGTGCACACAGTGAACGGTCATGAGGCTTCATTGGCGATGTCCTCAAGCACATATCTCTCTCGTTTTTCAACGGAATCGCGCGATTTTTGGATGAAACTTGGAGGATTTTTCATGAGGATTAAGAATATCCTATTTATTCATGCTAAAACTCCAAGAACAGAGAGATTCATAACCAACTAGAAATCCGATCCAAACTTAATTTGTCTCTAAACTTCCAAATTTTGATCCTAAATCCCTCTAGAGTTCATACTCTACCTAACCACATGCAAGTTCTATCTTAATTCGTTCTCGACAGAGCATAATTTTGAAATGTAAAAACCTGAGTTGTAGCTTGCAATTGGAGCACTTGCAGGGTGGTTCTTGGCTCAATCTCGTGCATATTCTTTCAATACACCATGCTGGAGCTTATGGAATCCTTAGTTTGGCTTGAGAAGCTCTTGAAATGAAATTCAATTTTCCACTTTTGCTCTTGAAGCTTCAAACCTCCATAACCGTTTCTAGCACCAAATAACCGTCAAAATTGATTTGAAATCATCATAGAGATTATATAGGAGTTGTTGGAATAATGTGGAGGCCCAATTCAAGATATCCATTTTTCTTCCAAAATCCATTCATGGTGTGCACGAGTTGGGGCTGCTTCTAGCTCTAAAAAGATTCACATGGCTTGCTGGTAACATGGTGAGAGTGTAGGAATCAAGTAAAGAGCTTAATTGTATCACATGACCAACCTTTGATGTGTTACTTATTCATGAAGTAACAAATTAGAACACCATGAAATAAGCCTCAAATGGATTTTCTAATAATTCCAAAGTAATCAAAATGGTTTTTCTGATTAAAATGAGTACCTACTTGCCTTGTTTGAGCACAAAATGAATTAAATTTGAATTTTTCAATTAAATGCCTTTAAATTCTCCCTTTTGCAAAATTTCTCAAACCAAGTCTCACCCTAAGCCAAATCAATTCCTCATGAGGACATGGTTGACCTAAAAACATCATTTTGAGCAAGTTTTGTGTTGAACAAAACTTCATTTGAAGCTTGCAAGATGGTGAAAATGACCTATAATGCCAAATGACCTATAATCTCACTTTCCCAAAATACCCCTAACTTGTAAACCTCATAACTTGAGTTCTACAAATCCTATGGAAGACTTATAGTACAATTTGAAAAGCTAAGATCAAGACCTACAACTTTCATCTTTGCCAAAAGTTTAGGAGAAAGACCCTTCTAGATCAAAAGTTCCTTGGAAGTTGGTGAACTTTCACAGGCAAATTTCACATTCCTCAGATGACATGTAACTTGTCTGGACCATAACTTGAGTTCTATAAATCCAATGGAGGACTTCTAGTACTCAAATTAAATCTAAGAGCATGATCTAAAAGTTTCATGTTGGCCAAAAGTGGAGATGAAACTTGCATCTTGAGATAAGTGGTCTTGAAGTTAGGCACTAAATAAGGGGATTTTACCCTAAGAACCCTAATTTAGCAACTCCTCACACTGTGAAATTTTCTTGGATTGATCTTGGAATATCATCTCATGTGTCTCAACACAACTATCCATGATTACAAAGACTTATAATTTAGCTTTGATCCTCTTCAATTGCACAATTGACTTAGGGTTGCTCAAATGAAAACCCTAATTGCAACACCCTCAACTGTGGCTCTTCACACTTAGCATAATGACTTGATTAAGCTCCACCATGACCCTCAAGGCACTATATGAGCTTTATAAACACACACTCTCCTTGATCAAGACTCCACAATCCACTGATGATATTCAATTGGTCCTCAGATTAGGAGGCTAACCACATACAACCACTGAACCTCTCAAGAACCCAACCCTCTTCTTGATGACTCTGGTGACTTCTCAAGCTGAATAAGACCTCTAAGTAGGCTCCTCTTGATATAAACCACACTTGATCCCCTGCAAAAATGAACAATGCTATGCTATGCAAATGTTAGATCAATGATATGTCCATGCAATGAAACATAAACCAAGTAAGAAAAGGTTAGGCAAATTTTGGGGTGCAACAACAAGCAATGGTGAAATCTGGAGCATCTCAGAGTTGAGGCCATGTTTTGAGCATCCCCAACAAACAAGACAAGTTTGGACTGGGGTATAGCCCATCCTCCTACTCACAGAGCGTGTCGCGCTACAAGGGACCAGTCCAATTCACTAGTGGTGGGTGATTTTTGAGCAGGTTAATGTCGTATCCGACGAAGAAGGAGATAGTGATTGCGACATGGATGCATGGATTCAGCCGTGTAGTCCTGGTCAGAGCTTGAGCAATTGGACTATCAAGGAAGTCATCCAAGTGA
This sequence comes from Lathyrus sativus, assembly GCA_963859935.3. Taxonomy (NCBI): domain Eukaryota; kingdom Viridiplantae; phylum Streptophyta; class Magnoliopsida; order Fabales; family Fabaceae; genus Lathyrus; species Lathyrus sativus. The sequence continues at coordinate 524,712,869 of OZ012738.1, forward strand.
CTAGATAAGAGTAATGATTTGTTTTCTGGATTATGTGTGGTCCTATGTTCTACCCGGAGCATAGCGGTCTTTGTCTGAAGGGCCCAATCTTTTATGTTTAAACATTCGTTTTATCAATTAATCAAAGGACGTTTTTCTTGCATTCAAATATTGTGATCTATGTATTTCTTATTTTATTTTAACAATAAAATGGAAATATGGTTTGTGCTTGTTTTCATATCATTTTAAGCATTAAATCATCATCATTGCAGGTTTCACATTGCAGATGACACCGCTCCAGAATCGTCTATGACTCGTTTTGACTTTGATAATCCGATCTTTCAAGCTGAAGAAGAGGTTGAGGAAGACGAAGACCTTCCTGAAGAGCTCTCCAGGCTACTGAAACAGGAAGAGCAAGTCATTCTGCCTCATCAGGAGGAAATTGAGATCATCAACTTGGGTACCGAGGAACCTAGAAAGGAAGTCAGGATAGGGGTTGCATTGCAGAGTGATGTCAAGCAAAGATTGGTTGAAATGCTCCGAGAGTATAAGGATATCTTCGCTTGGTCATATGAAGACATGCCCGGACATGATACAGACATTGTGGTTCATCGCTTACCTCTCCGTGAGGAGTGTCCACCGGTAAAATAGAAGTTGAGAAGGACCAGACCAGATATGGAAGTAAAGATCAAAGAGGAAGTCCAAAAGCAGTTGGACGCAAGTTTTCTTGCTATAACACAACCCTCCATGGGTCGCTAACATCGTTCCCATGCGTAAGAAGGATGGAAAAGTCAGGATGTGTGTTGATTATAGAGACTTGAACAGAGCGAGCCCGAAGGATGATTTCTCGCTCCCCCATATTGACGTGCTTGTTGATAATAATACGCAATTCTTAGTGTTTTCCTTCATGGAGGGTTTTTCCAGATACAATCAAATTAAGATGGCGCTGGAGGACATGGAGAAAACAAATTTTATCACACCATGGGGGACTTTTTGCTATAAGGTAATGCCTTTTGGATTGAAAAATGCAGGGGCAACCTATCAGCGGGCAATGGTGACTCTCTTTCATGATATGATTCATCATGAGATCGAGGTTTATGTTGATGACATGATTGCGAAGTCACAAACGGAGGAAGAGCATTTAGTTAATCTTTTGAAGTTGTTTGAAAGGTTGAGGAAATTCAAATTGAGGTTAAATCCGAACAAGTGCACTTTTGGTGTACGGTCAGGAAAGCTATTGGGGTTCATAGTCAGTGAAAAAGGAATTGAGGTCGATCCTGCAAACATAAAAGCAATTCAAGAAATGCCAGCGCCGAAAACAAAGAAAGAGGTTCGTGGTTTCTTGGGTAGATTGAACTACATTGCTAGGTTCATATCTCACCTCACAGCCACGTGTGAACCAATGTTCAAATTGTTAAAGAAAGATCAGGCAGTTGTCTGGAATGAAAATTGCCAAAGGGTATTTGAAAAAATAAAAGAATATTTGCAGGAACCTCCGATACTGATGCCTCCAGTGGCTGGAAGACCACTGATAATGTATTTAACGGTTCTTGAGAACTCCATGGGTTGTGTTCTCGGTCAACATGACGAGACGGGAAGAAAAAAGCATGGCATTTACTATCTAAGTAAAAAGTTCACAGATTGTGAGTCTAGGTACTCAATGCTGGAAAAGACGTGTTGTGCACTCGCTTGGGCTGCCAAATGCCTAAGGCAATACATGCTAAACCATACAACCATGTTAATTTCGAAGATGGATCCGATTAAATACGTGTTTGAAAAGCAAGCACTTTCGGGGAGGATTGCCAGGTGGCAGATGGTTTTGACAGAATACGATATTCAATAAGTCTCCCAGAAGGCTATTAAGGGGAGTGTTCTGTCAGAATATCTTGCAGAGCAACCAATTGATGATTACCAACTGATGAAATTTGAATTCCCTGATTAAGAAATCATGTTCTTGAAGATGAAGGATTGCGATGAGCCGCTACCTGACGAAGGTCCTGAGCTAGGCTCCTAGTGGCAAATGATTTCTGACGGTGTTGTTAACTCTTACGGCAGTGGGATTGGGCAAACCATTACGACTCCCCATGGATCTCACATACCATTCACTACCAGGTTAACATTTCCTTGCACCAACAATGAAGCTGAATATGAAGCATGTATCATGGGTATTGAAAAAGCGATAGACTTGAGAATCAAAAAACCTTGATATCTATGGTGATTCAGCTTTAGTGGTCAATCAAATCAAGGGAGAATGGGAGACTAGACAACCTAATCTGATTCCTTATATGAACTATGCAAGAAGGTTGTTACCCTTCTTTGACAGGGTAGAGTTTTATCACGTGCCAAGAGCTGAGAATCAGATGGCAGATGCTTTGGCTACATTGTCTTTGATGTATAATGTAAACTATTAGAACAATGCTCTGAGGATCGTCATTTCGCGCCTTGATAGGCCGACATTCATATTTGCAATAGAAGAAGCTTTTGATGGTAAGTCGTGGTATTACGATATCCAGAATTTTCTCAAAAACCAAGAATATCCGCCTGGAGCATCAAGTCGGGATAAGAAGACCTTGAAGAGGTTGTCTGGAAATTTCTATCTGAACCAAGATGGTGTACTCTACCAGATGAATTTTGATTTAGTTCTATTGAGATGCGTGGATGAAAAAGAAGCAGGCTTGCTTATGGAATAGGTCCATGAGGACGCATTTGGTACCCATGCAGGCGGGCATGCCATGTCTCGAAAGCTGTTCAGGGCAGGGTATTATTGGTTGACTATGGAGTCTAATTGCTTCAAGTATGCAAAGAAGTTCCATAAATTCCATATTTATGCTGATAAGATTCAGGTACTGTCGAGTCCTTTGAACGCCATGGCGTCTCCTTGGCCTTTTTCCATGTGGGGCATTGATATGATCGGCAAGATCGAGCCAACTGCATCCAATAGACATCGCTTCATTTTAGTGGCAATTAACTATTTCACTAAATGGGTCGAAGCAGCCTCCTATGGCAATGTTACCAAGCAAGTCGTAGCCTAGTTTATCAAGAAAGACATCATCTGTCGTTACGGAATACCTGAGAGAATCATTACTAATAATGGTTCAAATTTGAATAACAAGATGATAAAAGAACTGTGCCAGAGTTTCAAAATTGAGCATCACAACTCTTCTCCCTATCGTCCGAAGATGAATAGCGTTGTTGAAGCGGCCAATAAGAACATAAAGAAGATAGTGCAGAAGATGTTTGTCACCTATAAAGATTGGCATGAGATGTTGCCCTTTATTTTGCATGGATATCGTACTTCGGTACGTACTTCGACTGGGGCAACCCCTTTCTCGCTGGTGTATGGTATGGAGGTCGTCCTACCATTGGAAGTTGAGATTCCTTCTTTGAGAGTTCTGGTAGACGTCAAGTTGGATGAGGAAGAATGGGTGAAGAATAGATTGAATCAACTCAGCCTAATGGATAAGAAAAGGCTGGCATCCATTGCATATGGTTGGTTGTATCAGAGCAGGATGAAGAAAGCTTTTGACAAGAAGGTGCGCCCTTAGAGCTTTCAGGCAGGTGATCTAGTGTTGAAGAAGATTCTCCCTCCATTGACAGATCACAGGGGCAAATGGACTCCCAATTATGAAGGTCCATATGTCGTACGAAAGGTTTTCTCCGGAGGAGCCTTACTATTGTCAACCATGGATGGTGAGGATTTCACATCCCCTATGAACGCAGACGCAGTTAAAAAATACTTTGCTTAAAGAGACCCGTTGGAAAGAAAAAGAATATCCAGGCAAAAATGGGGCATCCCGGCGGACCATAAAAAAATGGGTTCGAGCAAAAATTAGGGATAAAAAGAAAAGATGTAAACCCGCAAAGTTGAAAACCTGAAAAGGCGACTTTGGCAAAAATGGGTATCCCAGTGACTGCAAGGGCGGTTCAGGCAAAAGTTAGAGATTTAAAAAGCAAATGACTGCGGTCTGCGTACTGGTCTTCAGAGCATAGTGGAGTATGGGAGGACCTGAGGGCCGTTTACCCGAATCAATCTCTTCAGAGGACGAAGCATCAGAGAAGCATTAAAGTCATGCGAGTCATAGATGAATCGACACATGGTGGTTGTCTGCACCACATTGCCGACATTTTGTATATTTATGTGCATTTCTGTAAATTTTACGCAACTTCCTCTTTTCAGGGTTTGCATCTGTTGTAAAATCTTCCTATTTACAGACCATGTGTCAATAAAGCATATACTATTCAGTAAATTGTTGTTCTTGCTTTAGCTTTACTTGTTTTGTTTGCGAAAAAAATGTCTGACGTTTGATAAAACTTTGCATACATAAACTTGTGGGTTTTGCCAAATAATCATTAAAACTTTAATTTATTTGAACAATGTCACGGATGATGACCGAGATAGTGTCCAGTGTGCACAATATCTCGTTTCTCTGTTTATTTGCAGGGTTGTTACTCTTGGGGCAAATCGCCAGAGGTGTATCCCAGGTAGGATCACCATGTCCCCACAGAAAGAAGATATGTATTTCAGACTCATTCATCCCCAGCAAGTGGAGTTTGTGCATCTAGTCTCAGCGGTCCAAATGCGTCTTATCCCAGGCAGGTTTGGAATTATTTCCCTAGCAGTGGAGGCAATGCGGAGTTCCATTTCCTCACAAAGTCCAACTATTTGACTTTGTGTCCCCTCAGAGTTTAAAGTGGTGATACACTTCCCAAGTAGAGGACGATGTTGTTTCCATCGTTGTTTAATCCCTAGAAAACCATACTCTTCTTCGGTAGAATAGGTTTTTCCCCGCAGAGTGGGGTCGTTTCCCGAGAAGGTTGTTTCTCACCCTCAGCAGAGAGAGTTTAGGACGATTTCCTAGTAAATCATATTCATGTATCCCTAGAAGTTTGGATGTAGTCTACGACAGAAGTTGATTTCCCACTGAGTAATCCCCGGCGGAGTGGATATGGATCTTCAGCAGAGTGGATTTGTCCCCAGATTTTTGTTTTGTACCCTAGAAGGATTTTTGATGTTCTAGGAGGCCATTCAGGGCTGATTTTCCCGGTAGAGCATGGTCTAATCTCAATGGTTGATTCTGATTCCCCTGTAGAGTCATTGATTTCCCTAGTAGGTTGGATTTGATTTCAGTAGTGGTTTGTTGTTCCCTAGTCGGGTCGTCTTTTCCCCAGAAAAGTTGTATTCTGGAAGTTCATTCAGGGCGTTTTCCGCAGCATGATTTGATCCCCAGCATAGTGGATTCTCGTTCTTGTCAGAGCAATGTTACCCAGGAAAGTTCTTTTCCAGGAGGCCATGTTTTTCCTTTCCCCGGCGGGGGTTGGTCTTGATCTTTTTCATCATTTATTTTGCTGATTCGGTTCCGTTGTATTTTGCATTCGTGCATAGCATCCTCAGGAACGCGTAGCATTTCCATTTCGTATGGAACATTACGCCATATTCAAACATATGCATTTGAAACATAAGCCAGGTTGTTACTTCTTTTTTTTCAGGTGCATCTCTTGAGCCTGTGTGGTATCCAGACCCCGACAGATTGTGATGTTGATTCCTGAGCCTGTGCAGTATCCAGACCCCGGCGAAATATTTTGATAGATATGTTCATCTTATTATGTGTTTCCCAACAGAGTTACTTGTTTAAGTTTCTATTTCCCCAGTGGAGTTTTTCTTGTGAATTATCGTTAGATTCACTTATCAACTTCGTATTGATCCGGCCTTCAGGTTCGATGCTCGCTTTTATTTAGCGAATGCATGCTGGTTAGTAGATGTTATCAACTTCGTGTTTATCTGGCCTTCGGGTTCGATGCTCGCTTTTATTTAGTGAATGCCTGCTGGTTAGCAGATGTTATCAACTTCGTGTTGATCCAGCCTCCAAGTTTGATGTTCGCTTTTATTTAGCGAGTGTCTGCTGGTTAGCAGATGTTCTCGACTTCGTGTTGATCCGGCCCTTGGGTTCGATGCCTGTTTTGTTCAACAGATGCCTGAGAGTGAAATCAGATGTTCTTTTCCGACTTAGTGTCGTTGCCTGCGCGTTAGCAGATGTTTTTCCGACTACGAGTCAAGGCTTTCTGATTGATAATCAGCTGGTTGTTGGTGCAACTATCGGATTTAATTATTTCTGGAGATTTTGCTCCAGGTAGCAAGTTTGCAGTTCTATTTCTGCGGTTGGAAAATTTCCGGGTTCTTTGGTATTCAACCGTCTTTTACCTTGATTTTTTGAAAGTCATTCGCTTTTCACTCATTCAGGTCCAAGTCGTTTGAATAGGGGCAGTTGTTGTACCCCAAAATTTGACCAACCTTTTTCTCTTACATGGCTTATGTTTCATTTCATTTTAGCATTTGCATTTGCATAACATTGTCCTTTACAGAGTGGTGTGCCAATCCAAGGTAAGAGTCTCAAGGGTTTCAAGCTCAAGAAAGAGTCTTTATTCAAGTCATCAAGTGGTTATAATCATCGGGAGGTTGTCAAAGCTCCTTGGAAGAGAAAATTGATGTGTGTTGCTTATCTCCTATCTTTGGGGTCAACAGAGGATTTTTAGGGATTCATATGATCATTGTTATGGATAAGATGTGATTGAGAAGCTCATTGGGTGCATTGAAGGTCATTGTAGAGCTTATCTGGACATTCATTTCATCTGCAAGAGGCCACAGTCAAAGGATGTGAATCTAGGGTTTCATCTGGTCAACTCAAAGTCAAATGTGGACTTGAGAGAGTTCAAGAGATGGTTCTAAGTCATTTATGCTATTGGAAGTGATTTTGAGGCATCTAGTATGCCATGATATGTTTAAATCAAGAAGAATCAAGAGTTCAAGGAGTTACTAAATTAAGGTTTCAGAGGATGTCAGTATAAAATCCCCTTCTTTAGTACCTAACTTCAAGGATAATTTACCTCATGATACAAGTTCAATATCATTTTCATACCAACACGAAACTTGTAGGACATGTTCTAAGCTTTCTTTTCAGTACTAGAACTCATCCATTTGGTTTGTGAAACTCAATTTGTGATGCCATCAAGTTAGAGGTCTCAGATGAACTTATTTTTGGTCAACCAAAAGTCAACTCACTTCCAAGGCACTTTTGACCTAGAATCAATATTTTCCTCAACTTTATGTGAACATGAATGTTGTACCCCATGGTCTTAGCTTTCCAAAATGTCCTAGAAGTCCTTGAAATCATTTATAGAACTCAAGTTATGGACCTTACAAGTTAAGGGTATTTTGGGAAAGTTTCATAATAGGTCATTTGTTACATAAGTCATTTTCATGCACTTGTGTACCTCAAATGAACTTTCAACCAACATGGAATTTGCTTCTAGAGACTTCACTTACATCTTATAGCTCAAGGATCATGTGAATTATGGATGTATATGGACATGTGGTGAGATTTTCAAGTGAATTATGGAATTTCAAGTATGGTTTGAATTCCATTCATTATAGGTCATGGTTTGCTCCTATTTTGATTCATTTCACTTCATAACATGACCATGAGCAAAGTTGCACAATTGGTTTGGCACAAGAAGGCAAAAACAGGTGCAATTTCAAGTTTCTTCATAAATAAGTTTTCATTCAAATCTTGCAATTTGGATCCAATTAAAAGTCCAAATCAATTCCATTGCAAAATTGAGCTCACAAGCTGCAGATTAGTATGACTACAAGGCATGAATGAAGTAAAATCACGTGTGCATGAGCAACTTGCTTTTTTGGGCATTTTTTTCGAATCTCCAAATTGAGGCTTCATGGGCCTTCCAAACCATTTCAAATCCATCATATATAAGCTCTGAGCTTGCCCTAAGAGCTCAGAATGTGCATTTGGAGCTAGAGGGAGCAGTTGCATCTTCAAAATTCTCAAGGAAATTTCAAAATCGAACTCACTTTTCCTCTGTAAATCAAGTTCAGTTGAAGCTCAATTCATATTCCTTGAAGCATTTGAAGTGGATCTGGAGCAAGAGAAGTAAGCTTACACGCATTTGAAGCACCAACGGAGTGTCTTCGTTCAGTAAGTTTCCAATCCATAACTCTCTCATTCTAGACCATGATTTAGGCTCATACTTGTTGCATTTGAAGCCCTACGTTGAGTAGGCCATGTTTGTATACTTGTTGTTCATGTTTGGTTAGATTGCAGCATGTGTGCATCAAACTTCAAGCCTTCGATTCTCTCAATCCATGAGTGTTTTCAAGGATTGGATCTTGGATTTGGAACCCTTGGAAGCTCAGCTTTCGATTGGTACCAATTTTGTGGTTGTTGTTGGTGATTTGATCATCTGAGCTCTGGTGAGCTCACCGGAGAAGACGACCGGAGCTAGGGCTCCGACGTCTGGTTATTCTCTGGTCAGATCTGATGTGGCCTTGTGTTGAATTGTTGACTGCGTGCGTGGTTGGATATGATTCGCTTGACAGATCCACTTGGCACGTTGAATCCACCTCACATTAATGAAACTGTGCATTTTATTAATCTGACTCACTTGTGGTTTGAGCCTTGGCTATGTCCTATTCACGCCCCCTCATTTGGAGCCCATTTTCCTGTTCAACGTGTTCCCTTTGCATTTCTGTTTTGCTTATACACCTCCCTTTCCATTTGCATTTTATTTTATTTTATGTTGTTATTTGTTTTGTTATGCAATTATTAAAAATATCTCCAAATTACTAAAAATTCCATAAAAATTATTTTTCCAACATTTCAATACTTCATTTAATTTTCTATAATTTTTTAATTTCAATTTTCTTTTAGTTTGCAATTAATTTTGAATTTTGCAAGTGGAGATGTTTTTAATGTTGTTTTCTTTTGATCATCCTTGTTTGATGTACCATTAGCAATCACCAATGAATAAGGTTTCCTCTCTATTTTGAGGATGAATTGAGGTACCTTTGAGGCTGATTTTGGTCAAGGTTTGATCAATTTTTGTTTGACTTTGCTTTGCTTTTGTTTGACCCTCGATAATAATTCATCAAGGTGGAGCACCCTAGTTGATCAAATCATTTGGTGATGTCTTGAATTGAATTTGGTTTGGATGTTTTAGCCTCTGTTTGCCAACATGTTCAGGTGCTTTGTGCATTTTATTTGAGATTTATTGAATAATTCTTCTAATTTTGGTGAACCTTGCAAGTCAAGCCACCCTAGTTGAAGTTCATATAAACTAGTTGACCTAGTTGCTTTGGGAGATGACCTTGATGGATCCCATATGCACCCTATGACTCTTGACTCATATTCTTTACATGGTTAGGGTGCTGGTTTTAATTTTATAGGTCACACACTTGTGTGGTTTGGGTTACAAGTCACTTTGATTTAGGGCATTCCACTTGTGTTTAAGTGTTGAATGTGACTTGAACTTTGGTTCTCTCCTTTTCCCTTGCTTATATTCTTGTTTGTGGGCTCTCTTCTTAGGTTCTCACTTCTGTCCCCTGGGGTTGTGTTACTTATTCAAGGTAATTTGGTTTGATTGATCATACTTTGAGTTTGCCTTGAATAAGAGACCACTTTGAGATCTTGTTTGTTTTCTTTTCTTGCATGATCAATGTGTTGTATTTGGTTGAGATATTTCTCATGTTGCTTGCTGCCCAAGCCTATTCTCCCATCTTCATCTTGATCATGGTTTCTTCTTTGAGCTTTGTTGCTTACCTTTTGGTGTTAATGATTGATGCATGAATGGTTGTAAGAGTTGTAACTTCTCCCATTTCATCTCATTTTCTTCTTGACTTGTTTAAGTCATTTCATCTTGTTCTTTTGCTTGTTTTGCATCTCTTGCATCTTGCATATCATGTTTGCATTCCTTATTGACTTGTTTAAATCAACTTCATCTCTTTATTGAATTTCATTTGGGATTGATTTATTTTGTGTTTTCTTGGTGTTTTGCCATGATCCCTGAGGATTCCTAGTCCCTTCATTTGGGATGGGAGTAGGAAAGACATTAAGTGTTCAATCCAAGCATGCTAACATTAGGATAGTTTCTTCCTTTTAATCTTAATCTTAGGAACATATTGAATGATAATATTAGAGTTGGTTAGTTTCCCCTTAGAGTTTGTGTCTTCTCTTCTCATCTCTTAACATCTTAAGACACCTAATAAAGGATAATAAGTGTTGTACGCTACGAGCCTTAAGTACTTGGGGAATGATAGTTGAGGGGCCTCCTCTCAGTTGTCTAGAGTGTTTAGCGTATGCCCTTTGGGCGATATGCGACGCATTCGCTCTCAAGTCATAGTCTTTAGTGCAACATGAGTTACAAACTTAACTCAATTCACTTCTTCATAAAAAACACAAAACAAATATCACTTTTTTTATACTTCAGGATTGTTTGCAAATCTTTTCAGAAAGAGTGTGTTAAGTCTTGGTTCTACCGCAAACAGGTAACGCCTAAGTCTCCAATGGTCGAGCAGCAATACACTTAACTGCTAGAACGAAGGTTTAACCCTACTCAGTTAAAACACTTGAACCAATTTGTGGTCGTGTCTTCCCGAACTATGTTTGCTCTGATTTCTTGTACCAGACGAGGATACGTAGGCACAAGACGATGATGTCTTGGCGAGCAACCTTCCCCACCTTCACCCGTAGTTTTCGAACTACGTTGACTCTGACTTTTCCATTGCACGAGGGAATACGTAGGCATAGAGCGGCGATGCTCTATCGAGTATCTTTTCCTTTCTTTGTCCCTGTGGCCAGCCTTATAGTTTGACACCCTTTTAGATAGATAACAAGCGTGGATCCCGCTGAGTACAACGGATGTGAGGGGTGCTCATACCTTCCCCTTGCGTAATTGACTCCCGAACCCAAGATTTGGTTGCGATGACCTATCTTTTCCCTTCTCCGTAGGTTTTCTATGATCGTTTCCTTTCCCTCTCTTTGGGATAAATAACGAACGGTGGTGACTCTTTTGTCTTTGTCGGCCCTCTTTTTCGCAGTAGCGACAACCAACATACTTGAAATTGAAATTTTTGATGTGTGGGGCATTGACTTCATGGGGCATTTTCCTCCATTTTTTGGTAATCTATACATTCTTGTGGATGTAGACTATGTCTCTAAATGGATAGAGGCAGTAGCAAGACCCACTAACGATGTTAGAGTCGTACCAATTTTTTGCTTAAAAACATTCTGATAAGACATGACACGCCTAGAGCAATCATTAGTGATGGTGGGTCTCATTTTTGCAATAAGGTTTTTTAAAATTTAATGGCAAAATATGGGATTAAACACAAAGTTTATACAACCTATCATCCTCAAACAAACGCCTAAGTTGAGCTATCTAATAGAGAGATCAACAGGATTTTGGAGAAAGTTGTTAACCCCACAAGGAAAGATTGGTCCAAACATTTGGACAAGGCTCTTTGGGCATACAAAACTGCCTACAAGACTCCCTTAGACATGTCTCCATATAGACTTGTTTATGGGAAGGCTTGTCATCTACCCATTGGATTGGAACACAAAGCTTTTTAGGCCGTTAAGTAATTAAATTTCAACCTAAAAACTGTTGGCCAAGATAGAATTCTCCAACTCAATGAGTTAGAAGAGCATAGGATATTCTTTTATAAAAATGTTGAACTCTATAAGGAAAAGACCAAAAGATGGCATCATAGGAAATTCCAGAAAAGGGAATTAGTGGAAGGTAAAAGAGTTTTGCTTTTTAACTCTATATTGAAATTAATCCCTGGAAAATTAAAGTCAAGATGGTCAGGACCTTTCAAGTTAGTGAAAATCTACCCCCATAAAGCTATGGAGTTGTTGAATGAAAAAAAATGGTGAAGAATTCAAGGTTAACGGCCAAGGATCAAAACCTATTTTGGTGACCCTTCAAATATCACTAGGGGAACCATTCATTTTATTGATTAATGATTTCTGTGTTGGTCAGTCTATAAGACCTTAAAAGAGCACTACCGAGAGGCAACCCAGCTTAATGAAGTTTTTTTTAGTATGCACATATGAGTAATTTTTGATGGCAAACAATGGCATTGAGAGTCATGACAGTTGGAACAACAAAAAAAGAGAAAAGGGCAATGTGACATTCAAGGAAGATATTTCTAAGTCTAGAGGAATTAAATAAATGATGAGCTGGCATTATTATTTTTCTTGGACAAGAAATGAAGCGTTTGAATTTTTGGATAGAGAAGACATCCCACCTGCATACAAGATCACCAGGCTTAAGGCCTAATGGGTATCATTCAGAGGCAAGCCTAGTCTTGCTTTCCCCTGACACTTGACAGTGATGACACTGTCTTTACTTTAAGTTTGGGGGAGGCAGATAAAAGCTTGACCTTCTCTCTTTCTTTTCTCTATCTACTATTTAAATATATTTCTGCTTAATATAGGATGACAATTTGCTGGAATATTTGCTGGGATATTTGTTGAGATATTTTTCTTGGATATTTGCTTAGTTATTTTGGAGGTCGTGCTTTTGGCCAAGTTTGATGTCTAGATAATTTACTCATTTGATTTATGTTAATTTCTGTTTGCGTAATTTATTCTTATTTAAATTCAATTTCATTTTGCATGAATTATTTTAGGGCGTAGTTGTTATGATTGCATGAGTAGTTTCTTTTTAAATTAGGAAAGAGTTGAGTAAAGAACAACCAAGGATTAGAAAAAAAATTATGCTTAGAATAAAAAATGGGAGATGATTCTACCTTTACCCAGTCTATGACTTATCCTGCCCTAGTCTGTTGGGTCTTTGAAAATGTTCTCCTCGAAAGGAAGTTGGAAGCAGCTTGTCATGTCATGGTCTTAAATGACTTTCCCCAATGTCTTAAAATTTGAAATGATTTGCCTCTAATTATCCGATTCTTGGGATGGTAAACTTATGATTGACCACCCTTTGGGAAGTTGGACTCCAAAAAGGCTTTGTGATAATTCGCCATAGTATGAGTTTTGAATCAATTATTTTTCTTGGTTAGTCGACTTTTGGAATGATTGGCTTCAATGTTCTATTGAGGTAACGCGCCCCCAGTATAAGCGTTGAAGCGACTTAACTTGTGTTGATTGAGCGCTGAAGGAATTTGCCCTTAATCAAATAAAACCTCTGGGTGATCTTCTCCTGGTTGATTAGAGTTCTGAGATGATTCATTCTTGATTAATAATTCTTGAATGATTTTCCCCTTAATCATCTGATATCAAGATACTTGCTTTAGATTGATCGATTCCTTGGTCAACATAATCATTAGATGACATGCCCCTGATCCATAGGGTTATGAGGTGGTTTTGATTCTGATAATTTTTGTTGAATGATTAAGTCATCTTTGATTGCTCATTGTTTGAACTTTCCTAATGTCAAATACTGACTTGTAATTAAAATTGTTCATTCAATAATGGTAATTTTAATGCAGTGTTCATGCAGGTTTTGGAAAAAATCATTATCGAAATGATGTGATAGTGTGTGACGAGCAAACCATTAGTCTAAATGCAATGCTGATTTAACTAGTGTGAAAGATATAGCAAGAATATGACACCAATACAGATGATTAGCAAATATGTAGAAGTCAGTTTACGCAACCTTGTTGTGCATGCTTTTAGAATAAACCTTACTTCAATTAGGTCTTTTGATGGTTGTAACATGGTCTAATTCACAGTTCTTGAAACAAAGGATATAAGGCTCAAAATTTGTTTTGACTCACCCTTTATTCGTGATTGATAATGTGAAAACTTATCATGTATTTTGAACTGACTCACATCTTATTTTATGTAATTTTGTATTATTTTACATGCATTATGTCTTGTTTTGTTTGTGTTTCAGGAACGATTCGATTATAGAGTGTCTATGCGAAGAATTCAAGAAAAGAGCAAGAAGAAGAGGAAAATGCAAGAAAATATTGATTTATGGTGCATGGTGTTCGCCATTGCACTTAGCCACGCCAGTAGCCCACTTAATGCTCATGGCGGTCACCATTCAGTCCCAGTAGCACAAAACATGGAAGCTCATTGTAACTGCCTTTCCTCCACTTTCCTACTTCTTCTCAACTGAATTTGCATATTAGAAAGATGTTTATGAAGTTCGAGACCTCTATATAAAGGGTGGTTTCCATTATTTTGAGCATCCAATTACCTTGTGGAAGCTCTGCCATTTTTAAGAATTAAGCATAAATTGTATTTCAAAGTGATAATCACCCACATTGAGAGATTATCACAAACTGTAGTTTAAGTTACTATAATCATTGGATTGCAATTAGTGATGATCTCCAGTCCTACATTCATCTATTCGGCATACACATTCATCTTCAAAAAGGGTCCAACAATAAGAGAGTGAAGATGACGGTTCAAGATTTTCTTGAAATGGCAGTCACCTCATTTTTGGTCTTTGTCATGGATATCAACGAACTTTTTATTGTTCGACATGATGGTCATTGATCCTTATTTTGCTTTGCTTGATGACTTACTGGCCTTTTTTTCTTTTGATTTTTCATATTTTTTATCCCTAATTTTTGCCTAGACCGCTTTTTGAAGCTTTTAGTCCACTAGGATTGCCCTGATTTCTGCCTAAGTCTCCTCTTTGGGTGTTCAACTTAGCGGGTTTTTCTTTTGATTCTTTTGACTTTACTAAAAGGATGTGACAGCCAAGTCATTGGTCATTGAGGAGCAACCAATATAAACTTTGGATTTTGCATGATTCTTTCAACACTTCTGAACGTGTGCGAAGAATATCACGTGGTTGATCCCTGGATGAGATATTTCATCTTGTAATTCGAATGCATAGTCAGATTAACTGATCACTATCTTGCCCCAGGTTAAGCGTAAGGGTTTTTTAAGATGTAAAAGAAACACCTAACTCTAGGCTCGAAGTGGTTTAACTAGGGATTAACTCCTTATCTCCATGGTGTTTGGAGATTTGAAATAATACTTGTACATCATCATCATGATCTTATCTGAAAGCATACCATTAGCAATTATGAATATTTAGTTTTCGTCATCTTCCCTCCAATATTTTATAATAATAGTGGGAGAAATATGGATGTGTGTGTGTGTGTATGTGTGTGTGTGTGTGTGTGTGTGTGTGTGTGTGTGTGTGTGTGTGTGTGTGTGTGTATATATATATATATATATATATATATATATATATATTTGTTTTTTATATAAAGAAATAGAGAAAAAAGAGTGAATACGAAATGGTTGATTCAAAAATGCATGATTACTTTATTAATATTACCATTAAAAGAAAACAACAATGCTTAAAAGCAAAGAGCGTCTAACGTGCAAAGAAATTACAATGAAATGCTGAAACAACCAAAAGATTGTCATCTTTAGGGAATTGAACTTCATGGTCTGATCCTCAGACTTTAGGCAATGACTTCTTAATCTTGATTCATGCTTCAAACTCCATGTACCGGCAAATGATTAATTCCACCACTCAGAGCCTTATTTTTGAAAGACAAAATATTTGTGTCAATTAACTCTTGCACCCTGTGTTTCAGAGTATGACAACCCCTCAAAATCATGTCCAAGAGCACCCTTATGGAAAGCACATTGATCATTTGAATTATACCACAGAGGTATTGGATCAGACGAAGGTCCAAGAGGCTTTGGAACCACTAGTCTCCATTTCAATAAAGAAGGATAGAGATCAATGTATGTCATAGGAATCAGATGGATGTGATGTCTACCCCCTTGTCTCCTACTCTAGCTGGGAGCATCTTGCAGAAGAGGAGCCTGAGTACTTGGTTGTTGATAAGTTGGCACTGCATGCGCTTATTGATGCTGAAGGGAGTCTTAGTCTACTGACTCTGTGGTCTTAGTCGTGGTTACTGGTGTGAGACTCTGGGTATTACTAGTTTTTTCTTTAACCAACCCAAGGATAGGGTCTGCATGCTTGTTGGAAACGTCATAAGACCCTATGAATTCTTTCCTTTCCACCTCATTATCAGATGTAGCCTTTTCAGATCTACTTCCCACTTTTTCTTTACTTTCACCTGTGTGGACCGTGGTATCGTAGTTTTGTGGCACTATTTGAGTGTTTTTGTAGGGAAATCCTGATATCTAACTAGTCACATCTTTGATCTCTTCTTTGTGATACAAGAACTTAAGGGGTTTCAGAGGTCTCTTGCCTTTCTCACTACATGGTTCAAGAATCAAGGCATCTGTATCTGGGCCTTATTTCTTGAGGGTAGGGGACCCTACGTGGATCAACTTTTGCATCTTGAGCCTGAAACTCTTGCATTCTTTGACATAATACCCTACTGCTCCAATATAGTATTTGCACTTGACCTTCAGATGGTCTTCTTTGAAGACTAATTTCCTGTTGTTGATCAACCGCTTGACCCTATATTGTAGTGTAGTACTAGTATCTAAGGCATGTCCTATATCCCAATCATGATATTTGCATGTTAGATTTGGATTGTACTGTGGAGGATAAGGGGTCGGTATAGGCTCGATAGACTGAGGAGTTACCAATGAATTTTGAATCAGTTGCGAGTAGAGTTTGCTATATGATACAGGAATCGAGTTGAAATGAGTTTTGCTCCTTCTATTTTGATCTTGATTATACACCTGATCCTGACTTTGATGCTCTTGGGGGAAGATAACCAAATGAGGTTGATGTGCCGATTTAGAGGTCGAAGGCTGAAGATGAAATTTTGAAGAAGGGCCATGAGTTGGCACATGAGAATTTCCCATATGTAATTGCTCTTGACTTGTGGTAACACCAAATGGATTTAGAGCATTAGCTCTCTTTACTGCTACAAAGGGAACAAGGTAACTCTCTCTTCTCAATAAGGCTTACAAGGTTTCCAAAACCCAATACATTTGGTTCTTCAATAGGTTGATCTCCCCTTTCAACACCTCTTGACTTCAAATTAGCTAGTCCACCATTTCCTGAGACATGGTTCTTTGCTCAAAATGCGTGTCAGGAATCACCTTGCTGGTTAAGGACAAATGATGGAATGAGTTTATGTTTGGAAGAATGATATGCAATGCAAATGAGATGCAGATGAAATGATATGCAAATCGACACCATGTAAAGCTCAGGTTCACAAGTTCATCACGTTCTCAGACCAGGCCTAACAATGGGTGAATAAATGATATTTTTGATCAAAGGAAACCCCATGGGTAGGATATATGGTTGATAGGTTCCTAGAGTCATAGATCCTTCTTGAGAACGTCATTGTCGTGATGAGGGCTCATCAAACAGTAATACTCTTAAGATTATTAATTTTAGCAATTTTAGCAATTTAGCCTTTCTTTATATCTTTGTTTATAGGTCATTATTCTTATGGCATTTCAAACAGTAATACTCTTAAGATTATTAAAAAGGTTGGTTTCTTAATTCACTTTTCTATCCGCACTTTAGCAATTTTAGCCTTTCTTTATATCTTTGTTTATAGGTCATTATTCTTATGGCATTTCATTATTCCCCCCTAATGTCTAATTATAATTAATCTAGGATATGTACTCATAGAAAATTCTCTAGGACTTGATAGTGATGTGTCTTCTTCGTTTGTAGGAGTTGAGAATCCAAAACTTGTGGACATATTCTACACTGTGGACTCTCCCATACCTATTGAGAATTCTCCTAGTGGTAGCTTTGGTACAAAGTTGGATTCTTCAAGTGATGAGGATGATCACTTGATGAGGGAAGTTGCATTCATGTAGCTTCTCTTGCTCACCCTAAATTCAATTTGGGTCTTGTTTTATTTGAGATAGCGGAGTGTGTGGCTGAATGCTCCATCCAGTCTCTCAAGAATTTTTTTCCCCATTGGTGTTCTATTATCACTGATAAGAATAATTCATTTTATGATGCAAAAATGAGATTAATTCGTCTTGAGGAGTTAATGAGGCAAAATAATGTAGATGAATATCCCTAGATGAACCATAAATACATGAGAATATTTTATTCTTACATATAGAAGACTTTCATGGAGAAGGTTACCTTTAAGGTGGGGCCACCTTATGATTGGTCTATCTACCCTATCCCTGCTAGAAAAAGGATATGCAGCAAGTTTGAACGGTGTTATATCCCTTTCTATAACCACATCTTTCAAAAGTTGGGCGTTCGTTTCCACTGGCCGCTTTTGAAAAAAGGACGTTTGAGCAAATTGCCCCCTCGTAACTCCACCCAATTGTCTGGGATTTTGTAAGATTGTTCCAATATCGGTATGAATACAAGGGGAATATGGGATTTTCCTAAAGAAATATCTTCTTTCATTTTTTCTCAGTCAACCTTTCTTTAAGGAAAAGGTTTGGCCATGAGTTAGTTTCTCTCCGCCAAAATGATGACAAGATTTTATAGTTTTATAATAAGAGGTTGAAGAAGTTCAAACCAAACCACTTTCGGGAAACTCCTATCTCCCTCATGGTTTACTAATTTTTTTTATAATTTCTCAACTTTTTCTTTGGGGCCAACAGCTTGCACGAATAGAGCCCGAAGGTTTTAATCCCTATACCATTTTGATGATAAAACCGAGTTTTACTCCATGTCGTACAACTCCCTTATCGATGAAGATATGACTATGATGGTGACCTTATTTTCATTTCCTAACAGTGTGATAAGTTGTCAGGTTTTTTTGGATGTGAAATCCATTGAGGATAGGAAGAAACTTTTTGGTAATTAATTAAACTTTGTTTTATTTGATTAACTTTATCCTGTATTACCCTAACCTCTTTAGTTTTCTCATTTCTTTCAGTTGAAGTTAAGAGAAAGGAAAAAGAAGGTTCTCTACTTAAGGTTGGTTTTATGTTGCTCGAGAAATCTACCATAGTTGATAAAGGGGTGGAGCTTCATCGGTTAAATCAAGAGCCTTGGCGCCATTAGGAGTAACTCAAACGTCATATGAGCGACAGAGTAAGAAGAATAATTATTGGGCACCCATTTAAGTTGAGACAAAAAGGGACCACTTCAAATCTCCCACCCGATGGAGTCCTACTAAGAAGCCAAAGTTATCTAAACAAGCTCCTGTTATCTAGTTGACGAACAATGTCGGGACTCTTCCCCTTCAACCTTTTCTGTGTATAACAGTTGGATGACCCGAACTACTTCAAAGAAAAAGGTGGTGTGTTCACAAAAGATTATGCTCACATCCGCAAGCTTTATGAGACAGACAAGTTCATTGTCCCAATTTACCTCTGCTTCTCTAATTCTCTATTTCATACCCTTTAATAGAACTCAGTTAGTTGCTTCTAATTGCCTATTTGTCTAAGGGTGTTCTACTGAGGCGAAGTGTTACTTAATCTTCAATCCTCCGACATACTTTTCAACCTCTTATTTATAAATTATGTTCCATTGTCTATCAAAATAGCTTGAGGAACTCCAAATCTCACTAGAATATTTCATTTGAAGAGCTTTAAGACATTTCTCGTCGTGATATTCTCCAATGCTCCCACTTTAACCCACTTAGTGAAGTAATCCACATCTATTATCTGGTATTTGAGTTAGTTTGAAGTTGGTGCAAATGGACCAGAAATGTCTAACCCCCATTTCAAGAAAGGCCAAGGTCATGTCAAAACATACAACTATGCGAATGGGCATTAAAAATAACCCCATGTCACTAGCACTGGTCACATTTCTTCACGTACTCCTTCGAGTCTTGAACCATGGACGACTAGTAATATACTGCTCTCAAAATCTTTTTGGCCAATGCCTTGCCCTTAGGTGTTTCCTGGCTATCCCTTCATGTACTTCTAAGAGTGTGTAGGCATCCTCTTCCTTCCTTAAGCATCTCAGCAGAGGGGTAGATTAGACCATTTTATACAAAGTTCCTTCGATCACGATATACAAACTAACTCTTCTTTTTACCATAGTAGCTTTGGTTGAATCAGACATGAGAACTCTTTGTTCTATATACATCAAAATTGGAGACATCCAGAACGATGGATCAACATTGTCTATATCCAATACTATGTCTTCTGAGGCTTTAACGCTTGGAACCTTCATAGTTTCTTGGATGAAAGAATGGTTAATTCCAAGATTTCTTGTACATGCTAATATAGAGAGCACGTCTTCCAGGGTGTTCTCTTACTTAGGAACTTTAGTGACTTCACACGTCTTGAACCTCGCCAAATTCTTTTTGGTTGGCTTCAAGTATCGTTGCAGTAACAGACCTTTAGCTAGAGCTTCCCCTCTAATCTGAGAGACGACTAACTAGGAATCTATCTGTAGCTTGATGTTTTCCACCCCCATTTCCTTGGCCAAAGTTGTAACACCCTTTTCTACCCTGCAAATATAAAGGCAAATCAATCATATTTATCAGAGTAAAATATTAAACGCAGTAAAATCATCTCAAAAGGGCGCACATTTCTCAATAATTCAAATATAGTTAATGCTCCGTAAACAACGGGTTTTTCTCCAAAATTTACTCAAAAGGCAGCGGAACTCAAAAAGGTAATAATCCAAAGTTTTCCTTACGCTGCAAGGCAACAACATAACAAAAACATCAATAAAATAAGGTTTGACTCAAAGACCCCAACCTGATGTTACACTATCAGAGCAAGACCCTCTAAGTCAACCACAATGGCCAACGACCCAAAACTTCAAAAATCCTCGACGACTTCCACGGCTAAACCTTGTCATCTGCACGTTACCCACGTGGAGGCAACATTCAAACAGGCAGGGTGAGTAAAACGACTCATAATAATCAATATAGGAATTAATATATAAAATGGAATCATTTTCATATTCAACATCATCATAATCATCAAGGAACATCAAAGCCACAACATTATAAATTACATCAAAATGTCACATAAATGCAAATGCAACAAGACTCATGCATGTGGTACCAATCAAAAAAAATCGATGGACACTGGGCTATCAACCCTCTATATATCCACAATAGTAGGATCGATTCTACTCAAGAACCGGAGCACAACAAAATACCTCACATCCGCATAATGGGACTGAAGCCACAAAAATCAAGGTTTTGAACCTAAGTCCAGATGCATACGAATGCATGATGCACACGTCAATATCATACTCATAATAATCTCATTAGGTGCATCATCATTCATAAAAGTCATCATAATAATCATGTCATCATAAATTCATCAAAACTCATGAAATCAACATCATAAATCCTCACAATTAACCATAGGAATCATCATATAATCATGTATTAATCACATAGAAATCATAGTCATGCTCATGGTAATTCATCAAAGAAATCACAACATTAAAACATCAGAACATCACTGCACAAGATCAGAATTCGTGAAACTCTGCTACGTTCGTTGTGCGAATCTAGGGCGAATGTTCGTCGTGTAAAGCACTCTTCACTGTACAAACTCGCGATTACAGCAAATCGCTGTTATGCACCAACACCAAACCAGACCAAAACCCTCTATGGTTTCCTTCCTCAATGCCCCCAAAACATCCCTAAATCATTCCTAAGGTATTACGGTGATAAAGGCACAAAATCTATGACTTATTAGGCCAATCCTGTATCATATTCACGACTCCAATTCCTATAAATCCTTACAACCACCCCACAGTCATTAAGTACTCACTATCCAATTACCCTACAGGGTTAAAACCTCAACAACAGATTTTAGCCACAAAGGTCTACTTTTCCTCAGACCCAAGTCGACCTCAAACCTATCAGACCATCAGTTCAAATCCCTATACAGTTAAAACCTCAATAATAGATTTTGGCCACGAAGGCCTAATTTCCTTTACTCTCAAATCAGCCTCAAACCCCTTAGACCCTTAAATCAGCTTTAAATGCATTGAATCACATATTGAAAATAATGAAGGCAATACTCCTTATACCTTAATTGCCGACTCTAAAACTTTCTCCTTGATTCTTGGGAACCTTGCGAAGCTTTTGCCTCAATCCTCTTCCTCAGAGCTCTGCCCTCTATTCCTTCCCTTTTCACGGTCTAAAAAGAATGAATCATAATCCCGTCAAAATTCCTTTTTGTTAAACCTAACCTTGGGCCTCAAAATTGGGCTTTCCAACTTCACCCTCCCTAAATCTTCCTCAAATGTCCCTTTTGCCCTTAATTCACTTATATTTATTTAAATTAATGATAATACCAATATATTCATATTATATACTATTATTTAAATAAATACTCAAAATCCATAATTCCCAATGTTCACACTAACCACTGAAATTCACCAAAAATACGAATATTCATATTTAAATAAATTAAATAAATATTCCAATAACTTTGGGGTGTTACAAAAGTCACTCTTGAAATCACTACTTAATACTCGACTTGGGTTTTTATGGAAGAAAACTCGAACCTCAAAGAAACTTCAAATATGAAACCAGTCCTGTTTTTTAGATTCACGTCGACACCAGTTCCGTGAGACTTAGACGATCCATCCGTGAACATTAGCCAAGTATGAGCTGACTCTAATGGGTTGGGAGTCATTTTAGTTAAGAATTAGCAAACAGCTAGGCTTTTAATGACTTCCTTTCTTCGAAATATACTTCTAATTCTGAAAACTCAATAGACCATTTCGTCAAAAGCTCGACCAAATCTAGTCATTGAAGTACATGTTTCAAGGGTAAGTTTGTCCGAACAATTATGAAATGTGCAAGGAAGTACCTTTCGAAATTTCTCGACGTGATCACTTAAAATAAAGCTGCATTATCTATCTTCTGGCAGCACATTTTTGACCCAGCTAAAGCCTTTGATATGAAGTATACTAGGCTCTGCTTGGAATCTGGTTCTCTAATCAAAACAACACTTACGACTTCCTCCGAGACTTTCAAGTACATGTACAAAATTTCTCCAAGGAGCATTCGTGTGAGTATCGATGGTGTGGCCAATGCCTTCTTTAGTGACTCAAATGTTCTTTCGTATTCAAGTGCCCAACTTATACTTTGCTTCATTCCTTAAAATCATATAGAAAGGCAATGCATATTGGAAGAATTTAAAAATTAACCTATTTAAGGTGGTTAACATACCATTAAATTTTTGAACTTCCCTCTTTGAGGTTGGGGCACTCATTTGAACAACTGCTTTGCACTTGTCAGGTTTGGCTTCAATTCCCCCTCTCCATTAGGTAGAAACCTAAGAATTTATTTGCTCTTACTCCAAATATGCACTTCTCTGAATTGTGCCTCATTATGTATGTAACACCCCGTTTTATTTTAAATTACTTTTCGTAATTTAATTACGTGAAGTTGTGTGTATAATTGTGATTGTGTGTGTTTTGTTGTGTTTGGGGATGCCCTTGGTGTGGGGTAGTAACCTTAAGAGTAGAACTTGAGGGTGGAGAAGTGTGTGAGCATGGAGTAAAGATTGGTGGTGTGAGAGGTAAAACTAAATATAATATATTAGTGATAATTAGTTAGTTATTTAATAGTAGGTGAATATTAATTTAATTAAATATTATTGAGAATTATTATTATTATTATTATTATTTTAATTAGATGGGATCAATAATAATAATAATAATATAATGAAATAAAAGAAACTGTGATATTAAGTGTGTAGAGAAGTGAAGATCGTGATTGTAATTCCATGAGGATGAGTGAAGGTAAAAGAGAAAAACCATAGTTGATGGATTTTATAAAGGAATTAGAAAAGATTGGAATCAATTTCGGATCATACGTGAATTTGGAACTGAAAGTGAAAGAGGCTAGGCAAGGAAGAGGAAGAACTCCATTAGAGAAGGGAAAAGCTCATCAGTCTAAGGTAAGGGTGGGGTTCTGATCTTGTAAGGGTTAATATGTCGAATGGTAGGTAAAAGTTAGGGTTTGTCTTATGGGTGGAATGTTATTCTATGTTATGATTGCTATGAATGATTGATAAATCATGAAATATTTTATTGATTTGTGATAGAAGATGTTTTGTTAACTGATATGTGATGAATTCTTTACCTATAGGTGTGTTTGGTGTTTCTGCTTTAGAAATTGTTAAAAGTTCCTCCATTATTGAGATTTGGAGTTTTGAGTTGGAAGTATGAAATTGACAATGATATGTTGTTAATCTACGAGTAAAACATAGTAAAATTGAATCTTATGATATTATTTTGGTATAAAATTGGGTATATGATGATGGAGTTTAGTGGCATAGGCTCTAGTATGAAAAACTGGTGTGAAATAACTTTTAAACAAAAGTGATTTATGGGGTTCAGATTAACGTGTGTCAACCTCCAGGATCCCCTAGACTGACTGATCGCGACTTTCTATGTCTAATACAACCTAACTGCAAGTGCACAGTCTATCGCGTAGTAATAATAGATATCGATCCCACAGGGACTCGTAATCAAACTAGTGTTCTCGGGAGTTACTATGTTTAGCTAGGTAGAATATGTTTAAGGGAATAAGATTGTCACTAAAAGGGAACTAAGAATGCTACTTAGATTATAATTGATTGAATCGATATGCAGTAATTGTGTTCTTCGGGGATTTGACAAGTTACCGGTGTATGAAATAGTTTTCAAAGTTTACTTAAGCAGAAAATGGTGATTTAAAGACTCTCGCCTCACGATGGTTATTGACTCTAATCATAATTCTAAGGGCCAAACATACACTTTCGTATCCCATTCGGGGTTAAAATTATTTTTTGGAAATCTCTAAGTTCTAATTCATTTTAAAGTGCTTTCGTTGTTATTAAAATGAATGACTAGTGTTTACTATCTGATCTTACCGCAGCTTTCGCTTGTTGGTTCGTATCTTAATTAGTTTCCCACTTTCGTGGCAAAACTACTTTTAAATAAGTTCTCGCTTTCGCGACGAAGTTTATTCAGTAAATCAATTTTAAACACTCAGACCATAAATTACTTTTTTTTTAAAAGAAAGTTTTTCACCAGTTGTTATCAAATCCCTTTCGAATTATTACTACATATCGATTACCTAAGTTTAGCTAGACATGGATTTGGGAGAGATAAAACATAAATAAAAACAATAAATAATAATTTGCATTATAATAAAACTAGAATCGATTGAAATGAGAAACCTGTAAATATTTCAATTGGCCTTTGGGCAGATCCTCCACAGATGTTGGCAGGATTCTGGTCTTTATGCCAAATTGATCGTACAATAAAGTAGAAATTACAGAAGAATGAAAATGGAATGCAGAAGAAATAAAGAGAAACAAATAAGAATATGAAACTGGAAAATATGCTCTGGAAATAAATTTGGCAGCACTTCGTTGTATGAATGCGGCTCCCTTTCTGAAGTCCCCTGCTTCCCCTTTTATAGAGATGGAATTCTAACGGTTACTGCTGGAGAGAGTGGACTTTGAGGCAGATAATTCAGGGAGTAGTGGTCCACTCTTTGGGAATTGGAACTGCTTCTTTAACGTGTAATTGAAGTGGGGCGTTTTTGCCTGCATGATGGTCGTCACAAGGTGTGACGGTCGTCACCCGTGTGACGGTCGTCATGGAGCTGTGACGGTCGTCACATCAGCAAAAACAGCTTCTGCGCTTTTCATGATGTTTTCACTCCTTTTTCGTCCATATTTCATCTGAGATTGCTTTTTTTCTTCATGTTGCCTTGTTTAGACGTGATCGTTGAATACCTGCAAAACATCAGACAAATAACACGGAAATAACCCAAAATCGGATCAAAAACGGTTAAACTTTAGTTGAATTATGCATCAAAATATATATATGATTTCGTGTTATCAAACTCCCCTAAGCTTGAATCTTTGCTTGTCCTGAAGTAAAACATGAAAAAGTCGGCAAGCACGAGGCAGCTTCTTCGTTCGCAGAGTTGGGAAAACCCGGGATTCTTGGTAAGAACAAAACGAGTACCATGACGACACTGGACTACAAGTCTTCGGAGGTCTCCTTTTTATGCAAATCGGTCCCAGTCATGCTACTGTAGCTTGGTGTCAAGGTTCTCGCGGCAAGTTCACCCTGTTTGTTCTAGCGCAATCACATTAAGCCCGTTGTCCGTACACTTTCATGGCAAGTCGACCTGTTAGTGAATATGATCTCATTTTTGTTTTTGATCTTCTACATTGATCATAAGCTTATGTCATTGATTTTTCAATGAGTTTTCGTGTCGTTGGGCTAAATGCTCAAGTGAGGAGCACCTAACTTAGAAGGAAACGTGTCTTATATTTTTGGGCTATTTAGCTCTCTTTTCATGATTTTTCATCTTTTTGGAGATCATACACTCATTTGCATCGGTCGCTCGCTTAGAAGTGCTTTAGGATGGTGCTGACTGCTAGTATAAACTACTTGGGGCTGAGTTTGCGTAGACACTTGAGACTTTGGTACGCGTAGGTAGTGAAACCGACTCGCATAAACCGGAGATCCAAGGTGTCAGGACGGTACTGGTTTTGTTAGAACTGTCGTTTCCTCAGAGTTTCAAAACTTGGTTTGAACTCGGTTTCATTCTCGTGGTGCTTTTACTTTTGAGGAACGAACGAAAATTTTTTGTTTACGTTGAATAATGTGGGGATGTTTGCGTAACGGGAAAAGGATATATAAACGAGCTTTATTTGCTAAAAATAGAAAGTGTTTAAATAGAAATTACGAAATTCAAAGTATAGTGGAATGGAAATAAAGGCTCCGCTCCCACACTATCTCAATCAGTGTCCCCACTGATTTTGAAGCATGCGAGAGGGAGATACAACTAAAATGAAAGTACAAATAAAGTGGAAATATAGTAAACAAATAAGGAAAAATGGATAACTAATCACGTCCGCTGCCTCTGTCACGTCCGCGCTGGCGTCCTCTGGCTCTGGCAAGGGCTACTCTGTCCTCATAACTCATAGCTCTGGTATGGTAGACGGTGTCTCGGAGTCCTTCGACCTGCAGAATCAGATTCGCCAGGTTCTCAGTAATGATAGCTTGGCCGGTTTGAAGTTGTTGCATTTGAGTCCGGTGCCAAGCTTCGAACTGGTCAGCTTGCTGATTCTGCTGCTGCAGCATCGCGAGTATCTGTGCTTGCTGGTCTAGAGAGCGGCGGAGGTCCTCTTCTGTGTAGTCTGGTACGGGATGATGGCAGCGGCGGCAAGAGGATGTACCTTCGTAAGGAGGAGGCTGCGATGCCTCTGGCTGCTCGGACCTGTCCAACTCAGCTTGGATTTCATCGTCAGAACCTTGGGTGTGGTCCTGAGTAGGAACAGCGGCAGCAGGAGGGGCAGTGAGGTCAAATAACCAGTTGGTACGATCCTCCGGGTGTGTGCGGGTGCGTGATGGAAGGATGATACTTCGGACGGTCTTTCCACGCACTACCGGATGGTACCTGCCGTCGGCTCTGGAGCGGATAAGGTGGGAGGCTCTGCAGTGGTCGGTGTCAAGGAACACCGAGGGGATGGAACGGAGGTGCTGGAGGCGGTCGCCAAGGTTCAGCCCAAGTGCAATGGCAGTGACAATCCCGCCAAAGTAGAATGGCTTGGAGCCACGATTGCAGTTGGCCTGAATGTGAGCCAGCAGAAACGGAGCGGCGTTGACAGGTTCGTTGTTGAAGACGCAATGGAGGAAGAAGAGCTCTTTCGAGTTCACCTTGTGGTTGCTGTCTCTGGCGAAAATTGTGTTGCTCAATGCTCTGTGAAAGTACCGGATGGTTGGGTTATGGATATGTGTGGCGTGCAGAGAGTCCCAACCATCGGCATTGATGCCATTCAACTGGTACCACAGCGCGAAAGCTTCGTGCTGGAACTGATCAGTGAGGCGGCGGTGAGCGTTGTCGCCTCGAGGAAGTTGTAAGAGGGCAGCTATCTGGTTCTGGTGCATCTGATAGTTTGTGCCGAACATCCGGAAACATGCGGCACCGGAATGTTGGTTGAGGTCGTCACTGCTTGTGACGTAAGTGAACGAACTCAAGAACTCGAGAGTGAGTTATTCGTATGTTGGCAGTGGGTTGGTGCAGAGATTCCAGATGCCTGCTCTCTGAAGCATCCAGGTTATGCCTTCAAGGAGTCCGAGCTCCGTAAGCGATGGAATGTGTGGATAATGAGTCGGCTGGAGCGACCTCTGATGAAATGCGATGTAGTTTGCTCGCTGTCTTTTGCCTAAGTCACCTTCGCTGAAGATAATGTTGCTGATATCTGGGGTTTCTGCGTTTCTTGCCATTGTTGGAAGATTTAGAGGGTTCTGAAGATTGGGGTTTTTCTGCAGAGTGGGAAGAAACTGACAGAAGTGTGGTTGGAAGTTGAGATTGGAGTTGAAATATATGGTGCAATGTGGGGAGAACAAAAATTCGTAGTGGGGGAGGAGTTTTGATGATTGGAAGTTGAAATTAGGGTAGTGGGAGAGAAAACGTAGCCCTGCTATATCAGATAGCAGTTCTGGGCTCGTGACGGTCGTCACGTATGTGTGACGGTCGTCACCCGCGTGACGCTCGTCAGGGTCCTGTGACGGTCGTCACAGCAGCAAAATCTGCAGAAAGCAGAATTTTGCTCTGAGGGCGTTCTTGCAGTGACTTTTAGGCTTAGTATTGATACGGCAATGCAATATAGCAGCTGACAAACAACGAATAATGCAAAAACAGAATAATTGAATAAAAACTAGAATTGAAATAACATAAAATTGAAATGATTGTATGTAGTACATAAAGAAATTAACAATGCGAAAATTCCAAATGATTAAACGAAACTAAACTAAACTAAGCTAAACTGAATCTACTGCTAAAACTAATATCTAGTCTTTTCGTGTCTTCAACTCATCGAACTTCCGTGCGTAGTAGTCGAGCTGGTCACAGACTAAGTCCATGAAGACTACCAGTTCGTTGTGTATGCCTGCGATGTCATCTTTTACAGTAGTCAGAGCTGCATCAATGTTGTCCAATCGTAGTAGAACAGTATCCATTTTGTCGGTGGTCTCCTCAAGGATAGGCTCAGGATAGGTGTTGTAGTGCGGAGGAGTCATAGGGTCTACTTCAGCTTCGGATACAACATCCTCATAGTACATATAGTCGTGTGCCTCAAAGATGTGGTCACTGTCATACATATAGTTCTGTGGTGTTGACTGTGGTGAAGGAGGTCCCATAGGCTCGTCCAGTTCATAAAGCCAGTTGTCCTTATTGTGGATACTTGTCATCTGATGATCAGGCAGTGTGAATAGCTGTACTGGTTTTTCGTTAATGAGGTACTCATACGGTCCAGGTCCCATAGTTCCTAAAATGCGCTTGTTAAAGCAGAATTGTATGTTCATGGGTCGGATAGTGCCAAAACGAGTGTTCGCATTTAAGTGGAATCTAAGGCCAAGCTCGTGGGCAATCATTGTCACGAGGCCTCCTATAAGAATAGGTGTCTGTGGTTCTTGCATGAGGCGTTTGAAAGATCTCATCATGAAAGGCACTGCATTTACTGTACGTCCCTGAGAAGCAGAGAACATGATGAATAACTCCTCTTTAGATACTGCAGTAATATTTTCTTCTTTCCCAAATAGGGTGTGAGCTAGTATCTTATGGAAGTATCTGAAAGCTGGGTTATGGATATCATCATTATACATTTTGTCTGGTTCAGGGTGATAGTCGCCTGTGATTCTACCCCAGAATTGGTCGAGTTGAAAA
This sequence comes from Lathyrus sativus, assembly GCA_963859935.3. Lineage (NCBI taxonomy): Eukaryota > Viridiplantae > Streptophyta > Magnoliopsida > Fabales > Fabaceae > Lathyrus > Lathyrus sativus. The sequence goes on from OZ012738.1 coordinate 524,742,168, forward strand.
TCAATATCTTCATCTTCTGCACTGATGAACACATGCGGTCCGCTAGGAAATCCTAGGAGGTTAGCTAGTGACATCCGGCTATGGGTTTGGTCCATTCCAAATAATCGGAAGGTAATCAGCTCTGTGTTGGATCCAAAGCCATAGTTGGGTATATATCTGAAAGAACTAAGGAATTCATAGGTAAGATCCTTGTAGGTAGCAAAACGTGTTTTCAAAGCAGTGTTCTCCCAACCCAGTTGATTGAACAGGTATTGAATGCTATCCGTGATTCCTAGTTTATCCATGGTAGACTTATCATAATACAGCGTTAAGGCGAATTCTCTTTCAGCTAGTGCTGCAAATCTTGCCTTTTGAGCTAGTCCTCTAAAGTGAACCTTTGTGAAGTTGTACTCGGCCATACTCGCAGGTAATTCGGAGAAAACAGAAGGAATGTTTTGAAGACTTTAAAAATCCTGAAAAGTTTAAAACAGGAGTTTGAAGTCAGGATTTTTGAAAACAAAAAGCGGTAGAAACAAAAGACAAAAGAGAAAAATAGAATAAAATAAAAATATGAAAACAAACGAAAGTAGAAAGTAATAATAATTATAAGTTTAGAATTTTTGTTGGATTTTCAAAGTAAAATTTTAAATAAAAATTGAAATACGATAACGAGGGAAATTGGGTTGCCTCCCAGTAAGCGCTGTTTTTAACGTCTAAAGCCTGACGATAGCTTGGTGAGAAGCTATTCGGGTGTTTGAGCTGGAAGCTCAAGCAATGTTATATTGCTGACTTGAGGGTTGTTGTCGTTCTTATTATAATGTTTTAGACGTTGCTCGTTTACGATAAACGGTGCATTCGTCTTATCGGTAATTTCAACAGCTCCACTCTGAAGTACTTTAGTCACTTCATAGGGTCCAGACCACCTAGATTTTAGTTTACCTGGGAAGAGTTTTAATCTTGAATTAAAGAGCAATACGATGTCTCCCACACTGAATTGTTTCCTGACTGAACGTTTATCATGCCACTTTTTAGTTCGTTCTTTGTAGATACGGGCATTTTCGTAAGCGTCTAATCGAAGTTCTTCCAATTCGTGTAAGTTCAAGATTCGCTTTTCTCCTGCCTCGGTGTAGTTGAAATTGAGTGTCTTAATGGCCCAGAAGGCCTTATGCTCTAATTCTACAGGGAGATGGCAGGATTTACCGTAAACTAATTTGTATGGGGTAGTACCTATTGGTGTCTTAAAAGCGGTGCTATAAGCCCATAAAGCTTCTTGTAGCTTTGACGACCAATCTTTCCTTGAGGTAGCGACAGTCTTTTCCAATATCTGTTTTATTTCTCTGTTCGAGACCTCTACTTGTCCGCTAGTTTGCAGATGATAAGGTGTAGCTACTCGGTGTCGGACTCCATATCTAGAGAGAAGTTTATCGAATATTCGCGATATGAAGTGAGATCTGCCGTCACTAATGACGAGTCTGGGTACACCGAATCTAGGAAAGATTGTGTTTTTGAAGAGTTTGATTACTACTCGTGCGTCGTTTGTTGGAGCAGCAATGGCTTCTATCCATTTAGACACGTAGTCTACAGCGACGAGTATGTAGTGATTACCAAAAGAAGGTGGGAAAGGTCCCATGAAATCTATTCCCCATACGTCAAAGATTTCTACCTCTAAGATTCCTTTCTGAGGCATTTCATCGCGTCTTGAGATGTTGCCGGTTCGTTGGCATCGATCACATTTTAGCACAGCGATGTGAACGTCTTTCCAGAGGTTAGGCCAGAATAAGTCGGCTTGGAGAATCTTAGCGCACGTCTTGGATGTACTAGCATGACCACCATATGGTGCTGAATGGCATTGGGAAATGATATTTTCTACTTCTTCCTCTAGGACACAGCGACGGTATATGTTGTCGGCCCCTCTCTTGAAGAGTAGAGGTTCGTCCCAATAATAGTGTTTCAGATCGTGAAAGAATTTCTTCTTTTGTTGATAAGTGAGGTCTGGTGGAAGCACACCTGCAGCGAGGTAATTAACGATGTCAGCATACCAGGGTAATGTGACTTGGGCATAGACGGCTTCTATGGCTTTTTCAAATTCTGGATCTTCCGAGATTGAGTTGGGTATGTCACTTTCTAATTTGGCTATCAGACGTTCGTACGGGAAATCGTCATTTATCGGTACTGGTTCGTGTTTGATGCCTTCTATTCGGGATAAGTGATCTGCAACAACGTTCTCGGTTCCTTTCTTATCTTTGATTTCTAAGTCAAACTCTTGTAATAACAGGATCCATCTCAATAGTCTTGGTTTAGCATCCTTTTTGCTTATTAGGTACCTTATGGCAGCGTGGTTTGTGTATATGATGATTTTTGCTCCTACTAAGTAAGAACGGAATTTGTCAAGCGCAAATATAACTGCTAGAAGTTCCTTCTCTGTGGTAGCGTAGTTCATTTGGGCAGGATCTAAGGTTCTACTCGCATAGTAGATGGCATGGAGTTTCTTGTCCTTCCTTTGTCCTAGAACTGCGCCTACGGCATAATCACTCGCATCGCACATGATTTCGAACGGTAATCGTCAATCGGGCGGTTGCATAATTGGTGCGGTGATAAGGGCTGATTTTAATGTTTCGAATGCTTTTAAACAGTCGTCGTCGAAGACGAACTCAACATCTTTCATCAACAGGCCGGTTAGAGGTTTTGTGATTTTCGAAAAATCTTTTATAAATCTTCTGTAGAAACCAGCATGTCCTAGAAAACTCCGTATTTCTCGCACGGATTTTGGAGGTTGGAGATCTTTTATAATCTTTATTTTAGCTTTGTCTACCTCAATTCCTTTATCTTATATGACATGTCCTAGAACTATTCCTTGTCGGACCATAAAATGGCATTTTTCCCAATTTACCATTTCTAAGTTTTGTAGGCATCCTTCGAAACTTTGTCCACATACCGAGAAATCGTCCATAAATACCTCCATGATGTCGTCTATGAAATCTGCAAAGATTGCCATCATGCATCTTTGGAAGGTTGCTGGAGCATTACAGAGTCCGAACGACATTCGGCGGTAAGCAAAAGTACCATAGGGACAGGTGAATGTGGTCTTTTCTTGGTCATCAGGATGGATGCGAATTTGGAAGAATCCTGAATAACCATCTAGATAGCAGAAATATGAATGTTTGGCTAATCTTTCCAACATTTGGTCTATGAAGGGTAACGGGAAATGATCTTTTCGTGTGGCCTTGTTAAGCTTCCTATAGTCAATGCACATCCTGCTTCCGGTCACAACTCTTTTTGTTATTGATTCGCCTTTTTCATTTTTAACTACAGTGACTCCTCCTTTCTTTGGTACGACATGAACTGGGTTGACCCATTCACTATCGGAGATCGGATAGATGATTCCTGCATCTAGCAATTTCTTTACTTCATCTCTGACTACAGTGCTCAGGATGGGGTTCAGTCTTCTTTGATGCTCTCGAGAGGTTTTAGAGTCTTCCTCTATTGTAATTCGATGCATACAGATTGAAGGGCTTATACCTTTTAGATCGCTTATGTTATAGCCTAACGCGGTGGGGTACTTCTTTAGGACTTCTAATAGCTTTTCAGTTTCTGGTTGTCCTAAGTCGGCGTTGACTATCACTAGTCTTTTTAGTTCATCGTCTAGAAATTCATATATAAGGTTTTTGGGTAGTGTTTTGAGTTCTAAAGATGGGTTCTTCGGACCTGGCATATGGTTTGGAGTCAGTGCTAAGCTTTCGCTTAGGCTGTCGTCTTTATACGGTTTACGCCAATCGTCGTCTTCAGAAATATCAGGTATTTGAATCTTTATTATTTCTGAATACATGGTCTCTTCGTTTTCAAGTTCTCTTATGCATTCGTCAATTTCGTCTACTAAATAGCAGGTATCGTCTATGGCTGGTGCTTGTAAGAACTTGGTGAGAATGAACTCTATCTTTTCTTCTCCTACTTCGAATGTTAGCCTTCCTTTCTTCACGTCTATAATCGCTCCGGCTGTAGCTAGGAACGGTCTTCCTAGGATAATTGGGGTTACAGTATCCTCCTTGATTTCCATGATTATGAAGTCGGTTGGAATGTAGAATTGTCCTATGCGTACTGGAACGTTTTCTAGTATTCCGACGGGGTATTTTACTAATCGGTCAGCTAATTGAACGGACATTTTGGTTGGCCTGAGGTCTCCCATATTCAGCTTTTTGCATATAGATAAAGGCATAACACTGATACTGGCTCCTAAATCACATAGAGCTTTGTCTATTACGAACTTTCCTATGACGCAGGGTATGGAGAAACTACCTGGGTCTTTTAATTTAGGAGGCATGCGGTTTTGAATAATGGCGCTACACTCTGCAGTAAGTGTAACTGTTTCGTTATCCTCGATCTTTCTCTTATTCGACAGGATTTCTTTGAGAAATTTAGCGTATGACGGCATTTGAGTTATCGCTTCTGTAAAAGGAATAGTAATATTCAGCTGTTTAAGGAGCTCTACAAATTTCTTAAACTGTCCTGAAGTTTTGGAGTTTATTAATCTTTGAGGATAAGGTGTTGCACCCCAAAATTTGCCCTCACAATACAAGACTTTGTGTTCTAAGAAGATTCACAAGGTTCACAAGTTCTCCAACAACTTGCATAACCTTTCATGAAGTTCATAAAGTCCACAAGCTACTTTATGAAGGTTCACAAGGTTCACAAGGCCCACAGTGCTTTCAATACCTTTCATGAGGTTCATGAAGTCCATAGGTTGCTTCTTGAAGGTTCACAAGGTTCACCAAATTTCTCAACATCTACCAGACCTTTCATGAGGCTCATGAAGTCCATAGGTTGCTTCTTGAAGGTTCACAAGGTTCACAAGATCCATAATGATTACAAAGCTTCCCTGAGGGTCATGAGGTCTACAAAGTCACTTCATGAGGTTCATAAGGTTCACAAGCTTCACAATACTTCCCATGGGTGTCACAAGACATTTTATGAAGATTCACAAGGTTCACATAGTTCACAATTGGTCAAAAAAGTTGACAATTCCCTCAGACAATGCACCTCCTAAGCAGGGCATCCATAACTAGGGTTTTGACTTTAATCAGGCTAAATGGACTTCCAATACCTCAAGTGAGTTTCATAACATCTTATATGTGTATAAGAACCCCCATGTCAAGTTTCAAGACTTTTCTCAAAAGTTTGCTCAGTCAGATGATCAGATAAGTCAAAATCAGTCAATGCAGTTAAAAAGTCAAACTGAGGTCAACTGTGGTCAAACCAAAGTCAAACTTCATGATTTTTTGCCAACATCAAGTATATGAAGTAAAATTCATCATTTGATCAAGGGTTGATCATGATTCATCAAGGAGATTCCAGATCATCAATAATCAGGAGTTTCTAAATTAGGGTTTCCTCAGTAAAAGTCAACTGAACTTTGACCAGCCATAACTTTCACATGCTTCATCACCAAGTCTCCATCCAAAGCTCATTTTGAAGGAAATTGAATTCTCTACAACTTTGATGTTGAAGGTTAAGCCCAAAAATGCTTCATTTGAAAGATACGATCTAAGACATTATAGGTCATTTCAAAAGTCAACAAAAAGTCAACAACTTCAAAAGGGCATAACTTGAGATTGGTAAATGATATGGACCTGAAACCAATGGGGTTGTTTAGAGGACTCTTCAAGCTTTCCAAAAAGTCCAAGAACACCCTCATACCTTTAAAATTGAGGGAGATGTGTCCTTGCAAAGTTGGACAATTTTGTGATGATTTATATTGAAAATGGAGGCTTAGAAGTATTTTTTTCCAAATGGGCTGCCTAATTTATGACCCAATCCATCTCATAACATGGTGCACGACCCAATTGACCAAAATTCATCATTTTTATTATTTTTTATTTATTTATTATTGATTTAATTCATAAAAATCATTTTAAATAAATAAAAAATATAAAAATCTATTTTTGGGTGAAGATTTTGTTTCTAGAAATTCATAATCATTGATTGAATTAGAATGAGAAGGAAATCATGTGATCTCTCCCAAATTATTATTTTTTATTTATTTATTATTGATTTAATTCATAAAAATCATTTTAAATAAATAAAAAATATAAAAATCTATTTTTGGGTGAAGATTTTGTTTCTAGAAATTCATAATCATTGATTGAATTAGAATGAGAAGGAAATCATGTGATCTCTCCCAAATTATTATTTTTTATTTATTTATTATTGATTTAATTCATAAAAATCATTTTAAATAAATAAAAAATATAAAAATCTATTTTTGGGTGAAGATTTTGTTTCTAGAAATTCATAATCATTGATTGAATTAGAATGAGAAGGAAATCATGTGATCTCTACCAAATTATTATTTTTTTATTATTGATTTAATTCATAAAAATCATTTTAAATAAATAAAAAATATAAAAATCTATTTTTGGGTGAAGATTTTGTTTCTAGAAATTCATAATCATTGATTGAATTAGAATGAGAAGGAAATCATGTGATCTCTCCCAAAATAGCAAGCACTCATGATCAAATATTTGAAATTTATACAATGATCTTTTTGAATATTTTTTGGATCAAATATCCACACAACACATCAATGATTCTGACCTAAATCCATCACACATATATACTAAGCACAAACATAACCCTAGACAGGAATTTGCAGCAGCCTAAAGGTAAGATCAAAAGCACAAAAATCTTTCAAAAAGTCATATTCGGGTTCTCAAATTCAGAGCATTGCAAGGTATTTGGAAGCCATAGCAAGCTTCCTTGGACTCTTCTGATCATAAATCATCATCCATATGCATCATATACACACCCAATTGCTCAACCCGAGTTCATCTTGACCTTGAATATTTTGTTTTCGAATCCATTGATTTATCATGTTTAAACTGTTTTTGATTGTTGTAGGATGTTTAGAATGAACTCTAGAACGATTCTGGGTGGTTCAATTGGATTTTCATTGCAGGAACAAGAATTCACCATGATTAGGGTTTTCGGCCCTCTTTAGGGTTTCACGATTTTCAAATGATAAATGGATTTGAAAAACATAGGACGATTGAAAAACTCAGTAGCAATACAATGGTGCAATCAATTTTGTGAAATTTTGCCGTTTGGATGAAGTTTGTGTTTCGCAGGGTGGAAGAACTCGTAACAATATTCGTAGGAGAAAACGTTGCAAAATCCGCAGCCTGATGGTTGTTGTGCTTCCTGGAAATCAAGCTGGCCTGGGTTCAAACCTCAGCCAGGTAAGTTTCCGCTTTTTTTTCTTTCCTTTTATTTGATTTAAATATTATAATATTAAAAATTAAATATATTATGTATATTTCTCAATAATAAATAAATAATAATAAAATATGTCTGTTTTCTTTAATTTTAAAAAATATGTTTTTTTTCACAAATTTTGTTTCTATATTTTATGTCTAAATTGTAATATGTATAAATTAGAAAATTTTTGTATATAACTAAATCCTATTTTTTTTATATAAACCCTAAAAATTTATTTCTCATATAAACCCTAATTTCATAAAACTCTAAAAATATTTTTTAATACAAATCTAATCCTATTTTTTTTTTTTAATGTTATTTTCTAATATAATTATTATATATGTATGTTTACTATAATTCTTACAAATTTTTGTAAATATACTTATAAACATTTTTTTTTACATAACTTTAGTTTATAAATAATTGTGCTTATAATAATTAAATTTTTTGTAGTAACTTCATGATTAAAATATAATTTAATAATTTGTAAATTAAAACAATTGTTTATTCATATTTGTTTTTTTTTAGTTGATTATATTAAAAAATTGTTAATTTCTTATTATTATAATATTTGGATTAATTTGGTTTATTCTTATTTACTAATCCATTTATATTCTAATCATGTTTATTATTTTGTTAGATATTGCTTACTAATCACCTTTATTATTTATTATTGCTTATTTATATTTTGCTATTTAATTATTTTGCTTATTATTTTGTAATTGTTTCTTGGATGTAAAGTTGTTTAATTATTTAATTATTATTATGGTTAGTAATTAGGGAGTGTAACAACATGTATGTAATATTAAAATAAATTTAGATCACTTTTAAATAAAGATAATTAAAATAAACACGTCACACACGTAAGTCGATTTTAATCGCCGTCTCACTTCCTAAGGATATCCCTCAAGTTGCCTACGAATACTGGTTAAGTGGGGTGTATAAAGCAAGTCCCTCAAATAGAAAAATCATCAAAGTCCCTTATGGTTGCCTTTACGAATCAAGTCCCTTTCGAAAAATGATGATGGTCCCTTATACGTGCTTATTACATCCCACAATGGCCTTCAAAGTCAAATTGTCCCTCACATGTCCCTTAACATCCAAAGTAAGGACTACCTACTCCATTATAGTAGGGATAGTCTTACTAAAGGAAAGAATGAAGAATAAGAAAGACCTTTAAACATTAGGGTAGGTTACTCCTAGGTGCTTGCTCACTTCAAAACTGTTTCGCACTTAAACAAATTTTCAACAAGTTTTCAAACAAGTTCTTAACACATCCTCACATGGATTATTTATTAACTATTCTGAAAATTTTCTATTCACACACTACAATTTCAAAACAATTCAAAAGTGAGCTTAAGTACCTAAGAGCCCATGGATAACCATGGATGAAAAGGATGCTAATACCTTCCCTTTTCATAACCTACCCCCCGGACCCAAAATATTCTCTAAGGTCTTTCCTGTTCTTTTATAACCTTTCCTTATGGATAAAATAAAAGTCGGTGGCGACTCTTGCTATCCGCAACATTGTTTAAAGTCAGTTCACCGGGTTACAGAACTGGCGACTCTGCTGGGGATCTATTTAAGAGGGGTACCCTTAGGAATTAAGATCACTTTAAATTGTTTGCCTTGTTTGCTTTATTATTATATTGTTGGGGTGCTCTTATGTGTGAAAGGTCCTAACCCGGATCTAGTGTACCTTAGGTAAATGGCAATAGACCAAGGAAACTGTACGACGTATATCGATACGGTTGATCTGGTGGCCATAGTTAGTGCGACTTCTTGGTTGGTGCTTATATTCCTTAAGTCAAGTTGAGGATAATATTGAGGCTGCCATATGTTGTCAATGCACTAACTGACTTTTAGAACCCTAGTTAACTCATCTTGGCCTTTAGAAAGTAGTGAGGTAACCGACTTTGGTGCAGACTGAAGTTGGTTGACACTCGATACTACGCTCATTGAGATCTTAAACTTGGAGGGTTTTGGTTGGCAAGTAAGTTGCCTTCTGAACAACCACCCTCGTGAAGGATCAATGATATTGAGATCCCTTAGAACCTGGTTACTTTTGTAGGACAGGATGAACCATCTAACTTCAGGGGAGGGTACTTGCCTTTGAACCTCATGCAAGCCTTTAAACCTAGGGCTATGGTGTGACTTGTTTGTGTGTGCCACATGTTTGTGATTGAGCATGACATCATGACATCATCATGCATCATAAGCATATCATTTTCCCTAACCATTTCAAGGACCAAAGGATTTATCTTTGTTCTTTGTTGCAGGTCATGGCTTCTGCTCGTAGAAACACCATCAGGATCAACTTTGTAGGGATACCTGCTAAGCTCAAGGAGTTGGTTTCCCTAGTGCCTGATCATTCCCAGTTCAACAAGAGACATGGTCACTTATTGGATCTAGTTACTTCAGGGTTCAGTGAAGACATGATGAGTGTGCTGTTTCAGTTCTTTGACCTTAAGCACCATTGCTTTACATTTCCTGATTATCAGCTGGTTCCAACCATGGAGGAGTTCTCTAAACTTCTGGGTATACCTGTTCTTGATCAGAAGCCATTCACAGGCTTAGAGAAGGAGCTTAAACCAGAAGTTATTGCTGCAGCTCTACATCTGAAGAAGTCTGACATTGTTCTAGAGACGAGAAGTGGAGTTAAAGGTATTCTTGCCAAGGTATTAGTGGATAAAGCTCAAATGTTCTTGAAGGCTATGAGCTACGGTGCTGTTGAGGAGATCTTAGCCTTATTGATTTATGGCTTAGTGTTGTTCCCCAATCCTGATCAGTTCATAGACGTTCATGCCATCAACATATTCCTGAGTCACAATCCAGTGCCTACCTTACTTGGAGACATCCTACATTCTCTTCACACCCGTACTATAAGGGCGAGAGGAACTTTGATGTGCTGCATACCTTTACTTTCTAGGTGGTTTATTTCTCACCTTCCTCGCTCAGTAATGAAGAATGAGCAAGGGTTCAGATGGTCCAAGAGGATCATGTCACTTTCTCACTCAGACATCCATTGGTGCTCCAGATCTATGGAGAATGTCACCATCATTGACCATTGTGGGGAGTTTCCTAATGTGCCACTTCTAGGCATAAGAGGAGGCATCACCTACAACCCATCTCTAGCTTTACGACAGTTTGGTTACGCCCGGAGCGATGGTCCACATGACATGTTGATTCAGGGCATTGTGTTTGATTACGACAACGATCTTCAGGGTTACCGTCAGAGATTCATCCGAGCTTGGGGAAAGGTAAACAGGATTGACAGCAAGACACTGGAGCCTAAGTACACTATTCCTATGGAGGCTTATCTCAGATGGGTACGATCTCGTGCTCAGACACTCATGATGCCATATCCTGCCGTCCTACCAGTTACCATGGAACCTGTTGCTGAAGGAGACACAGCTTATACCATCCTTCACCCAGACATGCCTACTGATATGGAAGACTTGCAGAGATCATGGATCCAACTGAAAGAGCAAAGGGATACTTTCGAGGCTCATTACAAAGCAAGCCAAGCAAGGATCCTAGAGCTAACAAAGCTACTTCATGAGGAACGAAACCTCAACTCATACCTCAACACAAAGAGGAAACGTCCATGGGAGACTTAAAACCCCATCTTTTGTACTTATTTCGTTTTCATTTTTTGTAAGCCTAAAAGGCAAAACAAGTTATTACTAATAAAAAGTTACTTTCTTGTTTGTTTAAGCAAATTTAAATCCTGCGGTCCTTGAAAACATTGCATATGCATTCCCATATCATTGCATCACAGGTTTATAATTATGCACAGGTTTCTCATCTCCTCGCTGTTTATTTCAGCAATGGCTCTTGAACAATCAGTTAAGGATCTCCAGGCACAGAATGCACAGTTCCAAGAGCTGATCCTGAACCTATCCAAGGGGCAGGATGAATTGAAGACACTGCTGGCCAAGAAGACTAAGAAGGCTAGAAGGTCTGCTGGGTTGCTCAACATGGGAAGAAGGTTCAAAGGTCCTGTCAAGACCAAGGAACATGTTGAAGACTATGAATCTGAAGAATCTGAGCAGGAGAGAGGCAGTCTCCACAACACTATGGGGGACTCTGATTCTGAGGCTAACTACTACCATGAGCCTAACGAAGACAAATTCAAGATGCTGGTGGATAGAATGGATGCTATGGAATTACAGAAATCATCTGGGCTGGATTTTGAGGATTTGAGCTTGATATCTGGGGTGGTCATACCCATTGGGTTCAAAGTTCCTACATTTGTTGTCTATGATGGGGTCTCTTGTCCCAAATTGCATCTGAGGTCTTATGTCAGAAGAATGCAACCCCACACTGCTGATAAAAAGTTGTGGATCCATTTCTTTCAAGAGAGTTTATCTGGAGCTCAGCTAGAGTGGTATTATCAGTTGGAGAGTGTCAACATCAGAGATTGGAATGACCTTGCTGAAGCTTTCTACAAGCAGTATCAATACAATGCTGACTTAGCCCCCACTCGCATGCAGCTTCAAAGCATGTCTATGGGTGCCAAAGAAAGCTTTAAGGAGTATGCTCAGAAGTGGAGAGACTTAGCCGGAAGAGTTCAACCCCCTTTGACTGATAGGGAGTTGGTTGATATGTTCATGTGTACGCTGAATGGTCCGTTTTACAGTCATCTCATTGGAAGCTCATCATCTGGCTTCACTGAGTTGATCATGACAGGAGAGCGAGTAGAGAATGGTATCAAGAGTGGTAAGATCCAAGTGGGCACTTCTTCATCAGGTGCTGCAAAGAAGCCTCCCACTGGGAAGAAAGAATCTAATGCTGTGTATGGTCAGCCTGATCGTAACAGAAGGCATCAGTCTGTTAGTGCAGTTCATATTTCAAATCCAACTCCTGCAACAACAGAGCAGCCTCAAGGCAACCAACAGAGGGCTAGAAGACAATTCACGAAGATCAACATGTCAATGGCTCAGGCATTGCAACACTTGTTGAAGGCTGAACTTATTACCCTGAGGGAGGCTCCTCAGAATCCCAATGTTACCTCTCCCAAGTACAATCCCAATGCACGATGTGCATATCATTCAAACTGTCCAGGACATGATACTAATAACTGCTGGGTCTTGAAGAACAAAATTCAGGATATGATTGATGCTGGAGAAATTGAGTTTGATCCACCAGGTACTCCAAATGTGATTACAGCTCCAATGCCAAATCACGAGAAGACTGTCAACGCCATTGATGAAGATATTGATGAAGATCTGCATGTCTATTCAGTTATGGAGTTGAGCACACCATTGTCTGTTATCAAAAAGAGGTTAGTACAAGCTGGGATCTTTCCAGGTTGTCATGAAGATTGTCTATATTGTACCTATAAGTCGGATAGTTGCTTCATTTTGAGAGATGGAATTCAACGTCTCATGGATAAATATACTATAGTGTTTGAAAGAAGACCAGCATCTGTAGAAAGTATGGTGGATCATCTGACTCAGGGTAAGAAGATTGAAGAGGTTGACATGGTTGACAAAGTACCACTAAGAATCACTTCAAAGGGTCCCATTAAAATCACTCATCAGGGCCCAATCAATATTACTGCTGAAGGTCCTGTGAAAGTTGGTGCTGAAGCCAGAGTAGCCCCTCTGATCATTACCACTCCTGGTCCTATTCCTTATACATCTGACAAAGTTGTGCCTTGGCACTATGGGTCTGATGTTTACATCCATGGTGTCAAGCAGGAGCCTTTACCTGATATGCCTGTTGACATTGATAATATTGCTGGATCTAGCAAGATCACTCGTAGTGGAAGAGTCTTCTCTCCTCCAGTTGCTTCTAAGAGTGCAGTTACCCCTGCTGTTACTTCCACCACTGATGCTCGGGGCAAGGGTCCTGTTATTGAGCCTGTATCTACTGATGTGCCAGCTGCTGATGACCTCTCTAAGCAGATGGAAGAAGTATTGAAAATCATTCGCAAGAGTGATTATGATATTGTTGATCAGCTGGGGCATACTCCCTCAAAGATTTCTATGCTCTCCCTGTTATTATGTTCTGAGGCTCATGCCAAGTCATTGATCAAGTTTCTAAAGATGGCTCATGTACCCAGCGCAATTTCTGTGGACCAGTTTGAGAATTGTGTTGCTCACCTGACCTATGACAACGGGTTAGGATTTTCTGATGCTGACTTGACCCCTGCCAAGAGGGATCATAACAGGGCCTTGCATATTTCAATTGAATGCAGGGGCACTACCCTGTCTCATGTGTTGATAGACAATGGTTCCTCTCTGAATGTGTTGCCTAAGGAAGTCCTGAACAAGCTGAGTCCTGAAGATACGGTATTGAAGCCCAGTAATATTGTGGTAAAGGCTTTTGATGGTTCTAGAAGAGTAGTGCATGGGGAAATTGATCTTCCAATCAAGGTTGGCTCTCAGGTGTTTACTGCTACATTCTATGTGATGGATATTCGTCCTTCGTACTCATGTCTGCTTGGTCGTCCCTGGATCCATGGGGCAGGTGCTGTGACCTCCACATTACATCAAAAGTTGAGATATCCGGTGAATGGAAAAGTTGTTACTGTCTTTGGAGAGGAAGAATACTTTGTCAGCCATGTAAACACTTTCAAGTATCTGGAAGTAGAAGGTGAATACATTGAAACTCCATGTCAGTCATTTGAAGTGGTTCCCTGGGCTGTTAAGGATTGTGTGACTCCTCCTGCTGTGAAGAAGGTTCCTGTGGTCATCAGAAACCCTCCAACAATGGCAATGGCCTCCCTCAATGATGCAAAAGCTGTGGTGGAAGAAGGTGGTTGTACTATTTGGGGTCAGCTTCCTGATATTCCATACAAGTCTGACAAGTTTGGTTTGGGTTTCACTGCAGAGTCCCAGAAGGCTGTCCGTCGTGCTCGTGCTGTTCGTATCACCAATCAAGGGGTTATCAATGCTGTGGGAGATCAAGATGAAGACTACAACTTGGAGGCATGGATTTTTCCTACTGTGGGTGCTGGACTCAATAATTGGAAAGCTGAAGATGTTATCCATATCTCCTTTAGTCAGGAGTAAATACTATTACTGTGTTATGTTTTTAAATTTGTAACTTCTGGAACAATTAAAACTTTCAAGCCATGTGCCTTACCCAGGGCACAATGGTGTGCTTGTTACGGGTTGTCATTTCATTTGCATACTTCATTCAATAAAATCAGTGGACGTTTCGTTTTCGTAAATATTGTGTTCCTTGTCTTTCTTTTTCTTTTATTTTTGCTTTATCAGCTATGTGTTCTTACACACACCCACGTCACTAAAATGCAGATCCTCATCCACTCTGGATCCAGTTGATAACAGTTCTACTATTGCCAATTACAATTTCGAGAATCCGATCTATCAAACTGAAGACGGAGACGAGGACGATTGTGAAATACCTGTAGAGCTTGCTAGGTTGTTACAACAAGAAGAGAAAGCTATACAGCCACATGAAGAGCCAGTCGAAGTTGTGAATCTGGGAACTGAAGAAAACAGAAAAGAGGTCAAGATAGGGGCTGATTTAGAGGACAGTGTCAAGAGCAGGTTGATTCAGATGCTACGTGACTATGTGGAGATCTTTGCTTGGTCTTATGAAGATATGCCAGGGTTGGATACAGACATTGTGGTTCACCGTTTGCCAGTGAAAGAAGATTGTCGTCCAAAGAAGCAGAAGGTTCGTCGTATGCGTCCTGAAATGTCAGAAAAGATCAAAGCAGAGGTAATAAAACAGTTCAATGCAGGGTTCTTGGCCGTAACTTCTTATCCTCAGTGGGTTGCAAATGTGGTACCAGTTCCTAAGAAAGATGGTAAGGTACGTATGTGTGTAGACTACAGAGATCTGAACAAGGCTAGCCCTAAAGATGACTTTCCACTTCCTCATATTGATATTCTGGTAGACAACACTGCTCAGCATAAGGTATTCTCTTTTATGGATGGTTTCTCTGGTTACAATCAAATCAAGATGGCACCTGAAGATATGGAGAAGACAACATTTGTGACACAGTGGGGCACCTTTTGCTATAAGGTAATGCCATTTGGTTTGAAGAATGCAGGGGCAACATATCAGCGTGCTATGGTGGCTTTGTTTCATGATATGATTCATCATGAGATAGAGGTATATGTGGATGATATGATAGCCAGGTCTCAGAATGAAGAACAACATCTTGATCATCTGCACAAGTTGTTTGAGAGGTTGAAGAAATACAGGTTGAGATTAAATCCAAACAAGTGTACTTTTGGAGTTAGATCTGGAAAGCTCCTGGGTTTCATTGTCAGTGGAAAAGGTATTGAAGTGGATCCTGCAAAAGTGAAAGCTATACGAGAGATGCCAGCTCCCCGTACTGAGAAGGAGGTTAGAGGTTTCTTGGGACGATTGAACTACATTGCAAGATTTATTTCCCAATTAACTACCATCTGTGAGCCAATCTTCAAGTTGTTGAAGAAAGATCAGGTGATGGAATGGAATGATGAGTGCCAGACTGCCTTTGATGAAATCAAGAGATATTTGCTAGAACCTCCAATTTTAATGCCACCAGTTGATGGAAGACCCTTGATTATGTATTTAACAGTATTAGACAACTCAATGGGGTGTGTATTGGGGCAACATGACGAGTCTGGTCGAAAAGAGCAGGCAATATACTACCTTAGCAAAAAGTTTACCGACTGTGAAACAAGATACTCACTGCTCGAGAAAACTTGCTGCGCTTTGGCATGGGCTGCTCGCCGACTAAGACAGTATATGTTGACCCATACTACCTTGTTGATTTCAAAGATGGATCCAATCAAGTACATATTTGAGAAACCTGCTCTCTCCGGAAGAATTGCAAGATGGCAAATGATCTTGACGGAATATGATATACAGTATACTACTCAGAAGGCCATTAAGGGGAGTGTTGTTGCTGATCATTCGGCTCATCAAGCAGTAGATGATTACCAGTCAATGAATTTTGAGTTCCCTGATGAAGACATTATGTCTGTTACCAAAGAACCTGGACAATATGACGGACCTGAACAAGGATCCCGATGGACTATGGTTTTTGATGGTGCCTCCAATGCACATGGTAATGGTGTTGGTGTTGTGATTAGTTCCCCTGAAGGTTGTCATACCCCGATTACTGCCAGACTTTGTTTCTATTGTACCAATAACATGGCTGAGTATGAGGCATGTATCATGGGTATGCAAGTTGCTATTGATATGAAGATTCAGTTCCTTGAGGTGTATGGAGATTCAGCTCTGGTAGTAAGTCAGATTAAAGGAGATTGGGATACAAAGCATGATAATCTCATTCCTTACAGAGAACATGTGTTGTCTTTGATCCCACATTTCAAAGAGATTACTTTTGGACATATTCCACGAAGAGAGAATCAGTTGGCAGACGCATTGGCCACCATGGCATCTATGTTTGAGATAAGCTGGGATGATGAAGCTCCCAAGATTACCATTGATAGATTTGAGAAGCCTGCATACTGCAATGAGATTGACACTGAAGGGGCAAGTGGACTCCAACATATGAGGGACCATTTGTAGTCAAGACAGTGTTCTCAGGAGGTGCCATGATACTGACTACAATGGATGGTGAAGACTTCCCACAACCTGTAAACGCAGACATAGTTAAAAAATACTACGCATAAAAAGAGACCCGCTAGGTTGACAGGCCTAGGCAAAAATAAGGGCATCCCGGCAAACCAAAAGGGTTTGGGCGAAAATTAGGGATATATATATAAAAAGATGTACACCCGGCAAGTCGAAAACCTGAAAAGGCGGCTTGGGCAAAAAAGGGTATCCCGGTGGATTGAAAACCTGAAAGGGCAATCCAGGCAAAAGTTAGGGATTAAAGCGTATGACTATGTCTCGTTTGGATCACTCATGAAACTGCAACCAGTTGTACTACTTACTCAAGCTCAAACAGATAAAGCTCAATCCAATCGTTTCCGTCTCAACAGCAAGAAGATGAGATACTTGAGTGGCAATAGTAGAATTGAAACTCAATAGGATTATTTCCCACATAGCTGATTCTTTTTGTAAAACTTCATGACAAAATTCTCTTACTAGGGTTTATGTCTCCTTGTACAAACTTACCCGTGTATGGGTCACTTTTGATATAAATAAATTCCATCTTTTGAATCCAGATTTACTTTTACCCTATTTACATAAGCGAAACGTCCATTGGTTGTGTTTGAATGTATGTATGCCTTTGAATATGATTGATGTTTACCAGAAATGCATGTATGCTTTTAATATGATTGATGTTTACCAGAAATGCATGAAAATGCAGTAATAGTATTTACTAAGGACGAACGAGGGAAGGATTTCAACGAAGCTTCGCCGGTTCATCTTTACAAGACAGTTACAAACCATCAGTAGGACTAATCCATTTTCACAAAGTCTAATCTCCCCTGGAATTTATATCCATCTCTTTTATCCTCATACGGATATACGGGAAATTACTTTCCAATAAGGGCACGATGAACGAAGACGGGATGTTATACTTATCCTACTATCAAACGAAAACGAAGGTTATCTATACCCTACTATCCCCAACAACGGGAGGTTATCTATACCTTGTTATCCCCAACAACGGGAGGTTATCTATACCTTGTTATCCCCAGCAGACGGAGGGTTATATATTCTTCAACAATGAATCGGGATTTATTTTCCTTGGCCAGCAGTTGTTATACAAGGATATCCAGACACTTCCAGCAGTGTCATATCATACATACATCATTTACATCATACCATAACATATATGTCTATAGTACATTACCTAAGTGCATCATGTCATACATGCATACATAAAGCATAAACTAATGTTGTTATACAGAATGCTACCTTGTTTTCAGGTTAATTATCCAACAAACAAGCTTATGATCTTTGGGACTGCTTTATTGTAACCTCAGGGTTACTTTATCCTCCTGATGAGCTTCTTATTACTTTGGGACTGCTTTATTGTAACCTCAGGGTTACTTTATCCTCCTGATGAGCTTCTTATTACTTTGGGACTGCTTTATTGTAACCTCAGGGTTACTTTATCCTCCTGATGAGCTTCTTATTACTTTGGGACTGCTTTATTATAACCTCAGGGTTATTTTATCCTCCTGATAGCCTCTCATGACTTCAAGACTGCTTTAGAGCTACTGATTGCTCTATCCTCCTGAAATCATCCTATTACTTCAAGACTGCTTTAGAGCTATTCATTGCTCTATCCTCATGAGGTCATATTACTACTTCAAGACTGCTTTAGAGTATTCATTGCTCTATCCTCCTGAAATCATTACTTCAAGACTGCTTTAGAGTATTCATTGCTCTATCCTCCTGAAATTACATTATTATTTCAAGACTGCTTTAGAGTATTCATTGCTCTATCCTCCTGAAATCATTACTTCAAGACTGCTTTAGAGCTATTGATTGCTCTATCCTCCTGAAGACATATCACGTTATTATTTCAAGACTGCTTTAGAGCTATTCATTGCTCTATCCTCCTGAAGCCATTATTACTTCAAGACTGCTTTAGAGCTATTGATTGCTCTATCCTCCTGAGGTCATATTTATCACTTCAAGACTGCTTTAGGGTTATCATTATTGATTGCTCTATCCTCATGAAGACATGCTGTTACATCAGTATTACTCCAGACTCCTGACAGTTCTCATTATACTACTGAAGAACTTTCCCCTAGTGGCATCTTTAAGCCCACTCAATCATGTTCAACCAACCATCAATATCACTCCATGCACTGGTGAGTGCAAATTTTTGGGCTTTTGTGTTCAATCCCCTTCAACCTTCCAGGTTACGACTGGCAAATATACCAATCTAACCCCTCAGGTTTCAGAAAATTGAACAGGGGCAGAATAGGATTAGATTTGTATTAAAAAATATTTTTAGAGTTTTATGAAATTAGGGTTTATATGAGAAATAAATTTTTAGGGTTTATATAAAAAAAAATAGGATTTAGTTATATACAAAAATTTTCTAATTTATACATATTACAATTTAGACATAAAATATAGAAACAAAATTTGTGAAAAAAAACATATTTTTTAAAATTAAAGAAAACAGACATATTTTATTATTATTTATTTATTATTGAGAAATATACATAATATATTTAATTTTTAATATTATAATATTTAAATCAAATAAAAGGAAAGAAAAAAAAGCGGAAACTTACCTGGCTGAGGTTTGAACCCAGGCCAGCTTGATTTCCAGGAAGCACAACAACCATCAGGCTGCGGATTTTGCAACGTTTTCTCCTACGAATATTGTTACGAGTTCTTCCACCCTGCGAAACACAAACTTCATCCAAACGGCAAAATTTCACAAAATTGATTGCACCATTGTATTGCTACTGAGTTTTTCAATCGTCCTATGTTTTTCAAATCCATTTATCATTTGAAAATCGTGAAACCCTAAAGAGGGCCGAAAACCCTAATCATGGTGAATTCTTGTTCCTGCAATGAAAATCCAATTGAACCACCCAGAATCGTTCTAGAGTTCATTCTAAACATCCTACAACAATCAAAAACAGTTTAAACATGATAAATCAATGGATTCGAAAACAAAATATTCAAGGTCAAGATGAACTCGGGTTGAGCAATTGGGTGTGTATATGATGCATATGGATGATGATTTATGATCAGAAGAGTCCAAGGAAGCTTGCTATGGCTTCCAAATACCTTGCAATGCTCTGAATTTGAGAACCCGAATATGACTTTTTGAAAGATTTTTGTGCTTTTGATCTTACCTTTAGGCTGCTGCAAATTCCTGTCTAGGGTTATGTTTGTGCTTAGTATATATGTGTGATGGATTTAGGTCAGAATCATTGATGTGTTGTGTGGATATTTGATCCAAAAAATATTCAAAAAGATCATTGTATAAATTTCAAATATTTGATCATGAGTGCTTGCTATTTTGGGAGAGATCACATGATTTCCTTCTCATTCTAATTCAATCAATGATTATGAATTTCTAGAAACAAAATCTTCACCCAAAAATAGATTTTTATATTTTTTATTTATTTAAAATGATTTTTATGAATTAAATCAATAATAAAAAAATAATAATTTGGTAGAGATCACATGATTTCCTTCTCATTCTAATTCAATCAATGATTATGAATTTCTAGAAACAAAATCTTCACCCAAAAATAGATTTTTATATTTTTTATTTATTTAAAATGATTTTTATGAATTAAATCAATAATAAATAAATAAAAAATAATAATTTGGGAGAGATCACATGATTTCCTTCTCATTCTAATTCAATCAATGATTATGAATTTCTAGAAACAAAATCTTCACCCAAAAATAGATTTTTATATTTTTTATTTATTTAAAATGATTTTTATGAATTAAATCAATAATAAATAAATAAAAAATAATAATTTGGGAGAGATCACATGATTTCCTTCTCATTCTAATTCAATCAATGATTATGAATTTCTAGAAACAAAATCTTCACCCAAAAATAGATTTTTATATTTTTTATTTATTTAAAATGATTTTTATGAATTAAATCAATAATAAATAAATAAAAAATAATAAAAATGATGAATTTTGGTCAATTGGGTCGTGCACCATGTTATGAGATGGATTGGGTCATAAATTAGGCAGCCCATTTGGAAAGAAATACTTCTAAGCCTCCATTTTCAATATAAATCATCACAAAATTGTCCAACTTTGCAAGGACACATCTCCCTCAATTTTAAAGGTATGAGGGTGTTCTTGGACTTTTTGGAAAGCTTGAAGAGTCCTCTAAACAACCCCATTGGTTTCAGGTCCATATCATTTACCAATCTCAAGTTATGCCCTTTTGAAGTTGTTGACTTTTTGTTGACTTTTGAAATGACCTATAATGTCTTAGATCGTATCTTTCAAATGAAGCATTTTTGGGCTTAACCTTCAACATCAAAGTTGTAGAGAATTCAATTTCCTTCAAAATGAGCTTTGGATGGAGACTTGGTGATGAAGCATGTGAAAGTTATGGCTGGTCAAAGTTCAGTTGACTTTTACTGAGGAAACCCTAATTTAGAAACTCCTGATTATTGATGATCTGGAATCTCCTTGATGAATCATGATCAACCCTTGATCAAATGATGAATTTTACTTCATATACTTGATGTTGGCAAAAAATCATGAAGTTTGACTTTGGTTTGACCACAGTTGACCTCAGTTTGACTTTTTAACTGCATTGACTGATTTTGACTTATCTGATCATCTGACTGAGCAAACTTTTGAGAAAAGTCTTGAAACTTGACATGGGGGTTCTTATACACATATAAGATGTTATGAAACTCACTTGAGGTATTGGAAGTCCATTTAGCCTGATTAAAGTCAAAACCCTAGTTATGGATGCCCTGCTTAGGAGGTGCATTGTCTGAGGGAATTGTCAACTTTTTTGACCAATTGTGAACTATGTGAACCTTGTGAATCTTCATAAAATGTCTTGTGACACCCATGGGAAGTATTGTGAAGCTTGTGAACCTTATGAACCTCATGAAGTGACTTTGTAGACCTCATGACCCTCAGGGAAGCTTTGTAATCATTATGGATCTTGTGAACCTTGTGAACCTTCAAGAAGCAACCTATGGACTTCATGAGCCTCATGAAAGGTCTGGTAGATGTTGAGAAATTTGGTGAACCTTGTGAACCTTCAAGAAGCAACCTATGGACTTCATGAACCTCATGAAAGGTATTGAAAGCACTGTGGGCCTTGTGAACCTTGTGAACCTTCATAAAGTAGCTTGTGGACTTTATGAACTTCATGAAAGGTTATGCAAGTTGTTGGAGAACTTGTGAACCTTGTGAATCTTCTTAGAACACAAAGTCTTGTATTGTGAGGGCAAATTTTGGGGTGCAACATAAGGGATAGGTGGTTTATATGGCGCTGGAGGTGCTTGAGTTTTTTCACTTGGGGTATCCTCCTTCTCGTTGTCTTCCTTCTTCTCTAACTCGGATTCCTTTTCTGCTTGTTCAGTTGGTTTTTGTTGCATGGCTGAGTTTTCGGTCCTCGGATCGATCGGTTCGTCCAATTCTTTTCCACTTCTTAGTATTACAGCATTTGCTTGGCCTTTTGGATTCTGTTCGGGTTGTCCAGGAAATGTGCCAGCAGGTGCGGCAACAGAGGCTTGTTGTTGAGCCACTTGTGATATCTGTGTTTCTAACATTTTGTTGTGGGTGGCTAAAGCGTCTACTTTTCCTGTCAACTGTTTAATTTGCTCGCTAGTGTGTATGTTTTGATTTAGGAATTCTTTGTTTGTTTGAGCTTGAGTAGCTATGAATTTTTCCATCATCAATTCGAGGTTGGATTTCCTAGGTGCATTCTGAGCAGCAGCTGGTTTCTGATATCCTGGCGGAGCAGTAGGCATTTGCAATGCATTTTCGCTTTTGTAAGAAAAGTTTGGATAATTTCGCCAACCTGGGTTATAGGTATTTGCGTAAGGATTTCCTTGAGCATAATTTACCTGGTCTGGTGGGATTCCGGTTAGCAATGGGCATTCGGGTGCATTATGAGTGGTGCTTCCGCATAACTCGCAATTTGGAGTTACGGCAGCGACAGTTGCAGTGGGGTTAACGGTCAGACTATCAATCTTCTATGCTAGAGCATCTACTTTAGCGTTGAACTTTTCAAGGCTGCTGATTTCGTACATCCCACCTTTCGCTGTGGTTTTCTCTGTTGGAGTGCGTTCACCTCCCCATTGGCAATGGTTTTGTGACATGTTTTTGATTAATTGATAGGCTTCATCGTATGGCTTATCCATAAGTGCACCGCCCGCAGCAGCGTCTATTGTGAATCTAGTATTGTATAGAAGCCCATTATAGAAAGTATGGATTGTCACCCAGTCTTCTAGACCGTGGTGAGGACATGTTCTCATCATATCTTTGAATCGTTCCCATGCTTCGTAAAGAGATTCAGTATCTTTTTGTCGAAATCCGTTGATTTGAGCTCTAAGCATAGCAGTTTTGCTTGGCGGAAAATATCTCGTTAAGAAGACGTTTTTCAATTGTTCCCACGTCGTAACAGAGTTGGATGGTAAAGATTGTAACCATGTCCACGCTCTGTCTCTAAGAGAGAATGGGAAAAGACGAAGTCTTATCGCGTCTGGAGTTACTCCATTTGCTTTCACTGTGTCTGCGTATTGTACAAACTTTGTTAGATGTTCGTTCGGATCCTTAGTTGCGTTTCCTGAGAATTGGTTTTGTTGTACAGCTGACAACAATGAAGGTTTCAGCTCAAAATCATTTCGGGTAATTGCTGGGGCAGCAATGCTACTTCTAGGCTCCATCTGAGAGGGTGTAGCGTATGCCTTCAGCGGTTTGTTTGGAGGTCCTTCAGCCATGTTTGATTCTTCTTCGGATTTGGGAATGGGAGTGAGAGGATCGGGAATGTTATGTTTGAGTTGGTACTCAATGATTCGGCTTCTTAGATGTAAGAAGCGTTCTAGTTCTGCGACTGAAGGTTTCAAGATATCGCCTTGTGAGCGATTACTTGGCATACAATCGACAGCACTAGTAAAGGAAAAATGAAAATTGTTAACCTAGTCTATACGGCATAACAGAAGGTTACACTATTGACTAAACGGGTCCCCGGCAACGGCGCCAAAAACTTGATCGCGACTTTCTATGTCTAATACAACCTAACTGCAAGTGCACAGTCTATCGTGTAGTAATAATAGATATCGATCCCACAGGGACTCGTAATCAAACTAGTGTTCTCGGGAGTTACTATGTTTAGCTAGGTAGAATATGTTTAAGGGAATAAGATTGTCACTAAAAGGGAACTAAGAATGTTACTTAGATTATAATTGATTGAATCGATATGCAGTAATTATGTTCTTCGGGGATTTGACAAGTTACCGGTGTATGAAATAGTTTTCAAAGTTTACTTAAGCAGAAAATGGTGATTTAAAGACTCTCGCCTCACGATGGTTATTGACGCTAATCATAATTCTAAGGGCCAAACGTACACTTTCGTATCCCATTCGGGGTTAAAATTATTTTTTTGGAAATCTTTAAGTTCTAATTCATTTTAAAGTGCTTTCGCTGTTATTAAAATGAATGACTATTGTTTACTATCTGATCTTACCGCAGCTTTCGCTTGTTGGTTCGTATCTTAATTAATTTCCCACTTTCGTGGCAAAACTACTTTTAAATAAGTTCTCGCTTTCGCAACGAAGTTTATTCAGTAAATCAATTTTAAACACTCAGACCATAAATTACTTTTTTTTTGAAAAGAAAGTTTTTCACCAGTTGTTATCAAATCCCTTTCAAATTATTACTACATATCGATTACCTAAGTTTAGCTAGACATGGATTTGGGAGAGATAAAACATAAATAAAAATAATAAATAATAATTTGCATTATAATAAAACTGGAATCGATTGAAATGAGAAACCTGTAAATATTCCAATTGGCCTTTGGGCAGATCCTCCACAGATGTTGGCAAGATTCTGGTCTTTATGCCAAATTGAACGTACAATAAAGTAGAAATTACAGAAGAATGAAAATGGAATGCAGAAGAAATAAAGAGAAACAAATAAGAATATGAAACTGGAAAATATGCTCTGGAAATAAATTTGGCAGCACTTCGTTGTATGAATGTGGCTCCCTTTCTGAAGTCCCCTGCTTCCCCTTTTATAGAGATGGAATTCTAACGGTTACTGCTGGAGAGAGTGGACTTTGAGGCAGATAATTCAGGGAGTAGTGGTCCACTCTTTAGGAATTGGAACTGCTTCTTTAACGTGTAATTGAAGTGGGGCGTTGTTGCCTGCATGACGGTCGTCACATCAGCAAAAACAACTTCTGTGCTTTTCATGATGTTTTCACTCCTTTTTCATCCATATTTCATCTGAGATTGCTTCTTTTCTTCATGTTGCCTTGTTTAGACGTGATCGTTGAATACCTGCAAAACATCAGACAAATAACACGGAAATAACCCGAAATCGGATCGAAAACGGTTAAACTTTAGTTGAATTATGCATCCAAATACATATACGATTTCGTGTTATCACTGACCTGATGCTACTGAATGTAATATTGTGGAAATTTGAAAAGTATGCATCGATGTAAAGGCCTTGCATCGACCTGTGCACCCTGCGTGTCGACCCTTGTGTAGACTCATAGGCAGAAAAACGCCAAAAATGATTTCGATCATAACTTTTTAACTGTTGATCCAAATGATGAACCATTTGAAGTGTTGGAAAGCTAATGAGCATAAATTTAACATGTTATAAGTAGATGAGACATTTTTATAATTTTTATTTTATTTTTAATATGTTGAAGATTACGACTATTACTTGTTGTGCATGTAAAGAAATCATGTTGTATGTGGCAAATATTGAATGTTGTTATAAAGAGGTTGTTGTGGTGTTATTGGTGTAAAATGCGCATGTTTGATGATTTTATTTTGATTTCTTAATATATACATGTATGTCTATACTATATTAAATACATTTTTATGCCTATTGGCCAATTTGGACGGTGTACAATAACCATGGTGGTGGGTTATTGTACACGATGATGTTGTTGTTATTGTTGTTGTATGCATTAATAATCACATTACATACATTTATAGACAAATTGTCCTTTATTTGTGAGCCTAAAATCCCATTGAATGGATTGAGCTGGTAGCTGATTCAGAGGTGATGGATCAGTGAGTGGTTCAGATTCTAGAAGGTGGGAATCATAATAGTGAACTTGAGTGTTCACGAAAAATTGGTACCACATGCATAAGCATTGAGTCAAGTGTTAGTCTCATTGAATTATATATTATATGTTGCTATTTTTCCAAATATGTGGTGTTGTGCGATTAATTGAATTTTTACCATGTGGTTTCATGTTGGTTGGTGAATAAGTGGTGATGATATTGATGGTTTATTAATGTGAGATGTTCATTTGAATTGTTGTTGTGTTAACCCGATGCTCACAGTTTAACATGATTTCCTTTATATTATCATGATATCTCACCCCTTCTGTTTGAATATTGCCTCCATGTGGACAATGTGCAGATACTCTGCAGTAAAACTCAGGTGTGAGTTGAAGATGAAGTATCCTTATCTTTTCTTTATAGTTGGTGTCTGCTCTGATTGTAACACTGGGAGTAGTGGGAACATTTTTATGATTTATAGTTGCTTTGAGATTATGGACATCTCCTTTATCATGTTTACTTATTGTTTGGTGCATTATGTGATTCCAAGTAAACTTTTAGATACCATGAAACGATAAACGAGTTTATGATTCCGCTGCGAATAAAATAATGTTCAGGCTTTGTATATTGACCGTAACATCCTAAGTTTCGTGGGTTTCTTTAATTACTCTAATGTTTTATTTAAGAATATTACGAGGGTTTATTTAGGGTGTTACATTATACTACTAATCTCTTTTGAATACTGTGTAGAGGTGTTGATCATGGAACTCTTATTGAATAGATTTTAAGATCATGTCATCCATGTATACCTTCAGTGTCTCACCTATCTCTACTCAAAATACATTTTTCATCGTCCTTTAGTATTTCGTGCATGCATTCTTCAATCCAAAAAGCATGACATTGTACTGGTAATTGGCTTGTTTGGTCATGAAGGTCGTATTCTCCCTATCAGGTTCAAAAATCGGTATCTAGTTGTACCCGGAATAAGCATCCATTAATCACATAAATCGGTAACTGGCCGAATTATCTACTAGTTTGTTGATATTCAAAAATGAATAGGAATTTTTTACGCATCCTCTATTGAGGTCAGCTTAGTCTACACAAATCCTCCACTTGCAAAAGGCTTTCTTAACCAGCACGACATTGGACAACCACTCCTTATATTTTACTTCAAAAGTGAAATTGGCATCCATCAGGCCTACCATCGTGCTAGCAGTAGCCTCAACTTTCTTTAAAGACTACCTTCTACTTCACTGAGAAATGTATTGGGTGCTAGGGTCAACATTTAACAAATGATAGGATATTGTGGGACCGATTTCAAGCATCTCGTTAGGGGAATGGAAAAAAGATATGTGTTATCCTGAAGATATTTGATCAGCGCGGTCTTTACTTTATAAGGGAGCCCAGACCCTATCTTGACGGAACGAGCATGATTAACGTCAAGTTGAGTAACTTCAAACTCAACACCCAAGATTGGTCTAACTTCATCCTCACGCACGTCAAGATCAAATATCACTACTACGGAAAACATATACAAGAACAGTTGGAAAAGGGATAACATCACGTGTGACCTGCCGTTGTCATGTAGGGTGTGATTGTATACGCGCTACTTACAATCACGATCTTAAGACCATTGTAGAAAAGCTGAAACCATACTATATATGATTACGGTTTCTATCAATAACCGTTGTGGTATATACATTTAGGTAAATAACATTTCATAACGGTTAATATAAATAACCGTTGTTGAAAGTACCCAAAGTTTATTATACAATATTTAAATTGCTTGTTTTTCAATAAACCTCACAGTAACATACAACCATTCAAATTGATGAAGAAGTATATAATCTGAAAATTAAACTATTCTTGGAAGCCAACTTAAACAAGCCACTGTTTTCCGAATTGCATCTGTCTCATCGTTCATCTCACACTGTTTAATATATAAAACATGGTTAAATGGTCTAAGTCATTCATGACATCAATTCCTTCTATTCTAGTTTAATTTGAATAATATCAATAAATTATTGTTATTTAAATTGAACTATAAGAGAAGATATAGATCTGATGAAGGACTCGGGTCATTGACTCACATTCTATATGTTAAACAACATGAGATGAACGATGAGACAAATGTAATTTGAAAAATATTGATTTATATAAGTTGGTTTTCAAATACAACTTAATTTTCAGATTATAAGTTTCTATGTCAATTTAAATGAAATGTATTTTCAATGAAAGGTTAGTAAAATAAACAATCTACATAGCATATAATAAACTTAACTTCATACAACAACATATAACAACACAAGATATTATGTAATATTTTAAGAATTTAAAGAACAAAAACATTGCTAAGTCACAAGAAGCTTCTTTCTTGTGAGTTTGCAATGTTTTGTTCTTGTTCTTAAAATATTAATCAATAACATTTATCAACAAAACAACAAAATACAACAAAAAAAGGTTCAAGAACAACAATAGAAACATACAACAACAACATACAATAGCATACAACAACACAAGATATTATGTAATGTTTAAAGAACACACCTTTTTTAAACTAATCGTGGATCTGGAACAAATTATGATTTTCATCTAGTTTATGAAGCTATGAAGAAGAAGTACAAGGTGAATGAAGTTAACACAATAGCTTCATACTTCTTGTATTTTTCTTCATAGCTACACAAACCATATGTATCATAGTCATAGTATACGCTTTGTTAAGGCGGTGAAGACGAATTTGAAAAAAATGAGAACATTCACCAAATAAAAAAATGAGAACCCATTTTTAACAAGAAATTTAAACGAAATCGAAACATAAGTTTAATGAATGAACTTGAAATATGATTAAAGAGTATCATAGCGATTGATGAAGATGAATATGAAGGTTTAAGAAAGTTTAAAGATTAAAATGGATGTTAGGGTTATGTTATGAGAGAGAAAAGTGAAATATGTTAGGATTTTCATTTGAGAGAAACTGTTGTTATGTACTGAACGATAGATGCTTTTGCTTATATAGTAAAAAATATCACTTTCTATCACGGTTAAATAATTTCATTAAGAGGGCCAAGAGGGAAGAATGCATAAATAATTTCATTATATAATTTTGTTAATATCAGAACAATATCCCTTAGCAGCAAAGGAATCTTCATAATCTATGACTCTCTCCTCACTACCCTCGTCAAAATCATAGTAACAAATATTTCTAGGCCCTAAGTGTATCCCTGACAGTAGCAGATCGATGGACCTCCTCAGTTGACTGTTGGTCATGGTGTTGTACTGTGGTCACTTCAGTTGAGATATTTTTGTTAGCATTCTCAAATGGAGAACTCATGTTGATATATGTAGTTAAGAAGAATAGTTTTGAAGATGTGGAAATTCATTCTCTGATGATTTAATGTTTGCAATGATTACTTCAAATGTTTAATATTCTTGAATCACATTGTGACCACCTTGAAAAATGAAGAAAATTTTCAATCGTTATAGTTGGGAAGCGTGTTTCTCTCTTTCGAGAAGAGTAAAGTTTTTACATATAATATTACAACGGTTGCATATTAAATTTGTGATTAAATAATTTTCAATTATTTATTTATTTATGAGCTTAAATGACACACACTTTTTGTAATAGGAAAAATGGGAAAAAAAAATGTAGTTGTCAGGATTCAAACCTTCTACCACTCATTTTATCATCACGGTTGTGTCTATCATCCATGATTAAATAACTTTCAAAAAAATAAATAAGCATTAGGCGCATCCAGTTTCAGATATTACAACGGTGGAAGGCATGATCATAGTAATATTATGTTACTGAATGTGTATTTTGTAGTAGTGCATATTGACTCTCCCCGAAGCTTCCTATTCCAATGTTGAAGCAATGAAGAGGATTTTAAGTGTGATTTCTTTGATATACCTCACTTCTTTCAAGTCAGCGTTGACCACGACCGACTTCCCTCGTTACTATGATATGTCACCTTTAGGTGGACTAGAGAAGCCACAACATCTAGCATTTCCAAAAAGGATGCCACTGAAGGCACACTTACATTGAATTACCAGGAAGCTGAGGGTTACCTTTCTCTTGCATTCTTTTTAAATTGTTGAAGGCCAAGAGATCTCTGCCTCTGTATGGAATCAAATATATTTATTCGAGACCTAATTCCACAAGCGTGTTAGTGTATAGGACACTACATGAACTTTCACCGTCTATAAGGAATCCTGCTACCAGTATATCTGCGATGATGACCATTATAACTAATGGCAACTTCATGTTTGGGGCTCCATTTATCTTTTTGCGATCTAGAAATTCTAGCACCATTCAGTCTTCACTATGTGATCTAGTATCACCCGTCGCTTGAAGGAGGTATTTAGGTGATGGATCTTCGTCAAGCATTGCTTTTGTGCGAATCTCATCGATGAAAGAGAATAGAATTTGCGCCATATCGGAGAATTCAACACTGTTCTTCAGTACAATGTATGGGTTTACTTTCTCCATGTTACAGCGGTATTGATAAAGATCTAGACTGCGATCAAGAATGATTTGTTTGTGAAATTTAATAGTGGAGTTTTGAGGGAATCAAATGTTGATCCTCACATATGGCGCCACTATTTCGTGTCAGAACTAGAAATGGTGATGATTGATGATGCAGAACTCTGAAATTGATGATGTTGATCTCTGATACGGGAACACGGGGAGAACCTGCAAGGTTAGTACTTCAACGCCTAAGTTAATTCATTTTCCAAAATGAATATAGTGAAAAGTGAAGATCGGAAAGTGTCTATTAAATCTCATGTGTGCTGACTATATACGTTGGATAAGTTTGATTGGACTGGTGCACGGCTAAATCTCATTGTATTGACCCCTTGCCCGATTTTATATATATATATATATATATATATATATATATATATATATATATATATATATATATATATATATATATATATATATATATATATATATATATATATATATATATATATATATATATATATATATATATATATATATATATATATATATATAAAGACAAAACTTGATTTTTGGTGTAGCCTAATTTTTTACCGATTTTACCCTTATTTTAAAATGTATAACTTACACAATAACTTGTATTGAAAAACTACTATCATATTTCACATAACTTTTTACTAATAACTTCCATTTAAAATTAACATTAAAATAAAAAATGTATATCATTTGTAATTTTTTACGTGTGCGCATTAAAAGAGTAGACAGACGGGCACGCGAGTGTCCGTTTGGACGCTAGTATATATAAGGGGAATGGTCTTTAATTATAAGTAAAATATCTTTTTTTCCCTTAAATATATATTTGAATTTAGATTGGTCTCTTTATTTTTTATTTTTTTTTTTCAAATTGATTTTTTAACTCTTTAAAATATATCATGTTAGTTTTTTTTGTCTAGTTAGCAACACAAAAATTTAAAAATCGTTCGATAAATTTGTCGTTAATTAAACAAAAATAATTAATATAACACGTTTTAAAAAGTCAAGGAACCAATCTTAAAAAGAATTAAAACATCAATTTAAACTCAAAAATATTGATAACAGAACCAAATAAATATATTTTGTCTTGGTTATATTGTTATAGGGAAAATAAGGTTGCTCTGACATGTGAAAACAATGAATGAATCAACTTACTGAAGAAAGCGTTCCAACTTGCAGCTTAGCAATTCAGTTGAACATGTATATTCAATAATCTAGAACGAATTGGATTAAGATAACTCGAGTCTATAACATATAAAATAAATTTCCTATTGTCTGTAGCATTATCTCTTTGTTACTCTTTCCCTTCCTCTAGTCTTGAGATAAAATATATCTACGGCAACCTCTTACCTAAACCACACAGCGCCCCTTATTTTTCTGACAAAATATTCTATTATTCAAAATGAAATAACTAGTCATCTCGATATCTCCATAGTCAAATATAAGAAATAAAACTATTGCTTAGTAAAATAATATGTAGTTTGTATATTATCGTTTCCAACTAGTATTATGTTAATATTTTTATGAAAGAAGATTTATAAAAAAATGTATAGTATTTGATTTTAGATGCAACAAAAAATTAAATATATTTAACTAGTTAATATTTTATAATAAGAATTATAAGCTTTTGATGAGTATAATGAGAGTATAACGATACTCCAATTCAATGCATTTAAAAAATTTAATTTCTCTATTCTTTCACAAATATAATTTAATTATCATTTAAAATATGTTTATTTTTGTTAATTAGAAATTATTGCATATTTAATACTTTTATGATAATTAAAAACATGTTTATTAATTATTTAATAATTTTCTTATTTGCTATATATAAATATTAATTATAAATAAACAATAAAAAAATATATTTTTAATAGTTTCTATATAATTAATATATTGTAATAAAATTAACATTTATAATTATTAGTTATACAGTTCAATACATAATCTATAATCTATAACATATATAAAATTTGGTGTATTTTTTTTAATCAATTTTACTCTTATTTATATGTAACTTATACAATAACTTTCATTAAAATTACTACTATTATTAAGTTACATATAAGTAAGAGTAAAAAAAAAGTTACACCAAACATAAATTTTGTCTATATAAAACGAAGTTATATAAGAAATTAATAATAAAAAGTTATGTAAGAGATAATAGTAATAGTTTTAATAGAAGATATCATGTAAAT
Organism: Lathyrus sativus; assembly: GCA_963859935.3. Lineage (NCBI taxonomy): Eukaryota > Viridiplantae > Streptophyta > Magnoliopsida > Fabales > Fabaceae > Lathyrus > Lathyrus sativus. Next base: position 524,774,708 of record OZ012738.1, read on the forward strand.
TATATATAAATAAAGGTAAAATTAGTAAAATAACATTTATAACTATTTTATTTTATAAAAAAATAACTTATTTATATACATAACAATTTTATTGATTATTATTTAAGAAATGAGATTTAGAGTAATAAAAAATAAAAAAATAACTTATTTATATACATACAGTTTTATTCATTATTATTTTAATAAGAAAAAAATGAGATTTAAGGGTAATAAAAAAAGTGATACAATGATTGTATAAATTTCTTTTATAGTTTATAACCATACATTCTGTCAAATTATATTAAAAATTTGAAATTAATTATATAATATAACAAAATAATATATTTTATTAAATAAAAATGTAAAACATGTGTATAACAATTAAACCCACATAATAATCTTACATCGTGTCAACTTTGATGAATTAAATAAATATAAATCCTTATCAAAAGGTGACCAGACCAGTTATGATTCCGGTTCATCCGGTTTAAACCGGTTCTAATACATTTTAGAAGTCCATATTAACGTGTTATGACAAAAATTTCCATCCTGTCAAAATACCATTGGGCCATTATACGTGCCTTTCCAACCAAATTTTATTTTTTTCTTTTTCGTATTTTCTCTTTTCATCTCTCGTCAACAATAAATCAACCAAATCACGCTTCATAGAAAATCTTCATCCAAACGCAGAGAAAATGGACGCCATTGATTCCGTCTTCGATCCACTCAGAGAATTCGCTAAGGACAGTGTTAGGCTTGTCAAGCGTTGTCACAAACCCGATCGCAAAGGTATAACCCTAAATCTCTTTGTTTTCGGTTTGTTTGATTTTGAATCTATACGCTGTAGATCTTGATTTTTGTTGTGTTTTATTTTTTTGGAATTGTAGAATTCTCTAAGGTGGCTGTTCGTACTGCGATTGGATTTGTTGTGATGGGGTTCGTTGGGTTTTTCGTTAAGCTTATCTTTATCCCGATAAACAACATCATCGTTGGATCTGGTTAGCTATAATTAAATATTTCTTAATTTTTTTATTTGATCTCTAATTTTGCTGTTTCTTATGTTTTCATCTGCTTATTTCTGTACTATGATTTTATGATATTAAATTGTTAATTCTTTTTTATTTGAGTCCTTAATATGAATCAAGGAATTTTTTGAAGTGGGGACTCTCTGTTAAGTTGTTTTATGATTTTCCTGCATAATGGATTTACTTTATGATGATTAACAATGGAAAAGATAGCATGCATGTTTTCTCATTGCGCATGGTTTTCGTTTGCTGTTTTAGTTATGATCTCTAGCACCGCAAAAGGCGAGTCCGTGTCCATATACAGACACTTGTGGTTACATTTAATTTAGTTATATTTTTCAAATTATTATTGATTGAAGGTGTTTCCTGTGTGAGATTCATAGGTTAGGATTGGTTGGTGACTTTCTCTTCATTGGTTGTGGTTTAAAATCTTTCTTTGGATTCTTCTAAATTGTATTGCTTTTGGTGTTGAGTTTTTTTTGAAGGATCACAAATTCACAATAAGTCAATGAGAGAAGTGAATAATTGTTTTAAATATGCTTTTGATGTTTTTAATCTACCATTCATCATTACTTGTGAGAAACTTTTGTATGATTATTATCCGAAGTAATTTGATTTGAGGGCTTAATATGAATCAAGTAATTTCTTGAAGTTGTTTTATGATTTTCCTGCATTATGTATTTACTTTGAGAATTTTTTTTATGATGATTATCAATGGAAAAGATAGCATCCATATCTGCTTATGGTGCATGGTTTTAGTTTTCTCTTTTAGCTATGATTTGTACCTGACGCGTGTCAATGTTTGAAACCAACACAGTCATTTGTGATTAGATTTCAGTTATTCATTTTTTCAAATTATTATTTGTGTCAATGTGTCAGATTCGTTGGTGATTTTCTCTTCATTGGCTGTGGCTTAAAATGTTTCTTTTGGTGTTTAGTTTTTTGGAAGGATTACAAATTTACAATACTTCAATTTTTGCTTAGTTTAAATGGTATTGCTTTTCATAATGAATTCTGATAAATCATTGCTAGAAGTCAATGATAGAAGTGATTTCTGTTTATAAAAATCCACTTTTGTTGTTTTGCAATAACAGAAAATCCTTAATCAATACAATACACTAAGCTTTCTAGAATAATCTTTTGCTGTCATTGTAAGAACATAAAAAAAAATCATAATCTAATTGGCATGTGCAATTGATGTAAATGTATTCATGATAAATTTTACAAGCATGCTTAATGTGAGTAAGAATAATGCTGTTTCTTACAGGCACTCATCTTAGATGTAATGTATAATGTAATGTATAATGTCTCTTCAATGATCCATGCCAATTTTGTATCAGCAATTTGCGGCTGATAGAAACCTATGCCCAGGTGCCTAAGTAATGACTGCCTATTTATGTTATGTAATGAGAATTTCTGGGTTGATCAGCATAAATGTAACTTATCTCGAAAGATGTTTTTGGAATTTAAATCTTTGAAAGCTTTTCATTGATTGTCTAATTTTTATATGATGCTGTTGTTAAATGAATTGATGTAAATAACTCTCGGTTATTTCTGCAGGATGAGGGAAACTTCAATCACCTCCGGAAATCGACTTGTGAAGCAAAAAGAGGCAGAAGGAGTTTCCACTTTAATAGACATCTTAGTTATGTATTTTCAGTTTTGCTTTTTATTGAACATGTAAAATTTTATTTTACATGTGTTAGACTTTTGACCTATTGTTCAAGGAGGAAAAAGTTTAGATGAGGAATTGTACATTTGCTTTTGGTTTATTATATTAAAATATCAATTTAGTTCGTGAAATGTTTTTTTATTACATATTTTCATGAGACAATTATATGACTAAATGAATCAACTAGAAGGGTTTAAGTTTTGTTAAAATTAGATTTTAAATTGCCTAATGTGTATAATTGTAAGATTAATTGGTGTTTCTTTGGTGATGTGTGCTGTTTATTAGCCTCTGGGGCTAAATTGTGATTATGATTTGAGTTTCTATGTATTAAACCTGGTGTAAACTAAATAACTCAAAGATAGTGTTGAAATTTGATTAACGACCATCGAAGTATAATTGTTTAAACTTCACTAATATAAATTTGTAACAACTTATCAAGCTCGGTTGGAAAATTTGGGTAATCAAATATTGAGTTTACTTCCACATCTTGTTTCCATTTGTTTTATTTTTGGGTTGCTCTTCCCACTTCATATATATCACATTCCTTTATAAAGGAGTGACATTCTAATTTTATTATAAATTAGTCCAAAGATGCAAAAATGCATTTTAAGTAAAATTTGATATTTTTAAAGAAATACGTTGATAGATAGAAAAAGTATATTGATGTAATATGTTATTTATAATAAATTTATTATCAATTAAATTATACATTGATATAATAAGATTAAAATGACATACATTAAAATCAAGAATTTATAATAACTATAAAAAATTTATAATACTATCAAAATGATAAATTATAAATCATATTACTATTTGTAATACGAATACTATTGAGTATATCTGACACCATGTTCCTTCTTTGCCTCTCTTATAATGCAATGTCGTTTTTGTCTCAGATAAAATGATATTTATAATGGCTCTCTCTCTCTCTCTCTCTCTCTCTCTCTCTCTCTCGTGTGCGCAATGACCTTCATACGTAATCTTCCCCCTCATTTAATGTCTACTGATGAGCTGAGTTAGGTAGATCTCTGTGAGCATCTGAATGTGACACTCTGAAATATCGTTGGATGTAATCGAATGCACTGATCCATTGGTGAGGAGGTGTCACACTTTGTGCTTCATCTAGTACCAGATAATTATAAAAATCACCATACATCACATATACATCTATGTAGACCATAGTGGGAAGAGCTGACACAAAAGGTCTCTTGGAATAACTTAAAGATATCCAAACTGGAGTTTGACTCGCTCATGCATGTAGATACATAAGACGTGACCCACAAGGCAACCATCCAGAGTAGAAGGTTATGTCATCCAAGAGACGCGTATGATAGTTATCATCAAACGGTGTATAACACATATCATCTATTGGATTTCCGTCAAGAAACACATGAAGGGCTAGGTTTCCTGCGCAAGCACATGGTTGATCCTCAAAATAGTCATTAACATATGACTAACTGGAGATGCGTGGAAAAAGCTGGAGGATCCATGCCTACAAATGGTAAAGATGAAATATTAGTAGTAATGGTGTAACATAAGTGTTATGAAAATGGTAAAATAACAGTAAATGTGCAAATATATTACAGTAATCACTATGCAATTTGTTATCATTTATGTGGTCTTCCAAAGACAACCTTTAACTAACTTTAAGTACATGTAAACCAAACAAGTGACCTTTCACTTGCAATCATGAATCTGGTTGAAGTTAATGAAGTATCCAAGATAAACCACATCAACGTAATAAGCACTTTTGTCCATAAATATGGAAGTGTTAATCAGATACATGAGGTATAACCTTAATTCACATGCTCTATGGTGCATAACCTGTGCATTATCACCATCGCCCTCCACTGGCACAACTAGGTGGTGTATATACAACTTCTCCAGAAATGCAGATCTAGCACGACAACATCTGGTGTCTTCGAGCTCCTTTAGTGCATCCTCTAGGACACCTCTTAAATGGGTCACTGTCATCTTCAGTGCATTAGATTTGATCATTCTAAAGTGGTCTAATAATCTTCTCCTGATCAGAAGATGTAGCACGAATGACACATTATCCATTGTGATGGACATCTCACAATGCAGAAGATGAAAAATGACGTCTCTAAGTGTCATCTCTCAAGAAAAGAAGACAATATATCATGGTTAGTAACAATATAAAAAGTCATGCATAAATCTTGCAGCCTAAATAACTGCATGACATCATGAAACCTTTACTCCTCAGGTTGCTGCAACCTCGCAATCTTCCTACCATGGTGGATGTAGTTCAAAGCATTAAGGTGCTGGAAAAAAAATACATTTTCGTTAGAAATTTCGAATATTATAACACATGTTTTTCAAAGAATAAATACAAGTAAATTTTACCTCTCTGTCACAAATGTGCCTATCAGCATGGTTTGCATACAAAGGCAGTAGTGAAGTGTCATATGTGTCTCATTCAAATTTATCTAAAACAGTAATATCAAAAGCGGGTGTATCAACATGGACTATTGGGGCTTTTGGGGAAGCAACATACGACATTTGCCTCCGTGAAGACGAAGTCGGAGGCTGATGACTTCTCGACAAGTCTACCGATAATATCGCAGTAATAAAAAAGATCGAATCCACAAGGACTGCTATTTAATAAGACAAAGTTGTGCAATGCATAGAAAATAATAAATTGGGAGGGGGGGGGGGGGGTTGAGTTTGAAGTTCGAAAATAAAAATAAAGTGTTCAGACATAATTTCGAAAGCGGCCAGGTTATGTATAGAATCCCATATTCATCTATAACCCAATTCTTAAAAATGTGAGATATATAAAAATTAAAAGAAAAATTAAAAATCTTTTAGAATTTGTATTTTTGTTTCAATTTAATTAAAAGGAGTGAGAGAAAATTTTAAAAAGAAGATAATTAAAATAATAAGTGGTTCAAGTTTTAAGAGTATTTATTACAAAAATAACTGCCTCGTTTTCATATTTTTTCATTGTATTTGTTTATAATTGTAGAAATAATATTAAGCATAAATTTTTTTCTAAAGATTCTTTTATTGATTTTAATTAATAAAATAAAAAAAAAGTTGTAAGCAAGATAATTATAGGTGTTATCATTTCGTTGTAAAACTTATCACATGCAATTATATATTGTGTAATGAGGCCGCAATTATATGATATGTAGAAGAATAAGTTAGAAAAATAAATAAGCGAGAGACATATATAAAGATCGTATAAAAGAGAGTAAAACAAAATTAATATTCAAAATAAGTTTGAAAATTCAAGAATTTTTTTATAAATACAATATATTCTCATAACCCAATTCGTAAAAATAGAAAAACCTTGAAAACCCTAGAAACCATTTTGTATATATCTGGCTAGAAATTCCATTTCAATTCCCTAACCCCTTCCTCGGCTTGTTCACAATTCACAATGGTGCATTGTACAATTCAGCCTCTCACTCTTTCTAAACTTCCCGATTCCTTCGCATTTCGCCATAAACCCTCTTTTACTCCCAATCGTATACTCTCATCTCGTAAGTTCTCCAATTTTTTTCAATTAATATTCACTCTTAACCAGAAGCTAGGGTTTTGTTTTTTTATTCTCCATTTCACTGTTGTTTTACATATTAATATTGTTTAAATGCACGTCGTTTTGCTCGTGGGTAACTCAATTTGATACCTAAAATTGATTTACACCACTAAAATTGATTTTTTAGAGCATTTAGAACAAAATGGTAGGGCCTGTAGCCATGCCTCCCTGCTTATATCTTGCGGTATTGCACTCAAAACATTATTAAGCAAGTTTTCTTTTGCATAAATAGCAGCTGATATACCGTTATGCCCATCAAAAACCTGCCAATCAAGAACTCCTTATTGATATCATAACCATTGCGAGAATGAATTGATGCCCCATTTACTGCTTATAAATGCGAAGAAAAGAGAAACAGTTTGCTCCAATCCTTATATGACATCTACTAAGTCTCTATTTCGATAAACAACTTAAATAAATGCTTATAACATAAGCACTTGTATCATATAAGTGTCTATGTATAAACCATTTCTTCTTACTTCATCCTCGACATCTCACGCTTACTCATCTTACTTCACAATTCAACATGTCTAGATTCTCAGTAATGAGAAACCATATCTAATCATCCCAATCAATTCCAACCTAAAAAAACAGATACATTTTCAGCTACACTTCACCAATGTTTTTACATGATAATTACTGTAATATCAAAATTTAGATCTATTCATGAATCAATAATTCTAGAACGGATCGTGGAAGCAAAACTAATAATGTGCGTTTGAATCTAGAGAAGTAAAATTTCAAAATCGAATAACATAATCAGTGCTAGTGTTAGATGCCCAAATTTGCTTATTTGAGCTATCAGATGTGGGCTTCTTTCACTCTGTTTTGTCCAGAAAGTATTCAAAATCGCCCTTGCCTTTGTTGATTTGCAATATTTTGTGAAATTATCTTGGTACCTTTAATTTGTGTGTTAATGTGCAGAAATTAGGCATGAAAGAGTATAATTGGAAGACACAAGAAAGAGGGCAGAGGAATCAAGAAAGAAGGCAAGCAAAAGCAAGCTCGCTAGGCGAGCTCTGGCGAGAGAGGTAGCGAGTTGTTCGCTAGGCGAGCACGTAGCGAGCTGCCAGCGAACACTCCTAGACTTGGACAAAATCAAATTGATCATATTTCGCCCTAGCGAGGAAATGAGCGAGTTATTCGCTAGGCGAGCATGTAGCGAGCTGCCAGCGAACACTCCCAGACTTGGGCAGTAGCAAAAAGAGCTGATTTATCTGGAGCGAGGCAGGTAGCGAACTGCTCGCCAGACGAGCACGCAGCGAGCATGTAGCAAGTGCTTCCAGAACCTAAAAGACCCTAACTCACTGGAGCGAATGAAGCAGCGAAGGGCTCGCTAGGCGAACCATTCTGCTCACCTAGCGAGCAAGACAGGACATCACTTTATTTGTCTATAAGTAGCAGGGGCTACTTTTTGTAAAATATCTTTTTTTCATCTTCTTTTCAACAACTTTATTTTGTCTTGGCTCTAGGGAGATTTTTGTGACCTATAAATCCAATATCCCATTACTCTTCATCTCTTAACAAGATCTTCCAAAAAGAAGGTGGATTTCCATCCAAACTCGATTCTTCGACTCAGATGTTGATCAACCTTCTCCTGAAACTTCTTGTGCAAGCTACCATGAAAATGAGTAGCTAAGTCCTTCATTTTGTCAAGGTTAGATGTAGATGATCATAAGCTTTGTATGTAAATGGGTTGATCTTCATTTGTAAACTCTTTGATGATGAATGTATCGTGAAAACCTTGTTTTATTGTTAACTCTTTGTGTTGGTTTATTATTGAAAGGTGTTTTCCAACTCTTTATCTAGGTTTTCATCCATCTATGTTCTTGAGCTAGAGATAGTCTTGAATGTGGTTGTTCACTAAAATATCAAAGCCTAAAAGTTGTCATTTTAATAGATTGTGTGAGAAATCAACAATGGATCAAAATGGGAAAAACCATAATGTGTGTTAGAAATAATTACATTGGAAGGATATTGTAAATGTGTTTATCATCTAACGGAGTTTATGAGTTTTGTTGATCGAACATATACATGCAAAGTGATCGCCGAACCCTAACTTTGACAATATTTCTCAAATCGTAAAACCACAACTTTTACCGCATTTATTACTTTTTTTATGCAAGATACCGTAACGAAAAACCAAAATCCCCTTGTTACTATAAGTTAAAAACTTAACAACTGTCGAGCGGCGGCAATATCTCATATTCCCTGTGGAGACGATAACAAACCCCGATACTCGAACACTGTTCTAACAAAATGGCGCCGTTGCCGAGGAGAATTTGTCAACCGAAAAGAAAATTTTGTCAAATATGACCAACACGTCTTGGGCTAACCCATGAGGACGGGTAGTAGACTTATCAGCCAATTGCAAAGTCATCCGGATGGCCTTCATTTCAATGTTGCCAAGCCTCTTAACAATGAACAATGGTATTAGATTAATGCTTGACCCCAAATCAATTAGCCCTTTTTCCGACATAGACATCACCAATTGTAACCGGCAAAGTAACTCGTCCTGGGTCAACCTCTTTTCTCGGAAGTTTCCGTTGAATTATTGAACTACAATTAGCATCTAGGACAATTGTCTCTGGTTCCGTGTACCTCCGCTTTTTAGTAAGTATGTTTTTCATGAATCTCGCATACTTAGGCATTTGCTCTAATGCTTCGGCAAACGGAATGTTCACTTGAAGTTATTTAAAAATATCCATGAACCGGGCGTAATGCCGTTCATTCTCCCTCTTAGATGGAGCATGCAGATACAGAAGGTTTTGGATAGGAGTAGCTCCCACTACCTCCTTTCCTTTGGAAACTCTAGAATCCCTCTCTCTTTTCTTTTTTACTCCCTCCACTATCACTTCATCACTCTTATTTTTTTCAACTTCCACACTTTCTTTATTTTCTACTTCACAATTATTTTCATCATTTTCAACTTCAACCATTTTTTCATTCTTTTCAACTTCTTCCTCACTCCACTCCCCAACTTCACCATCAATTCTACCATCTATTTTTTTCTTCTCATCCTCTCTTTTTTTACTCTCATCTCTTTTTTCATTCTCACTAATCAACTCCCTTCCACTTCTCGTCGTTATCGCTTTACAATGCTCTTTTGGATTTGTTTGCGTGTTTGCCGAAAAAGATGGGTCGGGTTGTTGTTCCGCTAGTTGCTTAACAAGTTGACTGACTTGAGTTTCGAGATTTTTGATTGCCGCATTGTTGCTCTTTTGATTATCCATCGACAATTACATGAATTGTGTCAATGTCTCTTCTAACTTTGAAGTCACGACCGGCGGTTGTTGAGGTTGGTACGGATTTTGACGGTTAGAATTACCACCCCCATAACCTTGGTTATGGTGATAGTTACCCCTTGGTTGGTACCCTTGATTCCCTTGAAAGTGTTTTTGTTGTTGGTTTTGAGGATGTTGTTGATACAGTTGTTGTTGTTGTTGTTGTTGTTGTTGGTTTTGAGGATGTTGTTGATGCTCCAATTATTCTTGGCCGACCATTCATGAAAACCGCACGCATGATGATTGACATTGATGACGGTTTGATGAAAGTGAGGGTCCAAAATGAAGAAGTCACTTTTGATCTATTAGAAGCCATGAAGCATTCAAAGGATAATCGTGATAGCTTTCGAATTGATGTGATCAAAGAGTCAACTTTAGAAGTTTCTAAACATATTCATGAGATATCTCCTATGGAGTTAGCTCTTGATGACTCATTTGAAGTTTTCGCAATTGAAGAAGAGCAAGCTCTTGAAGAATGCCTAAGGGAACTTGATAGTCTAAAAGAGTTACATCCATGAGAAGTTGAGGAGGAAGTATTGAAGAAGGAGGTCAATGAAGAAAAATCATTGATTGAATTGAAAATGCTACCTTTTAATTTGAAGTATGCATTCCTTGACGAGACCGAAGCAAAGCCGGTTATCATAAGAAATCTTTTGTCAAAGAATGATGAATCCCGTTTGATCGATGTTTTGAAAAAGAATCAAAAAGCCATTGGTTGGACTCTTTCCGATCTCAAAGGAATTAGTCCTTCCTATTGCATGCATAAGATCTTAATGGAAGAGGACTTTAAGCCGGTAGCTCAACCTCAACGCCGCTTAAGTTCTACTATGAAGGAAGTTGTTAGAAAAGAGGTTGTTAAGTTGTTGGATGCAGGAATGATTTACCCAATTTCGGATAGCCCATGGGTGAGTCCCGTGCATGTGGTTCCGAAGAAAGGTGACATGACCGTAATTCGAAATGAAAAAAATGATTTGATCCTGATGAAGGTGGCAACGGGGTGGCGAATGTGCATAGGCAGTTGAATACCGCAACTCGAAAAGATCACTTTCCACTCCCGTTCATGGATCAAATGCTAGAAAGACTTTCCGGGAAACAATACTATTGTTTTCTAGATGGTTATTCCGGGTATAACCAAATTGCGGTTGACCCGACCGATCATGAAAAGACGACTTTTACATGTCCTTTTGGAATTTTCGCATACCGAAAAATGCCCTTTGGGTTGTGTAACGCACTGGCGACTTTCCAACGATGTGTGCAAGCTATTTTTGCCGACCTTATCGATAAAATAATGGAAGTGTTCATGGACGACTTCTCCGTGTTTGGAAGTTCTTTTAGTCTATGCTTGGACAACCTGGAAACGATTCTTGAAAGATGTGTGAAGACAAATCTTGTTCTTAATTGGGAGAAGTGCCACTTCATGGTGACCGAGGGGATAGTGTTTGGCCATAAAGTCTCTTCAAAAGGGCTTGAAGTTGACCGTGCTAAAGTTGAAGTGATTGTAAAGTTTCCTCCTCCGATGAATTTGAAGGGAATCCGAAGCTTTCTTGGGCATGTCAGTTTCTATCGGCGCTTTATCAAAGACTTCTCAAAGGTAGCTAGGCCTTTGAGTAACTTGCTTGCTAAGGATCAAGTATTTCTCTTAACCGAAGATTGTTTACAAGCGTTTGAAATTTTGAAGGAAAAATTGGTTACCGCTCCAATTATAGTCGCTCCAAATTGGAATTTAAATTTTGAGCTCATGTGTGATAAAAGCGACTATGCAATTGGAGCGGTATTAAGGCAAAGAAAGGAGAAAAATTTTCATGCGATACACTATGCGAGTAAAGTTCTTAATGAGGCTCAAGTTAACTATGCCACCACTGAAAAAGAATTACTCACGATAGTGTATGCGCTTGAAAAGTTTAGGTCCTATCTTATTGGTTCCAAGGTCATAGTGTATACCGACCACTCGGCGATTAAATATTTGCTCACCAAACCGGATTCGAAGCAAAGGCTCATCCGTTGGATCCTCTTGTTACAAGAATTTGATGTTGAAATTAAAGACAAGAAAGGATCGGAAAATTTGGTGGCGAATCATTTATCTCGCTTAATTAATGTGGAGGTTACCGCTTCTGAGAAGGAAATCCAGGAGGAGTTTCCCGATGAAAAACTTTTTAAAGTTCAAGTTAGGTCGTGGCTTGCGGACTTTGCGAACCATAAGGCTAGTGGTTTGGTGCCTCCCGACCTAACTTTGAACCAAAAAAGGAAATTTCTCTCGAATTCTAAATATTACGTGTAGGATGACCCGTACTTGTTCAAATTGGATGGTGGCAACCTTTTGAGGAGGTGTGTTACTGGCGATGAATCGAAAAGTATTCTTTGGCACTGTCACAACTCACCTTACGGTGGATGTAACACCCCCTTTCTATACCCCAAAATAATCACATATCAAATCATATAGTCACGAATACAAGTATTTTTGTTTTCATCAGAGTGTATTTATATTAAGGTATAAAAGAAGTGCGTCACAATACTCACGAAACGACCACATGAATATTAATGTTTAAAAAGAATTAACTCAAAAGGGGTAAATCTCAACTAAAATAAACGCATGATTCTTCGAAATTACATATTCATGTTTTCTCTTAAAGCGGAAGACTAAAACATATATATATTCACTTAAGACATGACAAAACATAATTACATGTCATCTGGTTGTTCGCAACTTCATTCACATACAAACAAAACAACATTAAGACATTCTACAAGCCTATTACCCAAAGTTACATATCAGAGCGACCGACACGAGGAAAAAGAGCTATACTCCAAAGCAAACCTCCAACGAATCCTAATCTGCAATGCCTCGTAGGGCATTATAAAACAACAGAAGGGTGAGAAACATTATCATAATAATCAAGGCATAAGATATATATATATATATATATATATATATATATATATATATATATATATATATATATATATATATATATATATATATATATATATATATATATATATATATATATATATATATATATATATATATATATATATATATATATATATATATATATATATATATATATATATATATATATATATATATATATATATGTACAAGTACCGGATGCCTATACCTCATACTTATTCACTACAATGCATAACAATAAATTCTCACCGCATTAAATACACATAGACATAATCGCTCACACTTAATCGTCTATTCATCAGTCAACATCTTTCACATTTATTTATTCGCTAACGCATCTCATCAATTCCTGCACATATGCATATTTACATATGACAATCACAATCATACCATGCGATTCATATAAGACTCATTCACTACCCTCAATCCTTTTTCCAGACTATGGGTACGTCGCTCATGCTCTACCGGGAACAACGTCTCGGTCATTCTACCCCGGTAATTACCTCACTAGGAACGACGCATCGTCGTTCTACCCTGGTGAGTAGAATCTCTTTACATATACATCAACCTCATTCTCATATTTACCAGACGCAATAAATAAATAAATATATATATATATATATATATATATATATATATATATATATATATATATATATATATATATATATATATATACACTAATACATTTCCAAGCATTATTTTCAATTCATCATATGAAGATGACAATGCACTCATAGAGACCGACACCTCGACCCTATGCAGCTACAACCACGGTACCGACTCATTCGTCCGTCAGATTCTCTTAGAATTCACTCCTCTCACACTTATACGGTTACACTATAACTCATCAGGTTCTCCTAGGAATCAAATATAACCATCGCATCAAGCGAGGTTCTGCAAATCCTCCAAGGGATCAAATATAACCATCGCATCAAGCGAGGTTCTGCAAATCCTCCAAGGGATCAAATATAACCATCACATCAAGCGAGGTTCTGCAAATCCTCCAAGGGATCAAATATAACCATCGCATCAAGCGAGGTTCTGCAAATTCTCCAAGGGATCAAATATAACCATCGCATCAAGCGAGGTTCTGCAAATCCTCCAAGGGATCAAATATAACCATCGCATCAAGCGAGGTTCTGCAAATCCTCAAAGGGATCAAATATATACTTAACATCATACACCGTAATGTATACTACACGACACGTTCATCATTCATGTCCAAACGTTATGCATTTTTAATCGAATTAAACAATGCACGAAATTGCCCAAACGGCTACAATCCCTAACCTAGGATTCACGCTAATCGGTTACCCACAGTACGTCATGAGCCATCACTCCAGCTTCTAAATCAAGTAAGGGTCGATCGCACTCGGAACCCCAAGCTACAACAGCACCCAACAGCAGAGAAGACTCATTCTGCTACGTTCGCTACACGCTCGCCTAGCGAGCTGCTAGCGAACGTTCGCCACCTTCTCGCCTAGCAAACTGCTAGCGAGCTAGAACAGAAGCTACATAATTCGTTCGCTACCTTGTTCGCCACAGCGAACCCCCAACGAGTCATTCGCTACTCCATTCGCTGCCAACGAAGGAGACCAAAACACCATTGTCCCAAGTCTGGGACCGTTCGCTACGCACTCACCTAGCGAGATGCTAGCGAACACTCGCGACCTGCTCGCCTAGCGAGCTGCTAGCGAGCGACTGCGGACTGAACTTTCTCCCACTGTTCAGAATCCAACACCCGATGAAATCTCCTGATAAATCCCAACTCGTTTCTAGTAGCCTTAGTCTAACACTCCTCGACTAAATTCTACCACTTATTCTCATTTTCAATCATTAAAACTCGGTTTCTACCGATCGAATCAATTTCGACCTAAAATGGAAGTTTATAGAAAACTCTCCAAAACTCTACCCAATCAACCATACACATACATAACCAAACATATTGATTAAGATAGTAAGATTTCACACCCTTACCTTGGATTAATCGAAGCTTTGAGTTGCTCTTGATGATTCCACTCTTTTCCTCTTCTTCTTCTCTTTTCTCTTCCTTTTTTACTCTTATATCTTTTCTTTCTATTTCTATTCTTTATATTTCTTTCCATTCTATTTCCTCCAATATACCTATTATTCCAATCAATTTCCATAAATCATCCACTTAACCAATAATTGAGACTGTCCGAAATATTTCCCACTAAACTTTCCAAAACTCTACAAATGATAAAATAGCATAATATGTAGACTTAACATATTATCACACTATCCCATAATTAAAATAATTCCAATAACTAAATTAATTAGTTAAACCGAAATTGGGCTGTTACAACTCTCCCCCACTTTAGGAATTTTCGTCCTCGAAAATGTTATCCGATTCAGACAACTCGGGATGTGACTCACGCATCCCAATCTTCCCAATCTGATTCCATCCAGTTGATTCTTCCCAAATACCTTTACCAAGACAATCCCTCTTTCCTCGAAGTTGCCTCAGTATTCAAATTCTCTCTCACTCACACACCATCCATCCGGATTGATGCGCTTCCTCAGCTTAGACACGCGAACATATCGTGTAATTTCCTTTAGTGACAGCGGTGAAACAATCTATCATGTTATTCCCCATGCTTCCGCTGCACCACTCTGATACAGTTACAACGAGTCACGGTGTGCTTCCGAGACTTCAAGCTCGACTACACCAGTTACTATCGTAACTCTCAAAACACGTCTTTTCTTGGGTCCTCTAATCTCTTCAGTCGTCTTTTGCACAAACCTTAGGTCCAAGTACAACACTCTCGCCTGAATCATATTAATACTAATGAGCCTTACACCTCCTGCCATACAAGGCTTCAGATTCCCATCCGACACAACATTCGGTGATACTACATACGGTCTTTATCACTTCGGTGATATCCATCACAACTAGTTCCAAAATAGAATGATTAATCTTCTTTGACAGGAAACAGGGTCAATCCAGTCATTCCATCCAGAATCTCATCAACAAAATCATATTCTCACATCCTTCGGAAAACCCCACACAAAATCCATGGAATTACCCTCCGATCTCAACTCTGGAATATACAACGATCACATTAGACCTATCAATCTCAGACGTTCATTCTTCGACTCTCGACAAGTCACACCAGCACATACAACTACTGCTTTCTCCATCTGTGGCTACCAAAATAATTCTTTCAAAATACTCTCATCCAATCCCCTTTATTCGGACTCTTAGACTCTATCACAACATCTCATGTCACCATCTCCACCAATCCAAACATCACTCATTCGATTTTAAATTCGTCAAACTCAATCACCCTATTAACTCCAATTAGAATTCCAACCTTCTCGAATCTCGTCGAGAATACCAATAATCAGTCTCATCACATAGGGTTCCGCAATTCGTTGCCGTAGCATACACACCAGACACAAGTTTCCAAAACAACTCAATCAATCTTTAATCCTTTAACCATCTAAGCAGACATACCATACGGAGCTCTCAATATCTGACTAGTTTCCGCAACTAAGTCGATCGCAACTCCACTTCACGTCCTGGTTGTACAACACTTATCTTGTCGGGATAACTCTCGGGCAACAGCAATCAACTGGTAAACTGCCAACTTCCCACTTTCATTATTACTCAAATTTTCCATCAAAGTTAAACATCTTAAGCTCTCAAGGCCATTACTTGCCTCAAATCTAAACTAAACAATTGAAGTTCTCAAACTCTGGCACAAACACACAACAATTGGTCCGATCGGGTTCGACATAACCGACACACAAGTTGTTGACGGTTCTTCCAAAACTCCTTGGACTTCTTCGTAGTGACATAACACTGCTTTCTCCTCCAACACGGATAACACCAGCTCTTGATGTTCAACAATACACCTAGCTATAGATCCACACTTGTAGCATCCTGGAGAACCACAAGTTCTCCCCCACTTGGATCATTCCTACCTCTGCAGACAATGGCTAAACAACAAACACGTACCGACAGTGTCTTCACACACATGTCGTGTACAAGGGAACAACCAACATTAGACAACTTGGCCGGATGGACCGACCTGCTCTGATACCACTTTGTAACACCCCCTTTCTATACCCTAAAATAATCACATATCAAATCATATAGTCACGAATACAAGTATTTTTGTTTTCATCAGAGTGTATTTACATTAAGGTATAAAAGAAGTGCGTCATAATACTCACGAAACGACCACATGAATATTAATGTTTAAAAATAATTAACTCAAAAGGGGTAAATCTCAACTAAAATAAACGCATGATTCTTCGAAATTACATATTCATGTTTTCTCTTAAAGCGGAAGACTAAAACATATATATATTCACTTAAGACATGACAAAACATAATTACATGTCATCTGGTTGTTCGCAACTTCATTCACATACAAACAAAACAACATTAAGACATTCTACAAGCCTATCTACCCAAAGTTACATATCAGAGCGACCGACACGAGGGAAAAGAGCTATACTCCAAAGGAAACCTCCAGCGAATCCTAATCTGCAATGCCTCGTAGGGCATTATAAAACAACAGAAGGGTGAGAAACATTATCATAATAATCAAGGCATAAGATATATATATATATATATATATATATATATATATATATATATATATATATATATATATATATATATATGTACAAGTACCAGATGCCTATACCTCATACTTATTCACTACAATGCATAACAATAAATTCTCACCGCATTAAATACACATAGACATAATCGCTCACACTTAATCGTCTATTCATCAGTCAACATCTTTCATATTTATTTATTCGCTAACACATCTCATCAATTCCTGCACATATGCATATTTACATATGACAATCACAATCATACCATGCGATTCATATAAGACTCATTCACTACCCTCAATCCTTTTTCCGGACTATGGGTACGTCGCTCATGCTCTACCGAGAACAACGTCTCGGTCATTCTACCCCGGTAATTACCTCACTAGGAACGACGCTTCGTCGTTCTACCCTGGTGAGTAGAATCTCTTTACATATACATCCACCTCATTCTCATATTTACCAGACGCAATAAATATATATATATATATATATATATATATATATATATATATATATATATATATATATATATATATATATATATATATAAATATATACATACACTAATACATTTCCAAGCATTATTTTCAATTCATCATATGAAGATGACAATGCACTCATAGAGACCGACACCTCGACCCTATGCAGCTACAACCACGGTACCGACTCATTCGTCCGTCATATTCTCTTAGAATTCACTCCTCTCACACTTATAAGGTTACACTATAACTCATCAGGTTCTCCTAGGAATCAAATATAACCATCGCATCAAGCGAGGTTCTGCGAATCCTCCAAGGGATCAAATATAACCATCGCATCAAGCGAGGTTCTGCAAATCCTCCAAGGGATCAAATATAACCATCGCATCAAGCGAGGTTCTGCAAATCCTCCAAGGGATCAAATATAACCATCTCATCAAGCGAGGTTCTGCAAATCCTCCAAGGGATCAAATATAACCATCGCATCAAGCGAGGTTCTGCAAATCCTCCAAGGGATCAAATATAACCATCGCATCAAGCGAGGTTCTGCAAATCCTCCAAGGGATCAAATATATACTTAACATCATACACCACAATGTATACTACACGACACGTTCATCATTCATGTCCAAACGTTATGCATTTTTAATCGAATTAAACAATGCACGAAATTGCCCAAACGACTACAATCCCTAACCTAGGATTCACGCTAATCGGTTACCCACAGTACGTCATGAACCATCACTCCAGCTTCTAAATCAAGTAAGGGTCGATCGCACTCGGAACCCCAAGCTACAACATCACCCAACAGCAGAGAAGACTCATTCTGCTACGTTCGCTACACGCTCGCCTAGCGAGCTGCTAGTGAACGTTCGCCACCTTCTCGCCTAGCAAACTGCTAGCGAGCTAGAACAGAAGCTACAGACTTTGTTCGCTACCTTGTTCGCCACAGCGAACCCCCAGTGAGTCATTCGCTACTCCATTCGCTGTCAGCGAAGGAGACCAAAACACCATTGTCCCAAGTCTGGGACCATTCGCTACGCACTCACCTAGCGAGATGCTAGCGAACACTCGCGACCTGCTCGCCTAGTGAGCTGCTAGCGAGCGACTGCGGACTGAACTTTCTCCCACTGTTCAGAATCCAACACCCGATGAAATCTCCCGATAAATCCCAACTCGTTTCCAGTAGCCTTAGTCTAACATTCCTCGACTAAATTCTACCACTTATTCTCATTTTCAATCATTAAAACTCGGTTTCTACCGATCGAATCAATTTCGACCTAAAATGGAAGTTTATAGAAAACTCTCCAAAACTCTACCCAATCAACCATACACATACATAACCAAACATATTGATTAAGATAGTAAGATTTCAAACCCTTACCTTGGATTAATCGAAGCTTTGAGTTGCTCTTGGTGATTCCACTCTTTTCCTCTTCTTCTCCTCTTTTCTCTTCCTTTTTTACTCTTATATCTTTTGTTTCTATTTCTATTCTTTATATTTCTTTCCATTCTATTTCCTCCAATATACCTATTATTCCAATCAATTTCCATAAATCATCCACTTAACCAATAATTGAGACTGTCCAAATATTTCCCACTAAACTTTCCAAAACTCTACAAATGATAAAATAGCATAATATGTAGACTTAACATATTATCACACTATCCCATAATTAAAATAATTCCAATAACTAAATTAATTAGTTAAACCGAAATTGGGCTGTTACAGTGGACATTACAATGGGGCAAGGACAACCACAAACGTCCTTCAATCAGGATTTTATTGGCCTACTATTTTCAAAGACGCAAATGCCCATACGCAAAGTTGTGATAGTTGTCAAAGAAGTAGTGAGATTGGTAAGAGAGACGAGATGCCTCTCCAAAACATCCAAGAAGTCGAAGTATTCGATTGTTGGGGCATCGACTTTGTTGGACCATTCCCACCCTCTTATGGAAATGAATATTTGCTGGTTGAGGTTGATTATGTTTCTAAGTGGGTTGAGGCGATTGCCTCACCTCGGGCGGATGCTAAAACGGTAATAAATTTTTTAAAGAAAAACATCTTTTCCCGTTTTGGAACCCCCATGTGTTGATTAGTGACGGAGGGTCACATTTTTGTAATGCACCGTTAGAAAACGTTTTGAAACATTACGGTGTAACACATAAAGTGGCGAATCCATATCACCCACAAACCAATGGTCAAGCTGAAGTCTCTAATCGTGAGATTAAGAGAATTCTTGAAAAAATCGTGTCAAATTCGAGAAAAGAGTGGTCGCAAAAAGTGGATGAAGCTTTGTGGGCATACCATACCGCTTACAAAGCTCCTATTGGGCTAACTCCTTTTCAATTGGTATTTGGTAAGACTTGCCATTTGCCGGTCGAATTGGAGCATAAAGCTTTGTGGACCTTGAAATTATTGAACTTTGATAAGGATTTGGCCGGTGAGAAAAGAAAAGTGCAATTGCTTGAGTTGGAAGAAATGCGCAATGCCGCATATCACTCAAGCTGGTTGTACAAAGAAAAGGTGAAAGAGTATTATGACAAAAAGTTTAGAAAAAAAGAATTTGTGCCCGGACAGTTGGTTCTTTTGTTAAATTCCAGGTTGAGGTTATTCTCCGGAAAATTGAAGTCTAAATGGTCTGGGCCATTTCGTGTCATAGAAGTCAAAGCTTATGGAGCTGTTGTCATTGAGGACTTGGAGAAAAAGGATAGTTGGACAGTGAATGGCCAACGTTTGAAGATCTATTTTAGCGGTCTAGTGGACCGCGAGAGCTCTGTCATCCGCTTGGATGCTCCTGTGTGAGCATCTTGGACCGTCGAGCTTATCCGACGTTAAACAAGCGCTTGTTGGGAGGCACCCCAACATTGTAAGTATTTTACTGCTGCTTTTTTTGTTAAGTGTGTAGTATTGGTGTTCATTTTGGTGGAAGTGTTGAATTGTGCATTGCTGTCTTGAAAAAATTCATATTTGTCATGTTCGCTAGCAGCTCGCTAGGCGAGGACAATAGCGAGTCATTCGCTAGCTGCTCGCTAGGCGAGCGTGCGCGAAACAAATGTTTCAAGTTGGTTCAGTGGGCCACCATTCTGGGCCCAAAAACCGTTTTAGTTGTTTTTTCTATTTTGTGCACTTAAGGTCCACGACTCCTACTTCACTCTCACACTTTTCACTCTCATATCACACCATAGTTCTAAATTTGTTATCTCTTGCAAGCCCTAACTCTTGAGTTTCAATCTTCATCACTTTCTGCAATCAGGTTTTCCCTTGTTTCTATCTCTCTGTACTTTTACTATGCCATGATCTTAAGAATAGAGATTTTAGGGTTGAAGTTGAAATTTTGGGATTGGAAACTTTTAGGGTTGCATGTGTATCTAGAACAGTTCTTATCATGTTAATATTTTTGTTTCTGGAATTGCAATTGCTTAAACCATGAATTGTTGGAATTGGGATGCAAATTAGTGGCTGAATTGAAAACCTGCAGCCTTCGCTAGCATGTTCGCTAGGCGAGTCTATAGCGAGTATTCACTTTGACTTCTCTAAGAGAGCATGGTAGTGAACATGACATCTTGTTTTTATTTATGTTAATGCTAATCTGTTGTTGTTGTTTGTTGTTTCTCTGCTGTGATGTTTCAGATGGCCTCTGGATCAAGTGCTGGAAAGAAGAGAAAGGTCGGGAACACATCCTGTCCTGTAACCATTCAATTCGACACGGATAAGTTTGTTGGACCAAAGCAAGCCGCACACTATGTGGCGTTGGAGAAAAGGAAAATTCTACCTGAGAAGAGGTTTGTGATCAACGCACAGGGCGACTACCGAACATTTGCGGGGTTGATACATAGCAAGAGGTGGGACAGGCTGATCTCTTCACCCGAAAGCTATAATATTGAGATAGTGCGCGAGTTTTACGCGAACGCGCTGCCTAATGATGACGAGCCTTTCACTTGGACAACAAGAGTGTTAGGACGTCAAATTGCTATTGATCGGGATGCTATCAACCGAGTGCTTGGTGAGCCGCTCCATCTGGGAGTGAATGAGTTGGATAATTAGACCATAGATCTGAGGCTCCAAAGGAACATAGATGATATTTCAGCAACCCTGCTATTAGAAGGAAAGACTGTTGAGAGAAACCCATCTGGGGTGGCTGTGAGGTATCATCGGGAGGACATGATTCCCTTAGCTCAGCTGATTTTGATTCTGTTTCTGACAAATATTAAGCCCAAATCACATACGTCGACCGTGCCGATCCCAGTGGCACACTTGGTCCACAGCATTCTGACCAATGTTCAAATCGATGTGGCGCGAATTATTGCGAGTGAGATGAAGGCAGTGGTTGAGAGTGGGCTGAAGTCGGGGGCACGAGTTAATTGCCCCCTTACTCTTCCTTGCCTCATCATGGCTTTGTGCTCACAGTCGAGGATGAAGCTTCCTTCTCGCAGTCTAGTGAAGATTCCGTCCGCAGTCGATGATCGATATGTGGACAAGTATTGTAGGCCTAAAAACTTCAGAGGTAGTGCAACTGCTGGTGATACCGGGACTACTGATGATTGATATTCATGACTTGATACAGGTACTCCAGTTGCATGTCCGTGACCCCTCTATTGAGCGTCCTATGATGACGCGTGAGCAATTTTTGCAGCACGCGAGCTGGCCTGACGACAGGCCTGTTTTCAAAGGAGGGGTGGGTGCTTCTGGTGCTGATGGTTCTGGTGGCGCTGATGATGATGATGACGAGGCTGATGACAGTGATGATGAGGATGTTGATGGTGATGATGATGAGGAGTATGAGTCTGAGGAGGACTAAGTTTTCTTTTATGTTATGTTTTATTATTTTATATTTTCAGGTACTTTGGTTTTAGTTGTACTCTTTGGGGTGTTTTGTCCCCCATGCACATTTTTATTTTGGGAAGTAATGTTTAACATTTTGTTTTAAATTATGGTGTTTAGTTCAATTTCTTTTGTTTAATAATTTTTTGGTTGATTGATGATCAAACCTTCTAGATTGATTGCTCTCTGAAAGAAGTATTCAATGAAGGTGCATCCGAGCTTGGATGACAATGATAAAAATAACAAGCGAATAATGCTAAGGTACATGGTTACCTTCGGTTAGAACTTTAGAATGCATGAAGAATTTTACTCTTGTTGTAATTGAATATTGTTCTTTTTTCAACATAATTGAATGAATGATTCACTTAGGACTTAAAACTACAAATTGTGAGGAAACCTCTATTGTACAAATAAATGCTGGATTCTAATAAACTGTGTTGATTCTTTTAATTCATGCTTTGTATTTTATTATTGTGAATTTGTGGAAGCAATTAGAAATGATCAAGACACTTTTTTTCTTTCGAGCACAACTAGTTCCAAATTCAAAACTACCCGTGAGCAGAGAGTATTCGTGAACCCCTTTGAGCTTAAACAGTTGAGTCTCAGCTTGAAACAAGGCAAGACTTCAAAATCTTTTTTCTTGAAACCCTGTAATTTTTTTATAATTGTTCTTTTGCCGTAAAAAGTCAAGAGCATTCATTTTGAGTAAGTAAAAGATAAGTTGGGGAGAACGGGAATGAAAGTCGGTAGGTTACCACAAATCTGAATAACCAAGCAAGCATTAAAAAAGAAAAAAATATAGAGAAACATTTATTTTGTGAATATTGTGAAAAAAAATATAAAAGAGAAATGAAATGAATGCTTGCTTGGAAGAAAAATAGTGGAAAATTAATTGAGTTGTGAAATAAGAGTTGTGAAGGTTTCAAACGAGATAGAACGAAGTTGAGATGTGTGAATAGTTTGTATAGTGAATGTCTCTTTTGCGTCGACAATTTCATTTTCAATGGCCTTAGATATGTCCCTTGTTTGTAAACCTGACCAAGCTACAACCGGAAAAGACCTTAGTGATCTTCGTGCTTCCGCATTTTCATTTATAATTGTTAGACATTGTATGAATTGAATTGAGTTTTGCATTGTTTGTTGGAGAGTGAAATTGTACCCGCGGTTGTAAAAGCGTGATTTCTTCAATCCTTATTCGAAGAGGAGAGATAGGGTGATTCATTTAGGATAGCATTGTTTTTTATTGATACATGTTTCTTTTATTGCTATAAGGTTTTAGTTCTTGTGTATTGTGTTGTTCTAACCATGGGGAACTTGTGTCTAGTTGATTCTCTTGTGTTTGAGCCATTTGATCCAATTTCGGAGAAACCTTTTTATTTAAGCAAATCCTCTTGTTCTTCAAGAACCATACGTTGCTTGAGGGCAAACAAGAATCTAATTGGGGAGAGTTACTAGATGCCCAATTTTGCATATTTGAGTTATCATATGTGGGCATCTTTCACTCTGTTTTGTCCAGAAAGTATTCAAAATCGCCCTTGCCTTTGTTGATTTGCAATATTTTGTGAAATTATCTTGGTACCTTTAATTTGTGTGTTAATATGCAGAAATTAGGCATGAAAGAGTATAATTGGAAGACACAAGAAAGAGGACAAAGGAATCAAGAAAGAAGGCAAGCAAAAGCAAGCTCGCTAGGCGAGCTCTGGCGAGAGAGGTAGCGAGTTGTTCACTAGGCGAGCACGTAGTGAGCTGCCAGCGAACACTCCCAGACTTGGACAAAATCAAATTGATCATATTTTGCCCTAACGAGGAAAGGAGCGAGTTGTTCGCTAGGCGAGCATGTAGCGAGCTGCCAGCGAACACTCCCAGACTTGGGCAGTAGCAAAAAGAGCTGATTTAGCTGGAGCGAGGCAGGTAGCGAACTGCTCGCTAGACGAGCACGCAGCGAGCATATAGCAAGTGCTTCCAGAACCTAAAAGACCCTAACTCGCTGGAGCGAATGAAGTAGCGAAGGGCTCGCTAGGCGAACCATTCTGCTCACCTAGCGAGCAAGACAGGACATCACTTTATTTGTCTATAAGTAGCAGGGGCTACTTTTTGTAAAATATCTTTTTTTCATCTTCTTTTCAACAACTTTATTTTGTCTTGGCTCTAGGGAGATTTTTGTGACCTAGAAATCCAATATCCCATTACTCTTCATCTCTTAACAAGATCTTCCAAAAAGAAGGTGGATTTCCATCCAAACTCGATTCTTCGACTCGGATGTTGATCAACCTTCTCCTGAAACTTCTTGTGCAAGCTACCATGAAAATGAGTAGCTAAGTCCTTCATTTTGTCAAGGTTAGATGTAGATGATCATAAGCTTTGTATGTAAATGGGTTGATCTTCATTTGTAAACTCTTTGATGATGAATGTATCGTGAAAACCTTGTTTAATTGTTAACTCTTTGTGTTGGTTTATTATTGAAAGGTGTTTTCCAACTCTTTATCTAGGTTTTCATCCATCTATGTTCTTGAGCTAGAGATAGTCTTGAATGTGGTTGTTCACTAAAATATCAAAGCCTAAAAGTTGTCATTTTGATAGATTGTGTGAGAAATCAACAATGGATCAAAATGGGAAAAACCACAATGTGTGTTAGAAATAATCATATTGGGAGGATATTGTGAATGCGTTTATCATCTTACAGAGTTTATGAGTTTTGTTGATCGAACATATACATGCAAAATGATCGTCGAACCCTAACTTTGACAATATTTCTCAAATCGTAAAACCACAACTTTTACCGCATTTATTAATTTTTCTATGCAAGATACCGTAACAAAAAACCAAAACCTCCTTGTTACTATAAGTTAAAAACTTAACGACTGTCGAACGGCGACAATATCTCATATTCCCTGTGGAGACGATAACAAACCCCGATACTTGAACACTGTTCTAATAGCTAGAAAACTATTATTTTTTAAATTAATATTTGACATTTTAAATTAATATCATTTTTTTAAAAATTATTGAAATAAAATAAAAGTTATTAGACTGGAATTTAACTTTGTCTAAAAATATACTAATAAAAAATTAATTAATTTATATGATGTCAATTTTATTTATATAATTATTTTTAGAAATATTTTACTCACTTGAGAATATAAATTATCAATTAAAACTATTAATATTAAATCTTTAAACCTACTATTAAACAAAATATAATCGTTCTCATATATAATCGAGTTGCCTCATGAACCTAACGAGTCGAATTATGTATAGTTCAAGTTCAACTCATTTAGTTAATGAACTTAGATTTTCGCTCATATTCAACTCATTAGGTTCATGAACCAAGTTTAATGAATTAACTGTCGAACGGAGTTCTGAACTATTTTCGAGTTGGTTCGATTCATTGTCAGTCCTAGTTTTGACAAAAGAGATTTAGTGAAAAAATAAACTAGTTGATTGTTATTTGGTTGTTATGCTCAACCTTTGAAAAAAGCTTTATTTGGTTATCGATTTTAGTCGATAAAAATTATGTTTAGTTCTTGAGTTCAACATATGAAATACTCTATATGATTCTTTAGATTTGTCAGTTAAAATATTTGTTTGGTTCACGAGCTTGACTATTTAAAGTTCTATTTGGTTTAGAGATCAGTCTGTGTAGAATCTCTCTTATTTTTATAAGAAGGTTTGTGGGCATATTCTATAAAAAAAAATAAAGACATCTTTTAGTGGAATTCTCAAGAGGAAATTTACGAGGATAGGAGTAAGCCAAATGGTAGGGGGAACCTGTATAAATGCCTGGTGCAATTTCTTTAACTCTATTAATTTTTTTCCTGACATTTATTTTTCCTTTCCTCTCTAGTTCCTTCTATTCTCTCTTCTCTGATGTTTTATATTTGTTGAACTAATATAATCTAATTTCTAAATAAAATATTTTCAAATTCAAAATATTATAATTTATCCTTTCTCTTATCGTGTTTAAATTCACTTGGTCAATAAATGACATCAGAGCCTAACTCATATTTTAAAATTAGTCATCCTATAAAGAAGGAATGAATTTAAACGACTCACTAAAAAAATCCTATTCTTTAATAGAGAAGGATTTGCGTTACAGAAAGAGAATATGAGAATCTTTATAGAGGGGATGTATTTTGATATTTGAAAAGCTGTAAAAAAATGATCCTATTGTTCTCTTACATCAAGTTGATGGTGTTGTGGTAATCAAAGATGAAGATAATTATGCGTATCTATGTTCTTACTGGTATAGAGTCGAAAATCCCTCAAAATATCCTCCCTGATATTTTGATAATGACAGCCTCAATAGCTGTGATGAAGTCAGTGACAATAGATTTCAACTCTTTGATGATGCTCACCTAACGAGAGAAATATATCATACTTCATCAACAAAAAGAGACTCAAGATTAAAGTGTTGATATGATCAGAAGTATCCAGCAAATTTTTTTTGAAGCGTGAGATAAAGTGTGAAAGTTCTCCAGGTTGTGTCAGTCAGTCTGAGTAACCCAAGTTTTGTAAAAGTAAGAAAGTAACTCCGAAGTACTAACACAACTCATACACACACCTTATAATTTATTTTTCAAACATTTTTATCTTGAAAATTATTTTCTAATCCAAACCAAGTGATTAAGAAGCTGCCCAATCTCTTTCCGAATAATGTTTGAGCAAAGTAATTGATTTGGTAACTTGTGTTAATCGATTGACAAAACTTTTCTGAGTCATGAAATCTATTGGAGCATTAATCCAAACAATTGGGAAAGAGGCAAACGATTAACCAAATTATTAGGACATCACCTTAATGTCTTACAATAGCTCTATATCAAATATTTCCTTTTTGGGCATGGTAATCATTAAAAACTGCTTGGCGAATCGATTGGAGCATTATGTCAATCGATTGGATCATCAATTATGCCCATGTATTATTTCCTTTTATGGTTTTTCCAACTCTTATATAAAGGAGGCTCGGCTCCTCTTCATTTCACACTATTTTCCAGAGCTTTTTATATTTCTTTGAAATTTATCTCTTTCTTTGTTTAGAAACATTTTTTTCATTTCACTTAAAGTTGCCATAGTGCTTTTGAGTGAAATTTTGCTTGTGAGAAAGATTTTTTAAGTGGTGTTTTTTTTTAAATTTCTTGAGAGTGTGATTCTATTGAGAAGATTGAGTTTGGTTCATGAGATAAACCAGTCATAAAATATATGTTTTGGTATATTAAAATTTTCTAGATAAAAGTTATGCTTTTGGTTATTGAGATTAGCATGAAAATCTCTAAGAAGGTTCTTTAGCTTAATCTATGGTAAAATCGATCTTTGGTTGGGAATAAGCGTGTAAAAATCTCAAGATTGGAGATATTTTTAAAGGAATTGCATCTCAAAACTCCCTTAGCAAGATTAAAATAGAAATATACTACATGTCAAGGCTCTAGAAGCAAAGTGAAGAAAATTCCTCATCCATTCCTACATGTCATCCATACAGAGAGAAAGGGAAATAAGACCAAATTGCTCTAAAAACTCAAGAAGAAATCAAAATCAAAGAAAGTTCAATAAATCCCAAAAAAGAAAGCATACATATCCTGGGATAACGATGATACAAAATCCTTAGATAAGAAAGAAGCAAACATCTATCTTAAGAAAAATTCTCAAGACGATGAGGTAACCTCTCACTTTTTTTATCAAGACTTATTTTGTATTTGTAATAAGCTAACAAAAGAAACAAGTAAATTAGAAGAAATCATCTCTGCCTCCAAAGACAATATCTCTTCCATTGAACTGAATAATAAAATCTTACTGGAAGAAATAGAAAGTCTTGGAGAGAGACAAATTGATCTAATTAGAAACCTGTTCTCTCACAAAGTCTTAGATGAATCTATCAGATGTGATCAATGTAGTATTTTGAAAAATAAAATTGATGATCTTCAAAACATACTTGATCAATTCACTAAAGGAAGAAACAACTTGAATCTTTTGTTAGGATACCAAATAACATATTACGGTAAGGCTGATCTTGGTTATGAACCTAAGAATAATAGTAAAACTTTAATTACATTTTCAATGCTAAGTCCACCTCTTATTGCAATACCTTAAAATGCAACTATTGTAATAAAGACGACTATATTTTCAGTTTCAATTTTATTAAACAGAGCCATGAAAGCCAAGAAAGACGTCCTCGTTAATACTTTTTTAAAGAGCATTGTGAACGTAAAATTAAAAATATGTATGCTCATAATATGAACTCCACTAAAATCATAGGAACCAAAAACATATGGTACCAAAAGTAGAAAAGTCAAGTTGTGATGCAGATGATGATACCAATAGTTTCTCTTCAAGTGACACAACTGAAGAAGTAAATATGTTTTATTGTTCAACACCTACTAGGAAATAAATCTCTTTGCACAATAATAACAAGACGAAATAATTGAATTTTTTATTTTTGGTAAGATCCCTAATCCAATCCTTTAGTTGTTCTAATAAATTAAAACTTTATTGCACAAGTTACTTAGTATTAAGTAAGATATATAACAAAGTAATAAAGGATGTTTAATTCCTCTATATGCATTTTCTATAAAAAAAATCAAATAAAATCCTTTTAAAACTTTTTTTAAAAGACCATGACCATAGAAGAATTCATACATATTACTTTTGGTGAACTAACCCCTAGTAGGTAGAGGTAGAGGTTGTTAATTTTGTAGGTATCCCTTAAAGAACATCATTGGAAGATGAAAATAAAGGGAAATAAAAATATTAAAGACAAGAGGAATTCCAAAGACCAAATGGAGAGATTTAAGTTAAAGAAATCAACTTAAGAGAATCAATGTCTAACTCAAGAATGGGGGGTCATTAAGGACCATCTTATTCAGAATGTTAATGGTGATATTTCTAACTGAATTGCATCTCAAAACTCCCTTAGCAAGATTAAAATAGAAATATTAGAGATCTCTTTATATTATCCTAAGTATACAAGAAGAAGTGGTTACTTGATAGGATTGTTAACTCTGATGGATTTAGTCAAGACGTTGATTTTAATTGCCCAAAGTGATGATGTTGATGGTATTTTTCAAGTACAATGATCACTAATGGTTAAAGTGATAAACATGTAATGGATTTATCAGTCATATGGTTGGACCAACTCTCATATCAAACGATTCGTAAAGAAGGAAAACCAATGATGGCTTGTTATCCCCTCAAAAGGGGAAGTTTTTCAAGTTATCTTGAGACTTTGAGGTAGTAAAATTAATAGAGATTAAAAAATTGAAAAACTAAGGTTGACTCTTTAGTAAGTGATTATTTAATTGTTAGTCAATTTGTTTTCTTACTAACCTTGAGGTAAGCTTTTAAGTGTTTATGGAGAAAAGTGATGCCAAATACCTAGAGCTTAATACTAGTCTAAGGCCTAAGGAGATTATAAATAGGTTGTCCAAAACGCTCCTAAGGGGAAATAATTATCTCTTGGATAAATCTGAGTAAGAAAGAATTATACAACAAAATTTCCTCTCGGTTTAGAAAGTTTTATAGACTTTTGAGTTATGTTTGAGAAAGAATCAAGGGAAGTAAGTTCTCTAAACCTTACCTAACGCTTTATTTCAAAGCTAGATGCTACCTTACATGGAAAGAAATAAATTATTATATGCCATTTTTTACTCGTTACTCTAGATTGCTTTTGTCCATCTCTATAAGATAACTTGTTTCTTTTACATGTGATATATGTGCTTTGATTATTTATTTTTTAACTTTTCGATTATGACAAAGAGGGAGAAGTATACTCTCAAGGGGAGTAGGGTATAATCTCTACTTAATTAAAAGGGAGTTTAAACCACTAAAAATGTATTTTTTATTTTGTTTCTGCTACCACCTATATGAGAGATGTGTTGTCATCATAAAAATAAGGGAGAATATGGATCTATATGCTTGCAGGTATAAAGTTAACAATCTCACAAAAGATCCACTCTAATGTTTTGATGACGATAACATCAACACTTGTGATGAAGCCAATGGAAATGACTTTCAACTCTCTGATGATAGTGACCTAACCAGAGAAACATCCCATACATCATCAACAATAAATGACTCGAGATTAAAGTGCTTATATGATAAGAATTATCCAACAAAGAATCTTGATGTCTTAGATAAAATGTGAAAGCTTGTCATGTTGTGTCTATTTGTTTGAGTGACCCGAGTTTTGCAAAAGTAAGAAAGCAACTTTAAAATACTAAGGTAACTCACACACATACCTTAACATATCTTTTTCAAACATTTTCATCTTGAAAATGATTTTCTAAGCCAAGACAAGTGATTAAGAAGCTGTCAAATCTCTTTTAAAACAGTTTTTAAACTAACTAATCGATTAACAAAACTTTTCTAGTCAGCCAATCGATTGGAATAAAGCCAAATGATTAACCAAACAATTAGGATAACACCTTAATGACTTGCAACAACCTTATATCCAACATTTCTATTTTGGGCATGGTAATCGATTAAAAATGGCTTGACCAACTGATTGGAGCATGATGTCAATCGATTGGATCATCAATTCTGCCACGGATTATTTTATTTTTTAAAATAATTTTTCCAACTCGTATATAAAGGAGACTCGCATTCTTTTCATTTCAAGCCACTTTCCAAAGCATTACATTTTCTTTGGAATTTATCTCTCTACTCTTTAAAAACATTTTTATTTCACTTAAAGTTGCCATAGTGTTTTTGAGTGAAACTTTAGGAATAAGACTAGGTCAACGTTCGGTCAAACCTATATAATTCTCTGGTGAAATATCTCTAACCATGTCCTCTTTAATTTATGCTATTCATTTTTACTGTTTTATTTCTGTTGCTATTTACTCTTAAGAATCTACTAACATAATTTCAAGTTTAATTGATAAAAGTAATCGTGAATTTTAAATACCACAATTCACCCATTCTCTTGTGATTGAAGTCACTTGTCTAATATATTTAACCAAAGAATAAAGAGAAAGATGTAGTGTGTAACACTCCGAAATATAAATAATTTATTTAATCAGATTATTCATATTTTTATTTAATTAATTAGTATGCGATGTGTTTATAATTAAATATATTGAGTTGTATGTATATGTGGTACGGTGTAGTGAGAGCATTGGTTGAGTGGTAGAAGGATTAGAAGATTAAAATAATTAAATAATTAGAATTGATAATTGTTTTTATTAATTAATTAAAATAAATAAAAAAAAGAGGTTTTTGGGTGAAAATAAGAATTAAGAGAAAATAAGGGAAGTGGTGGACATTTTAAAAAGAGTTGGGTCAAAAAATTGAATTAAATATAATTTAATTAGGTTAGTATATATTTTAAGAGAAATAGAATATTAAGGATTTTTGCGAATTTTGCTGGAAACGTGAAAAAAAGAAAAGTTAGAGAGCTTTGGAGGGGAGTTGGGGCTTGAGGAAGAAGAACCCACGTGGATTGCTTGTTTGCTTTTGACGAAATTACAAGGTAAGAGAGGAGAAAGAGCTTCTATATGGGTGTTTGGTATGAAAGGGTAGAGAAGAGAGACTCTTATTCTCATTAAAGATTGTGTAAATTTTGCTTTGATTTATTGTTGTGAGATAATCTAAAAAATTGATGATTGATTGTATTATTGTTATGTGATTTTTGTGACTGACGTTGTGTGTGTATTATTCTATTTACGAGTATGTGATTCTCTGCAAATGTTAAAGATTTGAAGTTTTGATCATGAACATGAATTTGATGAAAGTAATGAATAAAAACTTTGATCATGAACATGAATTTTCTCTTATAGATTTCTTGACTACTAGAAAGAGTGTTAAATGAGAGAATAATTTGTACATAACTAAAAATGTTTAGAAATATATGTAAAACTAAACTAAAATAAAATAAGGGTAAATTGCAAGAAATAAAGTTTGATTGATTGGTATCTTTAAAATGATATCTCAACAAATATTTTGAGACAAGAGTAATGTGGCAAACTGTGGTAAGCTATTGGCTGTCCAATATTACCCCAAATCAATTCAAACAACCTATAAATTTTAAGACCCTTAACATGTTTTTTGTGAAATTATTGATAAGAAATTAATAAAGCAGGTTGAAATGGCTATTTCATCTATAATATAAAGGGCTATATAATTGACCTGACTGAATTTTATATATTTTGTGCAAGATCTGTCAAGTTGGTGAATTGTGAATTCCTAAATTGATATTTGTTTGGAAGACTTTTAAAAATAAAATAAAGGTTTTCCATAATGCAAGACATGTTCTTTGGAATGACCATTGGATTTGTCTTTGTTTGAGGCCTATTGGCCATTGATTTTACCAATGTTTTTAGAAAGTGTGTGGATTCTTTTATACAATATTTTATCAAATGGTTTAATGGGTTGAAGAAAGTTGGAATTGGCCATACTTTGATGGAAAAAGGCAAATAATAATCTAGTGGCTTCAACTTCTAAGGTACCTTAATTAGTCAATCAAGATGACCTAATATTGCAGTTTAAGATATGGGTTTGGACCATTTTTCTTTACACAAAGTACACTAACTCCATACTCCATGGCCCTTTTTTCAAACCTAAATTAAAGGGGAAAAGAAACACTAAAAGATAAGGAAATTCACAAGGCACCAAATTTGTCAAATTCATTAGATACCCACTATGTATCATGGACGCACTATTTGTCATATTATCTTCGTACGTTTTTTGCTATTACATTTATTTATATTGATTGTAAGTGGATAACTACAAATGATAGTTTGCAAAGTTAATTTATCACATTTGATAAAATTAAGAGTTCAACCAACCAATAAATATAAAGATATATTAATTAATATTTATTTATTACGTATTTGTGTCGACGGTCTAACACAACTCTTTTATTTTATTTCGGTTTGAGATCGACTAAGCATAAAGTTATAAAAAAAAATAATTGAAGGAAGACTAAGAAAATAGACTCTTAATAATCAATTTGGTTTTATGTTTGAGAGGTCGACTATGGAAATAATCTACGTACTAGGATGTGTGATGGAGAAGTATCAGATGAACCAACAAGACTTACACTTGATTTTTATTGACTTAAAAAAAGCGTATAATAAAGTGCATAGAGAAATTTTGTGGAAAACCCTAGAAAAGAAAGTAGTTAGGATTGTGTATATTCGAGTTATCCAAAATATGTGTGAAGGGTACTCACGAAACACATTCAAGAGTAAGCAATGAAATGTATGTTGTTTGCAGATCATATAGTGTTGCTTGAAGAGTTAAAATATGACTTAAATAGGAGGCTGGAAACTTGGAGATGAGCCTTAGAAACATATGACTTTTGACTAAGGAGAAGTAAGTCAAAGTATATGAAATGTAAGTTTAACAAAAGACAAAGTATTTCTAACCTATAGGTGAAGGTTGGATACCATATCATGTTAAGAAACAAATGTGAGTTCTGTTGAGAAACAAATGTGAATTCTAAGTCTCACGCTGTCTAAAAATGTGGAGGTTGAACACTCTATAAGCAAGATGACCCATACACCTATCACCTTAAGATTTTGGATGAATATGTGGTGTCTCATTCACTTGTTTGGGTGAACATTTGACCTTTAGATGAGTGTTTAACTCAATGTGAATGCTTCCCCCTCGTGATGATCCATCAGTGGTATCAGAGTCGATGGTTCAAGTAAGGGAACGACTCCTTGTATCGAAAGTCTTTCTGGCATAGTGGTGGTCAGACGATGCGTTCTGTTGTAGCGTCCATGATGAGTAAGAGCATTTTTCAACAACGGTACAAGCATGTAGATGAAAGAGCATGTGCTTGAGAGGAGCATAATGGATGGACTCGCACTTGAGGTGGAGATTATTGAGAAACAAGTGTGAGTTGTGTTGAGAAACAAGTATGAGTTCTAAGTCGCACATTGCTTTGAAAAGTGGAGGTTGAGCATTTTATAAGTAACTAAAATCATACACCTATCACCTTAAAGTTGTATGTGAATATGTGGTGTCTCTCTAACTTGTTTAGGAGAGTGTTTGACCTTTAGGTGAGTGTGTGTCCAATGTGAATGCTTCCTCATCGTGATGACCCATCATATCATACCACAAGTCACACGATTTAAATATCTTGGCTTGTGCATTACAGATGGAGCAATATAAGAGGCTGTAAATCATTGAATTCAAGTTAGGTGGTTGAAATAGGAGAGGTTCTCACAAATTTTCTATGACACATAAGTACCGCTCACGTTAAATGAATTTTTTTATCGGACATCGACAATACTTATAATGTTGTACAAGACACAATGTTTGGTGTTTAAGAATCAACACGAGAATACAGTAAGTGTAACATAGATGAATATGTTGTGTTGGATGCGTGGTATGACCAGTGAAATAAAACTAGGAATGGTAATATTAGAGAGAGTGTTGGATAATACCTATAGTAAAAAATATGGTGAAAAATATATTTAGGCGGTTTGGATATGTAAAATGAAGATTTATAAATTGTATTGTAAGAAGATTAAATTATACATAAAATAGTCAAATAAATTAAAGTAGAGAAAGATGCCTAAAAGCTATGAGACCCTTCTTGTGAGTTTGAAGGGGAGGGTTAAAATTTGAAGAAAAAAAAAATAGAGAAATTTTAAAAAATTTCTTTTATATGATGTTTTTTCTATAGAAGAATAAATGAAATTTATTATTACAATATTTGAATATTAAAATAATATAAAATATATTAGAAAAACTTATAGAAACCCTTCCAAATCTTCGAAAACCTTCTTCCAATATAATTTTTTAATCCTTCCAAATTAATAAAATGTTGCATTATAAATAAAAATAAACTCATTTAAAACTATTTCCATTCAAATCCATCGGCTTGTTCTACTTCATCCATCTTTTTAAATCGTCTCCTTCAAATTTTCAAATAAAACAAAAAGCCTTGTTTACAAATTTATAGACCCTAATTGTATATCATTAATATACTTTTAACTTTTCAAATCGTGTGTCCGTTTTTTTAATTTATACACATAAAAATATTTATGATATTTTTTATTTAATATTAATTTTAAAAAAAATTAATAATAAAAAATTATGTAAAAAATAATAATAGTAGTTTTAATAGAAGATATTGTGTAAGTTACATATAAATAAAGGTAAAATTGATAATAAAAAAAAGACTACACCAAAAACAAATTTTGCTTTTATATATGTTATAGATTATAGATTATAATAATATGAATTATATTTAAAAAAATAATAAAACCCTTTTAAAATCTTCCAAGCTACTCATAAAATACAATTTTTTTAATTTCCAAATTTTAAGAATTTTTTTTATAATGAATAACAATAAACCTTAAAACCCCTCCCAATGCAAATCCTTCCATTTTTTAATCATGTAACCGACTTTATTTAATAGGTTAAAACTTGTTGTTATATTTTTTTCATTTGTAATCAAAATAATATAACAAAAAGTAATAGAAAAATAATAAACTAAAAAAAAAATCATAAAATTGTGAAAATAAATAATTATCAAACATGTATATTTTAATTATATAAACTTACAAACTATGCACTCAAAATTTAGTCTTATGAAAGTGGTTAGAGATTTTAATTAATTTGACTATATATCTTATTCTAAATTACGAAAACTTAAACTTTGGGATTCGAATTCTTGAGTGCGTTATGTCACAACCTTCCTTAATCACCGTTAATTTGAAATCAAACATAAGACCTTAAAAAAACAAGCAAAAGCATATTAAGAATGGTGGGACCCTAGATCAAGTATCATGGCTTAATCAACGGTGGTGATTAAGTTTGTGACAATAAAATACTCACAAGTTAATCCTAACCTATGTTTATTCTTTTTAACCCATAACAAACCACCAAAACTAATCAACATCACATTGTCATACACAAGGAGAATATAAAAATATGAATGAATAAATAATTTCCATTATCCATTTATTATGTCATTAAGAAAAGTATATTTTAGTCAAATATAGATATTAAATTATTATTATGGCTATTCTTAAAATTATGCTCATAACTATCCTATTATCGTTTTTGAACACACTTACGGTTGAACATAATTTCTTTAAATGTTCATATTTGTGGATAGTAGTTGGAACACTAATTTAGTATTGAATATTTTTTTTCTTTACTTTTATGAATATTAATTTCATAACCCTAAATAACTATACCAAAAGTGTTAATTCAATATCATTATTAAGTTGAAAGAGATATGAATCATCACATTTTTAATTTTTTTCTTAATCCGTATTAATTTATCTTATATCTTATATCTTTGTTTTTTCTTAATTTTTTCACTAACTAAGCTGATTGTCTTTTTTCTTTTTTCTTTTGAACTATTATGTAAACAAAAATAAGATATGAAAAATTGATATACACTTTTTGACTTAGATACAACAAATTTTTATATATCACTTTTATTAATATTTTATTTTGGAAGAGGTAATTGTAATTTTTAAAATTTAAGTGCTATTATTTATGCAAGGATATACTTTTTAAAAGAATTGATAATTCGCCATTTAAAAAAAAGTAGTGATGCATTTGTTTATTATTTGTGTATAATTTTTGTTATATTAATATATTTAGATGTTTAAATTAAAAAATATATAATATTTAAAAATTAATTATATTTTTTAATTGATTAAATTATAGTTTTGTCCCCTGTTTTGCTCAACTCACGAAATTAATCATCCTATTTATTTTTTAAAGAGTGATTGTCCTCTTACCCATTTATCAACAAAAAAAAAACAGTGATGTGTCATTAATTTAATTCGTGGCATATATGTGTTACGTGTCACTAAATAAAATGTAATTTTTACATTAATATAATTTTTTATAAATGGAATAAAATGAAAGTTAAATTTAATTATATTTTATTCATAAATTATATTGTATTAAGTAAGGGTAGGGATCAATTTATTTTAAGAGTGAATTTTTTAACTTACTCTAAATCACAACCTTTGAAATGAATCTAATATAATAATTAGTTAAGTAAAAGGTTAATCTAACCATTAGATTAGATTCAATTCAAAGACTATAATTTGGAGTAAGTTATAAAAACTTACTCTTTGAGTAAGTTGATCCCCACTCATTAATTAATATAATATTTAATTAACACATGTGTTAAACTTAAACTGAGTATTTGTTTTATAACCAGCGAAGAAGACAAAAAACACAATGAATAAGAGATGAGAGCACAACGACAATGACACGATAGAAGCATTTGATTCGAAACCCATAAGAGAAACACGAACCCTAACTTCACTAGGTATTATTTGATTTGTTTCTGGTTGTTGTTGACGAAAACGAATCTAAACCCTAACTTCAATTTTAATGTAAAACAACGGTGAAATACTGGTCTCTAACTTCAAATCTAAACCCTCGTCTTAGACAAAGGAAGATTCAAAATTTGTTCAAAGTGTGTATATTCAAAACTAATATGATAGTTGCACTGATAGTTGTAGCATGTTCTGAAATTGATAGTTGTGGTATGTTTTGATATGATTATTGCACTGATAGTTGTAATATATTCTGAAATTGATTGTTGTGGTATGTTCTGATATGATAGTTGCACTGATAGTTATAGTATGTTCTGAAATTGATAGTTGCGATGATATGATAATTGTTATGGTATGTCATGTAAATTGTACTGATATGATATGGTTGTTGTTGTTTGTTCATTTTGTTTCGGTGTAAGCCAATTAAGATAAATGCAGTAAAACTTGAATTAATCATGGAGGGAGTTTACTTCATTATCCTTGCAAGCTATATGTAGATGGAAAGGTAGATGAACTGAATTGGAAATAGGATGTCAATTTGATGTCATATACGGAGATATTCGAAGTAATTAAGTCATTGGATTATCTAAGAATCAAATGTATGTGGTAGCACGATCCAAAGTTTTCACTTGAGCGTGGACTTAGGCTATTAACAATGGTAAAGATGTTCTGAAATTTGAGGAAGATATGAAAGGTAATTATTATGCTGATATCTATATTGAGCATATAGTAGATGAACCTAATGTTGTAACAAAAGATGAAGTAAGGGAGTCTGTTGAAGCTCAATAAAAAATACTAAATGTTGACTCAAATGGTGAAGTCCATCTTGAGGATAAGGACGAAGACCATGTTGAGGAGACAGAAGAAGTCCAACCTGAGCATAGAGAAGAAGTTCAGAGTGCACAAAGTGAGGAAGATGAAGACTTTGTTCACGATGATAATGATGGTTTAGATGATAGTGGACTCAATGAGCTAGATGATAGCCATATATTCACGAAAGAAGGCAATGATGCAAACAATTTCTCTCAAACATTGGAGCCAACGAAAGTATCTGATTTTGAGGAAGGTCGTGATGTTAACTCGGATGAACTAGAAACTCCACAAGGAAGTGAAAATGAATGTGAATAACATAAGTATCCTAAATTTAAAATTCCTGATTGTGGTGATGTGTTGAGGCTTGATCTTGGAATGAAATTTTCCACAAAGTAGTTTGTTAGAGATGTTGTTAAGAGATATGCAATGGAGAGAAACAAACTTGCACTTCAAGAAAAATAATAGTTAAAGAATAGTTATCAAGTGCGATAATAAATGCCCTTTTCAAATGAGATTTAGTAAAGGGTAGCCAACCAATTTTGGCAGTTGGTGAGCTTGACTGATGATCATACTAGTCATAGGACTGCCAAGAATATGCAAGATAAAACTGAGTGGCTAGTTAAGAGATTTATATCGGTCCTTAGACATACACCTGAAATGAGACCAAATGAATCAATTGAATAGTCACTTGTGTGTGTGTGTGTGTGTTTGTGTGAGTGTGTGCGCGTGCGTGTGCGTGTGTTGTTTCTATCAACAGAAAAACAAACTTCATGGCAACATATTCATACATTGTTCTCCTCTCTAACAGTCAAATACTTTGGCCAACAGCTCAAGGGAAACCAATTAATCCACCGATAATGAGACGAGCTTCGGGTAGACCGAAGAAGAAAAATAAAAATAATCACAAACCGAGTTCATGAAATGTATTACCAAGGTATTTGACAACTGTAAAGTGTAAGAGTTGTGGGAATTTTGGGCACAATTTGAGAACTTACAAAGGAAAAACAGCGGCGGACCAAAAATTGCCCAAAGGAAGTAACAAGGCAAAAAAGAAAAAGAAATGTTCGACAAAAGAACCACCAACCATGTTAACACAAGTATGACAAGCGCGACAAACACAAGACTAACATAGTAGTTTAGTGCACCTAAAGTGATGAGTTTCTTTTGTGTTATGAACTTGTTGTGTAATATTATAATGGATTACTACTTTAATGTGTAACCTTGTATGTAAGATGCTATCACTTTTGTTAAGTTTTATGTTTAACCTTGTAAGGTGCGTCAATTTTTGAAGAGGATTACAAATTTAATGTGTAAGCTTTTAATATTTAATGAAATCTTATCAGTGAATTATGGATTGAATTATGTTACTAGTGAATTGTGTTACAATGAATTTTATGTTATCAGTAATTATGAATAAAACAATTGTATCAGTAAAAAATGGGTAGAACAAATGTGACAGAATAATTGTATTGCATCAAACCATTGAGACACAAACATTAATTACAACATCAAACCATTGGTACATGCCATTAACCTTACTAAACCTAATTACATTAACAACATAGGTAACACCTTAATAACTTATAACAAAACATCAAAGGTAACACCAATTGAACTCAAACCTTACTACAATAACCTCAACCTTACAACAATGACATTTAAACTTAAACAAATGCTTTTGTGATCAACATGATGATAAAAAAAACCAAGATAGAATAAACAACATAATTAACAGTTTAATTTTCTTCTTCTTCGGGTCATCATCACTCTTCTTTGTTAAACTATGTTTCTTCTTTAACTCATTAACCTTCTTCAAAAGCGAGTTGATCACTTTCTTTGAACATTCTAGTATCTTTTCATCGTACCAATAAAAAAAAGAATACCCTTTCCCCCATTGTAACTGAATGAAACAAATAAGAAGATATAATTTAGTAATTACCTATAAATGTTTAAATTAAAAAGATGAATACGACTAAAAAAATTAGGGATTTAGATGCACCTTGAATAACCCACAACATAGAATCTCCTACCTGGATTCTCAGATTTCCACGCAGTTGCAAGTGAAGGGCAATGATGCAAATTAATACTTGAAGAAGATGAACACAATGGTGAAACAACAACGAACTGTGCGATGGACAAGGCGATGGAGAGAGCTATGAACACGATGACCAGAGATTTGATTTATGAATTATCAATTTCATTTGTTAAATATACATTTATGAATTAATAATTTTTTAATTTGTTTTTTATTATTTAATAATGACCTGGCAACAAAATTAAAGCCACATGTTAAAAAAATGACACATCAGCGTTTTTTTTTATAAATAGATAAAGGAGACCAAAACTATTTAAAAAATAAACAGGAGAATGATTTTGTGAGCTAAACATAACAGTGAGATCAAAACTGTAATTTAGCCATTTTAATTTTATAATTATAACTAATATTTTATATACCATTCTTAATTAAATCTATTTTACTTTTCGTTTTTAATAATGATAATAAATACATCAATATTTTATATTTTATAAATTTTAAATTACTTTCACAATTTTACACAAAATTAATATGAGTAACTTTACATAATGAATTATATTTTTTTTAATATTATAAAAGATAAATTATTAAAATTAAGAAAAAGAATAATAACTTGTATGATATAAAAAACATAAATATTTAATTTATATTGTAGAATATTTTATTATTTTAGATACATGACTTGTTTTTTATAACTTTTTCACAATATTATATATTTTTGTTAAGAAAACTTAAAGATGCTATTTTTATAAAATAATTATATAAAGTTTTATTTAAATAGCTTCTCACTCAATTATTTTAATATTTTTCTCTTTATAATTTTTTATGTATGTTAACTTGTTTTTCTTTCAAAAAGCTTAAGACCAAGTCCATTTTCAATAATTTGTCATAAATATCTTTTTTATGAGATACTTTTTTTCGGAAAATATATATAATTTTTTCATTTAGAATATTAAAAAAAACACCAATCTATATTTATAGACATATTCTAAAGTAATGCTAGTAAAAAAATGTTAATCAACCTCTATAATTTATATGTTTATGTTAATTAGTGTAAGAAGATCTACTAGTGTGGGACATAGGAATCATATACAATAAAAGATAAACTTCCAATTTTAATTACTAAAATAGAATTTAATTTTTACCTAAAAAAATAAAATAAAAAATTTTCCAATAACAATAACCAAATAAAATAAAAGAAAGGTACATAATGAGAGAGGGAGTGGGTGAAAAAAATAAAAAAGGTTCTAACATTTACTTGTTTGTACAAAGCAAAACAACTCCAAACAGAGACCTTCCTTCTTTCATTCTCTCTCTCCATTGCACCTTCCCTTCTTCTTTTCTCTCTCATTTTCAGATTCTTCCAATGCTCTTTTCTCTTTCATTCACTTCTTCAGATTCTCACCTCTAATTTCCACTAATTTATTTCACCAATTCTCTTTGATTTCTGCCTCTGTAAAAAAAGCACTTTTAAACACTTTAAAATAAAAACTGCTTCTGCTTTTATAGATTTTTGCTTTTTTTTTCTTCTTGTTCATCTTGCAAGCTGTTTATTGTTTTTTTCTTCTTCTCGCCGCAAATTAATTAAACTAAAAATTAACTGCTTTTTTTTTTCGGAAAATTTCTAGTTTTTTTTTTTCTTCTTTTATTGAACTTTTTCTTTCTGTAATTACTTTGCTTTCGTTTGAGGAAAAGATTGAGAAATGGGTAAACAAGGACCTTGCTATCACTGTGGAGTTTCAAGTGAGTTCTTGTTTCTCCAAAATATGGTTTTTGTTTTTGTTTTTGCAAATTTTTAGAGTAACTATTGACTTTTTTTTGAAATGGAAATTAATTGTTATGTTTTGATTCAAAGGGTGTTTTGTAAGAACTGATTGTGATTTTGATAAAATTGAGGTATTGTTGTTGTTGGTGATTATAAATAATCAAAGAGGTTTTGTTGTAATGTTGTTGTTGTTTAGTGTGTTTGGAATTTGGAAGTTGTTGAAAACTCTATTGATTTCGTTCTTTGATGTCTTTTGTGTCATTTCTTGGTTGGTTTTTTGTGTTTCTAATTTTCTTGACTGAGTTTGAGTCTTAGAAAATGAAATTGGGGCAAAATTAAGCTTGGAAGCTGTTGTTGTTTATTGAAAAGAGTCAACTCATAGTTCATTTATTTCACATTTGGATAATAATGTGGACATAAGAGAAATCGAAATGAGGATATTGTGCATTTGTGAAATGTCCTTCGTGAATTCACTCATGTGTTTTAAAAGGATTATGCAACTTCCTTATTGTGTCAATGGATATTAGTTCATGCATTGCATTCAAGTTCAGCCTTTGAGTTTTCTCAATTCGATTTTGCAACAACGATGTTGTTTTGTGGTGATCACAGCAATTAAACTAATCCTGCAAGTTAAACCTTATAATGTCGATTGTTTTTCTGATAAATTTGAAAACAGTTTCCAAATATTGAAGTCGTAGCTGTTTGGGTGCACTTTAAAATTTAAAATGTTTCATTAAGAATGCATTAACATTGAGGCAGTGATACTTAACACCGGTATCTTATTTTCCTTACAAAAGTGTGTTGCTATGGATGATCTAAATCATGATCATGAATACTGATAGATGATGCTATTGTCAACCTTAAGATGTTTGTTGAGTTTAGCTTTGCATTATATCTTTGAAATACATAGATTTGATTATTGTTAATTGTCTATCCGATTGGAGATAATCTCTCTTCTTGTTTATAAGACGTTTGTTACATTTTAATGTTTTTTTAACAAACAATCTTTGAAATAGGCACACCACTTTGGCGTAATGGGCCACCTGAGAAGCCAATTTTGTGCAATGCATGTGGTTCTCGATGGAGGACAAAGGGAACACTTGCAAATTATACCCCTTTACATGCTCGAACAGAACCCAATGATTATGAAGATCAAAGAGTTTCGAGGTTAAAGATTGTATCAGTGAATAATAACAAAGAAGTGAAATTGGTTAAACGAGAGCAGAACCATGATAATGGTTATTCTGCATCTCGATGGCTCACCCCTGAATATAATCAAGGATTTCAAAAGGCTGTGGATGAGGATACAAGTAATAGATCAAGTTCAGGGTCAGCCATCTCTAATTCTGAAAGCTGTGTTCAATTTGGTGGCACCGATGCTAGTGATTTGACAGGTTGGACTATTACTGTTTGCTAATTTCATTGAAATTTGTTTCTCATAACCGATCATGGCAGCATTGTCTGATTTGTTTGGTTAATTTAGGTGCTTCTCAATCAGTGGTCTGGGATACTGCGGTGCCGTCAAAAAAGAGAACATGTGCTGGTCGTCCGAAGCATTCTTCTGTTGAGAAGCTCACAAAAGAATTGTGTAATATTCTTCACGAACAGCAACAACAGTCTTGTTTTTCAGCTTCTTCTGAAGAGGAACTTCTTTATGAAAATGAAGCGCCAATGGTCTCAGTTGAGATAGGACATGGAAGCATGCTCATTAGGCATCCTAGCTCTATTGCTCGAGATGAAGAGTCTGAGGCTAGCTCTCTTTCAGTTGATAATAAACAGTGCTTAATGAATGAGGCATATTCGTGTTATGGTCCGATTCCCATGCTTAGTGATTACACAGGCATGAATTTCTCTTCCCGGGGAGTTGCAAAGGTCGGAAACTCAGCTGGCCAAAGAATGAAGCAAGAGAAACTTGAGAGGTATGTTTTTACTTCAATCATAACGACACATACGATTGGTTGTTATTTGTTGGGACTGTTTCAAAATTAAACTCTAAAATAAAGTTATATATTGTCTGTCACTACCGAAAACAGTCGAATTCCTGTGCTAGCATGAATTTGGGATTTCCCCAAAAGTGGTAGGGGAATCTCAAGATGTTTAAGGATAGTTTTTTTTACCTCGAGTTTGTTTTTGAGAAGTGATGATGATTTTGAATTGTTACGACTTCATTTTTTTTTTGTTATGAAATTTCAGGAAAAAGTCTCTGCTTGAAAAACTAGAAGTTCTTGGAAATCATGATTCACCACTGGGCTTAATAAATTCAAATGTGAGTTGCATGTTAATTCCCCCTCTCTTTGTATAGTTTGTTCAGCATAATTTAGTAACAATACTGACTCAACAGTGGTGGCATAAATAATACGATCATGTTTTTGGGTCTTGTAATCTTGCGTCAACTTTTGCAAACACATTCATGATTAGGATTTAAACTAGTGTAATTTTTTTACATATGAATTCCATTCATGTAGATATTCGAGGAGATGTATCAAGAACTAACATGACAAAGTGACATTATGGTTTGATTTAATTGGATACATGTGTCTTACACCATTAGTGCATACCAGTTAATATCTTACAATTATATATCGGTCGGTGAAGCTTCGTGTCGTATCCATAAAATTGTCAAATGCTAAATGCAATATCTGTTATGTTTGGTTAGGATGTGGTGAACTATGACGAGTTTTCAAGAAACTTGACAGATGAAGAGCAGCAGCAAT
This sequence comes from Lathyrus sativus, assembly GCA_963859935.3. NCBI lineage: Eukaryota > Viridiplantae > Streptophyta > Magnoliopsida > Fabales > Fabaceae > Lathyrus > Lathyrus sativus. Next base: position 524,819,625 of record OZ012738.1, read on the forward strand.
TACTGAAGTATCTCCCTGTGGTTGATGCTGCAAAACTTTCTGATAGGTTAGAATCTGCTAGTGTTACTTTGGTTTGTTTTTTTATGTTATAGTCTTTGAATATAAATTTCAATTCCGTCTTTCCGGAATAGGGAATCAAAGTTGTTGAGCGGCATTGTTGTCTCATGTGCAGCCTTAGTATTATGTTTGATAGTTTTGAATTCAAGAAGGGGCTAACTTATTTTCAGAAATTTCTCAGGGAAGGTGTATTCGATGACTCTTTGTTGGGGGCAAACCCTGAAGACTGTAAGACACTGAAAAGGCTTGCATTGTCTAATCTGTCGAAGTCAAAATGGGTAGAACACTATAATTTTCTCAAGGTTTGTGATGGATATTTATCTAATTGCTAATGCTTTTGTGGTGATAACTTAATTTAGGATGATACTTGTCAGATATTGCATCTAGGGGTATTTACGAACAGAATTTGCATCCATTTTTAAGGAATAACTAAACCTATGAAATCTAATAAGTGTCTTTGAATAATACCTTTTGATTGTTCAGTTCAAAATGTAAATTCAATCCAGTGCAAATTGATTTGGTTCTTTCTGAGTGCAGAGTGGTGGAAACAAAGCTGGAAAGTGTGATGATATGGAATCTCCTGCTGTGGCATCAAGTAATGTTGCAAATGTTAAGAGATTGCGTGTCGGCCAAAACCAAAATTTTCCAGGTTAGCTGAAAATTTCATGTCATAATAAAAAAGGCAAGTATGAAAATATTACAATACCTATGATACAAAATGCTGAATATACGTTAAGCTTTTACCTTAAAACACATCAATATAAGTTGTGATTCTGCTATCCATTGTTAACTAGACCTGTTACAATTTAATCAAAGAATCAATCATCTTTCAAATTTCAGAATTGAAGGCAACAATGAGGAGTCCCAAAAGGGTCATCATAAAAGCTAGCAGTGGCGGAAAAGAAATTGTAGACAGCTCTACCATCAGTGGTGGCAACGAAATTGTAGACGGCTCTAACATCTTTGTTAACGAGAGTTCTGATAATGATCTGCTACTAGATTTTCCATCCAACAATTCTTTTCCACAGGCAGAGCTCTTGCTCCCAACTTCTAGCTTGGTTGCTCAAGGAAGCACCAGTAGCAGCTCGGTACACTCTCGTGTTACTCGTCCTTAATTAATCTTTACTAGGTTATACTTGGAAGAGTATGCACAATGAACATAATTTTATGTTTGGTTACGGTCCACATGTTGTGCTTGCGTCTTATAAACACCGAAATCCTCGTACAAGAGATCTGTTGGTTGTTCTTTTGTTTTCTTGCAACCTTATTGAGCTTTGATTGCCAAGGGATGCAAGTTGGATGGGTTCTTTTTGTATAGGTAAATGATAGATTGTATCATATATAAATATATAGCACGAAACGCGGAGTGGTATACTCCATAGTTTTGTATGCGACTGTAACTTATGTTTTGTGAATTATTTGACACCCTCCCTTCCAAGAAACACCATTCATATGAAGAAATAAGTGAATGAGGAAGAACTAGACAATTATTTTGGCTGTAATTAACTTGCAAAACATATGACACTTGATGTGTTTGGTTTTATGGCAGAGTGTTGGATGAATTGCTAGGTCTTTAGAAAATAATCTGCATTGGTCACAAATATGTAGCTTTGATTATGCAACATGTTTGTTGAATCATGAACAAGAGCAGAGACAATGAGTGCATGTTTGATATCATGACGGGTTTGTCAAAATCACATTGATTTATTATAATTTTGACAAATTCATTGTGATACCAAACATAGGGTAAGGCACTGAAGGGCATAGTTAAAACATGGTTGGTATTGGATAATTATGGACACATTTTGATTTAAAAAGTAGATTTGTCTCGAGTAACTTACAATTCTACAAAGACATTAGTTTAAGGCTGAGAAAACTTTTTTTTTTTTTTTTTTATTGCAGTAGTGAATTTTTTTTTATTTTGCAAGTTAACTTGTGGGAGAATTTGGCAATCCTTGGTATACCTGTATATTAGTATTAGTAAAGGAAAGGTGTTCCACTACTAGAGTTGAGCAGAGCTTGAAGATGTGGGTTGCAAGGGTGGACTTGAGCTTTTGGTATGGTGAGAATGTGACTAATTTGCAAGATTAACATTTCAATGCTCAAGTCAGTATGAGAGTAAGATGAGTGAATAAAGTTTGAATTTGAATTGTAACTGGAAAAATGATGTGCTTCTTCTTTATGTAGTGGAAGGGTTATAACAAATTATTGTTCTTCAGACGTAGGATGCAGGGAGCAGTTGGATGGATCTTGGGTTCGGATCTCTTGAGCTCTATCCTAGGATAGCAAATTATTGTTGCATTCTCTGGGTTGCGTTGTAGGGTTTTTTCACCAATCTAATATAGTTGTCCCCTAAGCCTTTGTCTATACTTTATAGGGTGAGGGTTTTGTTGCATTTGTCCTTTCCCATCGGCTATAACCCGACTTGAGTGAAAAGCCAAGAGGTGATGTTGATGTCATTTGAAACTTGTGCCTTAAATGCGCCTCATGCTTCAAATGTCTTTTCGTAGGTTTTTATCATAATGACCCTTAGAAACTGAAGTATTTAAGTGTTTTCCTGAGGCGATCTGGGCCATTGATAATGCTTATTATCTTTCTTTTGGTAAGTCATTGTGTGATCTTTGTGGAGTCATTTATACAGTTTCTTGAGGTGTTACCTTTTCTCTTTCAGTCATTTGTATTTTCACAACATACTACTTTCTTTAGTCAAAAGAAGTGTGTCCATCATGAGTCAAAAATCAATGGAGGATGTTTTTGCCTACTTTCTTTAGTCAAAAGAAGTGTGTCCATCATGAGTCAAAAATCAATGGAGGATGTTTTTGCCTCTGGGGTTGATCTGCCATTTCAACAACTGCCTCTACATATGCTCGTGAAGGTAGTCTCTAAAGGGATTTCCTTGGCATGTCCTTCTTTAGACTAAAGTGTATTGATCCTTGAGGAAGATAAATGAATTTGCAGTGAATAAGATGAGTGCGCTATTTCTTTTTATGAGTGCACTTTCTCGATCTTGGCCTCTACTTACCCTTCAACAATTTTAAAATAGAAGTTTTAAACCATTTGATGATTGCTTCCTCGCAGCTGAACCCAGTGAGTTGGGCTTACATCGAAGTCTTCCATTATTGGTGTGGCTATTTGGCAAGAAAACCCTCTTTATCCTTTTTCTTCCATCTTTTTAGAGTACAACATAGCTCAGTAAGCCACGAGCAGTGACATGGCTTAATTACATTGGTGTATGTTACCCGTTATTTCGAAGTGTTTTTCGATGACGTGAAGCATATCGAAGATTAGTTCTTTTTGGTTACCCTTTCAGAAAGAGGCTCATGCGACAATATGCACCATAGGAACCGAGACAGAGAACAGGTGTATTGGTTTACTTCATAATTTTTGGAACCACAATCACTTTTTTTTTTATGGGGAATGAGTCATATGCATGTTTACAAGGAAAGTGATTTGTCCCAAGATGTGCTTTACTTGAAGAAACAAATGATCATCTTCGTCAAAGAGTTGGTTTATGTTGGAAGGGATTGAAACCTGCTTGTTGATGGACATTGACACCAAGGAAGAGAGGGAGGTTATCTTCGGTGAGCTTCCAGTGCTTTTGTCTTCCATTGTCAGTTATTTTTACCTGCAGATCTTGACATTTTTTATAATTCTCCTATAAATTTAGATGAAGTATGTGAAGATTTTACTCTAAGTGAATAGGGGAATTCAGACTATGCCAGTGACTGTTGGCCTTTCGAATACTTTAGTGTTGGTAATGTTTGTGCCCAGATGGGGTGACAAGGAGGTTGCTCGGTCTTCTAAGTTGGACTCTCTTTGGTTCCGGGGAGGAAGTTCCTTGAAGGTTGCTTTTGTTGTCAAAATTTTAGCAATACTTGAGGGGTGTTGCTGTACCCCAAAATTTGACCAACCTTTTTCTTACTTGGCTTTTGTTTCATCTCATTTTTAGCATTTTGCATTTGCATAAAATTGTCTTTAATAGGGGATCAAGAGTTTGTTTTTGTGCCATCCAAGAGGAGAGTCTTATTGGCTTCAAGTTCAAGTAAAGGCATTGGTACAACTCATCAAGTGTTTGTCATTACCATGAAATTGTCAAAACTCCTTGAGAGGAGAGGTTTGTTGTACCTCCTTGTCTGAGGACCACCAGAGAGTTATCAAGAGTTCATGAGGTCTTGTTATTGGTTTAAACATGGTTCAAAGATTTATTGAGTACCTTAGAGGTCATTGTGGAGTTGGAGTAGTCATTCAATTCATCTACAAAGGGCATAAACAAAGGACATGAAACTGGGGTTTCACATATAATCAGCCTAGACTTGTTTCTTTGAGCAAGACTTGGTTCCATGATCCTTCATATGTCCTAAGGTGTTTAGGGGTAGAGGATTGATCGTCAATTTCAACTAGAAGAACTTCAATTGGTCAGTCAATTGCAAATCAGGTGAATTTGGGGAAAGTCAATTGTGCAGAGAAAAAAGTCAACTCCTAACTTTTTGAGGTCAAGATCATGTTCCTCATGTTTAACATGGCCAATGGATGAAGATTGACCAAGAAATGTCAAAGAGATCATGAAAAATCAAGAAGTTTGAAACTTTCCATTTTTGGAAAATTAGGGTTTTAGAAACTTTCCATTTATGGAAAGTTTCATGGTTGAATCAGCCATCTTCAAGGCCACTTTCCTTCATGATCAAGGCTCCAAATGAAATTTTGTCCAACATCAAAGTTGTTCCTCATCCTATGAGCTTTCTTTTGAGTACCAATTCATCATCATGTGATGTTTAAAGCTCAAGTTATGATGTTCAAAAGTTAGGATTTTCATAGACATCAAATTTAACAAGTTTGGGCAGATTTTTGGACCAAGTTTCCAAGGCAATTTTCGTCAAGTTCTTGATGCCAAATGAAATTTTGTCCCACATGAGAGTTATAGATCATGTTCCAAGCTTTCCATCCATTACTAGAAATTTCTCATGGGATTAATGAAGCTCAAGTTATGTGGGTTCAAAGTTGGAGTTCCAATTATGTCAAAACTCATAACTTAGAAAATTTTCCAAGTTATTTCAAGACAGATTTTGTGGCATGGTTTTGAAGCTTGATTTTCATGATCTTCCAAGGTTATAATCAAGTTTCCATCAATATGAGAAGTTTTCCTCATCATTTTAACTTTCATTTGAGCCCAAGTTTCAATCAAGAAGAGCCAAATTCAACAAGCTATGATGGCTCAAAGTAGGTGATTTGGAAATTGAGTCAAGGCATGATTCATGGATGTTTTGACATGATTTTCAATATGGCCTTGCACCATTGTTCAACTATTAACCTCATGCGCGAGACCCCTCTTTCCATACTGTTGCACCCCAAAATTTGCCTAACATTTTCTTAACTTGGTTTATGTTTCATTTGATTTTCTTCTAGCATTTGCATTGCATAGCATTGTTCATTTAGCAGGGGATCAAGAGGTTGTGCATAGCAAGAGAAGGTCACCAAGAGTGTTGAGCCTAAGCAAAGGATTTACTCAAGCATGAGTGGTCATCAAAGTCATCAAGAGGTGGTCAATGCTCCTTGAAAGAATTTATGGGTGTATGTGGATCAGCTCCTAACTTGGAGGCCAGTTGAAGATCGTCAGAGGATTGTGAATTCATGATTATGGATATGGGATGTTGAGGAAGCTCATTGAAGGTTTTGAGAGCCATGTTGGAGTTTATTCAAGTAGTTGTGTCATGTGTAAGAAGCCACAGTCAAGCACCTAGGGTTTATGTTACCAAAATAGGACCAACAAAGCATGTACCATTTGGTGTCATTTTGGAAAATCTTGGCCAAAGAAGGAAAGAAGCAAGCAGCCACAAGCCTGACCATTACACACTCCTTTTGATCCTTTTTTTCACTAAGCAAAAAGCACATCACAATGCCATAATTCGGACCCCATGCATCATCCACCATTGAATTCAAATTCTCTCTCAAATCTGCAGCACTTGTTACCACTTGTTTTAACCATAGTAATTAGCTTTTTAACCTAGCCAAAGCCTCATATAAAAGCTAAGAACAAAAAAACCTAGGGAAAACAGCCAACATTGTGAAGAAAATCAAACTTAGTTTTCACTTTTCTCTCTGAAAGTTTCCTTCGAAACTTGGTTGTTCTTGAGCTCTCCATTCAAATTCACTTCATACTTCCATCTTTACAACATTCTACATCTTCTGTTTGCAATAGAAGTCTTCTGTAAACATCAAGGTCACCACCTGCTCAAACTTTATTGGATATTTAGGGAAGATTCAAGGATTTCTAAGCTAGGATTAAGGTCTTATAAGCACAAGGGAAGCAACCTGCATCTTTTGAAAGCTCTACAGCAAGCTTTGAAGCAGTAGTGAACATACTTCACTAGGTAACTTTCAGAACTTTTTCCTTCCATTTTAGACACATGTTAGGTTCATTTTAGCTGCATCTGAAGTCCTACTCATGGTAGGCAATGTTTGCATAGCTTGGTATATTGTTTTAGTTGATTTTCAGTTGGGATGTTCAAACCTTTTTCTTTTTGATTCACCATGAAATCTTGATTGTTTTAGATTTTTAAGGTCGGATTTGTAATCTACATGAAATTCTGGGTCGATGGGTATTCTTACATTTCATTTCTGGGAATTTATGAGTTTGCTTCGATGAGGTTTGGTCGGAGAAGACGACTGAAACTAGGGTTCCGGCGTCTGAAGGTGGGAGATGGGATGAGGTGGCCTTGGCGCCTTATTTTGAATTAAAAAATGTTGAGTTGTTCCATTCTGAGCCAATGAATCACACACGTCATTGCCAGCTCAATTAATGAGCTCCCAGCGTGGCATCTGACTATGCTGGGGATGTTGGGTGAGCCTGATATTATTGATATTCACACCACCCCTTTTCAGAGGCCCATCGCATTTTGAACTATCTTCAGTTCATTTGGCAATTGCTAACAAAACCCCATTTGTTGTTTTCTCATTTTATTTTATTTTTCTTTTCTGTTTTCATTTTAATTAATTAAAAATAATTTTAACTATAAAAAAACTCCACAAAAATGTTTTCTTGCATTTCAAGGTCTTAATTAATTTTCTATAATTTTAATTTCTGATTCTATTTTTATTTTCCATTTAATTTCAATTTTTCAATTAGTTGACTTTTATGTGGTCTACCTTGCATAGTCTTGATTGTTTGGACCTCAATCCCTTATCTCCAATGACCATGGCCTCTCCCTCACATAGATAAGGGACTGAGGCATTTTTTAGGATGATTTTGAGTGCCCAACTATCATTTTTCATTTGACTTTGAGTTGTTTTTTCTTGTCCCTCGATTCATGCTCGATAAGGTGGAGCACCCTTGATAATCAATTTATTTGGTGATGCCTTGAGTTGAGTTTGACTTTGAAACTTTGGCCTATGTTTTCCCTTGGACTTGGTTACTTTGTGCTTTTTATTTGGATTTTATTGAACAATTCTTCTATTTTTGATGAAGCTTGCAAGTCAAGTCATCTTAGAGGAGGTTCATACAAACTAGTTTGACCTAGTTCCTTTGCGAAATGAATTTTATGGATCTTATATGCACCCTATGAGTCTTGGTGTTTTTTTATGACATGATTAAGGTGTTGGTCTTTCATTTTTAGGTCATACACTTGTTTAACTTGTTTCACAAGTTACTTAGAAGTTAGGCAATTCCACTTGGTGTTAAGTGTTGAACATGTGATAGAACTTTGGTTCTCCCATTTGCCTTGACTTGGTTCTTGCTTATGCTTTTCTTTCCATCTTGATTTGAACTTCCTTCTTTTGGTTTCACCTCTGCCCCATGTGCTTTGATCATCATTCAAGACAATTTGGTGTTCATGTTCATGTTTTGAGTTTGTCTTGGGTGATGGATCCCTTTTAGCATTTATTTGTCCTTCTCTTTTACATGATCAATTTGTTTTGTTTGGTTGAGATACTTTGCATGTGCTTGTTGCCCAAGCCTCTTTCTCCCATTTTCTTTTTGATCATGGCCTTTGCTTTTGTTTTATACTTGGCTTTATGGAAGTGATTGATGTTTGAATGGTTGTAGAAGTTGTTGCTTCTCCCATTTCATCTCACTCTTCTTTGACTTGTGCAAGTCAACTTGTTTGATCATTTGAATCTTGCATCTCATCTTTGCATCTTACATATCATGTTTGCATTGTTCTTGACTTGTTCAAGTCAACTTTCTTTTCATCTTTCATTTCATCTGTGATTGATTTATCTAGTGTTTACTTGGTTTTTTTGCCATGATCCCTTAGAATTCTTAGCCCCTCTTTTTAAGATGGCAGTAGGAGAGACATTAGGTGTTCAATCCTTTGCATGACAATATTATGATAGTTTGTTTCCCTCTTAATCCCAACTTTAGGAGCATTATGCATGATAACATTAGGGTTCAGTTTCCCCTTAGAGTTTGTGTCTTCTCTTCTCATCTCTTAACATCTTAAGACACTTAATAAAGGACAACAAATGTTGTACGCTATGAGCCTTAAGTACTTGAGGAATGATGGTTGGGGGGTCTCCTCTCATACTATCTAGAGTGTTTAGCGTACGCCCTTTGGGCGATATGCGATGCATTCTCTCTCAAGTCATAGTCTTTAGTGCAACATGAGTTACAAACTTAACTCAATTCACTTCTTGTTTAAAAAACACAAAATAAAACATCAAACCTTTTTATCCTTCAGGATTGTTTGAAAATCATTTTCAGAAAGAGTGTGTTAAGTCTTGGTTCTACCGCAAACAGGTAACGCCCAAGTCTCCAATGGTCGAGCAACAATACACCTAACTGTTAGAACAAAGGTTTAACCCTACTCAGTTAAAACACTTGAACCAATCTGTGGTCGTGTCAGCCCGAACTACGTTTGCTATGATTTCTCATACCAGATGAGGATACGTAGACACAAGACAACGATGTCTTGGCGAGCAACCTTCCCCCCTTCATCTGTAATTTTTCGAACTACGTTGACTATGACTTTCCCATTGCACGAGGGAATACGTAGGCATAGAGCGGCAATGCTCTATCGAGTCTCTTTTCTTTTCTTTTGTCCCTGGGAGCCAGCCTTTTTGATAGATTAACACCGATAGACTAGACAACAAGCGTGGATTCTGTTGAGTACAGCGGACGTGTGGGGCGCTCATACCTTTCCCTTGCGTAACCGACTCCCGAACCCAAGATTTGGTTACGATGACCTTGTCTTTTCCCTTTTTCGTTGGTTTTCTCTGATCGTTTCCTTTCCATCTCTTTGGGATAAACAATGAACGGTGGCGACTCTTCTGTCTTTGTCGGCCCTTCTTTTTCGCAGTGGCGACAGGTGTTACACGCCATTGTCTTCTTGGCTTGGTTGGGACATCACACTCCTTAAAAGCACTAAGCATCTGCTTTGGAAGAGGATTTTTTGTATCTCTCTAGTATGATCGACGAAGATTTTGAGGAGGAATTGTCAACCCTAACGTATTAAACTTGTTGTGCTTATTCTGTTTTGGCTATTGCAGGGGCTTGTCGTAGGGACACTCTTTTAGCTTATCAACATCGCAAGGAGAGATAACTATTGTAGGATAGTGTCTGTCATCTGACGCTTTAGCATGAAACATACCTGCAATAAGTACAATAAGCTTCAATTTCTCTTATCGGGATTGGTGATGCTTTGCGCGCTTTTAACCTTCTTGGTTCTTCGACTGACTAGGTGAAGTTATTGGCGAGAGAAAAGGTAAAGAAAGACAAAGCTTTGGTTTCTGCTTAGGTTTTTCTATTTGCTACTAAAGCATCTCTTTCAATTATTCAGAAGGATCTCGAAAACTTGTGCCTTGAGAATGTCTCTTTAGCCCAAAAATTGGATTAGACGTCCACAATTGTTTCTAAGTATTTTGAGAATTCCTTATTGCAAGTAAAGCATTTTTATTTTCATTTGCATATTTCAAGGGAACAAGTACGACCATACTAGAAAATTAGAGATGAGAAGGTCGTTTCACTCAGAGATTAGTTATGTTTTTCTCCAGTTTTTTTATAAATACACCACCCTGTATTGAGAAACGTAAGTATATGAACTTGAAATTAAGATATTGTTATTACCTGATTAAGGTGTATGTATGTAATGTTATATTTGTTAAATTCCTAAGTTATGACGCCTTTGCCCACAATTGTGTCGCCTAGGTGGGATATAAGGGACTCACCCGAGGGGTTTCTCAAACGTAGTACAACGGCGCCCTTACACATGTACTTTTTAACCAGTACAGTGGCACCCCGATAAAACTAACCTAGACCTAGGGCTAATAATAAACCGAACTGACTCGAAAATAGTTCGGAACTCGGTTTGATAATTAAATCGTTAAACTAGGTTCATGAACCAAATGAGATGAATATGAGCAAAAAAATAAGTTTGTTATCTAAATGAGCTGAACTTGAACTATAAATACTTCGACTTGTTAGGTTTATGAGTCAACTCGATTATATATGAGAAGAATTATATTATTTTTAAGAGTAATTTTAAAGGTTTACTCCAAATCTTAGCCCTATATTATCCCTTTGTACTAGTTATGACAATAAACCTGACAATTGCATTTAAAGTCATCCTTGTTCGAGGCATTATGACATTTTCTAAAATAACAGGTGTAATGAAGGTTGCAAACAGTGTAATCATTGTGATGGAAATATATCAATTTCTAGTAATTTTTGGTGTAATACTCCATTAAATTTGTAAGGTTCATAAATATTTAAATGATGTTATGGATTTTTGAGCCAAATTTAAACTCAAATCGAGTAGTTTTTGAATTAGACTTTAAAATGTAGCTCTTGAAAGTTGTGTAGTTTTTGAATTAGTAGATTTTTGAGACAATTAAATTTCAATCTAATAACTTTTATTTTATTTCAATATTTTCTTTTGAAATAAAATATTAATTTAAAATTTCAAATATATAAAAGGTAGACTTAAAAAATAGCTTTTAAGTTCGTGAAGCAAGTGAGATGAATCTAACGAGCTGGACCAAAATCTTCCTAGACTTATAACGAGTCAAGTTTGAGGTTAAAAAAGGTTTATGTCTAACTTGAACTGAGATTTGAGCTGAACTAATTCTTAACGAGTCGAGCTGAGTTGAGGCGAGTTCGACATGACTCGACTCATTTACGTCCCTACTTGGGCCACACCTCCTCTCGTAATCATTATCCTTCCCGTTGTGGTCCTTCATTCCACCATTTAGCAACCCTTAACTATGGTTACTAGGAGAGCTCCATCCCTTACGCCGGAAGGCACCAGCGGTAGCGGTGATGCCATCGATATGACAGAAATGTACACCGCCATGGACGAACTACAACACCATAACCGGACGTTAAACAATGACATCCATAGCATCAGATAGCTCCAACAAGAAGTTAATCCCCCCGGAAGAGGTAGAATTTCTAGATCCCTAACCATTCTTACACGAAAGATAGGGTATTCTTGAGGGTTTCAAACCTCCCTCATTGGCCAAGTTTGACGGAAGCACCAATTGCTACGAGCACGTAGCTTCCATCAACACGCAGATGACCATCATAGGAGCACCAAACTCTTTGAAAGGAAAGCTGCTATAAGGCACTTTAAAGGTGTTGTCCTCATATGGTACACGAGTCTTCCTCGTTGTTGCAGTGAGAATAAGATACAAAACTATTAATTAATTTGAATCGCATCTTTTGTTCACAACCAGTCTTTAATTTATCCGAAGGAAATGTCAAAGAAAGGAAAAACCTAATTTTTGCATCGTAAACAATGCAGGGAGAGATATAGGGTTCAGGGGTTGGTTAAGCTTAGGGAAAGTATTAGCACCCTAAACTTCTATAGTACTCTACAGGAACCTCTTGCTTACTACTACTATTTTGCTTTAATTATTTGCTTAAGGGTTAGAAGGTGAAAGAAAAACCTAATGGTTAGTCCTAAATTTACTCGCCAAGACTCGCATCTTGTGCCTACGTATCCGAGGTAGGGGACAAAATCAGAGTAATTGTAGTTTCCCTCGAAAGGGAGGAAGAGAAACTTCTTGACTGTGGTCAAGGTTTCAATGGGGGATAAGCGTTCTTAAGGAAGCGCTTACGTGGAGTGCGGAGACTCCTATTCCTATGTTGTAATTGAATTGAATTAAAAGGGGTAAACTAGGTATTCCACGGCAGAAAACCTAATACGGAGTGCGGCGACTCCTTAACCTAATGCTAGGGTAAAGGGTAATTTGGTCCACGGTGGGACGCATAGGCGATTAAGGTTTTTGGAAAGTGAAAGGGTCAAAGGTAAGGACTATCGACACGGCGGTCAAACAGCTAGACCTATTCCTTCGGAATGGAAATTGAGATAAAGAATGCAAATGAAAAATTGAATAAGTGACTGAATTGAAATATAGAAAGTGCGAAAACAGTAAAGGAATTGCAAAGCGACGATATCCTCGCGTAGATTACAACCATAAAATAAAATACGAAAAAACGATTAATAACCGTACAAGTGAGAAGAACGAAAGTCGGCATAAAAGTTAGACAAAAATAAAGGGGCAAATTTGTCATTATGCGACAGTTAATTTGAAACCGAATGCGGAATGCTGCACAATTAGGTTAGACATGTTTTAAGAAAAAGTTAGGATCAGAAAAACAAAAAACTAATAGCTAAATTAATTTTAATGGATTACAAATGTTAATTTTAGAATCTTTAATAGTTAAAACTAATAGTTAAATTTTAATAGTTAAATTTTTAAATTAAATTTTAAAAATAGTTTTGATTTTAGTTTTTTATTTAAGTTTTAAAAAAATTTTAAGTTGTAAAAAATAATGTCAATTAAGTATTTAAAAAAAGGGTCTTAGTTAAATTCTTTTTTAGAAAAAAATTAATTATTATTTAATTTAATTCATTTTAAAAAGTTTTAACTTATTATGGTTAATTAAAACTAACTATAATTTAAAACTAAATAACAAAATCATAAAAAATAAAAAATAAAAAACAAAGAAAAAAGAAGAAAAAAGTACAAAAGGGGAAATGAGGTGGTGTTAGTGTTGCTGAACACTTTAGGGTTTTTGACCCTTCTCTCTTTTCCAAATGCGGCGGCTCCATTTCCTCCATTTTTGAGCTTCTTGAAGCTTTTCCTTCGTTTTTTCGCCATTTGTCATGCTTCTCCTGTCCATATGATACCTGAAAAAGAAAAAAAACACAACCGTGAGGACGATTTGCTCACCCTTTGATGGGTTCGTAGCGAATTGCACGGTGGATCACGGTGATTGTTGGACGGTTGGTGTCGAACAATGATGAGGGCTTGAGTTCTTAATTGATTCCTCTGAGTTCTTTTTCTCTGATTCCTTGTTCGTGACCGTTTGAATTGTTTCTTCGTTCTTCTTGTTTCTGATTCCTGGTCGATGGTGTTCTTGCTTCTTTTTTTGCTTATTTTTCTCATGATCCACTTTTCTCTTCTAAAAAACCTCTATGTTGAACTCGTGGGTTCTATCATGAGTTTATGATGTTCTTGAGGTTTTATATTGTGATGGATTTCACTTTCTGGGCTTGGGCACTGGTGGTTTTTCTGATGAATTTGTTGCGTTTTGTTATGTTTTTTTTTCTAGGAATTGTTTCTTGATGGTTTTGGATCCAGATAGTTGTTGCATTTGCTGGCCGTGTTTTGTGGCTGTATTGTTGGAATTTTCTGCGTTTTTAGTGGCTCTACTGTTGGGTTTGTTGCGATTTGGGAGGCACTTGGAAAAGTGTGTTGCGCTTGTGTTGGGATGATTGTTTGATCCGTTTGTAGTTCAGAATTTTTTGGGAAAATATGTTTATGACCCGTTTGGCAAAAAAATCATTTTTTTAGAATAAGTGCTTTTTCCAAAATCACCTTTTTCAAAATCACTTTTTCTCTCTCCTAGACTAAATTGGAACAGAAGTCTGTCGGATCGGTGCCGAGGTCGAAAATAAAAAGTCGGGAGCTGGCAACGACCTCGTCGTTGTTTCCCTCCCGATATACCCGATGATGAATTTTAATTGAGGGCATCAGAATACCAACAAAACTATTTCTGATTAATTCTAACTTTAGCCATTATTTTCTCTGTTGTCGATTTTCTTTGCAGGTTCGAAAAAAAGATTGAAGATGAAGGATCGGCGCGAAGACCATTTTAGAAGAATTAAGACTTTTTTAGGAATGGATTAAAAATTGTAATCATTTTTGTATATTGTAATAAAAGATATAGAATAAATAAATTCTATTTTTCTTACTAAATTGAATTTATTTCTCCGATTAAATTTCTCCAAATAATTCATCCGATTAAACTCGTCCAAATAAATTCGCTTGATTAAGTTCATTCGATTAAAACTCATCTGATTAAATCAAACTACTAACGCCATCTGATTAAACTCATCTACATAGATTCGTCGGATTAAATTTATCCAATGAAAATTGTCCGATTAAGCTTTGACGTTCCAAACTCCGAATTTGAAAATTAACCGTCTTGCACGATTTAAATCTGACGTAACCGAGTTCAAACAAATCCTTTTGCAAATTAATTAGCACCCGATATTAAAGTCATTGAATATGGCCTTGCACGGATAAGCAGAGAAATCCGATTAAATAGCAAAATGAACTTCCCGCCGCATTTAGAATTCAAATTGTATCCCAAATAATCCACAGATATTCATTATAATTTCCACGCGCACCGAAACTCCAATGTTCCTTCAAAATCGACTGTTGATTAGCAGAAAGCAGGAAAACATGCGTCTGTTAAAATAACTTCTTCAAAGCAAATTCTCGCATCGATTTAACCCGAATCCACTGATATCTCAACACATTCAGCTCCATATGGTTTAGGAATCAAACAACATTCCTGAAATCCAACTAACGATTGAATCTCGGCTCTTGAATAAAATATGCTGTGTCAAGAGAAATCTGACGTCAAAAATTGTCGTAAAATTCAACTCATCCTCATATAAGTCACATGACTCGAAGATGGAAACCCTAATTGTTCGAGGGATTCCTGATGACGACTTCGCTTCCTAAACTGTCGGCAGACTGCAAATTAATGACCTTTTTGCCCTTCGCCAATTAAATCGCACACAGTGTGATATTTCCTACACAAACCAACAGACTGAACAAACTGGTTAACGATTAGTTAGAATGCAATGCAGAATGAGATGGAAATGCAAAATGAACCGACTAATCTAAGGGTAAAATTTGGGATATGACAGTTGCCCCTATTTAAATAGCTTCACCGGATGATTTGAGCAATGTAGGCTCGAGAAATCATGGTGAAAGGGATTTAAATATGGATATCCGAAAATTTTGCCTTAGATGCAGTGATATGCAACACTAGGGACAACGAAACAGACTATAATGTTAACAATGTCGTGAATCTAATATGATGCATATGCTGAAATGATAAATGCAAGGATGCAGACGACACAATGACCCAAGGGACGGACGCGACGAACAAAACCACACTGAGGAATACGACGCACTGGTGAAATAGCACGACATTGGGGAATTCTAAAGTGACGGATCAACTGGTGCGGGCATGACCAGTTGTCACTTTAGGATGAAACGGTAAGAATGGGATCCTCAATGGAGATGGCACCGACGAGACGACCTCCACTGGGGAATATCCAAGAGTAACTGTTCAACAGTTTCAGGTGTGACCGGCCGATACTCTAGGATGAAAGGGTAAAAGGGATCCGCACGATGATAGGATCAAGTAAACAAAATGCTGGAGTTTTCAGGAATCATCAGAAAATATACAGGGTAAAGACCGGCTGTATGCCAAAATAAATGGACTTTAATGGGAAATTCCCTGATAAGTTTCTCGAGAGAGAACTGCCACCTATCGTTGGAAGGGACTTATAGGCTAAAATGAACGGATAAGCTCTCAAATAAAGATATTGTTGCTTATCTGGGAGTAATGGATGAAAAATCGATAAGCTCCTTTGGAGGGACTGTCGCTCATCTGGTGAAAATAAACTTCCATGATCAAAAGATGATTCAGCTTCTTCTTTAACTAAATGATTCATCTAGAAAAGGTAAATAAACTTCCCCACACTTCAAGGTTTGCGTGTCGTTGAATAGGTCTCAGTTTCTTCTTTTATTGGAAAAGGGTAAAATAAACCTCCCCACGCTTCGAGGTCTGGTGCCCTGAATAGGTCTCGGTTTCTTCTTTTACTTGAAAAGGGTAAAAAGGTAACGGAAACAAGCTTCTCGAGAGAGATGGCCACTTGTTTCTAGTCATAAATGAAGATAGGATAAGCTTTTCAGGCGAGAACAACCGCTTATCAATTGAAGGATGTGACGATATGATGATAGGCTTCTCAGGCGAGAACGATCGCTTGTCACTGTAAGATATAATGATAAGCTTCTCGAGCGAGAACTGTCGCATATCGACGTTGTAAAAATGTAATAATAGTGATGATAAGCTTCTCTGACGAGAACTGTTGCTTGTCAGTTGAAAGATGTAATAATTTGATGATAGGCTTCTCGGGTGAGAACTGTCGCATACCAGTTGTAAAATGTATTGATAAGATTCTCAGACGAGAATTGTCGCATATCTGTTGTAAAATATAGTGATAAGCTTCTCAGGCGAGAAATGTCGCATATCTGCAAAGGATTGTAAAGGCTCTTCTTGAAAGATAGTGCAAAATAAATGCACGTCCAGGTAGGTTCGACGACCAACGGGACCGAAATTCGATATAGAATCGAGCTAGAAAGCATCTGTCAAACAAGACTCCATTGAGGAAATGAACTCAACTGGGGATTATCTAGTCCTAGCACAGAAAGATATATGAAATAACCATCGTCCACGAGGGTTGAGCTCTGTGGGGAAATTGAAAAAAAAAAGTATTTTATGCTTAGGGCTGACGATCTACTTGGAGAGAACGGACAAACCCAATTACTCGGCGGTAACCAAAGGACGACGACAACTAGCAAACATGCCGATGCTAATGCGTATGTAAATGTGTATGAAAATGAAATGAGTATGTAATGCTTGTGCTTATGCAGATGGTGGAAAAGTGAATGGTGGAACCAGATCTGGCTTCAAAGTTCAAACTTCTCTAGGGAGCAAAAATAATCCACTTGGGGATACAGTATCATGACTTCCTCACGGGGATACGATACGACTTTACTGGAGAGTACGATACCATGACTTCATTGGAGGGATTGCTATCACGAATCATAATCAGCCAAAGAAAATCTTAGGATTAGGGACTTCAGGGGATAAAATAAATATCTGCTTCACGGGGAAGATGTAGGCCTTGGCAGCTTCGTGGATGAAAGTGTAGCAACTTTCTGGGAATAGTACCTTAACCTCTTGGGGAAACGGTACATCTGACTGGGGAAAAAGTATATCAAACTTCCCTGGGGAGAGTTCATCAGACTTACTGGGGAGAATTCACCAGACATTCCTGGGGAAAGCAACTCGACTTCTTGGGGAGAATACAACAATCTCCTGGGGAATATTTCCTGACGGAGGTAAGACAATTTCACTGAGGAACAGATGATTCCACTGAGAATGGGTCCTTAAAAACCTATATCACTAGGAGGATACTGGGGATATCTATGCAGTCTTGAGAGTCACTGGGGATTTATCAGATGGATCCCAAAAGTCTTGTCAGCTTAAATTCTTGCTGGGGACTGCGTCAGCTTAAAGTCTCGCTGAGGACTGAGTTGAAGCAATGATTAAAAAGTTCTTTTGCAACAATGAGATTTATTGGGGAATGAAGAGATCCTTCAGAGATTTCCACAAGTCAAAGAAACTTTTTATTTTCAAATGCATTTTCAAGAAAATAGTTTTAAAGTTTTGAAAAAACACTTCTCACTTTCAAAATTTTATTAACAAATAGCATTTTGCATAACAAAAATGAAATAGAGAAATTGTGAACAAAGAAATTGCATAGCAAAATGTGTATTTTATTGAAGAATGGTAGCTTGCTAAAGGCATAGCCCCATGGAAAATTACAATTTGAAATTGGCAATATGGGAAGTTGTTACATTGAATCCAACGACACCTACTGATCCTAATGACAAAGACTACCCAAAATCCCGCTTCTGACAAGAGCGATGGGACTTGGAATGGATCTCGTCTGTACAATGTATCTGCAATTCTCGGTGTCATCCGATGTAGTGAAATGCCTTTGTCCCTAACTTTTTCCTGGACCGCCCTTTCGGGTTTTCAATCCACTGGGACGCTCATTTTTGGCTAAGCCGCCCTTTCAGATTTTCGACTTAGCGAGCTGTATATTTTTTGTTTTTTCTTTTAGGCATAATATTTTCGGACTGCAATGAAGTTCACAGGGTGTGCGAGCTCTTCACCATCCATCGTTGTAAGAATTAGCGATCCTTCGGAGAAGATTGTCTTCACAACTAATGGGACTTCATGGTTGGGCATCCATTTCCCACGCAAGTCTTTGTGAACTGGCAAGATCTTCTTGAGTACAAGTTCTCCTTGGAGAAACTCATGGATTCATACTTTCTTGTCAAAGGTTCTCTTCATCCGATTTTGATATAGCTTACCGTGGCACATAGTTGTCAAGCGCTTCTCGTCGATGAGATTCAGTTGGTCAAATCTGTCCTAAACCCAATCGGCTTCATCCAGCTTGGCTTCCATCAATACCCTCAAGGAAGGTAGCTCCACTTCGATGGGGAGGACGACGTACATTCTATACACCAATGAAAAGGGGGTTGCTCATGTTGAAGTTTGCACTGTAGTTCTGTATCCGTGCAAAGCGAATGGTAACATTTCATGCCAATCCTTGTAGGTCTTGACCAATTTTTGCAGGATTTTCTGGATATTTTTGTTTGCAGCTTCAACAGCTCCATTCATCTTAGGACGTTACGGAGAAGAATTGTGATGTGCAATCTTGAAGCTGTCACACAACTCCTTCATAGTCTTATTGTTCAGATTAGTACCATTGTCTGTTATGATTCGACTTGGAATTCCATAACGACAGATAATTTCCTTCTTGATAAAGTGGGCAACTACTTGCTTGGTCACATTGGCGTATGAAACAACTTCTACCCATTTGGTGAAGTAGTCAATAGCAACTATAATGAATCGGTGACTGTTGGAAGCTTTCAGCTCAATTGTCCCAATCATGTCAATGCCCCACATTGAGAATGGCCATGGTGAAGTTAAAATGTTCAACGGTGTCGGCGGTACATGCATCTTGTCAGCATAGATTTGGCACTTGTGACATTTCCTGGCATATTGGATACAGTTAGATTCCATGGTTAACCAATAATATCCAGCTCTCAAGATTTTCTTGGATATAACATAACCTTTGGCGTGAGTTCTAAAGGTTCCTTCGTGAATCTCTTGAAGTAACATGTCGGCTTCACGTCTGCCAACACATCTGAGCAGAACCATGTCGTAATTTCTTTTGTATAACACATCATTACTGATGAAGAATCTGGATGCCGGTCTTCTCAAAGTCTTTTTGTCAAGATTGATAGCATCGGCTGAATACTCTTGCTTGAGCAGATAGTTCTTAATGTCATGAAACCAAGGATTTTCATCAACCTCATCTTCTTCAATCACCAAACAATAGGCGGGCTCAGTCTTGCGTTCAATTCGAATGAGTGGTGACTCATTAACAAATCTGACTTTCCACATTGATGCTAACATGGCTAGAGCATCGACAATATGATTCTCAGATCTCGGAACATGCTTAAACTTGATCTCATCAAAATACTCAATCATTTCAACAATGTAGGCTCTATAAGGGATTGACTTTTCATGTTTGGTCTCCCGTTCGCCTTTCACTTGATAGATAACCAAAGCTGAATCTCCACTCACCTCGAGAAGTTTGATTCTGAGGTCAATAGCTGCTTCGAGGCCAAGAATGCATGTTTCATATTCGGCGATGTTATTTGTGCATTCGAAGTCTAACCTTGATGTCAATGGAGTATAGCCACCTGTTGCGGTGAGAATAGGATATCAAATTATTAATTAATTTGAATCACATCTTTAGTTCACAACCGATCTTTGATTTATCCGAAGGAAAAAGTCAAAAGAAGGAAAACCTAATTTTGCATCGTAAACAATGCGGGGGAGAGACCTAGGTAAAGGGTTGGTTAAGCTTAGGGAAGATACTAGCACCCTAAACTTCTGTAGTACTCTACAGGAACCTTTTGTTTATAGTTTTCTATTTACTTTATTATTTTCTTGAGGTATATACTGAGCTAAGGGTTAAGAGTGAAAGAGACCTAAGGGTTAGTCCTAAGTTTACTCGCCAAGATTTGCATCTTGTGCCTACGTATCCGAGGTAGGGGATGGAATCAAAGTAATCGTAGTTCCCCTTGAAAGGGAGGTTAGAAACGTCTTGACTGTGGTCAAGGTTTCAATGGGGAATAAGCGTTCATAGGGAAGCGCTTACGTGGAGTGCGGCGACTCCTATTTCTACGTTGAAATAGTTAATTGAAACTAGGGTAAACTAAACGTTCCACGACGAGAAACCCTAAAACGGAGTGCGGCGACTCCTTAACCTAATGCTAGGGTAAATGGCATTTTCGTCCACGGTGGGACATCTAGACAAATCAGGGTTTTGAAATGGTCAAGGTTTAGGGTTATTGACTCGGCGGTCAAACTGCTGAACCTAATCCTTCAGAGGGTTTTGACGGTAAATTGATGTGAATGACGAATAATTACATGGCAGTTAAAATAGAAGAAAATATGAAAGCAATAAAGAAAATTGCAATGCGACATTACTCACGTAAATTACAAACCAAAAAAATGCAAGAAATATAAAAGCGACAATGTCCTCGCATAATTACAACCCAAATAACGTAAAAATAATGACGGAATAATAGGCGACGATAGCCTCGCATAATTACAACCGTGAAAAATGACATATGGAGAATAAAAGGATTAATAATCAATGTCAAACGAGAAAACGATGAAAGTTAGATGAAAATTAAACGGGAAAGGTTAGGAATTTTAGAACTTTTTTTTAGGTGAGGGTGCAATTAGAAATTAAAAGTGAAATGTTAGAAATTTATTAAGAAAAAGTTTAAATTAAAAAGTTAGAGTTTTAAAAAATTAGAAAATTATGATATCTAAAAAAAAAGAAATTAAAGTGCTAGGATCTTAATTTAAAAAAAAAAGTGTTAGAATTTAAATTTAAAAAAAGGTTAATGTTAATCTAGAAAAAAAGGTTAGATTTGATTAAAAAAAAGGTTAATTTTAATTTTAAAAAAAATTAGAATTATTATTAAAAGGTGTTAATTCTAAGTTATAAAAAGGTTATGTTTTTAAAATTATAAAAAGAGTTATTACTAATTACAACTATTAAAAAAAATAAGATAAAATAAATAACAAATAAAATAATAAAATGAAAATAAATGAAAAAGAAAAAAGAAAAGGAATTAATAAGAGTGGGGAGGGTTATGCAGGAAACTTTGCTCTATTAGGGTTTTCATTATTTATGCCTTCTTCTTCTCCCTAGCGCCGGCGGCGCCCGTCTTCCCCCATGGATGCCTTTTTTTGAAACTTTCCTCTTCTCTCCTGCTTCGCCTTCGTCTGTTCATACCTGAAATCAAATAAAACAAAACCAAACCCATTAATATCATAATCTTACGTTTTGGGTTTTTGATGACGGTGTTTCAGCGGCGAGGTGATGAAGCTTCTTCTGAGGCTCTTTGCTTGGTTGTTGTCCGCCGGTGGTAGTGAGGCTCCAAAGGGTCCACGACCGCCGTTGGATGATCCTTGTTGGTGGATCTTCTGAGTTTTTCTCAAAACTCTCTTCTTCTTCTTCTGATGACCTGTTCTTGATTTTCTGATGTTAATGAAGTTTTCTCCCATCACTTATGTTTATATAGGTAACAAATTAGGGTTAACTCTAAACTAATGCCCATTTTAAAGCCCAACTTAGATAATTATTTAAAACTAAATAAAAATAAAATAAAATAAAAATAAAATTAAAACTAATAATTCTATTTATTTATTCTAACTATTTAAAAAAAATAAAAATAATCGAAATTCAAATAAATAAAAGTCGGACGCCCAAGTGCTCGAAAAAATAAATCGAGTATACTAAAATGATCAGCGTGAAATATACAACTCGAAAAAAATACACCGTTTGGTCATATTTTAGAATAATTTTTGACCCGTTAAAATGCTCAAACTGATCAAAATGCGACGAGAAATTGTCGAAAAATTAAAACGAAAACGTCGGATTAAACTACGCGAAACGTAGATCAATATAATTGACGTCTGCAAACTCGATCTTTTTAATTTTTCTGTCCACCAATTTTACGCATAATTGAGATTCAGTTTGACTGGTTTGTCTGTAATTCCGACAAGTTTATTTCAGCTGATAAATTGGGTATTATGAAAAATGACAGACATGATATGCTATATAGGCAATGCAAAAAATATGAGGGTAAAATTTGGGGTGCAATTAATAATTTGATATCCTATTCTCATTGCAACACCACCTTTTGGATTCATCAAAACGGCGCGTATGCCATGCCCACTGCAATTTGAGGAACCATTAAACATCATCTTCCACCAGAGACCCGGCTCGGGACCTTCATCGGGACCTGGCTCTTCGCAATCCTTCACCAACATAATTTCTTCGTCGGGAAAGTCAAACTTGAGAGGCTCGTAGTCTTCGACCGACTGGTCTGCAAGATAGTCTGACAAGATACTTCCTTTGATAGCTTTCTGAGTCACATACTGGATGTCATATTCTGATAACAACATGTGCCAATGGGCGAGTCTTCCGGTCTGAGCAGGCTTTTAAAAAATGTACTTTATCGGATCCATTTTTTAAATTAACAAAGTAGTATTACAAATCATGTATTGCCTGAGACGCCTAGCAGCCCATGCTAGCGCACAACAAGTCTTCTCCAAAAGCGAGTATCTATTTTCATAATCAGTAAACTTCTTGCTCAAGTAGTAAATGGCATGTTCCTTTCACCCAGTCTCATTGTGTTGCCTAAGTACGCAACTCATAGACTTCTCAAGAACAGTAAGATACATGAAAAGTGGTCTTCCCGGAACGGGAGGAATCAAGATAGGGGGCTCTTGCAAATAATTGTTAATCTTTTCAAAGGCTTGCTGACAATCAGAATTCCAATCAACAGTCTGACCCTTGCAAAGCAACTTGAATATCGGTTCACAAGTGGCAGTCATGTTAGAGATGAATCTGGAGATATAGTTCAATCGTCCGAGAAAACCTCTTACTTGTGTGTCAGTTTGCGGAGATGGCATGTCTTAAATGGCTCGAACTTTATCAGGATCTACTTCGACTCCTCGTTGGTTAATGATAAAACCAAGTAGCTTTTCGGATCTGACACCAAAAGTACACTTAGCAGGATTCAGTTTCAACTGGTACTTTCTGAGTCGTTCAAACAGTTTCACTAAATGATCCAAATGATCCTCTTCGTTCTGAGATTTGGCAATCATATCATCCACATAAACTTCGACCTATTTGTGCATTGTCATGAAAGAGAGTTGTCATGGCGCGCTGGTAGGTTTCCCCTGCGTTCTTCAAACCGAAGGACATAACTTTGTAACAGAAGGTTCCCCAAGGAGTAATGAGTGTGGTCTTTTCTCTGTTGGCTGGATCCATCTTGATCTGATTGTAACCGGAGAAACCATCCAAAAATGAGAAGACTGTAAAGCTGGCTATATTATCGACAAGAGTATCAATATATGGCAGAGGGAAATCGTCTTTTGGACTAGCTTTGTTCAAATCTCTGTAATCTACGCACATTCTGACTTTACCGTCCTTTTTGGGCACTGGAACAATGTTGGCAACCCAATCAGAATACTTCACAACTGCAAGGAAACCTGCATCCAACTGTTTCTTAACCTCATCTCGAATCTTCAAATCCATGTCAGGTTGTGTTCTTCGAGTTTCTGCTTGATAGGTGGACATTCTGGCTTAAGTGGCAATTTATGAACAACAATATCTGTGTCTAACCCGAGCATATCTTGATACGACCATGCAAAGACATCAACATACTCTCTCAAAAGCTTGATCAATCTCTGCTTGACATCGACCCTAAGTATTGTACCAACATTGACTTCTCTTTTGTCTTCATCTATGCCAAGATTAATCAAATCTACCTGCTCTTTGTACGGTTGAAGTTCTGTGTATTCGTACTCAACCAACTTTTCCAGTTCGATGGGTACTTCAAAATCTTCTTCACCCTCATCTTCGGCTTGATAAATGGGTGAATCCTAGTCAGGAGTGACAGTAGATTCATTGGATTCAACAAGGTTTGTAATGTCACTGCATGTTGGAAGGCTTATTTTATTAAATGTTCAAAAGAAAAATGCAAGAGAATAAAATGTTTTTTTTTGTAGTTTTTGAAAAGATTGCCAATTTCATTTTAAAAGGTGAAAACGAAAAAATGCTAATGAAACAAAGTGGAATTGAAAAAAAATGTGTTTATTAATAACTGTTTTAAAAGTGAAAGGTGGCCTTACAAATTAATCCAATAGCCTTGGGCAGACTATGGATTTGAAAACATAAATGAAACATTAAATTACTTTGACATAGGAAAAATAACAGGAATCTCTATAGCCTCCCAGTTGCTCAAAGTTGCATCGCTCTTGAATACCAGGTTGCTTAGGTCTTCATCTTCATCATAGTCACTAATAGCATTAACTTGGAAGCCTCCTCTGACAAACACTTCTTGAATAATCTTCGGACGTCCTTTGATAGATGTAGAAGCTTTATCATGAGTTGGTTTCTAACCCAACCTGTGGCGACCAGTCTTGGTTTTGATGTCGATTACTTCACCCTAACCTTTAGGAATTCCTCTGTCGATCGTTGATCTGGTGCTCTTTAGAGATGCAAAAGATGGATTACTCTGGCCCTCTACAGTCTCTTCGACTTCCAGCAAAACAACATTGGCGATCTCAAGTGCTTGGAAAGAAGCTTTCAAGGTGTCTTCATCAGCCTCTATATAACGGAAATAAGATAAATTCCTGACCATCAAATCCTCCTCACCATGTATGATAGCCAGCTTGTCGTCGACCACAAACTTCATCTTCTGATGCAGAGTTGAAGTTACTGTCCCAGCGGTGTGGATCCAAGTTCTTCCAAGCAGACAGTTGTAATTGGGATTAATGTCCATGTCTTGGAAAGTGATGTTGAAAACATGTGGGCCAATCAGGATCGGAAGTTCCACTTCTCCAATCATAGATCTGCAAGAACCATCAAAAGCTTTGACAATTAAGGAAGTAGGATTTACCACACTCTCTTTGTAGGCGAGCTTGCTAAGAACTCTCTTGGGTAGGACGTTCAGAGATGAACCAGTATCCATAAGTACCCTTGACAAATTATCCTCTTGACACTTCACTGAGATATGTAAAGCGCGATTGTGATTCGGGCCCTCTTGCGGTAGCTCTTCATTGTTGAAGCTGAGAGTATCACAGGCGGTAATATTGGCAATCACACTATCAAATTGATCAGCGTAATGTCCTGAGTGACATGAGCTTGATTCAATACCTTCTGCAAAGCAGCTCTATGAGTGGTTGAACTCATCAACAAAGACAAGATAGAGATCTTCGAAGGAGTCCGGTGAAGTTGATCAATAACTTTATAATCACTCTTCTTAATAATCCTCAGAAACTCAGCATCTTCATCATTTGTAACCACTTCTTTACCCTTATCTCGGGCAGACATAACAGTAGTGGTAGTTGTTTCCTTATGCGGAGCCTCATTGAAACGGGGAGTATAAATGCGACCACTGCAAGTCATCCTGCTTGCCCCAACTATGTTGGTCACACTTTCGCTATCAGTCTTTACTTCTTCCCTTGGAATGACCTTTCCAGATTCTTTGTCAATCATGGTCACGTCATACTTCCAGGGTACAGCTTTAGGATCGCTGAAAGGAAACAGACTTGGCTTCTGAATAATTATTGGCTTCGGCTGATCCATTATAGGAGTAACAGGCTTCGAGATATTGAATACTGGTTTGGCAGAACTTTCCCCTAGTAATTTAAACACTGGCACCTTACCCTTTGGTTATGGCAAGTTGAAGACAGGCTCAATCACAACAATTTCTTCCTTCTTCACCTTGTTAACTACTTGCAGAAAACCGTCGTCAATCAAATTCTGAATATCCTTCTGAACCAATAAACAACCCTTGGTACAGAAGTCACAACTTGTACAATCAATATGAGAAGCAGATACTAAACCGGCTTCAAACAACTTTGAATGGAAAACCCTGAGAGGAGTCTTGATCTGAGAAACATCAAGAATAATATTTTCATCGGACGAATCATCAATTGCATTAACAGTCCCATGGTTGGGCAGAGGGTTATTCTTGACATTTGGTCGAGGTTCATCAAAAGACAAAATTTTATTTTCTATCAAATCTCGGACAATGTTCTTAAGAGCATAACAATTCTCCAAATCATGGTCAGGCGTACCCTCATGAAATAAACAATGAGCGGTTGCATTGTAATTGGCAGGCAAATGATTGGGAGGTGGACCCAAGGCCCGGGTAACAATCAGACCTTGTTGCACCAAGGAAAGGTACAACTCGGTAAAATTCATCGAAATCGGAGGACAAGGCTTGTACTGTCTCCTATTCGAGCCACCCTGGCGAGGTGCCTGATTCCTCGGCTGTTGATAGGAAGGAGTGTTGTGCGCTTGTTGATAATTAGGAGGAGGTTGTTGATAAACTGGAGGTTGATAAACAGGAGCCTGTTGCACAGGCTGATAAGCGAGATCTTGTTAAGCTGGTTGATTGAAAGTAGGTGCCACAACAGCTACATAAGGTTGTTGAACATACTGAACCGGATAACCCTGAGGTTGAGCATAATTTTGTTGGTGTTGATACTGTTGATTTCTTCGTCTACCTGAAGATACAACATTAGTCTCACCTTCCTTCCTCTTTTGAGAGTTGAAGGAAGACTTCTTCGCTTGGTCCTTTGAGCTTGAACTGCCAAAAGCACTTGACATTTTTCCACTCTTCAGAGCCAATTCAACTTTAACATCGACAACAATGATGTCAGAGAAATTAGTAGTCACACTTCCAACCATTCTTTCATAGAGTTCTGGTCGAACGGTATCAACGAACCAGTCAGCTAATTCCTTTTCAGTCAAAGGAGGTTCGACTTACGAAGCTATCTCTCTCCACCTTTGAGCATATTAGTTGAATGATTTTGAACTTCTTTGTGACATACTCAACAATTGTCTTCTGTCAGGAGCCAGATCCATGTTATACTTATAATGTTTAATGAAAGCATCAGATAAATCTTGGAAAGACTTAATGCGAAACTAATCCAAGGTTAGATACCATTTGAAGGACGCACCCTTCAGACTGTCTTGGAAGTAATGAATCATCCGTTTATCATTCTCCACGTGAGCGGCCATCCTACGGTAGCACATTATCAGATGTTTCTTTGGACAAGTAGTACCTTCATAGTAATCGAAGTTCATAGTTTTAAACTTCAGCGGAATAACCAGACCGGACACCAAACAGATATCTTGGGCAGCAGCACCAAAGATTTGGTCACCTTCCATCTTCCTTAACCTCTTGTCAATAGTATCAACCTCCTCACGAAGCTTGTCACATAGTTCGTATCCCTCATCATTATCATCGAGGATCTCATACACAGGCTCATTAAAATACGGTTGCACACGGGTGTGAACAGTAGTTGGTGCAAAAGTATGAACAACTCGAGGAGCTTCGGAAACCAGAGGAACAGTTTGTTGAACTGGTTGAACAACAGGAACAGTTGGTTGAACTAGTTGGACAGTAGGAACATCAACGGGAGGAGGCACGAAACCGGGCTGAAGAGCATAAGGAGGTACATTCGCAGCAGTAACAGTCGATGGAGGATCCACAATAGTAGTGGCAATCTTAGAGACGACAGTAGGCTGAGTATCCATCTTTGCATTCATAACCTATAACAGCTCCATGATCTATCCCATATTTCCTCGAAGGTCTTCAAGTTCATTGTTGATACGGTCCACCTCTTGAATTTGTTCTTCCATCCTTCTTCGAGCTTGGGCTCTAGTGTTATATCGGTGCAGAGAACTCAGGGTGACGAAACTGGAAGGCAAGAGAACTAAGAATGAGAAACCGGGAGATAAATGCAATGCAAGAATATGATGCTAAGATGCAGAATGCAGATGAAATAATTTCATGAAATTCAAATATTTACGAATATTGCAGAACACCAAAGAAACTTTTATTTATTATTTTTTGAAAAATGAATTACAAATAAATATTCTTGAAATGAAATCTTAACAAAATAGCTAAATAAAAGCTAACAAAGTCCTAAGGAAGCATTGTCCACAACTTTAAGGAGTAGGCGGAGCTTTGGAGGAAAATGAATCCTCGTAGATCCTTCTCCTCTTGTAGGAAAGTACCTCTTCATTCTTCGACTGAAGTTTCTTCTGAAGCTCGGCATTCTCACTGATGACAACCTGATATTTGTTCTTCCATGCTTCTGCCTCATGTTGTGCTTTTCTCAAAACGATCTTCAGCTCTTCAGCTTCGGACATGAACACTAGAACATGTTCCCTTTTTGGAGGCAAGGAATCTTGACGAGGATAAGGCATCTTTAACTTGATGGCTCTTTCTTGGACCCAATGAAGATATGGTTCCATGGACACGCAATTAGGCTTTCCCAGACTGTCTCTACCCTTCTTGTGCAAATGACGCCAAGCGAACACAATCTTATCTTGAAGCTCTTTATTGTATTTGAAAAAGATTTTCTCTACATGAACACTCTTAGGTGGTTCCTTCAATGGATATCCTAGCTGTCGGCGAGCTAGAACCGGATTATAGTTGATTCCTCTATTAAGACCAAGTAAGGGTACGTTGGAAAAGTCTCCACAACCATCAATGATTAATGTTCCATCGTACATACGGTTATACCAATCAATATCCGAGTGAGTTAGAGCCATAACCCTTTGTGACCAGCGTCCTTTATCGAGATCCCAAAAAGGAACAGACTTAGGAAAGTGCGAAATAAACCACTTGTATAATAAACGCACACAACAGGTGATCATACCTCCACCATGGAAGTTTCGGAGATGCACGGAATGGTAAGCATTAGCCAATAAAGTTGGTACATGATTACTCTTCATAAAGATCTTGATGGCGTTGAGAT
The DNA here is from genome assembly GCA_963859935.3 of Lathyrus sativus. Taxonomy (NCBI): domain Eukaryota; kingdom Viridiplantae; phylum Streptophyta; class Magnoliopsida; order Fabales; family Fabaceae; genus Lathyrus; species Lathyrus sativus. The sequence goes on from OZ012738.1 coordinate 524,848,723, forward strand.
CAACGAGGCCTTCAAAACTTGGGAAAAGTATCACTCCATAAATAAGTAAGGCGAGAATTTCCTCAAAGGTAACCATGCTCAAATGATCAGCGTAGTATTAGGCTTTCTTGATCAAGAAGTTTGTAGGTAACCCAAAAGTCTCAACTTTGGTAATCATATTGTTCTTGATGTCGGATACCTTCAGATATATGGCTCTAGCAATGTCCTATTCTTTAGGGTTCACCTCCAAGAAAGGGAAAGGAGACTCCTCTAGAATAGGTATACGAACTAGATAAGAGTATTCTTCTAAGGTAGGCAATAGCTGATAATCTGGGAAAGTAAAGCAGTGATAATCTGGATCGTAGAATTGTAGCAAAACAGAAAGAAGTTTGTCGTCCACTTGAAGTCTTAACAAAGATAACAACTTTCCATATTTGTTTAGGAATCCTTCTTGATCTTGAACCAAAGCTCCTAACTTCCTTAGGTCATCCAACTTAAGACTCTTAAAAGAATATTTCAAAGTATTTTTCCTACTGTAATCTATGGTATCCTGCAATGTTCGTAAATAAGGTTTGAATTCCATGAAACTTAATACAATGTAATGCTTTATGGATGCAATGCACACATACACACGAAAGTCCTAGGTTAGAGGAACAATGAGTGGAGTCAAGGTCTACCCTTCCCCATAAGGTATGTACTACAGGTTAGTTGTACCTGCAGAATAAGGTTCTAAAGAAGTGCCCAAAGTCATCAGTCCATCTTTCGGATATTATCAATTTCCCGACTGACTCGGTGGTTAATAATATTCTCAAGAGAACCTCTTTTGAGTGTAGCATCACGTAGAAACTATTTTGGGATTACTCCCTCATAGTCCTCACACTACGTCCTAGATAAGGCCAAAGTGGTGTTAAGGTACTACGGTCCCCAGTATCACAGACTCCTAGCCGAAAATAGTAAGTGTTTTCACGACTATACTCGTTCAACAGAACTATTTTTCAGGAGGGCCTCAACTGAGCGATGATTCTCAAGTCAGCTTGGTCGGGACTCACTCCCTATAAGCCTCGTCGAATATATCACCTTCCTATAATAATGTCACTCAAGTCCGGGTGTAAGACTTATCTCACAATAATGGATACCCCACGCAAGGTACAATATATAAACATATAAGCAGGCAAATAATGAAGCAAATAGCAAAAATAAACAAAGTAGGGGTAACCCTTAAAAGTTAGGACAATTTTAAGTTGGTCTTAGTTATATTCTTTTTTAGAAAAAAATTAATTATTATTTAATTTAATTCATTTTAAAAAGTGTTTAACTTATTATGATTAATTAAAACTAACTATAATTTAAAACGAAATAACAAAATCATAAAAAATAAAAAATAAAAAACAAAGAACAAAGAAGAAAAAAGTACAAAAGGGGAAATGAGGTGGTGTTAGTGTTGCTGAACACTTTAGGGTTTTTGACCCTTTTCTCTTCTCCAAATGCGGCGGCTCCATTTCCTCCACTGTTGAGCTTCTGGAAGCTTTTCCTTCGTTTTTTCGCCATTTGTCATGTTTCTCCTGTCCATATGATACCTGAAAAAGATTAAAAAAAACACAACCGTGAGGACGATTTGCTCACCCTTTGATGGGTTCGTAGCGAATTGCACGGTGGATCGCGGTGATTGTTGAACGGTTGGTGTCGAACAATGATGAAACTGCTTTCTAAACGTTTTTCAGTTCGTTTACGTCACGTAAATATTTAGTAGCAATCTACAATTCATCAACAAACAACAATAGGAAAATAAAGACCCACCATCAGGGCTACTAACATAAACACAATAATCATACTTCTATCTTTTGTAGTAATCTGAATATGTGTGAATCAAAGCGCTTGTATCATTTCCTTGGAGACTGATTTAAATCATGTAAAAACCTATTCAATTTGTAGACTAGATTTTCATATTTAGTGTTCCTGGAGCCCCTGATTGCTCCATGTAAATTTTTTCATCTAGATTATTATGAAGAAATGATATCTACTGATCCATTTGTTCTAAATTGTTCTAGTTTTCTACCAAAACTAACACTTCCTATATAGAAATATGTTGAACAACTGAAGAAAAAATCTTATCATAGTCAATCTTATTTTGCTATGAGTACCTTTTTTCTACAAGATGCGTTTAACTTTCCCCTTTTTTATTATTACTATTGATTTTCTCTTAGGGTGTGTTTGGTTCGGGGTAGATGGAGGGGAGGGGAGGGGAGGGGAGGGGAAATTTTTAATTAAATATGTTTGGTTCAAATTTTAGGAGGGGAGGGGAGGGGAGCAAAATCCCTCCAAAACACACTTTTTGGTTCCCTCCGAATTGGGGGGATTTGGAGGGGAGGGGAGGGAATATGAGTTTTGATATTTAAAAATTATTATATTTACTAAAATATCCTCAGTTTAATTTCAGTATTTCAAAACTATTTGTTATCTTTTGTGTTACTATTTTTTCTCGATTGTTTTCATCAACTTATTATAATTGTTCTCCACCTTCAAATTATTTTATAATTTTTATAATTAATATAAATCATAATCATTGTCTTTTTTTTATAAAAAAAATTATGTTTCGTTATATTTGTTTTTTTCTTTTAATTTTGTTATGTACTCTATCATATTTTCTTTTATATCAAATTGTAAACCATATTATTTTATTAATAAGTTATTTTATATATTTGTTTTGTTATATGATTCATCACAATTTAAACGATGTTATTGGCATATAGTTTAATTTATGTTGAAAAGTTATAAGTCGAATCGATTGTACTCGATTTTTTAACTTTATGTGACAAATAAATACTTTTGTAATCACTCAATATTAGAAATTTTATTACCAACAAAAATACGCAGGAATTTTTCACATTTTAATATCATATGACTTATATAAGATCATAAGGATAAAAATGTAAATTATTAATAAAACCCCTCCCCTCCCCTTCTGAACCAAACACATTTTTAATTAAAATCCCTCCCCTCCCCTCCCCTCCTCTCTTTTGAACCAAACACTTATTTGATTAAAAAATTCCCTCCCCTCCCCTCCCCTCCCCTCCCCTTCATTAAAATCCCTCCCCTCCCCTCCCCCTCATTTGAACCAAACAGACCCTTAAACAACCACTTAAAACATATGACATTTTTCCTCTTAGAAAATTGAACAAGCTATCATGTCTATTTTTTCTTTAATTACCTCATTTCCTTCGTTATTCTCATCCATTTATCTTACTTAAGGCTAGCTATAACCTCTTGAATGATAGAAGGGTCTCCAGAAATAGTAAAAAGTGCACAAGTCGTCAAGTCTTCATACTCATATAGTTGTGGTGGCTTTGTTGAATGGTGTTCTCTATCACGTACAAGAATATAATCTTGTACTCTACCCGAAACTTCAGGTTTATGATCAATTTCAATATTAGAGCATAATTTCTTTTGTGGTTCAGAGGCTACCTACATATTATTTACTGGTGGCAAATCAACATCCATCTAAATCATTAATTTGCTGAAAGTTTCTCTTTCAAATTGTGACACATATATTGCAATTGAGTGTTTTAATAGTAACTATTAATCAAAAACAACATCTTTACTGATTACCATCTATTTTATCAGATCTCATAACTTGAACCGGTCACACCTTTTGCATAACCCACTCACATCACATATATGCATATAAGTCGGACATTAAAAAATCCTTAAATTTTCAAGATTAATAGAACTACATGTCCATATCTTCTTTGTAACTCTCCCTTCTAATGAAGCATGTGGTTACCTTTTGATAAAATAACATGTTAACTGCCTCTGCGTAGAAACCTTTTCATATTCCAACATTTATTAAGAGATATATTTTCCATTAAACTAACGAACTATTCATCAAGGTTAATGATGTGGGTAAATAACACTTGTGGGAGAGATTAATGAGTTCAAGTGTGGATGGTTAAGCTGCACATCAACTAAAAATGATCGAAATGTTGGATATATAAGATAGCACATCCATATTCCCATTTCCTTAAAGTTTTGGACTGATATGTGGTGTCAAAATTTCTTTGATCATGGACGTTTAATCCATTCACACTCCCGACATTCTCCAGACTCCTAAACAAGTTTCAATGCCCAGTTTGTAAATATAACACTATTCAGATTTTTTTTATTCATAACCTGCTTTACCATTGTTCCGCCCACGATCTTGACTTCATTTCTTTCATGCAGATTATCTCCTTGAGTTCCTTCCTCTATAATTTATCTCCTTTGAGTGGAGACAAAAATGTAGCAGCAGTAATCACATTAAGACTGATATTTTTTTCATATGAGAGAAGTCACAGAATTTAATAAAGGACATATCAAAATAATTGTCTTTTCTTTATCATCAATCTTCACCTAGTTTCACCAAATCAATTATTATGTTGTTGAAGACATTGACATGTTGCAAATCGAATCCACTTGCATCTTTAAATTGTATAGTCACTGATTCAAAAATAATTTATTCATCAACATCTTTGATATATACTAACTTCAATTGTCTCAAACTTCTTTGCGGCGTCTTAAGTCTAAAATATATTACATCACCTCGTCTTAAACAAATAGTTAAACCAATTATTTGGCCTTCTACTTCATTTTGGTTCAATTAATATCATCCATGTCAATCGATTTCGTCTCAGACATCACCTTCTACAAACTTTAATGAGCCAATAAATCTTCAACCCTCCTTTAACCTAATCTAAAATTACTCATCTAATCTTCATCTAATACTTAAACCTAAAACACCTTTGGAGTTTCCAAATATTATATTTCTATTTATCTTAATACGAATTATGCTCAACCATATTTAATCAAGAAAAAGACTTTCATGCTCAACCATATTTAATCAAGAAAAAGACTTTCAACTGTACTATTTATATGACCGGCCTAGACTGTTAAGAATTAAGAATAGCTACAAAGTTTGAATGCTTAATCTGTTCAGATAGCCGGCCTAGCCTTAGTTAAGAATAGCTCCAAAGTTTGAATGCTTGATACAATAAGCTTACCACTAATTTGAATGCTTGATATCAATGGCATTCCTACTAATTAGCATTTTCGCTTGCCTAAGGTAGGCAATGGAATAGCAAACCAATTTCAATCAGCTAAAGCACACTTCAGTTTATCTTTACACGTGGTTTCCTCTTTTTCCTATTAAGATGTTAAAATGATCACTTAATGCAAAACACTTATTCAAGGATGAAAAGACAGAACAGTTTATACCCCCACCCCAATCAGTGGTTTTTTCATTTTACACAATATTCTAAGAATACCATACTAATTTATGTTTAGATCAAAGAATACCGAACTAATTTAAGTTGTTTCTTGCAAATTTCACCTTCTCTAACAATCGATGGTATTAAGTAAAATTTGGCAATTGGCATTGCTATTGCATAACCCAGTGTGAAGCAATGCACGATTATCCATTCACTATTTTTACAAATGATCCGACAGTGACACTAATATGTATGAATCTAGTGAATAAGCAAACGTGGTTAATTTCTGGGGACAAGGGATTACTAAACTCAATCAACTGGTTTCAAAACCAACTATTACTTTGCACAATTTAAACAGAATACAACACAGTTAGACAATTTAAACAGAAAAACAAAAACTTTACAAACAAATTGTTCGTTATCTCTCCACAAACTGCATCACAAAAACTTTACAAACAAATTATTCGTTATCTCTCCACAAACTGCATCACAAAAACTTTACAAACAAATTGTTCGTTATTTCTCCACAAACTGCATCACAGTACTAAAATAAAAGCACTTAAATGGTTCTAGTCATCATCTCTCCTCTTCTTCTTTCTTTCATTTCTTTCATTTTTCTCGGCTGAATTCTTCAACTGTGAAAAGAAAATAGAAACTTTGTCAATACAAATCATCTGAATTCTGAAACAACAAAGAATAATGCAAACTAAGAAACATAAAATGTTGGGTCCAACTCACCAATATAACAAGAATCCGCACAAAGATTGCAGCCAAATCAGTGAATAGGGTCAATGCATGCTTCACATAATCCAGATCACCCAAGTGAGCTTTTTCAATAATTTCTTGGGTGTCTACTACAATGTAGCCCACAAACACCAGAAGCCCAAAATACAACTGCAAAGGAGCAATTAAGAACACGGTAAGATATTTTATTACTAGGCATATTATATATGAATCACGACTCCGACATAGACACCTACTCACGACACCGATAATGTAAAAAACATAGAACCCTGAATTAAAAATTCTAATAAGATAATGTCGATAATCTTCATTGATTGCATTGCTTCAAATATATATAATCTTTTAGATGTGTGAGGTTTGTCCTTTAAGATAGGTTGAAGAACAAGAAAAGCATTGTTTTTTTTTTAAACATTTGTTTGAATTGTTCGATTGTATGTGTTGCGAGTATTGGGCACTGATTCAAAGAGTATCTAAGGAAAGAAAAAACTATTTTTTTGGAAACTTTTTCAAACACCTGTCGTAAGTGTTGGATTCAGCAACACACGCCTAAGGAGTCATAGCAAATTATGAATACAAATATTATTACTAAGTTTGTAGCAATACAGCAATACACTAGCAAGAATGGTAACATAATTCACTTACCTCAAACTGAAAGAGAGCAGTAGATCCCCCAAAGATAGAGGAAGCAAAATGCAACCACATGAGAATAGACAGCCCAGAAGAAAGCAAGCCACCAAGGTAGAGATACTCCCTACGCTTTGCAACCAAGGCGGCTGCTGAGAAACATGCAAAGACCAAGGAGGTTGCCACAAATGCAGTAACAATAAGACTGGAACAATGAAAGAAAAATGTCATAAAATCATCCAAAACTCAAAATCAGCCCGCTATCATATAAGCCACTAGAACCAAAATTGTTCCACCCCAAAATAGTCTCAGTAAATTTAGACTAACGATAATTTATATACAACACTTTTTTAAAAGACAAAGCCGTGAAAATTCTCACACCTTCCGGAACAAAAATGCACAATACTAATAACACTAATCAACAAAAGCACTTCGAGTTGCAATAAAGTCATACCTAGCATCAATAACAATAGCCAAATCAATCAAGGGTCCAATAGAGGCCCCTTGAAAGAAAGCCGAAGCCATCAACAAATACACTCTCTTTCGCTGCAAATAAGAAACCAACAAAAAAGAGTGAGACCTAAAACCCAATCACAAACTAACAAAACATAACTACTTGCTAATTCAAATTCACACCTCTTCAAAAGGAGGCGTAGATAACAACCAAATCATGGTTCCAATACCCGCCACCGTGGTAAGAAAACCTCCAATATTCCATAACACATGAATAAACGCTCCAACAGCTGAAGCAGCAATAGCACAGCACAATGTAAAATAAACCTGCAACAGATTCCATATTACAATAAGGGTACTTTCGTCAATTTGTTAAAATGAAATTAGGAGAGAAATTAGTTAATTAATTACCAGTTTGATGTGATTCTGAACGACGGGGGAGATTTGACGGAAGTTTTTGAGGGAATCGTAATTCCAGCGGTTTCTTGAAGAAGATTGGGAATCGAAGAATGAAGTAAACGCGTCCATTGCGGTTTCGATGAGGCGGAAGATATTGCGAAGTAAAAACAATTGCGATTGATTGAGGACTAAGAAAATGCGAATTTATAGTGTGCTGGAGAGAGACCGCGAAATTTCCAGTTTATTCTAGACCTGATCGGTAATATCCTAACGTTTTTGGCATTTTCTATTCATCTCCAAAGTCAAAAGTTTGTTTTATTGACTAAATTTAAAGTAAATTGGTTTTAAAGTTTAATTTTTATTCTTTAATAAGTTAACATAAATGACATGGTATAGAATTGTGTTCACTAAAATTAATTAAATGTTCGATCAAAAAATACTAATAGCCCTAAATGTTGATATTTTTTTAATTAGGTGTAAAATTGAATTATTCCCTCCTTCTATTTCTTTTTAAATGTCATTTAAAAATATTTTTTTATTTTTTTAATTATCACTTACAAAATTTAAATAATATTAATTATATTTTTATCAAAATTATTCATAAATTTACAAAGAAAAAAAAGTAAAAAGAATATAATAAACATTTAAGGTTATTACCGATAAAAAGAGAATTATTGTATAAATAATAATAATATTAAGTAACCTTTTAATAAATTTAAAAAAATTTAAAAAATGACACTTAAAAAAAACAGGTGAAAAATATTTTTAGGATAGAGTTTTTCTGTTAATATAATTATTGATTTATTAGAGATGCTTGACACTTATGTCATGTCCCAAAATAATTGTGGTCCATTTTAAATTTATAAAAAGAAAACAACACTTATTTTTCTTGTTTTAAATTTATGTGTTTTGGAGTGGGCCTGTGCTCAACCCACAGTCGAGCAGACCCAAACCCCACTGGATTTGGACCCAATAGGACCTCACGAACGGACAGAGAATTCGTCGGGCACAACACTTTCCCCCGCCGAGCACAGGCCAACAACTGTCAGGCAGGACCTTCGTAGCTGACCGGCCAACCTCCTTCTTCCCCATCGTTGGGCAAAATCCAGTCCGTCCGGGGAGCTCCTCTGGCCTCCTCCACATTCTCCACGTGCCCTTCACGTAGGGACACGTCATAAAGTAATCACCCACGTCCTGGAGATTCGGTCTTCCTCCTCCTGGATAGTGCGGAACTGTTACCCTAGGGCGAAGACCACGTGCTGGTCTTCACGACGCCACGCCAGCCCTAGAAGTTACCATCATTGGGCCTTGCTGCCCAGCCCAAAGCAAGGTAACCGTTGGCCCTGCGCTGGGGGCTCACTATAAATACCCTCTTCCACTAGAGGGTCAGGTAACTTAACTCTCTTACTCTCTCTTTGTACTTGCTCCCACTCTACTCGTCACTTACTTTGGCATCGGAGTGTGTTTCAGGTACACCCCCTCCTCCTCCATACTTTCGGTAAACAGCTAGCAGATCAACGACGCGTGGCACGTCACTGATTCCCTTTTGGTCAGGTCAAATCAGTGGCGTCGTCTGTGAGAATCTAAGCCTCCTCGTTCCTCCGAGCAGAGAACCAAAGCTTCCTCCTTTCCAATCTCAAAGATCATGACTAGCCCACGCCATGATGACGTTGTCCGCAACTCCCCCATTGCCCCGGTCACCAACGGCAATAGCCAGCCGGGGACATCTCAACCCCGCGAGACCGACGTCAGGGGCGGCCAAACTGCCTCCGCTTCGTCCGAGGAGGTTGCCCACCATGTCGTTCCTCGGGCGAGGAGCCCGACAGTATTTCAGCCCATTTCCACACCGGCTGGAGCGGATCCGGCGATGGTTTCCCTCTTCACGGCCATAAACCAGACAAACATGATGTTGTTCCAACAGAATGAGCGCATCAGCATGCTGGAACACGACAACTCGTCACACTCTCCTCCGCGAGGAAATCAGCGTGGGAACTCTCGAAGCCCCTCTCCCCAACCGCGGGGGCACCATCCACAGCTGGAGAGGCCCCAACCTGTTGCCTCCAAGAAACGAGCAAGGTCACCACCCGAAAAGAGATGTGCTCCCCGGAGCCAAGGGTGAGCAGGCCTGAAGTCTCGGCCAGAAGACCAAGGGGACGTAACCTGCCTCTTCGACATGAGTTGTCGCCTCCGCAATCCCTGGCTCGCAGTGACGAGGACGACTATAGGACCCCTCTGTCACGGGAAATCATGGCGACCCCCATCCCCCACGGGATGGAGAAACCACCTGTGCTCTTGACATACGATGGCACCTCGAATCCAGACGATTATCTGGAGGATATCGAGGCGATGCTCGACTACAGGAACGTCTAGGGAGCCATCAAGTGCGGGCACTTCCCGACGACGCTGAGGGAAGGCGTCATGGCATGGTACAAGAGCCTGGAGCCTGAGTTTGTCACGTCGTGGAGGGTCCTGAAGGATCTATTTTCACGGCATTTCACAGTATCAAAGTGACATCCAAAGACAGAGGCCGCACTGGGCGCGATCATCCAGGCCCCAGATGAGTCTCTCAGAAACTATATTGAGAGGTTCACGAGGGAAGCAATCCAGGTAACGGCTTCAGACGATATGAAGCGCAACCTGATGGAGAAAGGCCTACACCGAGGCTCCAAGTTCTACGAGGTTGTGGCCATCCACATGCCAGACACCCTCCAAGACTTCCTCGAGAGAGCCTGCCATTACATCTAGTTCGAGGAGACGGAGGCCGCCAACACTATACGTGAAACCCGCAACCAATAAACCCTCTGCGGGTCCCGAGAGGAAGAAGCCTCAATCCCCTGACATGGGGGAGACCAGCGACGAGAGGATCGTCCCCGTGAACCCCGGGAGTAGAGGGGCCCTGCTGGCCGCTTCATTGAATACACAACCCTAGTCGCTTCCCGCGAGCGCATACTGGCTGAGTGCGCCAACTCAGAGTTTGTCCGTGGAGGTGTCCGTTTTCCCAAACCGGAACCTCCCAAAGCCAACATGGATAAGTCTAAGTATTTCCGCTTCCAGCGAAGCCACGGGCACGTAACGGAGGATTGCATCTATCTGAAGGATGCAATTGAAATATTAATCAAGGATGGTCACCTGAAGAGGTACACCCGGGGAGGAGATGCCCCGTGACAAGAAGCTCCCGAGGCCAAAAGAGTCGAGGACATTCCCCCTTCCAACAACGATTCCGGCCTACAGGTGGATCTCAGCGTCGGTCGGCCAGAGGACTACTTTGCACTAAGATAATTCGGTCTTCCTACCGAGCTTCAGCTGCCCGAGGAGCCAATACGCCTCGTCAGTCGCTGGAAATACTTCCCCATGGCAATGGTCATTTTGGGCGGAACCCCGAGCAAGCTCACGATTGGGTCGGTTAAAAGGAAGTTCGACGAGCTAATTAACAACAGCTCAGGAAAAATGAGCACGCTCGACATGTTTCGTGGCCGATCCAACCCGATCACTTTCTACTTGAAAGAGCTCCCCTGGGGAGCCCCCAACTCAGTCATACCCCTGCTGATACGGGCACAGATGGCCAACTTCGATATCTGCCGCATGCTGGTCGACAGAGGGAGTTTGGTGGACATCATGTATACCCACCTCTTCTCGATGCTTCAGCTCGATGAGACCAACCTGACCCCCTACCTAGACTCAGACCTCCAAGGCTTCAACGGGACGAAGACAAGGCCATGGGGATACGTGGAGCTCAAGGTCACCTTTGGAGCAAAGGAAATGGCCAGGGAAATCAACATATGTTTCCTGGTCGTCGAGTGCCCATCTCTGTAAAACTGCATCCTAGGCAGGACAACGATGGCCGAACTAACCGTGGTGCCATCAGCCGTCCACCTGAAGATGAAGTACTACACCAGACTGGGAGTCATCGTCACCCTCAACAGGGACATAAAAGTAGTCTTCCGGTGCTTCGAAGCCACAACGAAGGGCCTTAGTACGATCAGTCAGGGGACCAAAGAAACTAAGCCATCTCCCGTCCAAGAGAGCAAGCCGAAGGATCACGTCGACACCGTAGACCTTGACTTCCGTTTCACCAAAGAGCCAACTCATGAGGACGAAGCCGAAGACACTTCTCCAACCACCAACGGGCAGGCTATCCACCCAATGCGCCCCATTCCAGACGGGGACTTCGAGATCGTAACCCTCGAAGCAGATGCGACGAGGTCCGTGAAGATTGGAGCAGGGCTGCCCGATCTGGCGAGGAAGCAGTTGAAGGTTTGTCTTCGAGAGAAATCCGACCTTTTCGCCTAAAGCACCGCTGAGATGCCCGGACTCGACCCTGAGGTAGCCTGCCACCAGCTCTCTGTCAACCCGGCCGCTAAGGCTGTAGTACAACGTAGGCGTAGGCAGTCCCCCGAAAAGTTGGCGGCGACTGAAAAAGTTGTAAAAGGCCTCCTAGAGGCAAATTTTATTTTGGAAGCCCGATATTCAACCCATATGTCCAATTTTGTATTAGCCAAAAAAATCTAATGGAAAATGGAGGATATACGTTGACTACACCGACCTCAACCGGGCATGTCCTAAAGATGCATATCCCCTCTCCAACATTGACAAACTCGTTGATAACTCGGCGGGTTTCAAGCTACTGTCCTTCATGGACGCTTACTCGGGGTAAAACCAGATTCCCATCGCCGAGTCTGACAAGCAGAGCACGACATTTATGACCGAGTCGGGAAACTACTACTACAACGTAATGCCTTTCGGCTTAAAAAACGCCGGCGCCACCTACCAACGGATGATGAACAAAGTCTTCTGAGGAGAGATTGGCGACATGCTCGAGGTCTACATGGACGACATGATCGTCAAATCCTGCATTGAGGTCGACCACACGGCGCACCTCAAAAAAGTGTTCGAGACAGCAAGGAAGTGCAGGATGCGGTTCAACCCTGAAAAATGCACCTTTGGGGTACGCATGGGGAAGTTCCTCGGATTCTACCTGACCGAGCGGGGGATCGAAGAAAACTCGGACAAATGCGGGGCATTTTTCGAGATCGCAATGTTGAGCACGAAGAAATCGATATAGTCCCTCAACGGGATGCTCGCGTCATTATCCCGTTTCGTCGCCAAATTTGTGCAGCACGCCCTCCCGTTCTTCAAACTACTGTCAAAGGAAGCCGCATTCGAATGGACAGAGGAATGCGAACAAGCCCTCCTCAACCTCAAACGTGTCCTCTTAGAACCGGCCGTCTTGACGAGGCCCGAAGTCGGGGAAACCCTCTACATGTACTTGGTTGTATCTAACGAGGGTGTGAGTGTCGTGCTGATCCGAGAAACCCATGACGGGTAGAAACCATTCTACTTCACGAGCAAGGCCCTCTACGGCCCGGAAGTAAGATATCAGCAGATCGAGAAATTCGCCCTCTCCCTCATCAACGCGGGCAAGAGACTCCGACACTACTTCCTGGCCCACACCATCGTAGTCAGGACCGAGAAGCCTATCAAGCAGCTTCTTGGCAGACCCGACATGGCAGGGCGCATGCTGAAGTGGTCACTAGAACTCTCTGAGTTCGACGTCATCTACGAAGGCAGAAAAGACCTCAAGGCCCAAGTTCTGGCCGACTTCATCACCGAGATGACCCCTGCAACATAGTCAACCCCGGGAACTCACAAATGGACCATCTTCGTCGATGGCACTTCAAGCCCCTCGGGAAGCGGCACGAGCATCATCCTAGAAAACGAGGAGGGCACCGTCATAGAAGTCTCCCTGATGATGGCCTTCCCAACAATGAATAATCAGGTAGAATATAAAGCCTTCTTGGACGGACTGCGCCTGGCAGAAGATGTGCCTGTCCCCAGCAGAGTCGCCAGCTGACGCTACCGTGAAAAAGGCCGGCGAAAAACAGAAGATTCGTCACCGTTTGTTATTTATCCCAAAAAGAGGGAAAGGAAACGATCGAAGAAAACTTAACGAAAAAGGGAAAAGACAAGGTCATCGCAACCAAGTCCTGGATTCGGGAGTCGGTTACGCAAGGGGAATGTATTAGCACCCCTCACGTCCGTCGTACTCGACGGGATCTACGCTTGTTATCTATCTAAAAGGGTGTTTATTATCTAACTAAAGGCCTCAGGGACAAAAGAAAATAAAAGAGACTCGATAGAGCATCGCCGCTCTATGCCTACGTATTCCCTTGTGCGATGGGAAAGTCATAGTCAACGTAGTTCGAAAAACTATAGGTGAAAGGTGGGGGAAGGTTGCTCGCCAAGACATCGCCGTCTTGTGCCTACGTATCCTCATCTGGTATGAGAAATTTGAGCAAACGTAGTTCGGGCTAACAAGGCCACTGGTTGGTTCAAGTGTTTTACCCGAGTAGGGTTAAAACATAGTTCTAGCAATTAGGTGTATGCAGCTCGACCATTGGAGACTTAGGCGTTACCTGTTTGCGGTAGAACCAAGAGTTAACAAAACTCTCCTTATGAAAAAGGTTTCCAAATTAAGATCCCAAAGGATAAAAAGGTTTGAAGTTTGTTTTTGAGTTTTTTAGAGAAAAAGAAGTGAATTGAGTTTGATTTGTAACTCATGTTGCACTAAAGACTATGACTTAGGGACAAATGTGTCGCATATCATCCAAAGGACATACAATAAACACTCTAGACAATTGAGAAGAAGTCCCCCAATCATCATTCCTCAAATGCTTAAGGCTCGTAGCGTACAACATTCATTATCCTTTATTATGTGTTTTGAAGGTGTTTGAAGATGAGAAGAGAAAGACACTCTAAAGGGAGACTAAACTCAACCTAGTGTTCTCATGCAAAGTGCACCTATGATTGGGATACAAAAGGAATGCTACCTAATGTTATCATGCATGTTTTAAGTCCTAATGTCTATCATAATCAACCTTGAACAAGGAAGATTAGAGGTCCTAAGGGAACATGGCAAAGGAAGACAAAAGAAAAAGAAGAAGAAAGAAGTATGCCAACATGAAAATGCAACACAAACACAAACATGATGCAAGAGGGAGGAACAAAGTGTGGGGCAGCAGCCACCACAAGCACATCTTAACCTCAAAAGCTATGCAAAAATGATGATGCAAACATGAAAAGAATGCACATAAAATAAGGAACTTAAACAAGTTCACACAAAAGTGGGATGAAATGGGAGAATAAATCCTATAACCATTCAAACATCAACCATTTGCCCAAAGGCAAACCAAAAAGAAAGAAGAATAAGCCATGATTAAATGGGAGAATGGTATGCAATGTGAAAACAGCAAGGAACTCAAATGAGCAACACCATAATCATGCAAGAAAGCACACAAATGTCCTCAAAAGAATCACCATTCATGATATGTTCAAGGTACCTCCAAAGGAGGGACCAAACCATCTTGAATGGGACTCAAGGATCCTTGGACAGAGTTAAGGGTGAGAGGAGAGGATATACAAAGCAAAGGAAAGCACACACCAAAAGGAATTGCAAGAATAGGCATGGTAAGAGACCTAAGTCTCAAACACTTTCAACATTGAACTTCAAATGGAAAGCCTAAAAAGAAAGCAACTCAAACATAAAACCAAGAAAGTTTGTGACCTATAAATTGTCATTTAACAACCTCAACATATTATGAAGGTGAATCAAAAATAATTGGGAGCATTTTAAGTCCATAAGGATCATTTCCCATCCAAACTAGGTCAAGTATGTGTGCGAACCACCCTTAGGGGTAACTTGACTTGCAAGTTACTCCAAAAATAGGAAAATGGCTCAAATAAACTCAAATAAAATCTCAAAATCTCCTAAAAGAGTTGGCAACCAGAGGCCAAGAGCACACAACCAAAGTCACTTCAAAACATCACCAAAGAATTTGATTCACAAGGGTGCACCATTTTGAATGAGGGTTATCGAGGATCAAATAAAATGAGATAAAAGTCAAACCAAAAATGGTCAAACCAGGGGCAAAATCATCCTCAAATATCACTCAACTCATCATTGAAATGAGTAAAAAATCTTATTCATAGGAGATTAAAATTGGATCAAGAACAAGGCATGAAACCAAAAGAACAAGTGAAAATTCATTCAAAAACACCTCCAAATATAAAATCCCTTTTTAATTGAAAAATAATTGGAAAATGAAAATAAAAATTACCAAAAATTAAATGACACATTAAATTGTCCTAAAAATATATTTAGTGGGATTTTATCACATTTGGAATTATTTTTAAAAGAATTTAATCAAAACAGAAAACAAATAAAATAAAAAAACAAAAGAAAAAGAAAAGCGTGGCAAATAGCAATTATTTCAGTTCATTCCAATGGGCTTCAAACAAAAGGGGGTGCAAATAGCGCTTTTGGCCCAAGATTCAAACAAATCAGAACTCAAGTGAAACACTCTGTTTCACTTAAGTGACATGGCAAGTCAAAGCGCACGCAAGCTGGTCAGCCAGATCTGGACCGTTGATCTCACACAGTCAACAAGTCAAGCATGCCAAGTCACTTTGACCTGAGCAAAGACCAGACGCCGGAGCTCCCAGCTCCGGTCGTCTTCTCCGGCGAGGTGGTCGGAGTTGCAGGTCTGAAACCTTACCAAACAACATCAAATCTTATACCAAAATGCTCGCCACATCACATAGATCATGAATCCAGCACTCAAATTCATTTATCACACATGAACAAAGATATTCGAACATGAGAAGTTTTGAACACACAACTGTAAAATGCATCAAACATCACAATTAACCATCCAGAATTTGCCTACCAGCTGTAGGACTTCAGATACAACAACAATGGCATAGATCTAATGGCTAACATGAGATATAAATGGATTTGAAGATTCACTACGACATTTGTTGTCTCTGGCAACACTTTTTTAGGTAACATGTAAAAATTGTTGTCTAAAATTCGTATAGACAAAGGTTTATGGCTGTTGACAAATATATATTTGCAACCCTTGATAATCGTTGTCTAAAGTACTTTTGGGGACATTTTTAGAGCATCACTCTTTTATTTTTTTTGGCAACGATTGTTAATTGTGCCCTTAACTACTTTTAGGGACGATTTTGGAGCGTTAATATACTATATCTTTAGCAATGTTTGATAATTGTCCTCTTAAATACTTTTGGAGACATTTTTATATTGTTACATTAATTCTAATAAAATGCTACATTCTTTCCGTGTTGCAGAAAATTTTAACAACATCAAATATTTGGTGGCAATCTTCCCTCCAAGTTTATACACTAAAAAATAAATAATTTCCTCTAAACATTATTAAAAAAAATTAAATATAAAAAATCATGTAACACATAATATAATAATATAGTAGTATATTATTATATTATGTGTTAGATAATTTTTTATATTTATTTTATCATCTAACACATAATATTTTTTAGATAATTTTTTATATTTATTACATCATCTATAATATAATATTTTTTGAATGATTTTTATATTTTAAAAAAAAGTTATATTATTTAACACATCCCACTAGTGTTTAGGGAGAAACTTTTATATAAAAAATTATTTATCTATAATTCACGTTTCATTCAGAATAAAATATATAAAATAATTGAAAAAATAACTCAAAAGGAAAACGTGAGGTGATCTCCTTCTGTAAACATCATACCGCCCTCATCCAAAACAGCGTCCCACCGTCTTCTCTCTAGTACCAAATCAGCAACCACTTCCGGAAAATTTCCCCAATCTTTTAACAGTTGACGATGGCGCTTTCCACTCCGGCATCTTACCCTCTTCCCGCAACGTAATTTCTCACTACAACTCCGCTCATCGCGCCACCTTCGATTCCATCGACATTACCGTCCTTTCTTTCAACGACGACGTATTCCATTTCATCTCTTTTACTCTTGATTATATTTTCGTTTTTATTTTATCGTTTTATGGTTCATTCTCTCTAGGTTGTTTGTGCGAGTAAAATCATAGTTTTTTCAATTAAACATCAATTCGGTATTTCCTCGATTTCAGTATGGTTTTTGAAAGAAATACCAACGTTTTATTGACTAGCTTTGTTGTAGTGAAGGACGTTGTGTTGAAATTGAAGCCATTTCAGACTAAGGACGAGCTTTTAGTTTTTGCTGCTGTTGGAATCAAGTTGAAAGGTATGCATCTATAGTTTATACATATTACATATAGTCTATTTGCTGGAAATAATTTATGACAGTATAGAATGTATTCACTATGTGGAATAAGTTGTGTTCATTATTTGGAAAAGTAACTTATTTAGTTAGAATAAAGTAGTAGTTTAAGTCTTCAGTTTATAGGAATTGAATTTATTGCTTATGAGAATTTTGTGCGCAGGGTCGTGATGAGAGACTTGACTATTTATACTAACCTTTTGAATAATTGTGATAGGATTATAGTTTTGGACTCACATTCTAGTGTACGTTTGAGTTATGGTTTTTATACTCATGGTGGGAAGAAGGTTTTTGCATAATCTATATTTTTTGAAATTTTATCTTATAAGGTTAATCTTTTGACTGGTTACAGTGATTATAATAAACTTGAGGAGAAAGTAGGGGGCTATAGACCTGAAATTTTTATCTGTGGTGGTAGTTCTTATCCTAGAGAATGAGAATATGGAAGGTTTAGAAAGATTGATTTGGAGCTGTTTTGATGTGTGACATGGTTCATATTAGTGGCCTTGTTGCTGCTAAGGTATGCTCACTGTCCTTGAACTTGTTATGAATTTTCAATATAAGTTATTAATATCCAATTAGTATACAAGGACCACAATTGATCTTTATCTCAATCGGCTGGTTCTAATAATTAAAGTCAGGGAAAAATAATTAAGAGCCTAACTTTCATTCGACATCTCGAAGATATTATTTTTTCTCCTCTGTTGATACTATATAGTATTCAAAGGAGCAATTCTCATATCTAGCTATTTGAATCAATCACCTTTCTCTCAATTCTCAATCCATTGATTACAAATTTAATCGATAGAAATAAAAATTAAACTATGATAAAAGAACAGAGTAGAAATCATTAATATAAACTTATTTTAGTTATGAATCATGCCTTTAATTATTGACTTTATTAGTTAAATGATTATTACTAATTTTTTTAGGATAAGTTATGGGTTTTAATTTCTAGTTAAAAATAATGAATCTAAGTTTTTTAATCTCAGAACGCTAAGTAAATACTTAACTCTAAGTTTATAAAAAAAAATTTAGGATATGTAATGGATTTTGATTTGATATAGTATGGAGTTATCTTTCTCCACTCACACACAAAATTGTTTGGTTGTTTCAATGAAAGTTCTTAACCCTGTGAATTCAATTGCCATTCATAGAATTAATGGCAAAGATGATAAAGGAACCATCTTAGAGTTAAATGACTAGTATAGTTATGAGTATTAATAGATTTAAAGAACTAGCTAATTAGATTATTATTTGATGTGTGTAGTGAACACATCGAATCTCCATAGGTTTGATATGTATGTACAACACAGAGTATCTCCATAATATAAGAGAGAGATGACAAGGGTCACATTGTTGAGCAAAATTGTAAGAAACATTATTTTGTATATTAGTTGTTGCAATATTATTAAATAGGATTGTGCAATTAATAAGTTATTTCACACTCAAAGTCTTGTAAGATCAAGCACATTTTCAGCCACAAATTCTTTCAAAACTTAAATGACGATTGGCATTAGCTAACATAAGTAGATTTTTATAGTCATCTTATTGTACTGTCTCATACATGCTTAAAGTTAAAAAGATCTAATTGAGACCAAATTCATTTCAAGAGAGTTCAAGTGGGACAATGTGGTAGGATGAGATATCCATCTTATCGTAAAGGATATGTTACCACAAATACATTCCTCTACATCAACTCATGCTCCATGTCATAGAAAGGTAACCATATATGCCAATATTATTAATTTACGTTATTCTAGTTGTGTTATACTATCTAAATTTTAGTTGTTATATGCAAAAGTTATAAGTAGTGAAAACACCTAGAATGTAGGCAAGTGGCAGAAATTGTTTAAGATGTGTGTACAAGGTCTGATTCTGATTGTGTGAAACTCTGGTTGTGTTGTTTGGCTGAAATATTGTTTAAGATGTGTGTGCAGGGTCTGATTCTGATTGTGTGAAACTCTGGTTGTGTTGTTTGGCTGAAATATTGTTTAAGATGTGTGTGCAGGGTCTGATTTTGATTGTGTTGCAAAATTTCCTGTATAAATTCTATTTTTGCAAATTGTATTGTTTGTACAAATTTTCTTATGCAATCCTTTAATGGTATATAAATTCTGAAGATTTTTCTGTATAAATTTATTCTAACTCAACCTTACAAATCAACTTGTGTTTCCTCTATAAATTTTATAGAAAAACAATTATGATGGATTTTGTCTTATTTTCTTATGCAGCAAGGTATCAATGAAGATATTGAAAGGAAGATATAAAGATGTTATTCAAGAGGACGGCGTAGATGATGGATTTCAAGAGGACGTCGCAGGTGACGAATTTCAAGAGGATGACATAGATGTAAATGGTGAATTTCAAGAAGAAGATATTGGTGGTGAATTTCAAGAGGACGATATAGATGGTGAATTTCAAGAGGACGACGTAGATGAAGAATTTCTGGAGGATGACATATCAGATAAATTTCAAGAGGACGATATGGATGATGAATTCCAAGAAGACAAACTTGAATGAGTTGGATGATGTGTGTTTTTTTACTTGTAGTTGAAAGCATTAAACTTGAATTATATTTTTTGTTATTTTACTAGGGTCGTATTTCAAAGTATTAAACTAAGTATTATAAATAATGTTACTTTAGGAACTTTGTTTACTGACTACTATCTTGAATTAATGTTTGAACTTGATTTTTTTATAATATAACTTTGTGGATGTACAGTTATATTTGATCTTGTTGAAGTTATAATCAACATTTTTTTGAAACCAATCATCATCGACTATATTATTTAGAAATAATTGCAAATTTGTATATTTTATGAGAACATTCTAAAAACAATTCTTCTGATTCAAAGGCAACGCTTACTAATTATAGTTGCATTTGGCAACACTTATAAATCGTCGCCTCAGAGGTCACGAACAATCGTCCCCTATTCCTTTTATTTAGGCAACATTTTTAAAAATCGTGCCCAAAGATCATGAAAAAACGTCCCCTAAGACAATAGGCAACGCTCGCACAGGAGACGCCTAGAAAACGTCCCCTATTCTTTCAGGCAACGTTTTTCAGAGTTTTGGCAACATTTTTCAATTGTTGTTGGAGAGCCTAAATGTTGTAGTGATTACCTAACGTAGTCTCTCTGTTGGAGCTTCAAATGATGCTAAGCTTGCTCAAGAATGTGCAGATCCACTCACTGATACTCAAGGAAGATGATGCTTGCTTTGATTTGAGTTGAAATGGCTTCAATTCTGATTCACGATTTTCACTTTGGTCTCCAATTTTCAAACTTCAATTCTGCTCTCCCTCTATGAATTGCACATTGTGAGAGCTCAACCTTAATCCTGAACTTAAATATAATGGATCTCTGATGAAATGGAGGCCCAACATAGCTTGGTTTGCTTGAATTATAAAAATGCCCAAATTGGAAAGTGAGTTCATGCACACGTGGTTTTGGCTCTCATTCCCCTTGAATTTCATTTGAATCATCAGCTGGCAATGTGAATGTTTCATGTAGATTGATTTTGGGCTTTTATTTGATCCAATTAATGAGTTTTGATGTGAATCTTCTTCTTGAAGCAAGCCTTGTTTGCACGTGTTTTTGCTACCATACACCACAATTCTTTTGTACATTTTTCTTGTTATGACATTATGAACATGATTGGATTGAAAAATGATGTGAAAAAGTCTTCAAACTTAATCAATTGAATTCATGATTTAAATGCCATTTTTCACTTGATTTTCTTCACCAATATCCCTATCCAAGCATAATTCGTGATAATCTTGTGTTCCATGATGAAATTGAGATCATTTGGAGCAACTTTCATGTTGGAGAAAGTTTCATTTGAAGTGCTTAAGATCATGAAAAGGACCTATAATCAAAATGACCTATAATCTCACTTTCCCAAAATACCCCTGCCTTGCAAGCTTCATAACTTGAGTTCTACAAATGATATAAAGGACTTCTAGGAATTTTTGGAAAGCTAATATCATAAGGAACAACTTTCATGTTTACTCCAAGTTGAGGAGAAACATGATTCTAGGTCAAAAGTCCCTTGGAAGTTGGTTGACTGAAAATATGGTTCATCTGGGACCTCTAACTTGCCAGCTTCATATCTTGAGTTCCACAAACCCAATGAATGAGTTATAGTACTCAAAAGAAATCTAAGAACATGATCTACAAGTATTATGTTTACATACAAGTGATATTAGGCTTGTATCTTGAGATATGTGGTCTTGAAGTTGGGTACTAAACAAGGGATTTTACACTAAGAATCCTAGAAACCCTAATTTAGTAAATTCTCACACTCTTGATTCTTCTTGAATTGATCTTGAAATTACATACCAAATATCTCAATACAACTTTCCATGATCACAATGACTTAGAGCTAAGTCTTAATCTCCTTCAAATCCACAGTGGATCTTGCACTAGGCAGATGAAACCCTAGGTGTACAATCCTTTGACTACAAACTCTTGCCTATGATGTAACAACTTGAATAAAATCCACAATGGCTCTCAAAGCACTTAATGAGCTTCTCCAGCACCTCAAATCACAACCATGAACTTGTGATCCTCTGATGATCCTCAATTGACCTCCAAGATAGGAGATAAACCACATTCATCCATCCTCTCTTCTCAAAGAGCTTTGACCTTCTTCTGATGATGATGAACACTTGATATCTTGACTGAGCACTCATGCTTGCTTGGAACCCTTGGTAGAATTTTCCTTGCTATGAACACCTCTCTTGATTCCCTGCAAATGACAATGATATGCAAATGCAAATGCTAAGAAATGAAATGAAACATAAGCCAAATAAAGAAAAAGGTTGGGCAAATTTTGGGGTACAACAGTGCCTACCTCACCATGGGGATCCTTCTCGACGATGCTAAGGAGGCCAGTATGGTTAAACGACGATCCTGCTCGTACACTCTGCTCGAGAACAAATTGTGCCAAAGGGGCTTCTCGATCCCTCTCCTCAAATACGTCGATAGAACCCAAGCCTCAACCATCCTGCAAGAGGTCCATGAAGGCATCAACGCACAACACCTCAAGAGGTCCTTGGCGAGGAAATCTTTACGGGCTGGGTACTACTGGACGACGATGCAGGAAGACGCAAAGGAACACGTCAAGAAGTACGATAGGTGCCAACGCCATGAGGACATACACCACGCCCTTCCAAGCGAGCTCAAGTCCCTTTCCTCCCATTGGTCGTTCGCTTGGTGGGGGATGGACATCCTTGGACCGTTCACCTTAGGCTCTTATCAGAACAAGTATTTGATAGTGGGCATCGACTACTTCACCAAGTGGATCGAGGTCGAAGCTCTCGACAAGATCACGGTGCACAACATACTCCGTTTCTACAAGAGGAACATCCTCGCCAGGTTCGGTGTCCCGCTTGTCATAGTCGCTGACAACGGGACACAGTTCACCGACATAAATTTTTGACACTTCGTCACCAAACTCGGGACCGAGCACATGTTCACCTTGGTCGAGCACCCACAAATGAACGGCCAAGCCGAAGCCGCGAATAGAGTGATTCTCCGAGGTCTAAAATGAAGGCTCGTCGATGCAAAAAAAGGATGGGTCGAGGAGCTCCACAGCGTGCTATGGGCCTACCGAACAATGCCTTATTTAACCACTGGGAAAACCCCATTTCGACTCACGTACAAAATCGAGGCGGTGATTCTGATGGAGATAAGAGAGCCGTCCAGAAGGACCGAATCTCCCCTCAGGGTGGAATCCAACGACGAGGCTCTCCGGGAGGAGCTCGGTCTGGTCGAAGAGATCTGATCGGGAGCAGATCTCCGCGAGGCCGTGCTGAAACAGAAAATCGCCCTTCGATATGACAACAAAGTTCTAAAGCGCGAATTCCAGGTCGGTGACCTAGTCTTGCGAAGAAACCAAAAAGACTCACACGAGGGTAAATTCGCCGCGAATTGGGAAGGTTCTTATCGTGTCCGGAACAAGACGGAGCACGGGGCCTACTACCTTGAAAATCTACACGGGGATTAGATAGCTCGACCATGGAATACTGAGAAGCTAAAAAAGTATTACAGTTAAACATTGTCCGCGACGACATCCCTCGCGACCACAGGACTGCGACGCGGTACGACCGCGTCTCCTCAGAACCAACGAGATTGCAAGCATCTGCCCTTTGTGTATGCGGGAAAAATGCTCATTTCGATGGCGACCCCTCGACCAAGATTCGCCACTGCAGTAGCAAGATAGGAAGAACACCCAGCTCGCGATGGGACATTCACACCACGGAGACTAGCCCTCGACCACGGGCCACCTCTGTAACCGACCATGTAACCAATCTGGTCAACCGGCCAGTTCCCTGCACTACCGGGCACAACGATGTTGCACCCTAATTTTTGACCACAAGATCCCATCTCTTGTACGCATTTTCTATTGTCATTTGACTTTATTTTTAATATTTATGCTTGTTTTTACGGCTAACCAACTTGTGCAGGTGCCATAGTGCTAGATAGATAGCGTCCATTCTCGATCACAAAAGCATGAGAATTAGGATAACGGACATGGTCATTTAAGGAGCGGTCGTGGCTTTCATAGTCAGTGGAATTTCAAGTTATCCTTGTTTGAACGGGGAATAAGTCAAATAATTCTTGGGGTTGGATCATTCTTTTAAGTTGGGCTATTTGGCATTCGAAAATTTCATGAGTAAAGATGCAAGAGATGATGCAAGTCTCACCTTGAGGATTTACCGAACTCAGAGCATTTCAACTTACTCTAAATTTGATTCAAGATCCAAGGAACTAAAATCAAAGTCACCAAGAGAATCCAGGTCCCAAAGGCTTACGAGTTGAAGACTCGAAGAAATCATGCGAGCATATGGGAAAACCGATGTGATGCTAAGTATACACCCATGACATGTAAAGAAGTATGAAAAGTTTGGCTGCATTATTATCTACCAGATCCAATTACAATCAAGGGTTTATATTACAAAAGAAAATTCTTTAATTTAACAACTTGCAAAATTTTGATGCTTGCAAAAGGAGTATGTATGCTACAATTCCCTCATTCACTATAACAAATCTCTTAGCTCACTAAGAGAAGCACTGAACAGGAGATGCATTCATGTGGAAGACTGTTAAAGAAAGTTTTGTTACAACTCCAAAGCTCTGTCGAATCCGCAACCTTTAGGTGATACTTTTAGAATGCCGGGACATCATCATTAATATTTGCAGGAGAACCAACAGACAGCTGCACTTGCTATCCGCTGCCATGGAATCATTTAATCTACTTAGCGTAAATGGCGGCACCCGTGAAATCTTCGTACAAGCCTGCTGAAGCAAAGAGCAATTTAGAAAGAGGTCAAGAGATGAACGAATTCAGAATATGTCCGGATGCGATGACTCGAAGAATATAGTTTGGAATTATTTACCTGTTATGTTCATAAAGAGCTTCCCAGTTGAAGGTCTATCAGCAGTATCTGGAAGCAAGCAACTGACTTCAGAACTGAAGTCACCTCTAAATGGAATAACCGCCGTAAGCCCGTCTGATAATGTTCTTCAGCTTTCTCGCCACAAAACACAGCAAACAAGTATTTTCCACCAGCAGTTCCGACAACATGAATATAGAATGAAGTAAGCCCACCTGATAAGGATACAATATCGATTGCATCCTCGGTGTACAGCAACAGGAATGGTACGGTAATCAGTTTTCGTGACGCAGGAGGTTCTCGAAGCTTAAATATCAGCACACCTTTCATATAGCATCAACATTTTATCAGTAACAGCATCAGTACTCATATAGCATCGACACCATCTGCGAACATCATCAACAGCACATCGGCAACAAGCATTTGTCAGCAGCAGCAGAAGGTCGGTTGCGATCATTCCCACAGCATCCGCAAGCTCTTCAATATCTGCAAGCTCTTCAACATCAGTCGTCAACCAATCACGGCAACACGGCGAAACCTGTCAATATAGCAGCAATGTTTCAGAAGAATTAATTCAAGAAGTTCTTCACGCCATAGGAAACCAGTTGCAGAAAATGAGTAACTATAGTTAAGCAACAAGAAGCGACTCTTTAATTCAGACTGGTCATGACAGTAAGAATCGCAAACAACCTGAAGTGTTGCCCGTCTTCGAAGAACCAATAGCCACCAGGACAGTTAAGAAT
The DNA here is from genome assembly GCA_963859935.3 of Lathyrus sativus. Classification (NCBI taxonomy): domain Eukaryota; kingdom Viridiplantae; phylum Streptophyta; class Magnoliopsida; order Fabales; family Fabaceae; genus Lathyrus; species Lathyrus sativus. The sequence continues at coordinate 524,874,423 of OZ012738.1, forward strand.
GTCGGCTCTACTTCCTCAGTCTCCAATTAAGGCCACTTACGGTGAAGTTTCTAGGAGTTGGAAACACGAGCTAACACGGGGCATTGCTTGCGTATCAATACTACCTGAAATAGGAGACAATATGATCGGTTAACACAAAAGCGGAGCCTTTACCAATCCATGCTATGATCATGCTACACTAAATCTGCTACAAACATTAAATTCACCACATTCAAGGCTTCATGAATAATAAAGAAAAAGAACGCAAACCAAAACCCAGTTACAGCGTAGGAGAGTCAAAGCGTGTCCGACGATGGCGCAACTGTAAAAGCCAAAACAAAGGTTAACAGAAGTTATGTCATTTGAGTTTCGGTTAAATGAGGCTTACACCACAAAAGTAGAGCTGTAACAGGAAGGAGTTGGATTTACACAAATGCTTTGAGCTAACCTGCACCAACAACAAGAACAACCTATTAAGAAAACAATTGGGACCAATGAGCCACTAAGCATGTTACTAACAGAATGGGAAGCCCTTGGATTTACGGTTCCATTACATCCACAACTAGGAGATAACGGACTTCAAAGCGTCAAGATGGTGAAGAAGAAAATTGCACAAGTCATTACCTATTATGCACCACCATCTCCGCAAGAACATTGCACCGAAAGGAAGTCAATCCCAAGCTGCTTCGCCCCAACTCCTTCAGCAAGCCAAAGATTTCTCTCCCCAAACATCATCAAATACATGAAAATTGAGAACGAGGATTAGATGTATCTCAGTTCGATAAAAGACGATGGGAGTAAAGGTCGAATTGGAAAAGAGCCACGCACCCTGTGTTCGGATTGTTCGCAAGAGAAACGTTTTACTCCTCACCGCCACTAGCATTCTCGTGAGAGACCTCACCAAAGAGTATCAGATGCAGGTTTACTATTATGGGCTGTTAACCCTCCTTGGCCCAAAACAAGCCACTATCCACACCTGTCAGAAATCACCAATTCCGAGTTAGCAAAATCAATTCAAAGAATATCCAAGTTCAAAACTGTGAACATTTAATGGACCTGATACAGAATCCAGATTTGATTTTTCGATTAATAGACACTTAAGGAGATGGGAGCAGAAAGGGAATGTTTTCAAATCAAATCATAACCAAATTGGAAACAATCAATCAACATTCAATTGGGATTAAAGCAATTTTAATCGAGAAATCAGAGTAGAGCCTCTATATAAAGAGAAGTTTGGAAATCGCAAAAGGGGGGCAAGCGCCGTGAAAATCCTGAAACTAAAAAACCTAGAAATCGAGAGGGAACTTATCTTCAACAGAAGCGTCGACCGGAGTCAGAAGCTCGTCAACCACACCGTGAAAGCCATCACTGCGAATCCCCCGTCGGAATCACGAAGCGCCGCCGCCGTCCTCTCTGAGCCGTCACCGCCGTCCTCACTGAGCCATCCCTGGTTTTCGTTGGGTAAAATTCCTATTTAAATATGCTTATTATCAACATGATTGTGGTTTTTGCAGGTTTCAGCATGAAAGGAGAAGAGAGACGATGATCGAGGGAGGGAGAAGGGTTTTCGATTTAGGGTTCCGTTTTCCTGTTGTTTTGTTATTTCATTTGTAATGTAATCTCACTAACACTCACTATCACCACACACATATCACCACTAACCTCACTCTTGATCTACCGTTAACGCCTAATTAACCCCTTCTTACTCTAATTAATTAACTATTTATCTTATCAGTTTTTTATTAAATTAATTTTTTACTCCTTTTAATTAACCTTAATCAACCTTTTAAAATTAAACTAACAAATTCATTTCTAAAGTAATATTATATGTCTATTTCTGTTCCTTTTTTTTTTTACAAACAAAAAACTTCTTTTTATAACTTTTAAATAAATTACAATAAATCTCTTTTTTTAATCAAATTTAAATTGTTGGCTTCTTGTAATAATTAAAAGTCTTTTTTAGTTATTAAACCCATATAATATGACAAAACTATTTTTATAATTAAGAATAATAAACAACTATTTTATTTTTAAAAACTCACTCTATGACAATCTCTTTTTTATAATAACTTTAATAACAACCTTTATATAATAAATAAGTAAAACTATTTAACTATTTTAATAGAAACCCCTTTTATAAAAAAATAAATAAAATAAAAACCTTTTATAACTTAAGTGAAAAGAAAACAATTTAAAAATCATTTCTATAATCTAATTAACATTTATTCGTTAATGATAACTAAACCCTTTTTAGAAAACTGTTTTCTTAGGTAAATTAATTTTTATATGACAATAAGCAATTTTACTAAAACAAATCTATTACAACTTCCTCCTTAAAATTAACCTAAAATCAATTCACTCAAATTAACACTTTCTTATAATTCAAATTAAAATCCATAACATCGTAAAACTCAATTAAATCGCACACACACACATCCACTAACACCTAGCGCTTTCATGCGTATGATTTATTATTTCCGCTTTTATTTATCCACAACTCACACACTTACACCTTAGCGCTTTCATGCGTGTGTATGGTTTACTTTCCTTGCAATTTACCTTCCGCAATTTTACATTATCAATTTATGCATCGCATCTCGTCCAAAGGAAAAACCTACACATGAGTCAACACTTGTGTGTAGTGCACATCATTTGCATCATACTCCCTTCGATCCTTGAGTCCATTCAAGTTGATCGCTTAAGTTTAGGACCTACCCCATAGGAAGGACCTTATCTTTATCTTCACAACATAGAAACAAACAATCAAAACAACACAACTTTTTCAAACACAATAGAGAATAGATGTTAATCATCTTAAGTGAGATATAATCTCCACCCCACAATCAATACAATCAAACATGTAGGGACTTTGCCTTAAGAGCGATAAAGGCATACTTGGCGACCATCCGAGTATGTAAGACCTTTTCTTAAGACGATGCAAAGACCATTTCCTACAACCCCCTTTTACATTTGTGGTGGTTATCTCTCCCTTAATATGAAGACTCGTCTCTTCTCCTAAACTCAATCAAAACAACTACCCTAAACCCGTAGGAACTTTGACCATAGTCAAAGAACTCCTCTGACCCTTTAGGGTGAACTACAACATACTCTGATTCCACTCCTGTAAGGATATGTAGGCATAAGATGCGACATCTTATCGAGTATACTTAAAAATAAACCCCTAGGTCTTTAACCATTAAGCAGATAAACACTTAGCAGTAAACAAACATAAAACAAGAGGTTCCTGTAGAGTACTACAGAAACTTAGGATGCTAGCACCTTCCCTAAGTTTAACCAACCCCCGAACCTATAACTCTCTAAACCTTGCATTTGCATTGCATTGTGGGAATTTCGATCTTTATCCCTTCCTTTGGACAAATCAAAGTTCGGTTGCAAAATGAATTAAAGATTCAAGCTAATTAATAGTTTGGTATCCAAATTTCACCGCCACAGAAATGGCGACTTCACTGGGGAATCTCTAGTGGGTTTCCCTATCTTATTTTATTTTGTTTACTGCTTTATATATCTGCCTACTTGATTAATTGTTTACATGCTTACTCTTATGTTTCTTTTGGGATTCTTGAGTGGTGAGATAAAGTTCTACACCCGAACTTGAGAGAAATTAAGATAGGATGGTGATATATTCGAGGAGGCTTATAGGGAGTGGAATCCCCACTAAGTTTGAATCGAGAATCCCGCTCAATTGAGGCCCTTTCGAAATAGTATTGTTGAACAAGCAATCGTGAAAACACTCATTATTTTCGACTTTGGAGCTTATGATATTGAGGACCGTAGTTACCTTAACCCAACTTTGGCCTTTATTAGGACGTAGTGCGAGACTATGAGAAAGTACTTCCGAAATAGTGCTACACGAAGCTACACTCAAAAGAAGTTCTCTTGAGAATATTATTAATCCTCGAGTAATTGGGAAATTGATAATATCCGATGGATGGGCTGATGATTCTGAGTCCCTTTAGAACCTTGTTCTGCAGGTACAAACAACCTTTAGTCCTTGAACCTTTGGGAAGGGTACACCTTTACTCCATGCTCGTTGCAAACCTAGGGCGCCCCTTGTTTGTTTATCTTTATTGTCCTTATGTGAATACTTGTGTTTGCTGCATTCATATAGCATCATTCTGCATTGGACTTCATAGGATTTACTTTCGTTTATGAACATTGTAGGTCACTATGGCTTCAGATAAAAGACATACTGTGAAATATACTTTTAAGAGTCCCAAATTGGATGACCTAAAGAAGTTATGGGGTTTCATCGAAGATCAAGAAGAATTCAAGAACAAGTATGGGAAGCTGATATCCTTGTTGGGTTGCTCAGTGAATGAAGGACTTCTTGCCACTCTGCTACAGTTCTATGATCCTCTCTACCATTGTTTCACCTTTCCAGACTTTCAGCTATTACCTACATTGGAAGAGTATTCCTTTTTGGTTGGTCTACCTGTCCTTGAGGAATCTCCTTTTCCCTTCTTGGAAAAGGACCCTGATGAGAAAGATATTGCTAAAGCTCTCCGTTTGAAGGTATCTGACGTCAAAGCCAACCTAGTTACTAAGGATGGAATTCTTGGTTTAAAGACAGGTTTCCTAATCGAGAAGGCTTCATTCTATGCTGATTATTCTAATAAGGCTCCGTTTGAGGCAATTTTTGCTTTACTTGTTTATGGGCTGTTTTTATTCCCGAGTTTTGAAGGTTTCATTGATCTTAAAGCATTCAACATCTTTATGAAGAACAACCTAGTGCCAACTCTGTTGGGAAATGCATATCACTCTATACATCTCCTAAACCTCCGTGGTGGAGGGATGATTACCTGTTGTGTACCTTTGCTTTACAAGTGGTTTATTTCGCACTTGCCGAAGTCTAGCTCTTTTACAAACATTGGCAAAGAGCACTGGTCTCCAAGAGTTATGGCTCTGACCCATTCCGACATTGATTGGTACAACCGAGTGTATGATGGAGTATTAATCATTGATAGCTGCGGTGACTTCGCTAATGTACCATTGCTCAGCTTTGATGGAGGAATCAGCTACAATCCTATTTTGGCTCGTCGACAGTTGGGATACCCGTTGAAGGAACCTCCCAAGAGTGTTCAAGTAGAGGGTATGTTCTTCAAAGATGATATAGAACTACGAGGAAAGATTCTACATGCATGGCGTAGTGTACACAAGAAAGGGAAGAGAAGTCTAGGGAAGCCTAACTGTGTGTCTCTAGAACCATACCTCCAGTGGGTCAGAAAAAGGGCAACCAAGCTAAAGATGCCCTATTCCCGTCAAGATCCCATAGCTCCAAGGAGAGAGCCCACTTATGTCTTTATGTCTAAAGCCAAGGAGTTAGAGGTGTCTTTAAAGAAGTCTCAACATGAGTTGGAATCTTAGAAGAACAAGTACCATGTAGCGATGGCAGAAAATGATGAGTGTCAAAAGGAGAAGGATGAACTTCAAAAGGAGAAGGATGAACTTCAAAAGGAGAAGGATGAACTTCAGAAACAGTTACAATTGAAGGATGAAGAGCTACTCCCCTGCAAGAAGAGGAAAGTCATGGAGGATTTATTTTTCTCCGACCCACAATGCACTATTTGGAAAATAATTGTGGACAATCTTATCCGTGAGAAGGCGCAACTAGAAGAGCAGCTCAAGCAGCAGCATTCAAAGCTTCTTTAGTGTCTTTACTAGCTTTTATTTAGCTTTTATTTGGGACTCTTTAAAAGAATATTTATGTAGTCCGTTTCAAATTTAATAAAACGTTTCCTTTTACCGCAATGCCTATAAATAGAGGAATCCCATGAAGTCCTAATCATATTGCATTGCATTCTTTTCCATTGTTCACTTCAAGAAACTCAAATTCGTTCTGTAGGTGTTGTAATCATGGATTTCAGAAGAGAAACCCTGAAGTACACCTTTCAGAGTCCCAACGTCGAAAGCTTGAGAGAACTAGCTGAACTCGTCGAGGATCGCTTTGCCTTCGCAGTAGAATATGGAGGAGTTTTCCGTTTCCTTGAGCTGAGGATGAAAGAAGGATTGTTGGAAACATTGGTTCAATTTTATGACCCGATGTATCACTGCTTCACTTTTCCGGACTACCAATTGATGCCGACCTTAGAAGAGTACTCAGAACTCTTGAGGATGCCTGTGACTGTTCGACCTCTATTCACCGGAAGGGAAGACACGCCTAGTCACCAGGAAATTGCAAATACTACCCATCTCAGCCTAGAAGATGTCCAGACACACCTAACCACCAAGGAAGGAGTCCTTGGGTTCCCCGCCGACTTTTTGATCGAAAAAGTCTGTTACCATGCTGAAAGAAAGGAGGCTCTCATATTGGAAGCCAATTTCGCTTTGTTGGTCTATGGGACTTTCTGGTTCCCTAAAATTGACAATTTTGTTGATATGGATGCAATCAAGTTGTTCGTACTCAAGAATCCAGTACCCACCTTGCTTGCTGATACGTACTTTTCGATTCACTCGAAGAATGCCGAAGGAGGAGGACACATTGTATGTTGTACCGCCTTGCTATACTCATGGTTCATCGCGCGTTTGACTTGGTATCCGTCCCTTTGGGACGAAGTAGCAACACCTCGATGGTCCGAGATACTTATGGCCCTCACCCATTCGGACATTGTTTGGTATGATCTCGCCTATGGAGGCGTGCCTATGATTCCTAGCATCGGAGGATTCCCTAACGTACCGCTTATTGGAAGAGAGGGATGTATAAGTTACAATCCCGCTTTGGCCCGTAGACAGTTTGGACACCCTATGATCCAAGTGCCTGACCCGGCTTCATTGGAAGAGATCTATTTCAAGGGAGAAGAGGACCTAGATCTCAGGACTGTCATCATTTACGCATGGAAATACATTGATATGGAAGGAACAACTGCTTCAGGATACCCCAACTGTGTCGTTTCTGAAGATTATCTGCATTGGATGCGAGAAAGGG